>CM060396.1:35341392-36541392 GCA_030545235.1 Helianthus tuberosus
CACAACCAACTATACGGTCGAGCGAGCTCCTATCTTCAACGTATCTCTTTAAGTTGGCGTGTTGGCTCTCAACTCTGTTTGTGGTACGATTACCAAAGTTGCGCCTCTTATCAGTCCACGCAAAGACGAACATCTCCTTATAGTCTTTTAGCCAGTTATCGTACACGTATTTGAAGACTCCTAAAACGTAAAAATAATTTAATAAAATTTGCATATGTGAGTCGTATGTTATTATAAAAACTTACTAGAACGTTTGCACTCCACAAGTCGTTTTCGCATGTTGCGCAAGTGGTACTCGTAGATGAGTATGGATGGAGACTCAATCAATGTCCCCCAGAATGACAAAAATTTCTTCCAGTCTTCGTCTGTGAAGGCACCCTTGCAGTTCTTCATAACATTCTGTTGTATGTGCCACCTGCAAAGAAGCCTGGAGGCGTTTGGAAATACTTTAGCACACGCGCCCATAAGGGCTAGGTCTCTATCGGTTAAAATCACACGTGGCTCCATGCATTCATCCAACATTGACTTGACCCTCTGAAGCACCCACACAAAGTTATCACCCCGTTCTTTACTAACAACGGCATGCGCGATAATAAACGATTTGTTGGTAGGCGTCATACCAACAATCTGGATAAAGGGCATATTGTATATGTTTGTCTTGTACGTCGCATCGATCAGCATGACGTGGGGGAATGCACGCCACATGTCTCTCGAGTACCGATGAAGAAAGAAGATATCTGTTACGATCTCTGTTCCGGGTTCCTCCCGTGTCTCGTAAATAAAGTCGTTGTTTATCAGCTTGTTTTCTAGTGACTGCATGGGAGTCAATCCTTGTCTTTGTTCGGCTCTAATCTTCGCCACAATGTTTTGAACGTCTTTCAGAACATGAAACCTGTCGGGGTCCTGCTTCCTTATCGTTTGAAATATTTTGCGCGACTCCATGTTTTGAGCTGTCAGCTGCTCGATCAGTTTCATTTCGCTTGGAGTAAACCTTCGCACAAACGCGTGGGCCGACAGGTCCTCACAAAGTTCGTGGTTATGTTCAATTTTTCCGTCTTTAATCTCCCAGGTTTCATACGGGTGGTTTCGCACAGCCAGCAGGTAAAACGGGCAACCGGTTTTTTTTGCTTCCGGCTTTTCTAAGTGTTGCTGTAGTCTGGTGCTCACCAGCACGATCACATTCAAGCCATACCCTCCGGATTATTCCACCGGTTTTCTTTGATCGACGGGTGACAATAACGAAACCATCCGCGTTTGCTATTTCTTGAATCCGATTCTTTAGTTCATCTAAAGAGTTGAAAACCTGTAATATCGACAATAATAATAAATAATTTTAATAAATAAATAATAATAATAATAATAATAATATTAATAATAATACTAATAATAATACTAATAATAATAATTAAATAATTAAATAATACAAAAATAGTAATTAATACCTGCTTTTTTAAGTACGGATTGTCCTGGATGGGAGGTGTCTCACCACCATATCTACCATATCCACCATAACCACCGTCTCCTCCGTATCCACTGTATCCACCATCTCCTCTGTAACCACCGTCTCCTCCGTATCCACCGTCTCCTCCGTATCCACCGTCTCCTCCGTATTCACACCCATATCTATAATCCGGATACCCTTGTTGCGTCAGATAACTTGGTTGACAAGCATGGTATGAGTCATCTACAGGGGGTGTTTCATCAACAGGGGGATGATTGTTCAAATCTAGAAACGGTTTGTTTTGTTCTCCTTGTATACTAGACACAACCTCCTCTTGCTCATTAGAATCGGGAACGCAAGACTCCTCCAAAATAAAGAACCGTATCATCATTAGAAAATAATAAACTAAAACAAAAACTAATTAAAACATTTAAGTACCTGTACTGTTACCGGATCGCTTTCGGGCACCCAGTTCTCGCTATAATACTGCCCGAAGACATAGTTGCCGTCCCAGTATGATGACATTTCAACACTTCGGGATGATAATAACACAAATTAAATGTCGTCCCAGAATGAAATAAGAAGAAGAAGAAGCAGAATGAAAGAAGAACAAGCAAATGTTTTAAGTCTTTGGTTCGATGCTAGGGACAAACCATACACTGTATGTTGCACTTTTTCATAAGCCATCGACGCCTCGTATAGCTCTAGACCCCTCGTATATCTTTTTGTCACCTGTAGAAGACGCCTCGTATAGGTCTATACGAGGCGTCTTAGTGCCTCGTATCCATCCCTCGTACAGACCTATACTCCCCGTCTGATGTGACTGATTTGACATTGTGCTTTGTTGCAGAGATGGTCGGAAAAGTAACCCTATACGCCTCGTATAGGTCTATACGAGGCGTCCTGAAGGGTGTCAAAATAGGCATAAAGGTGTGTAAATATGTAGACCCTTAAACAAAGACCAAAATATATACAATAAGACAAATTACAAGCTACAGATATAAGTGCATCTACAAACAGTTTCAGATTTTTAGAAATTAAATCTATAACACAAGATAATATTCAAACAAAAAAGCTAAATAAAATAACAAGACATATGCATCCTAAGTCTTAACCAGGGGTGGACCCAATGCTTTCGCAGTCATAGCACGGGCTACGGCTCAAGCGCGTATTCGTAGTGTATTTTTTTATTTTATTTTATTTTATTTTATTTTTTCGGTTTTATACCAATGATACCCCTAACCAACCCAAATTTGTAGAATAAGGGAGTCCGGTTGAAACAGTGGCCCAATTACCCAAATTATTAATAATATGACTGAAATTGTGGCCCAATTAGTTAGGTATTTGTTTTACTTTATTTATTTATTGTCGTTTTTTATATTATATGATTGCACGATAAAAAAAATATAGGATACCCCTGATTTAATGGACTAGTTCTGCCACTGGTTTTAACTAAATGATTGTGGGTTCGAATTCGAGTATTATTTACAATAAACTAGCTTTATGATTCGGTAAAGGTTACTAACTATTAGGTTTCAAATAATATAATTTTGAATTAAATAAAAAATGCGAGTAAGCAACACGCGGTATTATTAAATGAAGTTTGACTCAAAACCATAAACTCACTTGTTCATGTAATTTAACCAAATGGAAGCATATGCATCACATACGAATACAAACAATAAACCTTAATATAAAATGACTTCAAAGATACTATTAGTCACAAAAGTCTACTCGTAGCATATTCTAAGGATTTTATCACTTTGGAAACTCCAAGGCAATTTCCAACGACACATATTTTTCTATTTATATTTCTTATAAATTCTTTAGTTCCAATCAATAAAGAACTTAATCTCAAAAATGGCGCTCAAAGTTTTATCTGCGCTTGATGTAGCCAAGACACAATATTACCACTTTAAAGCGATCATTATCGCCGGTATGGGTTTATTTACCGATAGTTATGATTTGTTTTGTATCCCTCTAATCATGAGGATGATAGGAAGGATATATTACCCTAAGGTAGATAGAACCGTGGACCCGAAGAAATGGTTTGACGTTCCAACCGTCATTGCATCCACAATGTTTTGTGTTGCGCTAATGGGGGCTGTGATTGGTCAACTGGTTTTCGGCCGGCTTGGAGACCGTGTCGGACGTCGTCGTGTGTATGGAGTTTCTCTCATCATGATGGTAATGGGGTCTATTGGATGCGGATTATCGCTCTCTAGTTTGACGTCGATGGTGTTTGTGAGCCTTGGGTTCTTTCGGTTCTTGCTTGGGATGGGAATAGGAGGGGACTACCCATTATCGGCCACGATTATGGCGGAGTTCGCTAATAAGCGGACTCGTGGAGCGTTTATAGCAGGTGTGTTCTCCATGCAAGGGTTTGGGATACTTTTGAGCTCGCTCGTGTCCATGATAGTGTGCTCCATTTTCGAAGCTAGTGCCAACAAGCACAATCTAGAGAAGCCGTCGGAACTTGCACCGTCAGTAAACATTGCTCCTTTCCCGCCTGAATCTGACCTGGCATGGCGGCTTATTCTCATGATTGGTGCCATTCCAGCATCTATGACTTATTATTGGCGGATGAAGATGCCAGAAACCGCACGGTAGTAACAACTCATACATCACAAGTTTGTATTTTCTAATATTTGTTTCACATGGGGTTGTCGCCCCTACCAAGGGCAACTTCTTGGTCTTACTCTTTGTGACCTGACCGTGTAAACTAGACAAATGGTAGAGGCGGTTTCTCCATTTCCGGTTCATGCGTTTTAAGACCAAGACGTCGCCCTTGTAAAACAGTTGCAAGAATATATCCACTTGCATAATATTTATTTATATAAGAATAAACATATACATTCCGTCAAACTTCACTCTTAACTCATGGCTTTCTTTGAGTATTCCTTCTACAGATTCACTGCTTTGGTGGAGAACAACGCATTACAAGCAGCAAAAGACATAGGAAAAGTGATGAACCTACCAATGAGTACAATCCAAGAAGATGTCGAGATGATAAACACGCCGAACACTCGTGCTGCTCTCTCCAACACCTACCCATTCTTCTCTCGCGAATTTCTCCGACGACACGGGCGTGATCTCATCGCGGCATCCATCAACTGGCTTCTCATCGATATTGTCTTCTACAGCCTCAACTTATTCCAATATCATGCGTTTAGAAGCCTTATGAAATCAAAGATAAACATCAACCTATACCATGATGCAATGCAAATCGCCAAATACCAAGCACTCATTGCCATTTGTGCAACCATTCCTGGATATATCGTGACAGTTTACATGATTGATCATGTCGGGAGAGTCAAGATTCAAGCAGCAGGGTTCTTTTTCATGGCTATAAGCTTGTTCACAATCGCAAAAGTCAACAAAGATGATTGGGGATCAAATCAAAGTCCTTGTTTCATTATCCTCTATGGACTTACTTTCTTTTTTTCCAATTTTGGGCCAAACACTACAACCTTTATAGTTCCTGCTGAGCTTTTTCCCGCGAGGTTTCGTGCAACTTGTCATGGGATTTCAGGTGCGGTTGGGAAACTAGGGGCGATAATCGGGTCGATAGGGTACATGTGGGCTTCTCGCGATCCTCCAAACGGGCTTGGAGTGTCGCATACGTTGATGGTGATGGGCGGAGTTTGTGGTTTAGGGTTTTTTGTGACGTATTTTTTTACTAGAGAGACAATGGGACGGTCATTGGAGGAGAATGAGAATGTTGATGAGCTTACTGGTGTTTGGTTTGTTAGATTTTGGCCTCAGAAGGTTTGGGATAAAAGAAATGAAGTAAACACAGGTGAAAGGATGTCTCTTTATTGAGATATTATTTTTGTGTTTGATTGCATCCACAAAAACTTTTGAGGGCGTTTGAATTGGCATTTAGCAAGCTCAAACACCCTTTAAAGATAGTAGAAATGATGACCACAGATAGATGATTAGATGACAGTTTATGTAAAGACGTGTGCCCATGTATCATATTGGTATATAGATTTAATGAAATTGGGTGTGTTAGCTTGTATAACTGTTTTTAGAGACCGAAAAAAAGTTTATGTTTTTCTTGTAAAAGTTTGTTTATTATGTCAGACTTGATGTCATTATTACGTCCTCCTTGCGGTATGTGCATATAATGTATATATGTGTAGGCGTTCGTGGGCAAAAGTGAAAGTGGACTAATTTTAACGTTATTTTACTAATTTCGTGAAAATAACATTAAAAGAGGGGGATGATTAATCATGCATCATGTGGTGTCGTTGATAGCCGAATTGAAAGACAAGGGAGTACATGCACTATTCGGCCTTTATCTTAATTGCTGAGTGTTATGTGTCTTATGTCCAAGGCTTGATGCAAAACTCTTATCGAGCCGGAGGTCTCACTGGAAGCAGGCTCTCTATTCCTATAGGGTAGAGGTAAGGCTGTCTACATCTTATCCTCCTCAGACTCTACGTTAGCTTTGCTATTGGTGGGATTTATTGAGTATGATGATGATGACTCCATGTCTTTATTACTATTTCTATTTATATTGTATTTTGTTAATGTTGTAACTTCCCAACAAAAAGTAAAGTGTGAATTTGTTTGAAAATGAAATGCAAAACTTGTGTCTGTTTAGTTATTCAGTCACAATTTGTTAACTTTAGTCGGTGTAATTGTTTATATAGACCATGCCTCGTTTACTACTCAGTAATCATGTTTAAAAATTTAGGGACCATGCAATATTGCAAGGTCGACCATTTGTCTTTGAAGAGCTTTAATTAATGGTTTTAATCAAAACTGGAAAAAAGTTATATGTTGATAAGAAGATCCGTAATGGTTAATGTTTCTTAAGGGGCATTTCCGTTACATCAACATCATAACCCCCCATTAAAATATGTGTAATGGTTAACGTTCTTAATGCACTTTCAATAATTACTTTCCGTTTTGTTTCTCTCCATTGGGAATTATAATAGAAACGCGTGCCTCCTCCTCCTATTCATGCCCCTATAACACCCAAGGAAACGATTTGAAGACGTTATCAAGCTCATTCACGCCTCTATAATACCCCATTAGGCATGGCCTAAACAAAGTCAAATCATGTTTCTTTTTCTGTTGGAGTATAACTTACACACTATTTCTTATTCTACTACATAGTACAAAGGACTTGAACCTTCGACCTCTAAGGCTATGCGGTATGGTGACCATCCTCCCTTGGAGGATGATCCGCCACGTAGGCGCCACATCATAGTCCTATAGAGGATGATCCGCCATGACAAAACACTGGAAATGGGAGGATGATCCTACCCCACTAATTATGGCAATTAATTTTTTTTTTTTTTTTTTTTTTGCAAAGGAAACACTGGAAATGGAAATGGTTTTGTCATGTTCTGCTTCGTCCCCAACGTCTCCATCTAGACGATCACGACGCCGACGAGGGGGGGGGGGGGGCGGGATGGTGTGCGGACCGTCACCGGGGCTGGACGGGTGGGGGACGCTCCCCATACCGTCTAGCCTAAGAGAAGAGGCACCATTTACACACGAAAATACCAAGGGGTTAAATGCCCTTTGGTCATAGGATGTTAACTAATATTGTCAAACTGACATGGTATGAGCTATGAGCGCATAATTTACGTGTTTCTAGATTGTGCAGCCAAACAAGTATCACATGCATATTCTTTTCTATGCCAAAGGGCTTTTGGCCTAGTAGTACGAATGTGTTAGATAAAACTGACTTTCCATGTGTTGAGGGTACAATTGCTATTGTGGACAAAAATGTGTAGTTTAGTAGTACATTAGAGAGTGTTTGAGTTTGTAAGTTTAACAAAAACATAATCTTTTCTATAACCAAATCTTGGAACTCACTATCAGCAATCTCCACATTCCTAGTTTCACTTTGCCTTGGGAACACTGCGACATAAATGAACTTTAGAGCACACTAGTCAACTGCAAAAGTAATAAAAGCAAAACTTAACGTAGTGTTTGGTGAGAGGCATAACGCAACGGGCTATTACGAGGGAATGAAAAAAATGTGTTTGATTAGTTAAGGTAATGGAATCACCTATTATATAGGGCATTCCATGCCCTTAAATTCAATACATCCACACCCCATGTTTTTTTTTTCATTCCATTCTCTCTCTCTCACCTTCATTACCAACACCTCCCACCACTAGCCATCCATCGCCGCCACCACCAACCTACACCGTTGACCACCGGCACCCAACGCAACCGAACAACGGCGCCGCCAACCACCGTCACCCTCCGCAACAAACACCGGCGCCACCGCCGTCGCCACCCTCTGCCACCGAACACTGACGCCACCGTCACCACCACCACCACCGCCACCGCAACCCACCGCCGCTGCCACCCTCCGCCACCGCCACCACCACCGACCACCTCCGCCACCACCCACCGTTGTCGCTACCCTCCGCCACCGAACACCAACACCATTGCCGACCACCGCCACCAAACACCGACGCCACAACCTGCCACCACCGCTACCGACCACCAGAGGTGTACAAATCGGTTAATCAGTTATTAAAAAACCGGTTTTTTTATAACCGGTTCCAATTACTAACCAGTTTTTGAGGTCCAAAACAATAACCGGTATAACCGGTTGGGGCCGGTTTTTAACCGGTTTTTCCCAAAAAACCGGTTTTTTACCGGTTTTAACCGGTTTTTTAACAACCGGTTCGGTTAATAACCGGTTTTTGAAGTCAAGAATAGTAACCGGTATAAAAACCGGCGGTAAAAAAAAACCGGTTATAAAAAAACCGGTTAAAAAAAACCAGTTTCGGTTTTTTTCCGGTTTCGGTTCTAAAACCAGTTTTTTTGTACACCTCTACCGACCACCGCCACCGACACCACCCACTGCCGCCATCAACTACCGCCACCACCCACAACCGCCACCCATTGCCGATTTTATTTCTTTTTCTGCCTAACAAGCACTACAAGGTAATCATTTATTTCATTCTCACATGATAACCAAATAAGATCATGGAATGTAATGATACGTTTCATTTCTTTGTCCATTCCATTACTTCGTATATTTCATTCATTCGTTCATTCCATTACCATATACCAAACAGACGCTAAATGAATTGTTTTTGTTATAAAGTATCTCCTTTCTACATAAGAAATTGAATTCAAATCTTACAATGTGCATATATAGATAATTAATAGAGTAAAATCACGGATAGTCCCTGTGGTTTGTCGAAATTTCACCTTTAGTTCTCGACTTTCTAAAATTACACTCATGCTCTCTGTGATTTGACCAGTTGTTACACGGATAGTACCTGAAGTGGATGGAGGTAAATTTTCTCAGTTAAATGCAGTGTTGCAAAAGTCGGATTCCTTGGCCGAGTACTCGGCGAGTACTCGGTCCTCGGACCTCCACCTTGGCGACTTCCTCCTAGGCGGTCTCAACTAGTCGGCCTCGGGAGTACTCGGTCCTAGTCGGCGCCTAGTCGGCCTAGTCGGAGCCTAGTCGGAGCCTAGTCGGAGCCTAGTCGGCCTAGTCGGTCTAGGCGGTCAACGTGGTTTGTTGACTTTTAATCGGTCAAACTCGGTCAAAATCGGCCTACTCGGCCTTGTACTCGGACTACTCGGCCTTGTACTCGGACTACTCGGCCTTGTACTCAGACTAGTCGGACTTGTATTCAGAATATTTGAACTTTAAACATGTTTCATTTTAAATTATACCCAGTTGACATGAATTATGCTTATTTTAACACATAAATAATATATAACAATTAATTTTCTTTATATTTACCATGTCCGCGTACTCCCCGAGTACTCTCCGAGTACTCCGATTACTCCCTACTCCCCAGTCGGCCGACTAGGGATAGCCTAGCGACTTTTACAACACTGGTTAAATGGATGTGAAATTACAAAAATACCCTTAACTTTAAAAAAATATTAACCTCATCTTCATCCCCAACCCCCACCCACCCAAACCACCTGTGTAGTTACTGCGTGCCCCGTTTTATTTCGAGCTACTGTTACACCTAGATCATTTACGCTCCTCGTCATCTCTCCAACTATGTCACACTACAGGTCTGGAGGTAATTTCATCCACCCTCATATCTGCGGCCATACTCCTTCCGCAAACCTGCATTTAACCAACAAGTGATCTGCAGTTAGTTTCCGTCTCCTCATTGCAAAGAACACACGTTGCATTTTGCACCTAAGTTCATTTTCACCGACAATCTTGCCGTCCCATCCACTGCTTTCCACAAAAACATACTCACTTCTGGTATTACCATCCTATTCCAGAAGAACTCGTTTGCTGCACTGTTAGATCTAACCCATTAGACAAGGTCTGCCTAACCCCTCTTTTATTATTTCATCTTTCCAAACATCTTTTTTTTTCCACCATTGTCTGCTGCATTAAGACGCCATTAATTAGATCCTCCATTTCAGCCTTTTCCTCGTTCAAGCATGGTGTTCTTGTCCATAAATACCCACCATTAGTCTTTTTGTAACATACACACGCTATTGCTTTTTTATTCTTTTCCAATTGATACAACAGAGGAGACCTATTACATAGTAAACCTTCACTTGTCCATCTATCCAACCAAAATAATACCTTGCCCCGCATCCCAGATTCAACTCCAATGTAAATTAATGTCAAATTCTGGTTGCATAATGAAAGAGAAAGAGAGAGAAGAGAAGGTGTCGGCTGAATTTGATTATTAGGGTTTGGTTTGTGTTACGAGAAGAAGACAAAGTAGTTGTAGAACCATTTTTAAATGAAATTATTTTTTTTTAAAGATAAGGGTACTTTTGTAATTTCACATCCATTTAACTGAGAAAATTTACCTCCATCCACTTCAGGGACTATCCGAGTAAAAACTAGTCAAATCACACGAACATAAATGTAATTTTAGAAAGTTGAGGACTAAACGTGAAATTTCAACAAACCATATGAATTATTCGGGCATTTTACTCTAATTAATAAGAGTAGATTAGTATTAGAAGCCATTAAATAAAAAAAATAGAAAACAAAAACTTTAACAGAATGGAATTTCAAAGAAAAAGTTGAAATCACATGATCAACTATCAAGGACGAGATTTAGAAAATCACGTGATTTCAAAAATCCAAAATTGTGTGATTGGTTGTTAATTTTTACTTTTAGAATCGTTTTCACTTGCAATTTTTCTTAAAACGGAAAAGAATAAAATAATTGTTTATTTTTTCTGTCTAATTACAACTCACTAGTTATGTCATGCACATATATTTCATTGATCTAAATTTCCCTTACCCTAAGTGGTCTAGTCTCAGAGCATTCACATCCAATCCACCATCTCAACCCCTACCTCTAAAATTTTAAAAAATCCTCTAAATATTCACTCCATCCTATCCCCTATTTCAACTTTCTAACCCTAAATTCTAAAAATACTATACAGTAACTTTTCATGTATGAAAAGCTACTGTAGTCCCCTCATCTCCAACCATCTCATCTACTCCCACCCATATGATCTTCTCCCGCCCTCATTCTATTCCTTTCCACCAGATATGGTTTACAATTTCATCAGATAGATTACGTACCCTAATTCGAACTCTAACCCCAAATTCATTAGGGCTTTTGTTCAGAAGAATCAAGGAACTGAAGAAAGCAAACCCCAGGTTGCCCATTCTCATTCGTGAGTGCAGCGGCACCGACCCTCAGCCGTGGGCTAGATACTGTGCGTGCGTCATTCCCCTTCGTCATTACAACATCAATCTTCATTTCTAATATTGGTTCAATTGTTGTTTGTTGGTATTTTTGAATTGGGTGTGCATCTGCTAGATTATATTTATGTTTGGATTGGTAGTTTGCAAATGGGTGTGCATTTTGTTCGAATCGAAATGTGCTTGCTTTACATGACATTTGGCTTGCATGATGATTCTGCTGATGTCAAACTTCAAATTAAAGTAGTACTGAATTGCAGTAGACTTTCTTTAGTTAATAACTAGTAATATGACCCGCGGGCGATGCGCCGCGGGCCGTTGAAAAAATCAAATAGATTATCTAAGCGTTATGTCATGTGTTAACCATATGAAAATATATGTTTCAACGTACCCGGTTCAACCCCGTGTAACCTATATAAATATTGTGGTTGAATCAAAACGTAATGTAAATCGAATTTATGTCGTGCAGTTATAACGTAACGCACCAAAGAAACATAAAGCGTGAATAGAAACCACAAAAGGAAAAAAGAAAACACATTCACATTAAGGGTAACCATAAGTGTTTTGTAAAGTGAAAGGACCAAAGTTAGGAGGTGTAAACATCAACAACTTTGGTCTTTAGCATTGATATATAATAATAATAATAATAATAATAATATAATTGTAATTTTACTTGTGTTGAGTCGCGTGAGGTTGAACGAGTATATACCGTCAAATGATAATGTATTATATTTAACCCCGCTTGGGCTGGAACAAAATTTACGTCAAAACGTACACCAACTGCGTACATAAAATAAACACGGAAACGTATTATATTTGAGCTGACTCGTTTCCAAAAAAAAAGGTCTACATCTAACATGAACCAACTCAAATTTATACCAGCACGTACATAAAAAATATTAATTCTTTAAAGTAAAGGAACAAAAGAGGTAAGCTCGAAACTTAGAAACTAAAAACGTTTACGTCTAAACGTAAACCAACTCAAATTAATAACGACACGTAAATAAAAATATTAATTTTTTAAAGTAAGTGAACGAAAGAGTAAACTTGAAACTTAGAAACTCAAGGATGTTAGCGATAAATTAGTTCTTTAAAAACGAAATTAATGAACGAAAGTTATTGAAGAAAACAATAGGTTAAAAACGTATATTATATATGGTATAAGGGTATAGTTGGAATATTAGAAATCTAATGAATTAATTTACAAAACTCGTAAAATAAAATAGCAGTTTAGAGACTAAAATTATTATTTTCTAAAACTTTGATGTTATTAAAAATAAGGGACTTACATTGCAATTTTATTAAACTTTAAGTGGGAGGAGGGCAAAGCCGGTGGAAACCCCACCGACTTTGCCCTTTAAGAAAGTTATAAATATAAATTTGAGGAGAGCATATTACATCCTTAACTGATGATTTTTTTTCTTGCACTATGTGGGAGTTAAGTGTTTCTTTTCTGTTTCATGGTATTAAGTATATATTTATCATATAGGTCAAGTAACTTACCTGAAGAAAATAGTTTACTTTAGACCGTGGGGTATGGTGGGGCGTGGGTTGGGGGCATGGTGCGACACGTGGACTATGGGACACCCAAGACCAAAAGCCAATTTCAAAGGGGTATGGTGGGGCGTGGAAAAAAAAAACCAATTTCAAAGGGCTACTGCTCTTGACCAATGAGGTTCCGCCATGTCATGTGGTAGCCCCGCCCCACGCCCGGCCTTAAACTCCCGCCCAAGGGGCCACGCCCAAACCCAAGCCCACCCGGGGTGGTGACTTGGGCGTTTCTCGCCAACCCACGCCCCAACCCCCGCCCCATAGTCTTATACATTAACCAAGTAATTTAACTGAAGGACTTGCTGTATTAGGAATGATCATGCGGATCTTTGAAAATTAGAACAATAAAAACAAACAAACAATGAGTAGATAAACGATATCATAAAGGCTAGTTTAGGGAGGATAAAAGAGAGGAACTTGACTTACTTTCAGGAGGTATGAAAAGAAACAACTTATCTTGTAGCTTTGTCTAACCTCATACTTATGTGTTTTTGGTGTTACGTGTAAATCCATTGTGTAGGCTGTTAAATAGGTCAAACTTGGCATGATTTGGTATTGATCTTAAACTATTGTTTGTAGTATGATGGTAATGAAAATGGATGGTATGATTACTGTTATTATGTATTGTATTTTATAGCCTTCTTTATAGTAAATCAAATTAATACCTTTTTTCATCAAAGGTCCAAACTGGTTACGGTTCGAAACCAGAAACCCAAACTGATGCAAACCAGTTCAGAACGCAGCAGAAACGTTGTAGCCTGCAGAAACGCTGTAACCTGCAATGCCAAAAAACGCTGCAGTTTTTTTAAGGTTTTTATGCTGTAAAGCATGCAGTTTTTTGGCGTTCTATGGCTGGAAATCCGACACTTTTTTTAGCGTTTTTTGCTGAAAAACCCTGCAGCTTTTTGTCGTTTTTTTGCTGAACATAATTCAGCTGATTAAATCATAATTCAGCTGATAATCAGAACTTGTTGCAGCATGCTTTTAGTTGTTCGGGCTGTGTAACCAACCCTATATGTAAATATGCTTCCAAAATGATTACAAAGTTGTATATTTGATGTTTCAACTATGTCGAACTCTCAACCCTTTGTTTCTGTCTCGTTTAGGTCTTTTCAACTTGTGGAGAAATAGCATTTATCAAAAACTTACCGTCTACTGCTGATGAAAACTATTAGAAATTAATTTGCAAAGTAAATTATAATGAGACAAAATAGTAAGTGGTTAAGATTGAAATTGAAAGAAAGAGAAAGAATTAATAAAAAAAGAATATAGACATAAATATAAAGGATAGGATGTGGAGGGTTTTTTAAAATGAAAGGTAAATTTTAAAAAGTAGTGATTTATAGTTAGAATATAGGGTTAAAGATGGTGGATTGGATGTGAATGCTCTCAGACGTTAGTAGGTACTTCTCTGATGTGATAACGATAGAGATATTTTATATATAACCCCACAGAATAAAGTTTTGATTCGTTACTTACGAATTAATTTATTACTTTTTTTTTTGAAAGATAATTAATTTATTACTTTGACAATGATATAATTTATTATAATGGCAGTTTATATTTACAATTCATAGAATATTCAAAAAGTAATGGGCATGGCTGGTTGACATAATTTATTAACTTGACAAGGGTAAATTCTTTTTGGGTTTTTTACATATTTTCTCCTTCTAAGCTGCTTTATTATGTATTTCTTCAACAAAAAAAAAAAAAAAAAAAAAAAAAAAAAAAACAATTACATATTTTCCCTTCCTAACTCATATATATTACATATTTTCTATTTTCATTAAAATTACTCCTAAAATGACAATTTTACCCTTAATGAACTATTAAATGAATATTTACATATTTCCCCTATCTAAGATCATCAATCAATTACATATTTCTCTAATTCATGTAGTATTTCTCTGATTCATATATAATCATGCTTTTGTAATAGAATTGATTCAGATTAGGGACGTACCCAAGTGGAGGCTTGGGTGGTGGGCGTCCCCCTTAATCTTTTTTGGTACTTTATAAGCGAAAATCCCTATCATACCCATTGAAAGTTTGGTTGAAACCTTCGTTTGCACCCCTAGAAAATTATTCGTGGGTCCGCCTCTGTATCTTCAGTTGTGTCAGAGTCAGGTAACATTACAAGAAATTACATCTGGATAAGCATTTGTCATTGTGAAGAGCTCAGAAGGCAAATAACAATCCCCATTTAAAGTATCTGAACCATACTGAAATATAGCTGCTTTGCATGAGCAATTGTTGACACATGCTTGTTTGCAAGTCTCAATATCCACCTTCTCCATGTCTGCAATAATGTTGAAGTAAGTAACGTTCTTAAGTGGAAACAAAGTTTGATCTTGGGTGACATTACATGTGAGATGAGTAATTTCAGAGCAGCCCAGGTTAGATTGCCGATCGTCCATTGCTCTGAAAAACTCCTGTCTGAAATTGTCTATCATGGGAAAACTTAGTACTGGACAGGTACACTGTTGATTACCTTGTTGGAGATGTTGTCTTTAGCCGAGCCCATTAAGGCTAGCCAAGAATTAGAGAGTAGAAGGGAAAGAGTTCGGCCGGCCCTAACCCTAATGGGCTTTAAGTGTTTAGGCCCAGATGTTTAGTTACTTGTTTAGCAAGGGACTAACCCTAATTCTAGCATATAAATATATCTCTTGTACTTGTAATCACTATCACTCAATAAAATACAAACCCTAGTTGCCCCCGTGGACGTAGGTTACACACTATGACCGAACCACGTAAATCTCGTGCCTACTTTTCTTATTGCTTTCATTTGTTAATCGTGTGTGTGTGATCTAAATCCTAACAACTGGTATCAGAGCTCGGGATCTTGATCAAGAACACATACCAGCCGCCTACCACCTCCTGCCTCTAGCCGCCGCTGCAAACCCTAACTAGGGTTTCGCTGCCGCCACCTAGTCACCGCTAGGGTTTCCACCGCCGACACCCACCGACCCGCTGCAGTTTCGCAGCTTCGCTCTAGGGCAACCGGATACCGCCGCCGCCACTAAACCCAGATTAGGGTTTTGCCAGCCGCCGCCTACCATCTTGCCGGAACCACAGATCCGCTGCCGTCGCTAACCAGATTAGAGTTTCCAGCCGCCGCCGTTCAAACAGAAGGGTTTCTTTATCGATTTTCGCTGCTGCGTTTTCAGATTTCCTGCACATTTTTAGAGGTTAGATTTCAGGGTTGTTTTTCCAGTTTATTCTCACGTTCTCTAGTTAGTTTCTGTTATTTAACAAAGATGTCTGATGATGGAAAAGTCAGAATTTAGAAGTTTGATGGGAAGAATTTCGGATGGTGGAAGATGCAAATCAAGGATTTGCTGATACAGAAGGATCTGGATGCAGCCTTAGAGCCTCCTCCTACACCTGTAACGGATAAGTAGACAGCCATTGACAAGAAGGCTATGTCAACTATCAGGCTCACTCTTTCTATGAATGTTGGCTACAATATTTCTGAACAAACCTCAGCACGAGGAATCATCGAGGCTTTTTCAAATATGTATGAGTAGCCGTCTCCTGCCAACAAGGTTTTTCTGATACGAGAGTTAGTCAAAACCCGCATGAAAGAGGGAAGTTCTGTTATTGAGCATATTAATTTGTTTAATTCTCACTTGTCTCGTTTGAATTCAGTAAAATTCAAGATAGATGATGAACTGCAAGCATGCCTGCTCTTGTCCTCATTACCTGATAGCTGGTCAGGAACTATTACTGCAGTCACTAGGGCAGTTGAGACCCTCACTTTTTCTAAAGTTCGTGACTTGATATTGAATGAGGACTCAAGAAGGAGGAATTCTGGAGAGACAAGTTCGTTGCTCAGTACTGAGGGGATAGGGAGAAGTAATAATAGAGGTGGAAATAGAGGAAGGTCAAAGTCAAAACGAAGAAGCAAGTCAAGATCAGCAAAACCAAGAAAAGACATACAGTGCTGGAACTGTGATGGGCATGGGCACTTTAGAAGTCAATGTACTAAACCTCCTAGAGACAAAAAGGAGGTGAATGCTACCACAGCTTCAGATTCAGAGGATGCCCCTTATTTGCTGTGTCAAAAATACTGTTGAAAATTGGATTATGGATTCAGGAGCATCGTTTCATGCTACTTCTAGCACAAAGAAGATGAAGAATCTACGAACATGTAACTTTGGTAAAGTTCGTTTGGCTAATAATCACAGTCTTGATATTACAGGAGTTAGAGACATAGATTTAAAAACACCATTGGGAACCATTTGGACCTTGAAGAATGTACGGGCCATTCCTGGTTTGGAGAGAATGTTGATATCCATTGGTCAGCTTGATGATCAGGGATATGATGTCCACTTTGGTAGAGGACAATGGAAAGTTGTTAAGGGCAGTATGGTCATTGCAAGAGGAAAGTAGAGAGGTACACTATACATGGTTGAGGTACCAACTGACGGGGTTAATGCAGTATCTAATGGGCCGAGTCTATCAAAGTTATGGCATCAACGACTCGGCCACATGAGTGAAAAGGGGATGAAGATGCTCGTTACCAAGGGAAAGCTTCCAGAACTGAAACAGGTCGAGTCTGAATTTTGTGAACCGTGCATCCTAGGCAAGAAAAAGAAGGTGACTTTTATGAAGACAGAGAGAGCACCAAAAGCTCAGAAATTGGAGTTGATTCACTCAGACGTGTACAGGCCGACATCAGTTGCTTCACCTGGAGGATCTCGCTATTATGTGACCTTCATAGACGATTCAACACGCAAGGTATGGGTTTACTTTCTTAAATATAAATCTGAAGTTTTTGATAAATTTAAGAAATGGAAATCTGCTGTTGAACTTGAAACTGATTTGAAGGTGAAGTGCTTGAAGTCTGACAACAGAGGTGAAACATCAGCAAAGAATTTACAGATTATTGTGCTGAGAGAGGGATCAAGATGATAAATACAGTTCCTCCACAACAGAATGGGGTTGCAGAAAGGATGAACAGAACACTATGTGAGAGAGCCAGGAGTATGAGATTGAATGCAGGGCTCCCAAAGATGTTCTGGGCTGATGCGGTTAACACTGTCGCTTATCTTATCAATCATGGGCCTTCGGTACCATTGGGGTTTCAGCAGAAGAAGGGAGTTGATTATGATGAGATTTTCTCTCCGGTGGTGAAGATGACTACCATCAGGTTGGTTCTTAGTATTGTAGCCACAGAAAAGTTGCATCTAGAGCAGTTAGATGTGAAAACAACTTTTCTACATGGTGACCTAGATGAAGACATTTATATGGCACAACCTGAGGGATTCAAGGTTGTTGGGAAAGAGAATTGGGTCTGCAAATTGAAGAAGAGTTTGTATGGTCTTAAACAGGCACCCAGACAGTGGTACATGAAGTTTTATAACTTCATGGAGAGGTCAGGATACAAGAGATGTCAGATGGACCATTGCTGCTATTTGAAGAAGTTCAGCAACTCTTATATCATATTGTTACTTTACGTTGACGATATGTTAATTGCAGGTTCTGATATGAAAGAAATAAGCATGTTAAAGAAGCAAATGTCCAAAGAATTCGAGATGAAGGATTTGGGTCCAGACAGATACTCGGGATGAGTATAACCAGAAGCAAGAAAGATGGCTCAGTGACACTATCCCAGAAGAAGTACACAGGAAAGTGTGAGATTTGGTATGAATAGTGAGAAGACCAAGCCTAGAAACACGCCTTTAGGAAGTCACCTCAAGGTTACTAAAGATCAATGTCCCAGAACAAAAGAAGAAAAAGTTGATATGGCTAGAGTTCCATATGCATCTACTGTAGGAAGTTTAATATATGCTATGATATGCACGAGACCTGACATAGCACACGCAGTTGGAGTTGTCAGTCGCTTTATGTCAAATCCGGGAAGAGAACACTGGGAAGCAGTTAAATGGGTGCTTCGTTATTTGAAAGGTACGTCAAAGATGGGGCTGTGTTTTAAAGGAAAGGATGTGGTTCTCAAGGGTTATACAGATGCTGACCTGGGTGGCTGTAAAGATACATTTAAAAGCACTACATGATATGTCTTTACAGTGGGAGGAACAACAGTGAGTTGGATGTCCAGACTTCAGAAAAGTGTGGCTTTATCTACTACAAAAGTTGAATACATGGCAGTTGCTGAGGCCAGTAAAGAACTAATATGGTTGAAAGCTTTTCTGAAAGAGTTAGGAAAGAAGCAAGTTGTCTACTCGCTGTATTGTGACAATGAAAGTGCAGTGAAACTTGCAAAGAATCCTGTTTATCATGGGAAGACGAAGCACATAGGGATGAGGTATCATTTTGTCAGAGGATTGATCAGTGAAGGATTAATCAGTTTGAAAAATGTTCCAGGTGCTAAGAATCCAGCAGATATGTTTACCAAGGTTGTTGTGCTGGATAAGCTGAAGCTATGCATAGCTTCAGCTGGCCTTCAGGAATAATGCTGAGAAGGCGGGGTAACTAGGGAGTTTTGAAGATCAAGGGGGATTTTCATTTACAGAAGTACAGAAGAGACGGTGCAGTTCGAGGTCCAAAGACACCAAGTGGGAGATTGTTGGAGATGTTGTCTTCAGCCCAGCCCATTAAGGCTAGCCAAGAATTAGAGAGTAGAAGGGAAAGGGTTCGGCCGGCCCTAACCCTAATGGGCTTTAAGTGTTTTAGGCCCAGATGTTTAGTTACTTGTTTAGCAAGGGACTAACCCTAATTCTAGCTTATAAATATATATCTTGTACTTGTAATCACTATCACTCAATAAAATACAAACCCTAGTTGCCCCCGTGGACGTAGGTTACACACTGTGACCGAACCACGTAAATCTAGTGTCAAGTAAATCAGCCACCCTTTACATTCAATGATATTTATAAAAATATAGATATATACTATTCATATAGCAAGTAGAAGAATTAGGGAAATACTACATGAATGGGGAAATGTGTAATTAATTGATGATATTAGATAGGAGAAATATGTAACTATTCATTTAATAGTTCATTAAGGGTAAAATAGTCATTTTAAAAGTAATTTTAATGAAAAGGGGGAATATGTAATATATGGGTTAGGAAGGGGAAATATGTAATTTTTTTTTGTTTGGGGAAATACGTAATAAGTCAGCTTAGGAGGGGGAAATATGTAAAAAAACCCATTCTTTTTTAGCGGCGGGCGTATGATTAGAATGTTGCCAACTAGGTTAGTAGTTAGTATGTTAGTATCATAATTTATTTATGATTTCATTTTATATTCATAACCCATAGAATATTCAAAAGGGCATGCGCATGGCTAGTTGACACAAGGAGTTAAGAAAGTACAGTAAATCAATGTTTATGACATGATCCCAGTTACAATCAATATGTTGGAATCAATCAATTCAAACCTTTAACATTGGTGTGATTTTGTTTAAGGAAAAATTACCAAAAATTAGTCGTTCTTAAAAGCACGGGCTAATTATATATACTTATATTCCCCCTAATTTATAACTGCTTTTAGATTCATATCAGTCTCTGGATCAAGTTAAAATGAAATCTTGGTCGTATTAATTCAACAAAACCTTATAGAAGGGGAGGTTAATGGCATTTTTTCCTTTCCATCAATTTCTCCCCACATTGTCCCACAAATCTCTTCAATTTGTAGTAGAATCCAGCATAGTTGGGAGAAGAGGGACGGGGATGATGGGTTAGGGATGCATATATCATCACCCGGTTATTGATTAGGGTTTCTTAAAGAGAGTGGACCAGAGAAAGATCGAGAACGAAGAAGGGGCATGTTCAATTAGGTCGCCTAAATAAATAGGATCATCTGAACCAGGTGCCCCTTTTTTCTTGGTACTGGGACTTCCAACTGTTATAGAGTGTACAATTGTAGACTCGACAATTGTTGTTTTCAAGAAGGTCTTAGGTATGTAACTAATGTCTAAGTGACAGTTGTAGTAGCCGCCTCACTTGAAAAATCTTCAAGTGTCCCTTGACACACAAGAGATGTCACCTCATCTGTCTGTAGGCTAGCAATAATTCCTTAACTTGCCCTAGTCACTTGATGGGGGTAAACTCTCTGTGATTTATTGTTGAGAGGAACTAGGTTTGTGAAAGACAATTTTGTCAATTTCATCAAGAAACGGTTGTATGGTAGGTAGTACAAGTTTGGTGGGTGGTGGTGGTGGTGTGAAAAGAGAAGTAGCCTTGGGAGAGGGGCTTGAGAAGAAATGCTCAATTGAGTCATCTCCCACCTGATGTGCATCCCATGTGCTTACAACACAATCCTTTTATGAGGATATGTGAGGAGTTTAGATAGGTTGACATGTCTGCATCTGTTGTGAGGAAGTAACAACAAATGTTTGTTATTTTTGTGATACAGCAGGTTCCTCTGGAACCTCATCCTCCAAAGTTACCATTTTTGTTGTTTTTCTTTCGGATTTGGGCTTTCGGATATAAGTGGTCTTTTTGGGAATAACTGGTGTGTTCCACAGTACTGGGTTAGTCACTGTGGTCACCAAGAGCAGTGGGCTCAGCAACAGATGTTGTAACATCTGTTGTTAGGTTTTCTTAAACTTTTTCTTCACCCACATTTTCTTGACCCTTGGTCATCATGCAGGTGAATGTTGTTGGACTCTGTATGCCCAAGACACATATTAAATTGATGTGGCTAGTACGTTATGATCCAAGTCGGGTCATACCAATAACAAGCTAGACAAACACCTAAAATATTTATTTATGATATGATCAAACAAATAAATATTATCATTTATAATATTTAGAAATTGGTTTTCTAAATAAATGCACTTCAGAAACTAATAGATTATACGGATAATTTATTATGAGAGAGTATTTTATTTTGTTATTTAATGGGTTAAATAACATTATAAAAGTTATGATTTGTTGCATAAAAGTCTTATAAACATATGCTATTATATTTATAAAAGTTATAAATATAATGCAAGACTTAAATTTGAAATTGGAAAATTTTGATTGGTCAAAATGGAGGCCTTATGGCCGTCCACTTTGGGTCTTCCCAAGGTGGTCTTCCACTAATAGAAATGCATGCAAAATGTCATAAAAGAAAGGCACTTGATTGGATAAAAGTTGCAACAACTCTCACATTTTTTTAAATACACTTTCTCTATTATTTTGAAGTAGCAAGAACTAGCAAGAACTCTCTAATTTTTCTTCAAAAATTTCGGCCAAGGTGGTCATCCAAGAGAGTTTTTCAAGTGCAAATCCTAGCAATCTCAAGGTGTTTGTTGGGGCTTTCGGGTATACTAGCTTGAGGCTTTCTCGTTTGGAAGCTACCATTCAAGATTCATCATCATCTTCCATCTCCTTGCTCCAAAGAAAGGTTGAATTCTCAAACACCCTATGGTTGTATTTTGATAGCATGCATGTCATATATGGATCCGGTTATTGGGTTTTACATTTAAAATGGTTTTAAATCTTGTAAAGTAACATGTTTTAAACCTCCTTTCCGCTGCGTTTTAATTTTATTCGGATAAAATGACTTTGATAAACATGTACAAAAACCCATCAATGGTATCAGAGCCGCTTATATGAGCGCATGCTTCATTGGATTTAAAATTTTCGGGTTTTCGGTTTGGTTAAACCCTATGGCCGAAAGTTTTGACCATGGTTCTCCTTTTATTTTTCAAGATTTACCTCCTACATGCATAAAGGAATCTTGAAAAAAAAATTATGTCATATGGATGATTTGTTTTGTTTGGACAAAAACCCACATTTTTCGGTTTTTTCATTCTTGGCCGCAAAATGTAGGTGGTAAAAGGAAACCATTTTGTTCTTGAATTTTATATATATATTTGGATATATATATTTTGGTGTTCATAACCTAGCCATGACCTTGTGTGAATATGTTTGTGTTTGTGATTTTAGTTAATTATTCAATGGGTTGTAATAATTATTATTTTGTCTTCCATTTGTAAAAATATGTATTTTATTTATTTTCATTTGGTATGTAAGTAAATAGATTAGATGCATTTATTTTACTAGAAAAATGTATTAGGATACTTTTATGTAAAAGAAGATGCACACAAAAATGCGGTTTTGGTTTTTGCCAATTTCGGGCATAAAGGACTTCATAGTTCTTAACGGGATTTTAGCCCGATAACCAAAACACATTTTGAAGTCCAAAGGAGTTTGGAGCTGAATTTAAAAGACATTTGGAAGCTCAAAGAATGTTAAGAAATCACAACACAAGATGAAGACTTGAAGCATTTGGATGCGGGATCAAGTGGGAGTTCACCGACACTTTTTTTGTGTCTATATTCACCCTTTAGGAAGGACCTTTTGACACACTTGTTTCGGCTAACGAGTGTGGTCAAAATAGTTGGCTATGGTTATGCACCTTTTAACATATGTGTTGTGTGCTTGTATGGTTATATTTTATTTATGGTTGTTTGGATGATATTTGGATATGCATACTTAACAACTAATAACCCGTAACAAGCTTAAAATTGGTTCTTACAAAATCATTAAAACGATTAATAAAAGGTTTTATTAAAAATTAATGATTTTATAATAAAATTGGTTTTATTAAAAGAACCTTGAAAATTGGTTTTCACTAAAGTACCATTGATTTGAATGCATGCAAATATATGGTACATAAAATTTTTTCTAAACTAGAATTTTGAAAAAAATAAAAATCCCTTTTATAAAACAAGTCAAACACCATCCTTTTATACAACACTCAAATTACTTGGGAACTCTTTGTGGGATAAAGGTCACCTAACCATATTTGAGGAAACTTGCATATTTGAGGTGGGGTTACCATGTTTGTGGGATAAAGGTCACCTAACCACTTATATGTGTAAACTCACATGTGTGTATAAGTTGGACGACTTGATTTGAAAACCATGAACTTAGGGTCACCGAAGCATGGAGAACAAAGGTGTTGATGGGATTAAACATGCCAACTAAACATAAAGATGTTTAACCGATCCCATATAGCTAGAAGGTGCAAAGGGTTGCAATCGTCAAACGTTGACTACCTTGTTAATTTAAATAATGGGATAAAGGTCACCTAACCAATATTTAAATGTAACGTTGGATTCTAGATTTTAATTATTAATTGTCTATGAGACGTTAAAAGGGTATTAATGATTAAAATTTTAATAATATCGAAAATACTAAAATTGAACTTTGTTAAATTTTGTAGATGGCCGCTAACAATGCAAACCCGATTACCCAAACCGTCCGTAACCTATCACTAAGAACCATCCTTGAAAAGGATCGTCTCAACCATAACAACTTCATGGATTGGTTTCGAAACTTGAGAATTGTTCTCAAGCAAGAGAAGATATCCTATGTGTTGGACGATCCTATTCCCGATCAACCTGACGAGGAAGATGTAGAAGCCTACAATGATTGGGTTAAGTATACCGAGGACTCCATGCAAGCCTCTTGCCTCATGCTGGGAACTATGATTCCCGAGATTCAAAAGGACTTTGAACATCATGGGGCATACGACATGATTACCCAATTGAAGGAAATGTTCCTACAACAAGCAAGGGTAGAACGCTTCGAAACGGTTCGAGCGCTTCATGCATGTCGAATGGAGGAAACCCAATCGGTCTCATCTTACGTCCTTAAGATGAAAAGCCACATTGATCACCTCGAGAGGCTCAATTGTCCCGTCTCTAAAGAGTTGGCTATGGATTTGATCCTCAACTCTTTAACAAAGAAATTTGAGAGCTTTGTTATGAACTATAACATGAATGGATGGGACAAGACCATTGGTGAGCTTCATGCAATGCTCAAAACGGCCGAAGCGGGAATGGGTAAAAAGGCTTTACCCGTTCTAACGATCAATGAGGGAGGCAAGAAGGGGCATCACCCCGACTCCAAGGCAAATGTTGCCAAAGGAATGGGGCACGTCAAAGGGAAGGGAAAAAGAAAGGCTAAAGCAGAACCACCAAAACCAAAAGAGAAGAAGGCAAAGGTTGCCACAAGCGATCCATGCTTTGAGTGTGGAGAGATAGGGCATTGGAAAAGGAATTGTCCAACCTATCTCAAAGAGTTGAAAAACAAGAGGGATGCAGGGCAAACCTCAGGTACAATATTTGGAAATATGTTTGAAAAATGTTTTGTATGCTCCTAGTTTGACTAGGAACATTATTTCTGTTTCCCTTTTAAGACAATATGGATTTGATTTGAAGTTTGTGAACAATGAAATTTATACTTTGATGAATGACATGTTCTACTTTAAAGCTACACCTTCAAATGGTATTTATGAATTGGTTCATGATAATATATCATTTGATAATTCGATGTACCAAGCAAACACCAAGAAACTCAAAATGGATTTGAGTGAGACCTATCTTTGGCATTGTCGTCTTGGTCATATAAACAGAAATCGCATGCAAACACTTCAAAAGAATGGTCTTTTGGAAACAAATGAAATTGGTTCATTTGATACATGTGAATCTTGTTTACAAGGTAAAATGACCAAGAAACCCTTTAGTGGCACAAACCAAAGGGCAAAAGATTTATTAGGCATCATACATTCGGATGTATGTGGTCCTTTTAAGCCAATGACTAGGAATGGTGAAAGATACTTCGTAACTTTTACCGACGACTTCAGTCGTTATGGTTATGTGTACTTGCTAAGACACAAAGATGAAGTTTTTGAAACGTTCAAAATCTTCCAAAACGAAGTAGAGAATCAACTCACCAAGACAATCAAAGTTCTTCGTTCCGATAGAGGAGGTGAATACCTTAGTGATGCTTTTCAAGATCATCTTAGGAGTTGTGGGATCATCTCACAACTTACTCCACCTGGAACACCACAACATAATGGTGTGTCTGAGAGGAGAAATCGAACTCTATTGGATATGGTTCGATCTAAGATGGCTAGAAGCACATTGCCTCTATCATTTTGGGGTTACGCTTTGCTCTCCGCGGCTCGTATATTAAATATGGCCCCAACCAAGAAAGTGGATAAGACACCTTTTGAAATATGGCATGGAACGGTTCCATCATTATCATATTTGAAGGTATGGGGTTGTGATGCTTATGTGAAGCAATACACCCCAAACAAGTTGGAAGTACGATCCACTAAGTGTATCTTCGTAGGATATCCTAAAGATGATATAGGATATTATTTCTACGATCCAACAGAGCAAAAAGTATTTGTTGCTCGAAAGGCAAAGTTCTTGGAAGATAAATTCCTAATGGAAGGAACTAGTAGAACAGTGGAACTTGATGAGGATCAGGAACCACAAGCCGATACACGTTTGGTTGATACTAGCACTCAACAAGAGGTTGTTGAAGATGATCAAATGGTTGATCAACATACACAAAACGTTCGCAGATCTGGTAGAATTAGTAATCCGCCTGAAAGATATGGATTTTTCATGGATGGATGCTATGTGGTAGATTCAGATGAACCAACCACATACCATGATGCAATGTCAAAATCTGATTGCGACAAATGGCTTGAGGCTATGAACGTAGAGATGCAATCCATGTATGACAACCAAGTTTGGGAATTGGTTGTGCCACCTCTTAACTCCAAAGTAGTTGGAAGTAAGTGGGTTTTCAAGAAGAAAACAGATATGCATGGTAACTTGGATACTTATAAAGCGAGACTTGTAGCAAAAGGTTTCACTCAAACTCAAGGGGTTGATTATGATGAGACCTTCTCGCCAGTGGCAATGCTAAAGTCGATTAGGATATTATTTGCCATAGCTGCATATTATGACTATGAGATTTGGCAAATGGATGTCAAAACGGCTTTCCTCAATGGATATCTTGATGAAGATGTCTATATGGTTCAGCCTGAAGGTATTGTCGATCCAAAACATCCTAACAAAGTGTGCAAGTTAAAGAAATCAATCTATGGATTGAAACAAGCATCGAGAAGTTGGAATCACCGTTTTGATGAAGAGATCAGGAATTTTGGGTTCATTAAGAACGGCGATGAAGCTTGTGTGTATAAGAAAGCTAGTGGGAGCACCGTCACTTTCTTAGTATTGTATGTCGATGACATTCTACTATTTGGAAATGACATTCCAACCATGGAAGGTGTAAAAGCATGGCTTGGAAGATGTTTTTCCATTAAAGATCTTGGAGAAGCTGCCTATATTTTGGGAATAAAGATCTATAGGGATAGATCAAGGCGCTTGATAGGTTTAAACCAAAGTGCATACATTGACAAGGTCTTGAAAAGGTTCAAGATGGAGAACTCTAAGAAAGGTTTGGTACCTATTCAAAAGGGGACAATATTGAATGTGACTCAATGTCAAAGCTCAAAGGATGAGCAAGAAAGAATGAAAGGAATCCCATATGCGTCTGCTATAGGATCCATAATGTACGCAATGATATGCACTAGACCGGACGTGTCATGCGCTTTAAGCATGACAAGTAGATACCAGTAAAATCCAGGTAACAGTCATTGGATGGCTGTTAAAAGCATATTGAAATACCTTAGAAGGACTAAGGATATGTTTCTTATATATGGATCTGGTGAAGAGGAACTCGTTGTAAAAGGTTACACGGATGCGAGTTTCCAAACTGATCGAGATGGTTCTCGATCACAATCTGGGTATGTCTTCATTTTGAATGGAGCTGCAGTCTCTTGGAAGAGCTCGAAGCAGGATGTTGTAGCATTGTCCACTATAGAATTAGAATACATCGCCGCCTCATTGGCAGCACAAGAAGCTGCGTGGTTAAAGAAGTTCATTGCTGACCTAGGGGTAGTCCCTACCATTCAAGACCCCCTAGAGATCTTTTGTGATAACGAGGGTGCGATTGCTCAAATCAAGGAACCTCGTGCACATCAAAAGACTAGGCACATTGAGCGGAGATTCAACTACATAAGGGATGGAGTTGAAAAAGGAAAGATATGTATTCGCAAAGTTCACACCGATCAAAATATTGCGGATCCACTCACGAAGCTCCTTGAACGGCCAAAACATGAGGGTCATACTTGTGCCTTAGGACTTCGGTATTCTAGTGATTGGATTTGATCTATTTTGTATTTGGATATTGGAACAATTGTTATTTTAACTCTTTTATGGTATTTTGAGTTATGTTCCATTTTAGCATGTTTAAATCCATGAATAAATTAATTATTCTAAATGTCCGTAGTCGATCATACTTGTGGGAACAAATATGAATGTAAGACTATTATGAACTTGGATTGGTGGATATTCATTAGGTATGAATATAGAGCAAAGTGTTGCTGCCAAAGTTCATAGATATTTGTGGGATACAAATATTGGACTGACCCGCTCTCAAATGTTACTGCATGGAATCATTTGTGATCATAAGTAAATTTGAGCAAAGGCGAATATCATAATATCCTCTGACCTGAGATACATATTGGGTCTTGATATTCACCAAATATTACACCTTGACTTAGTTCTTCGCTGTCTGTAATAAGACAGTACATAAGGCTAAGCTCAGGTATGGTACGAGGTGATTGTGAGAGACGTATGCAGTCAAGAAGGGATTTGTTCCTCTTAAGTTAAATCAACAGAGAATGATCACACTGTGTCTCTGGTTTTGACATGACATCTGTAACGAAAGGATAAATGATAGATTCACCTAAATCATGTTCAAGTAAGGGACTTGAAGGGGATGATGTTATTGAATGGCACTTCGTCATACGTATTAGGGGTAGTAAACCGTTGTTAGGCGTCATTTACTGCTTGCATCAATCTTCTATGTATCTTGTGCAAGTGGGAGATTGTTGGACTCTGTATGCCCAAGACACATATTAAATTGATGTGGCTAGTACGTTATGATCCAAGTCGGGTCATACCCAATAACAAGCTAGATAAACACCTACAATATTTATTTATGATATGATCAAACAAATAAATATTATCACTTATAATATTTAGAAATTGGTTTTCTAAATAATTACACTTCAGAAACTAATAGATTATACGGATAATTTATTATGAGAGAGTATTTTATTTTGTTATTTAATGGGTTAAATAACATTATAAAAGTTATGATTTGTTGCATAAAAGTCTTATAAACATATGCTATTATATTTATAAAAGTTATAAATATAATGCAAGAGTTAAATTTGAAATTGGAAAATTTTGATTGGTCAAAATGGAGGCCTTATGGCCGTCCACTTTGGGTCTTCCCAAGGTGGTCTTCCACTAATAGAAATGCATGCAAAATGTCATAAAAGAAAGGCACTTGATTGGATAAAAGTTGCAACAACTCTCTCACATTTTTTTAAATACACTTTCTCTATTATTTTGAAGTAGCAAGAACTAGCAAGAACTCTCTAATTTTTCTTCAAAAATTTCGGCCAAGGTGGTCATCCAAGAGAGTTTTTCAAGTGCAAATCCTAGCAATCTCAAGGTGTTTGTTGGGGCTTTCGGGTATACTAGCTTGAGGCTTTCTCGTTTGGAAGCTACCATTCAAGATTCATCATCATCTTCCATCTCCTTGCTCCAAAGAAAGGTTGAATTCTCAAACACCCTATGGTTGTATTTTGATAGCATGCATGTAATATATGGATCCAGTTATTGGGTTTTACATTTAAAATGGTTTTAAATCTTGTAAAGTAACATGTTTTAAACCTCCTTTCCGCTGCGTTTTAATTTTATTCGGATAAAATGACTTTGATAAACATGTACAAAAACCCATCAAATGTTTCATTGGAAAGACTTTTAATTTACAGGGCTTCACCCTGTGCAAAAATGTTTTGTGCCAAAACCCTTTGTAAGATAAAACCTAAAAGTCTAGGGTACAAGATAAAGGCCTTAGGTTTGCCTTTTTTCTTGGCTTTTACATTTGCAACCCTATCAAGAAACAGAGTTTTGGATAGCTTGTAATTTGCATTTGTTAAAATGACATATTCTAAATACTATGTTTTTAAAGGAATTTCAGTGTAAGAAGTGGTTTCTAGTGATAGACATATGAGTAGGGTATGGAAGAAAATTTCATCGAAGGTGGGAAGTTTGGTTTAAAAATTGTTGCCCCTGCCATCTGTGCATCACACCCCTACTCTATGAATTCATTTTGGAGATCAGTTTTAGAAAACGCTTTTGTACCTGTCTCATCATTCAAGATGAAGGTGGTTGAGATTAACTTGGGTGTAATCTGGATGTCAAACATTTTTCTCTTTTGAAGTGATGATATGGGGCTTTTTATCATGAAGTAAGTATCATGAGTTTGCCCGAAAATCACAAAGATTTGCAAGATGAATGGGTGCATTAGCGTTGAGGATGGTGAGATATTTCGATGATGTGAGAAGATCAATGATAATATGAATTTCTTTGTTGGCATCAGTTTTCACAAGGTATGGAAGATAGTTGTGGGGTGGTTTTAAGTTTAGAGCCATGGTAACAATGAAATTCTTTTGAAGAATCCTATGAACGGATAAATCTTTTGGATGATGAAGAGAAAGAATCTTTTACAAAATCTATGAGTAGATGATCTTTTTGATTGTTTGAAATGAGAACAGTGGTTGATTTAGTAACCACCCGTGGTGTTGATACCGGTGCCGATTATGCTGCAGCTAAAGAAGAATATAATAACCTACGCTTACCGGTGATGGATTTAGTAACCTCTGCACTTCAATCTGAAAATTATGTGGACCAGTTGATGTCAGACCCCGATAATTCCCTGTATTACCGGTGGGCCCGGTGGGGAGTATCGTGACGTAGTTGATATCATCATAGTCAATAATCACAGTTTAAATGCACAGCGGAAGTCTAAAGTAAAAATATATTACAAACCGATTGAAAGTAACATAAAGTGTTACAACGGAATGTAAAATGATCCATAGGCGGATCTAAATAAAAGAAACATTGTTCAACAGATTTTTAAGTGACCGAGCTTGCAAGACTCTTTATTTATTCACTTTGGATTAGCCAACCTGTTTCGCTTAGTACCTGCACTTTAACCTTTTGGAAAATACGTCAGTTTACACTGGTAAATACAATTAACCGACTCATTTTGAAAATGTTTAAGAAAATTGATTTGAATTTCCAAGGCACAAATAATCTTTTATAACTTGGGACCATTATTTAAAAATAATCATGTATACATTTTTACATGTTTGTCGTCCGTCAGGGCCGGTTAGAAGAGCCGGACAAGATTAACTGACACACCACTAGTATAATGCCCACAAGGAAAATTCCTTATTGTGGGATACCTTTTATACACACGCAACTGTCAGGTGTATGCCTACACCCCGTGCTTAAGTCGTGACCATTTCAAGGAATGAGCCGATGATATCCAGGACACGGTCTTTAACTTCCCAAGGGCCATATACCAAACAAAACAGATTAAAACGGGTTATGCAAATATATTAATCACAATCCGAGTTAGAAATCCACATACCCGACCAAGCGGTATTATAATACCGTATCCCAAGCCCGTATAACGGAAAATAAGTTAAAAGTATTTACATGAGCTTAAAATAATATTTCATTTCTCAACCGTAACCAATCGACAAGTGCGATATCTTTTACTGGTCTCCTAAATTTGGAAATGAAGGTTTTTAATAACCTATTAGATTCCTAACGGGTCTTACTTAAGTTTAAACTTAGACCGGTTAGTTTTAATGAAAGGTTTACGGTTCGAAACGCTAGATTAAGCGAAGACCGGATTAGAATGTGATTTAGACCCGACAAGTATGGAGACTTGTATAATATGGGTAAACTAAACACATTCTAAATTTTCAAGTGAAAAGGATAAGGGTTGACCCGTTTCGGTTAATTTATGCAAACTAATTACATAAACCGTACCGAATGCGAAATATGCATAACGAGTAACCAAATGAGTCATTAACATGTTCCACAAGTTAATATGCTTTTAATATGTTGTGATATCAGTAGGATATCTTCCATTATGCCCAAAGCGAGTTTAAAACCAATTTATGCCCCGTAGGGGTATTTTGGTCCTTTTAAAAATTATAAAAGAGGTTAAATAGCAATCTAAGGTTCTGGTCTAAAATGATCAATAAAAATATTTATTTTAATAAGTTATATCAGTAAGATATCATATATATATGTGAAATTTATCATTTAAGACCAAACTATGCACCGTAGGGGCATTTTGGTCATTTCACATAGGCTTTAAGGGTTAAATTTGGAAATCTAAGTTCAAAACATTTGCTTGCTGTTAAAGTATAAAAATTTATTCATATCATCAGTAGGTAACAAGCCTTAGGTGCCAAATATGGTTTTAAGTCATACTATGCGCCTAAATCGCATAAAAGTCGGTATTTGACGATATTCAGGTTGATTAAGGAAATCTGAGATTTTGATCAGCCTTTACTGTTTAAAATAACTTATTTAATATATAAAATCAGTAGAAAAAGGTTTGGTATGTAAAGGATGTGTAAAACTCATTTTATTAGTGAAAAGGGCATTATCGTCAATTACTGAGTCTATACGAGAACCCTATGTTATGATCAGTTTAAAAATAAATAAAAATCTTCAAAAATCCCAAAATATTATATTACATCAGTGGGTAAAAGGTTTGGTGTCAAAATTTGAGTTTAAATAGGTTTCATGCTGAAAATGCCGTTTAATTAATAAAAGGCTTTGATTTACGATATTGAGCATAACTCTCATTTTAGACCACGAACTGATGTGAAATTTTAAGGACATGTTTATAAATCAGTAACAAATGTTTTTGTCCTCTCACATTTTCAAAATCTCCTTTTAATATTAAAAGGGCATAATAGTCAACTTTAAGCATATAACGGAAACATGCAATGAACTAGGATTACTATGGAACCAAGTTGTATAACCTCATAGGGTTATACTAACCTATAATATGGTCCTAATGGAATCCTAAGGCATATCTAAACTAAGCTAAATTGGGTCAGAACTGAAAGTTAAAGCAAAAGTCAAATTTTGCGACTTTCGGTTCCGAACCGAGCCTAAACTCAGAATTTTCGGGTTGAACATGCCTAGACATGTTCAATTAATTTTTACCAAGTTATTAAAGTGATGAAACTGATTTTATTGCCTTTACATCATTAATTATGAATTTTATTTAAAAATCGACTAGTTTGACTTTTATCTAATTACGTTGACCCGATAATTAAGTAAGCAAACGTGGTAATTAGGAGGTGCCCCTTTGAGGGTTTAATACCTACCTAATTACGATCACGTAGCCATGTTCGTTGCGAACAATGGCTCGACCGATTTAAAAGTCAAAGCGTTTATCGCAAACGCTTGACTTTTCGGCTTTAATCGCCAAATAATATTAACTAGTCACGAAAGGACACTTACAAGGGTCCAATGGACTGAAGGAGGTTCTCAAAGAGTTCAAGATCCTCTTAAAATCAGAGAGCAAGATCAGAGAATGAAGTGGAGTGGAATGAAAGCCAAAACCAAGTGGGTATATATAGGAATTTGAGAACCGTTAGGATCATTTCTCGTAACCCGTGCTTTAATCTGGACCGTACAAGTATCACCCATTGTTTTTCAATACTATGGGTGCTTAAAACCAGCCCATAGCAATGAAGAAACCAAGTGCAATACAAGAAACCAGCTATTGGATTGAAACAAACTGTTTTCAGCAGACCTGGGTGGCCTCGTACCCCGCGTAGGACGAGTCTGCAGCCTACGCGGCCCGCCTAAAACAGGTGAGATCAGCAGCAACTTTCAGAGGTTGCATCTTTGGTCCCTGCACTTGCTAAATGCTATTTCTGATATATTTAAGGCCCGTTAAGCCCTTTTCAAGGCTCTACTATGATGCCTAAGAATAGGGAACATAAGACAAGCTCAAAAATATGCCGGATGTCGGTTCGTTTGGCCGTACAGTCACGTTGTTCGACTAATTACGACGAAACACGAACGGATACGAAAAATGACCCAAATTAAGCGACGAATGGAATTTTATCATGCCGATCACTAAAATAAAATATTTTAATGATTACATAAATTTTTGGATGTCCGGATATATTCAGAACGCAAGATATGCGCGAAAATGCAAACTTGTGCACTTTTTGACACTTTTAGTCCCTGCTTGACTTAAAAGTTTATTTTTGCGCACCAAACACCTCTAAGCCTATATATGAGCTATATAAAGGATATTTAGGGCATGTTTAACTTACGACCATATTCCGGAAGGTTCGATACCATATGAATCGACAGATTTTTGCAATTTGACGCAAATAGTCCTTTAATCGCACAAAGTAGCGCGAAATGTCGTTTAATGATATCCAAGCCTTCCATGGCCCATAATGGGTATTCCCAAGCATTTGTTTAAATATTACTACGCTCTCGTTTGCTTAAAGGGTCACCAAAAGGCGTAGATTCAAAAGTTGATGTTTTTGGTCCCTCTAATGCGCAAACTTGCGCATATCATCGTTTAATAGCATTGAAGCCTTATCTAATCCATATTAGGCATTCATGGTAGTATTATTAACCATCACGATGCTTCAGGTTCATTAAAAGGTCTTTCAGAGGTATAATTAAACATATTGACGCTTTTAACCCCTTAAACTTGCAAAGTTGCGCGTAAAGTCACTTAAAGGCATGAAAACCTTAGACGGACAATATTTGGCATTCCCGAGAGTATAATCAAATATCATGAAGCTCTCGGTTTGTTAAAAGGTCACTCAGAGGTAAGAATTAACATGTTGACACTTTTAACCCTTCATTGCGCAAACTTTCAATTAATTACGCAAACGGCTACTCTTGAGCAACAAATGGCCCATTTGTGAATATGATTACCATGTAATGTTATTGAGAGGCTTATAATAAGCATGTTAACATTTCCAGTCCTTCTATAATCAAATTTTTTGATTTTTCGAAAAATTAGTCCCTTAAATTCAATGTTTGACTTTATCAGGGTTTATTATACGTATCAATACATCATTGGACGTGTTTTTACGAGGTGTTACATCCTCACCCCCTTAAAAGAAATCTCGACCTCAAGATTTGCTAAAGTAATGGAAGTACTTTCTGACGTAATATGGACTTAACCTCCATAGTATATTTGGGCCTATAAGGGCATCTCAGTTGACCTATACAATAGGCACATACTTCTTTCAGAGTTTCTAATCCTGTAGATCCTTAATCAATACGGGTTTCTTATCACACCATAAATTTTCATTAGTGTGCATATCATTATACGACGACGCTCACGACTTATCGGCGAAACTCACCCTTGAATCACTAGTGTGGGACACATTGATTCCCATCAAGCTCCTTAAATAGGTTTTAGCATATAAGCTATTGATCTTGATGTATTCGATTTTCCTCGAATGATCCTATACATCAGAGCTTAACTAACCTGATAAATTAAAAATTTTAGCACACCTTTCTTAGGGTGATACCTTCAATTAAACCTTATTTCTTATCAAGGACTTAAAAGGGTTGCGATTTTAACTAATCCTTGATTTTCCGCCGATTACTGGCAGTTTCCAGACGTTCATAATTTACATGATCTTATCCGTTGTTTCCAGGGTAATCCTTCAGATTCTGAAAATTGGACTTATCAAAATTCTATCCATCAAACGGACCTTTGAAATTCCATCTAAACAAGGTCTCCTAAGGAGCAGCCTTGATACTTATATACCGACTATCAGTTATAAAATAGCTTATTTAAGGGGAGATGGTTATTCCATCTATAGCTTAAAGCCAATCTTAAGGAATAGCTAATCCTTACGGTTAGTCGAACAATCGACGATCCTGGGCAGCTGATGGCGATTCTTAATTGTTGCCTAAATAAGGTTGCGGTAATCGATGCATAAGCAAAATGAACTGTCTTTCTTAATTAATAATACTGAATTCTTCGAATATTGAATTAGGCTTTATGAACCTTTATCTTAAAACTCACTTAGTCAGGGATTCGATTCTTCCCATAATGATGGTAATAATCGTCATGGAGACTTCACAATAATGCAGCCCTAAGTGGGATGTATATCTTAACTCTACTTGTCTTAGGAGGTAAATAGGGTAGTTTTTGTAGAAGATAATCAAGACACAAGGAGATTACAGAGATTTTCCAAATCTCAGGCTCCAGTTCATCTATCATTGCCTGTGTCAGATGAGTGACACATTTACCTTACAATTTCTTGGATACCTTATTCATTGACACTTATTTGGGCATTTCCCTTCTGGATATCTTCTTTGAATACCATTAGCTGACTTTAGGACGATATGACCATTGGGATATCTCAATGGTTCCATGCATTAAACCTCCATACTGATCAGGCATGGAAGCAATCTATGGAACATATCAAGATACACCAATCCTCATATGGCACTTTTTATCATACAATCTGATATTCGCAGTTGATAGGAATCAATGGGATAACAATACTAACATATACTGACATACTTCATCTGGAGAGAGAGTACTCTAGATATTTACGAATGAAGATTTCTGGCAGGAACAGAAGAAATGGTTCCTACGAATCTCATCTGTAAGTTTTACCTTACTCTTAATCTCTAGGTTTTTTATAGAAGATTTTAAAAGTTTGTTATACTTACCGTCTATGAAGGATTTATTGGCATCCTATTCAAAATAGAACTCTTAGCATTTATTCTACTTCATATTTTATGCTTAGGGTTCTAACAGGCAGATTTAATAACTTACAAAATTTATTATCCACAAATAACTTATCTGCACTCGAATCAAACAATACCCTTGCATATACATTATTGATAAGGATGTACCGGTTATAACATTGTCATCTTGTATGGCCTCTTTTGCACCCATCTGAAAGACCCTAGCATTGGTCTTCTTAACTTCTTCAAGCTTCTTTGCATATTTTGGGCAATTTGATTTGATATGCTCCTTCTCGTTACAGTTGTAACAAGTCGCATCTCCTATCTTCTTGCATTCTAATGTTTTATGCTCACTAAATTTGCAGATCCCATAAGCCCTAGGCTGTGATTGGGATTTTGATTCAAACCTGCACTTCCCATAATGGCGCTTCTTGCAGGTCTTGCATACATGTTTCTTGTTGGACTTTTGTTTGTTCTCCTTAAGCTCAAGCTTACCCTTTTTCTTAGAAGTATGGGAGTTATCTTTCTCCTTCTTCCTTTTTAGTTCATTCTTTGCACTCGAGGAATGAACAAGATCCTCCTTATGAGTAAGGAAGTGTGGTTTTAATTGGGATTTGGAGCAAGTAGCATTGGGTTCTTTAAACTTTTTCACAACCTTTCTCACAGCCTTTCCAACAGCTGCATCAATCATAGCTTGGAGAACATCTTTGTTAATTTTGAGGCTCACAGTTATAGCATTATTAGCATGTGTCGTATTATCAATGATACGATCGACAGTTGTGTTATCCGAGTTTGTCATACTCGAGATTTGGTTCCTAACACCAAACGAAACAATTACTTAGTTGCACTTCAACAGCTATTCATTATCCTGATAACTTAACATATACTAACCATGGTATCATTAAACCATACAGGCTAATATAGTACGAACATTCGTAATGGATGTTATTTAAAATATATATCAGTTATATTTAGCCTAGGCCATATAAGGACCGTCAATGGCATTTAAGGTTTGGACCTAGTCCATTACCTTTTTGACAGGGGATCAAAATGTCACATCTGTCTTGATTATATTGATGATTTTGGTAAGCTTGCCATAAGGATATTGGAAAAGAGTGATTCCTAATGGATATAAAGCATCCATCTAAAACGATGAAGCAATCTCTAAAGTATCATCAGCCAATTCTCCCTCGCGTTATGTGTCTAGAGTCCTAACAGGCGGATACAACAACTTACAACATTTATCGTCCACAATAGACTTATATGTTCCAGAATCAAACAAATTCCCGCATAAACATCGTTTAATAAGGAAGGGTACCTGTTATGATGTTATCATTCTGTACTGCCTCCTGGGTGTTCATCTGGAAGACTCACGCATTTGTTTTCTTGGACTCTTCAGGCTTCTTATGATTCTTAGGGCAGTTGGTCTTAATGTGCCCCTTTTCGTTGCAACCGTAACAGGTTGCATCCTTCAACTTCTTGCATTCCAAGGTTTTATGCTCCTTGGACTTGCAGATTCCACAAGGTAGAGGCTGAGATTCAAAACTGCATTTCTCGAGGTGGTATTTCCTACAGGTTTTGCACCTGGTCTTTTCACCCGACTGCTGGTTGTCTTTATTAAACCCGGAACTCTTCTTATTCTCATAGTTCCCCTTATGTTTCTTATCAGCATTGCGTGAGTTCTCATCCTCACGTTTCCTTTTCCCTTCTTCAGGATTCTTGAGCGATCTCTGCCTAACCGCATCAAGGGTAAGAGATAACGACAGATCAGCCGGTGACTTAAAGGTGGTAGGTCTTGATGCCTTCACATTGGCTTTGATTTCTGAAGCTAAACCTCCAATAAAACGAGCTATGCGTTTTGGTTCCGGTGTAACCAGATAAGGAACCAAACGAGACATAGTGTTGAAGCTCGTAAGATACGCCTGACAATCTAAGTTCTTCATGGCCAAGGTTAAGAAGTCAGTCTCAATTCTCTCAACCTCATGTTGAGGACATAAATTTTCTTTGATGAGAGCAACAAACTGATCCCACATCAGATTATACAACGGGATCTTCTCTGTAGCTTGGACAAGGGACCTCCACCAAGCTAACGCTTCACCTTTAAACGAGTGTGACACAAATTTCACAATGTCCTGTTCTGCACAACTACTAATATCAACCACTGCATCCATCTCATCGATCCAAATCATGCAATCGATGGCTCCTTTCTCCTTGTGAAGTCTCTGGGCTTGCAGGAGACAAAATATTTATACGAACAGGTTTTAACACGCGGTTCTTGGTTAAACACAACCTGCCTAGACGGAACACTCTTCTGATTCGAAGAATGATGAGAATCGCTCTTGCGAGCTGTATGAGTCTTGGAGGGTTGCTTTTTATGAGGTACAGATAGGGTCCTACTACGGGTACCACTTGATTCATTATCTCGTCTGTCCAGAGCTCGAGTAACGACATTGTCTATCAATGCCTGCAGTTCTGCACCAGCTATATTAACTCTGGTAGTATCATTATTCTCCCTCGGGTGGCTGTTAACCTCATCAGATCCAGCCATGTAGCTTGATTGCTACATAAATTATTGATAAAGATTTATTCAGGAGTCTATTATGGAATTGTCTTTTATGGCAATTCATTAACCATGGTATCTTAAGCCATATTGGTTAATTTGATTTATTTAAATTTTTATTATATTTTATCCCAGTTGTTAAACTATTAAGGATAATAGGGTGACATACAAAAGCCTAGTCACAAGGACAATTTTAATTCATAAGCCATGATTTTATAGAATCGAGGCATTAAGGCTTGAACATAGTTCATTACCTTCTCTTGACAGAGAGTCGTAGACTACTACCGTCTTCTTGTCTTAGAGGACAATAAACATGGCCCGTAGGCACTTTATCACAAATGGATGTTTAAATATATAATCATCTTAATTGATGATTTGAACCCATGATTCTAGATCATTAGGCTAAATAAGGGATTGGAAATTCCCAATGTAAAGATGACAAATGTGATTTTATCGCATCACTGTTGTCAGGAGTGTTAACATGTTTTCAGATGTTAACAAGGATCTGAATCTTTTTAAATAGGTTTTACCATCATAGCTAGGTCTTTGATGACATATAAGCTAGGTTATACCCTTTTAAGATTTTTTTTAATATATTCTGGCAGATCAATTACAAAAAGGAATGATATTTTGATTTAATTCATATATAACGATAAAAATGAAATTTAAATAAAACATCCTAATAGATTTTAAAAAGGAGTGCATAATTGCCCTAATCGGCACTTGAAAGAAATAATGTTGTCCACGAAGGGACTAAAAGATAAATATGTCCTCAAAAGGACTACTACGGAATCGAAATTCAGCAAAAGGAGTTTCTTCTTCACTTTATTCCTGAATGTTTTCTCCTTGGTTGCATGTTTATTCTAGCCGCGGTACGAAGCTCGGCATTTCTAGGCTTTGGATGTGGAGAATTTCCATTTCGGATTCTTGGCGTCATTTTCAAAACACATAAAATCGAAAGCAATATATTTACAGAATAGGGATGAGAGTATTCCTATGTTAAGTCTAGACTCAGAAGGTCTAAGGAATGTGCTACTGTGTCATTGAGATTAAACACTAAAGGCTAGTGTTTAATTCACTCAAACCTAGCTCTGATACCAACCTGTCACACCCCGATAATTTCACGTATTACCGATGGGCCCGGTGGGGAGTATCGTGACGTAGTTGATATCATCATAGTCAATAATCACAGTTTAAATGCACAGCGGAAGTCTAAAGTAAAAATATATTACAAACCAATTGAAAGTAACATAAAGTGTTACATCGGAATGTAAAATGATCCACAGGCGGATCTAAATAAAAGAAACATTTTTCAACAGATTTTTAAGTGACCGAGCTTGCAAGACTCTTTATTTATTCACTCTGGAGTAGCCAGCCTATTTCTCTTAGTACCTGCACTTTAACCTTTTGGAAAATACGTCAGTTTACACTGGTAAATACAATTAACCGACTCATTTTGAAAATGTTTAAAAAAATTGATTTGAATGCACAAGGCACAAATAATCTTTTATAACTTGGGACCATTATTTAAAAATAATCATGTATACAGTTTTACATGTTTGTCGTCCGTCAGGGCCGGTTGGAAGAGCCGGACAAGATTAACTGACACACCACTGGTATAATGCCCACAAGGAAAATTCCTTATTGTGGGATACCTTTTATACATACGCAACTGTCAGGTGTATGCCTACACCCCGTGCTTAAGTCGTGGCCATTTCAATGAATGAGCCGAGGATATCTAGGACACGGTCATTAACCCCCCAAGGGACATATACCAAACAAAACAGATTTAAACGGGTTATGCAAATATATTAATCACAATCCAATTTAGAAATCCACATACCCGACAAAAACGGTATTATAATACCGTATCCCAAGCCCGTATAACGGAAAATAAGTTAAAAGTATTTACCTGAGCTTAAAATAATATTTCAAATCTCAACCATAACCAATCGGCAAGTGTGATATCTTTTACTGGTCTCCTAAATATGGAAATGAAAGTTTTTAATAACCTATTAGATTCCTAACGGGTCTTACTTAAGTTTAAACTTAGACCGGTTAGTTTTAATGAAAGGTTTACGGTTCGAAACGCTAGATTAAGTGAAGACTGGATTAGAATGTGATTTAGACCCGACAAGTATGGAGACTTGTATAATATGGGTAAACTAAACACATTCTAAATTTTGAAGTGAAAAGGATAAGGGTTGACCCGTTTCGGTTAATTTATGCAAACTAGTTACATAAACCGTACCGAATGCGAAATACGCATAACGGGTAACCAAATGAGTCTTGAACAAGTTCCACAAGTTAATATGCTTTTAATATGTTGTGATATCAGTAGGATATCTTCCATTATGCCCAAAACGAGTTTAAAACCAATTTATGCCCCGTAGGGGTATTTTGGTCATTTTAAAGATTATAAAAGAGGTTAAATAGCAATCTGAGGTTCTGGTCTGAAATGATCAGTAAAAATATTTATTTTAATAACTTATATCAGTAAGATATCATATATATGTGAAATTTATCATTTAAGACCAAACTATGCACCGTAGGGGCATTTTGGTCATTTCACATAGGCTTTAAGGGTTAAATTTGGAAATCTGAGTTCAAAACTTTTGCTTACTGTTAAAGTATAAAAATTTATTCATAACATCAGTAGGTAACAAGCATTAGGTGCCAAATATGGTTTTAAGTCATATTATGCGCCTAAATCGCATAAAAGTCGGTATTTGACGATATTCGGGTTGATTAAGGAAATCTGAGATTTTGATCAGCCTTTACTGTTTAAAATAACTTATTTAATATATAAAATCAGTAACAAAAGGTTTGGAATGTAAAGGATGTGTAAAACTCATTTTATTAGTGAAAAAGGGCATTATCGTCAATTACCGAGCCTATACGAGAACCCTATGTTATGATCAGTTTAAAAATAAATAAAAATCTTCAAAAATCCAAAACTATTATATTAAATCAGTGGGTAATAGGTTTGGTGTCAAAATTTGAGTTTAAATAGGTTTTATGCTGAAAATGCCGTTTAATTAATAAAAAGGCTTTAATTTACGATATTGAGCATAACTCCCATTTTAGACCACGAACTGGTGTGAAATTTTAAGGACATGTTTATAAATCAGTAACAAAGGTTTTTGAACTCTCACATTTTCAAAATATCGTTTTAATATTAAAAGGGCATAATAGTCAACTTTAAGCATATAACGGAAACATGCAATGAACTAGGATTACAATGGAACCAAGTTGTATAACCTCAGAGGGTTATACTAACTTATAATATGGTCCTAAAGGAATCCTAAGGCGTATCTAAACTAAGCTAAATCGGGTCAGAACTGAAAGTCAAAGTAAAAGTCAAATTTTGAATCTCTCCAGTTTTTCTTGAACTTTCGACCACTGTTTCCGCTCATGTCTTGAGGAAGATTCTGGGACAGCGGTGATCGGTTGGAGCTTAAATTTCGCTCAGTCTGAGCATAAACCTTGGTTGATGCCATCAACTTCTCCCGGCTCTTTGGCAGCCCCTCTGTTCCTGATAACACCTTGATCATGTTCATGCACATTGCCAATCTCCAACACTTCTTTGTTATATGGCGTGATGAAATCCTCCAAACTTTCATCATACCTTCTCCAGATGTTCATGACATCTGCAGAATCCCAGATAGAGCGTCGCTGCTAACTGAAATGTACTAAGATTATTTTCTTGAGATCAACCCAGGATGTTAACTTGCCTACTGGTAGGTTGTCAAACCAAAGGCGTGCGACGCCTGTGAGGGTTTGGACGAACAGGTGGCACCACATGGGTAGTGTCCATCCGCCGATTAGCCTTGCGCTAGTGAAAACGCACAAATGATCATCCGGTTCTGTCAGCCCATTAAACTTTCCTACGTTTGAAGGTAATTTTGCATGCTCGAGCAGAGCCAGTGCAATTTCTCTAAAAAACTTGGAATTTTCGGCAGCTTCTGCTGGTCGATAGATTAAGTTGTAGTCATACTCCGCTTCTGGATTATAAACCGCGCGAACTTTTGGTTTATAACTTGCATGATCCTTTTGCAGCCGATTGAAAATACTTGTGTTATCGTCCTCATTGTATGTTCTATCGTATTCATCAGTTTGGGTGTCCCGCTTTTGTGAGAAACGCAGACCCAACCATGAATGAACCGATTGACGTTTTTGAGAGTGTTGTTCTTCATGATAATCTCGACGTCTAGATTCAGAATGAGTAGACTCATATCTAGTGCGAGACTGGGAATTAACTTCTGTATCTTCGATCGACACGTATGATGGTGAATCATAATGTAACACTCGAGGTACAGGTGGAGCTCGCCCCTGAGCTGCAAATCTGCGTGTCTGTGGTGCTGGTTGAGCAGTTTGTGCACAAAGTTGTGCATAAACGGCATTCAAAGCACCTTGGGGCTTAACATACCAAGAGATCGGGGTTTCACTAGGAGGTAAAATTGAACTGACCGGTATTTCAGGCTGAATTCCTGGAGTGACAGGATCGTTCGCATGATTCGCAACATGTTGAACATCATTGTCATCAGACGCTTCTTCCACAATTCCGTCGACGCGATATGCATAGGTAAAATTTCCTCTGTTCTCGAGTCGAGGACCTGGTGGATTTGACGTACTTCTGCCATTGAAAACAGAAAGAGAAATGAATCGAACGAGAAGATGAGAATAAAAGTAGAAGATTGGTGGGCGCCAATGAAGAAACACCGAATCAAATTGACCGGAATCAATTAGATCGGGGGTAGGGTTTCTGCATAAAAGGGTTAATCCTCTCAACGATTGTGGATGGGAGCTACTTCGTCGAAGATCTCTGCAAACAGGAACGCCGTTAGCCTCGTCACGGGGAGAATGGGGGTTCTCTCCGTGACCACCCTCCGGCGTGAGAATCGGTACAATGATCTCAAAGGAGAAGATGAAGTAGTAAGAGTGAAAGTATGTGAAAGTAGCTTAGGAGATCATACCTGAATCCTTCCATTTATAACCATGGTTTTGGCGCCAAAAAGATTACGGAGGTAATGATGGGGTTACTTCTTCCGTTACAGTTATCTCCTTTTCTGTTAATCAGTTATTTCTTCATCCATGCACACGGATCGTAGATCTGATCAATGGTTGGGGAGATGCCACATGGAAAGTGGTTTCATGTAGTTTTTTCTCCATCATCGTGATTTAGATGAAGGTTTAGGATTGTGCCAAATCACATTTGATTATAACCGAATGGGGCTGTGCACGATGGGCTTTCAATGCCTTCTAGAAGATCTACAGCCATACACCATTGATTCTTTGCCACGTGTCCATTCTGTTACAACATAAAAGATTCCTTTTATTCAAGTCCTAATTTCATGCGTGCGGGACTGTTTAAGACTTTATCTTCAAGCTTAACTGTACCCTTGCGCGATCCCGCACAAGGGTGTTAGTTGAATATTTGTCTTTCCTTTCTCCAGCGCATGGTCCTCGAAGACTGTTCTTTCCAAATCTTGTTTAAAAACCGCTGCGCGGCCGCGCAATGTCTTGTTTAAGATGATTTTTGGAATGAGGTATGGTATGGTCCTATACCCCTTCAAGGTTCTATTTTCAAGTTATTGTACGTGAAGACCAAGAAAATATTGTAACTCCCCCATGACACTCATCTCAAATTGAGCAATCATCAATTTTCTAAATTAATCACATATACATTTGTACAATTAACATATCTTTCCCTTTCCATTTTAGAAATAGAGTATTATCAATTTTACGTCTTTTGAATTCATTAGATAAGAGAAAAATGGATAGAGTATTATACCAGGCTCTTGGTTCTTGTTTTAGTCCATACAAAGCTTTTTTTAGCTTGTAGACATAGTCAGAAGGGAATGTGACTTCAAATCCTAGTGGTTGACACACGTAGACCTCTTCTTGTATTTTTCCATAGAGAAAATCACACTTTATATCCATCTGATACACCTTCATGTTGTGGTTGACAACAAAGGCCAAGAAGAGTCTTATAGCTTCTAATCTTGCTACAGAAGGAAAGGTTTTATCATAGTCCATTCCCTCTTCTTGTCTATAGCCTTGAACCACAAGCCTGACTAATAACAATGCCTCTTTGATCAGTTTAATTTTAAAAGACCCATTTTGTACCAACTGGACATATATCCTTTGGTAATGGAGCAAGTTCCCATACTTGTTGTCTTTTAAACTGAAGAAGCTCTTCTTGCATGGCTTCCACCCAAGTGTTATCTTTCAATGCCTCTTGGTATTTGACAGGCTGGATTAGTAATAGAAAGCCAACAAATAGGCAGACATTTGAAGTTTGGCTTCTTGTGAACACTCCTACATTGATATCTCCTATTACTTGTTCTGGTGGATGAGATCTATGGAAGATATTGTTCCTAGTGTAGGGAATGATAGAATTTTGTGGTGAGGGGCATAATTGGGAATTTTTTGGTGAAACCTCTATTGCCATTGTGATATGGTCAACAGTGGTTTGGAATAGTGGTGATGGAATTGGCCCAAGTGGGGAATTTATTGTGGAGGATAGATTAGTGGTTTGACCACATGCATAATCGGTGGTTTGAGGTTGACTTTAGTCAACAATGATTCCAGTTGTTGTGGACTGACTGTTGTTTTTTTTGCAGATGAACTCTATGGATCATAATAGACTTTTTATTGAGATGGCATCTCAATGTCAAATATGTAATCCTCTTGTGCTACATTTGGTTTACCTGTATCAACCTCAACCTTTGCACTGACTACTCAAAATTGAATTTAACAAGGTCAAAAAGTTTTGCTAGATTTTTAAAGAGGAAAGTTCATTGACTTTACATTCAAGGTTTCTTCTATAATCATGGTCCTTGTGTTAATCACTTTATAGGCCTTAGCTGTAGAAGAATATCCCAAAAAATATCCACAATCCACTTTGTCTGCAAATTTTGAGATTCAATATAAAGCATGGGCAACCAAAGATTTAAAAAAATGCGATTAATGGTTTTATTTTTAAGAGAATCTCATAGGCAGTTTTTTGATGCCCAAAGTTTATAAAAACTCTGTTTTGAACATGGCATGCAGTATTCACAGTCTCTGCCCAAAATGACAAATGGAAGGCTAGAATATGCAAGCATGGTTCTTGCAGCTTCAATTAGGGTTCTGTTTTTCTTTTAACAACCTCATTTTGTTCTGGTGTTCTAGGAATACAGAATTGCCTCACTATTCCTTATGATACATAGAAATCATCAAGCTCTTGATTTCTGAATTCAGTCCCATTGTCACTTCTAAGAGACTTTATAGGTAGATCATATTGTTTTTCAACTTTTATGATAAATTCTTTCAGGATACTTACACTATTATCTTTCGAGTGTAAGAAATAAGTCCATGTGTACCTAGGAAAATCAACAACTATTACTAAGAAATATCTATTTTTCCTTAAGCTCATGATTTTTACTGGGCCAAACAAATCCATATGTAACACTTGTAGACATTGGGTTGTTTTGAATTCTTCAATGGGTTTGTATGATGTTTTATGTTGTTACCTTTTAAACAGGTAACCCAATGTTCATCACACTTAAATTGTTTGGTTGGTAAACCTCTGACAAAGTTTTGATTTGTCGGATTGTTAATTGTTTTCAAATTAACATGTCCTAACCTTCTATGCCATAACTCTTTTTCTTTTGTTAAGGCAACAGAGAATAGACAGACATCTATTTTTGGGTTATCTTTCAACATGTCCACTACATAAAAATTGCCACTTCTATGAGCAACAAGTTGTGCAGTGCTTTCTGCTATAATTTTGTCAATCTTTTAAACTACATCAGGTCTAACAATTTTACAAGCTTTCTTTGTAAAAAATGAACCATAGCGTTTGTCACTCATTTGTGAGACACTGAGTAGATTGAATTTTAAATTGTCAGTACGATTAACATTTTCAAATTTTAGCTTACCAGCCTAGACAGTTCCTAACCCCAACACTTTTCCTTTTTAATTATTTCCAAAGGATATATTACCACACCGATGAGTATGGAAGTTATATAGTAGAGCTTTGCATCTAGTCATATGTCTGTATGCTCCACTATCAACATACCATAGGCTATCTAGGCATGTAGAAACTCCCGTTTCGGTGGCCATTAATGTACATTCACAATTATTCTCATCTTCAGTTGTATTCCAAGGATCATTGTTTTTTACAGCATTTGCATCAACCTTTTCACAAACTATTGTTTGTGCTGAGTTAGATGCACTCTCAACATTTTGTATGTCAAGAGTTTCCTGGTTGTTTTTAACAATTTCTTCAGTTTTACTAAATTTCTCTTTTAACTCATCCCATAGCTCTTTTGCACTATTACAATGTAATAGTTTTGCACAGATCTCATTTGGTTGAGCCGTTGCAATCACATTAAGTGCTTTAGCATCTATCTCAAACTTTTTGAAATCTAGCATTAAGTAATCTTCCGGTTTCTTTGGGTCCTACACATTAGGATTCTTGACACTATGTGTCATTGGAATATAAGGTCCGAACATTATAGACTTCCAACATCCTATGTTTTGTTGAGCAAGATAATGCACCATCCGACGTTGCCAGATATTGTAGTCTTATCTAACAAGCATTGGTAGTTTGCTATTGTAATCGAAGATAAGGGAATAATGTTTGTTGAGTGACATTCTCTTTTGATCTTTTGTAGAAGAATATAATATGTGATAGACACTTTTGAGTTCTACACTTTTCTACTCTGAGCTACGAATAGATTGTATCTCTGTGAGCTAATCTTTGAATGTGAAACTGATAGTGTAATCAAATTGAACGTGACCATGCTATGATACCAATTGTTAGGGTCTTAGTTTGATACTTGTGAATTAAAGCTAGTTAAACAACCAATTTATGATTGCAGTAAATAATAAATTCACAAGTAGGAAGATATTATCAACAACTGTTTTCATTAATGATTCAAATGATTACAAAATGTATTACAGCTTAATGATTCTACAATCTCCCCATCGGCCTGATCATTCACAAATCTTGTAACACCTGTGCCTCCACGGTCATTAAGCAAATACCAAACCAATGAAATATTGTATTTCATACTTGGGGTTTGTAAAAATATGTGTATCGTTTGCACGTATCGACTCTTGTTTGATTTCAAGCTTTAAATCACTTTCTGGAGGGTTATACGCGCTCTGATGTGTAGATATAACCAGTTTAATCCAACGAACACTCTGGAAAAGTGAAATAGGCTTAACATACCTTAAATAACCTTTACATAACTTAGTTATAAGTTTTGGAAGGTTTGGTGTGGTGAAATCAAAGTTTAATCGCTTACAGGGACTAAAGTTGACAAACTGCGAAAGTATGCCAATTTGAACTGTAACAGACATTCCGGAACATGAACATAAGTTAAACATACCATAAATATCCTTTACATAGCTTAGAAATAGGCTTTGAGGTGTTCGGTATGCTAAAATAAACTTTTGTGTCATTCAGGGACTAAAAGCGTCAAAAAGTGCACAAGTTTGCATTTTTACGCGTAACTCACGTTCTGCATACATTCGGACATCCAAAAATTTATGTAAGCATGACTACATTATATTTTAGTGTTCGCCTTAAGAAAAATCCATTCGTCGCGTCATTTGGATCGTTTTTCGCACTTATGCGCATTCCGTCGTAATTAAGCGAACATCGCGTTCGTACGGCTAAACGAACCGACATCCGATATATTTTTGAGCATGTTTTAAGTTCCCTATACTTTAACTTCATTTTAGAGCTTTGAAATGGGGTTAACGGGCCTTAAACGTGTCAAAAATGGCCTAAATACAGTTCAGGGACCAAAACTGTAATTCTGCCAAAGTTCACCCATACGATGCGTATGGTATATATACCATACGATGCGTATGGGGTATCCAGACCAGGTGCAATGTTTTAACAGCCTGTTTTCAGCTGATTAACCACAACCACATGTTTGCAACTTGCTTAATCATGAAGATAAGGATGGCATTTAGCTTCCATAAGGTTCCGACAAGTGTACGGGTTGGATTAAGGCACGGTTTCCTTGAAACGATCTTAACGGTTACCCGAAAACTATAAATACCCCACCCCCACAACTCCAAAACTCACACCTTTGAACCTTTGAACCTTTGAATCTTGGACCCTTCGTAAGTATTCTTTCGTTCTTTTCCTTATTTTATTGTTTTATCGAGTCTGAAAGTCAAACTTTGTTTGACTTTCTGCGTTGACCAGTAATGGTCAATGCGAAGTTCGTTTGAACTTCGCAACGTGATTGTAATCACGTTGGTCATAGTCCCTTGGGACTATGCCCACGGATTACCACGTTGTCTAGGGTCGTAGGGTAGGCGATCTAATAAATCGCCTATACCTTCGAACCCGACCCAGTTTGGTCGATCATTAGGATCCGACCAAATACATTAGGTGACCATAGTAGGTAGGGAATAACCTTCCGAGGTTATACCCTATGGTCACATCGTTTAAGTAGTTGTATGATAGGTAGTTTATATGCCTTAGGTAAATTACCAGAATACCCTTTTCATGTATAATTGGTAATTAAGCATATGTAACCTAAACTTTTGTCACATAACTGATTATGTAACATGTTTAGGCATATAACACTTGTCATAGGACTAGTTAGACGGACCGAACGCGTTTCACGCGCACGACACGTTAAGGTAGCATATGTTACCTAAACGAGTCGTAATGGGTCGTAAACAATTAGGTTTGGTTTCATTTAGTATGTAGGCTTTGTTAAACCAAATGACACGAGTCTCTACACTCGTTTGGTTTACAAACCCTAATGCTACCCAATCTTCCGATCTAGGTCCGGTTTATTAACATAGTTACCTATACTAGGTGCCGTTTGATATCCGCGATCTCTAGCATTGTTTAGTTGTTACTCAAGGACTACTGAGCAATCTCAGGCGAGTACATTCTTCCCCTATTTTACTGTTTTCAATTGTTTTGGGGTGATTCATATGTGCTAAATGTTTTCGATGTTATAACAATGGTTTCAAAAACAACTAAGGCGATTTATACAAAACTAACAACGATTTCATAAAGTGAACAAACTTGTTGGTTGTAGTTACATAACAAATGACATTCATTAGCAATGATCAAGCCGACCAGTATTAGGTTATGGTACCATAGGATCTGACAAATCCCGTTAGTTACTACACCCGTAGTTATGTGTGGGTGTTGTGGGTAGCGACTGAATCTGTAATTGTTAATTTACTCTTTGGTAAGGGTTTATTAATGCGAAATGTTAATCTATCCTTTGGTAAGGGTTTATTAATGCGAGATGTTAATCTATCCTTTGGTAAGGGTTTATTAATGCGAATTATTAATCTATCCTTTGGTAAGGGTTTATTAATGCGAGTCAAAAAGGTTTGAATGTTATTAGCGAGACGACCTTTTAAGTAGTTTCACGACCTAAAACGAATTAAACGATTTACGATTGGGTTTCACACGATGTTTTAACGATTGGGTAAACGATTGGTTTCAAAGCGATATACGATATTATTCATTTATACATATTACACGATTTACATCTTGACATGAACATTTTACATTGTTTGGTTTGGTTTGATTAAGTGATTAAATAACGATGCGTATGTAATATGATACAAGCATGGTGGATACGCCGCTGGTACTTCCTATATATAAGTGTTTGTATAGTATTACATATGGTAGCGTTATTTGAATCATTTCAGTTTGAGACATAGAACATTTTATACAAGTAACATACTTTTCACAAGACATTTATTTACAAACAACATATCTTACACAAACTCATTTTACATGGTTATTCATTTAATCATGCATTATTCTCTTATTTTATACATATCAACTGAACTTATCATTATTTTTCAAATAATTTACTAAAACAAATGTTTTTGGGTTAAGAGTCATGGCTACAAGGTTTTACAAATTATAACCCACTTGATTTAAGTTGGTTAATTAAGTGGCAATATTATACTCTTTTTCAAAACAAGGTTTTTAAATAAAGTATTGCAACGTCTAAACTAGCCATGATTTCGACACTCCTACAAAACCTATGTACTCGCCAGCATTTCTTTGCTGACCTCGTTTTCACATATGTTTCAGGTATTGTTGGATGATATCAATTGATAAGATTCATGCTCACATAGGACTGGACAAGGCCTTAGTGACTCAATAACAATGATAGACTATGTTTAAATAGTGTATTTAGATTTCAAGACAATGTAATTTTTTCAATGTTTAATAAAACGAAACACTTTTTGGTATCCATGGTTATGAAACATTAATTCTGTTGCAACACGCCCCGATGTTTCCGCCGCGATTTGTTGTTTTACGCGGTCGGGGTGTGACAGAAAAGTGGTATCAGAGCCAATGGTTATAGGGAATTAGGTTATTAGTAATTAGTAATGCTTTGACCTAGTCTATAACCTTCTTAGGACCCTAACGCGAGTTTACTTGCGTTTAGTCATAAAACAATACCGTCACCTATCCTTAGGCGACGACCACAACAAGAACATAAATTTCAAAACCGCTTTGAAAACTAATCATCTGTTCTAGGATGATTGATTATAAGGTTTTGAACTCCTTCGAATTTTCAAAATCTCGTCAAGATTTTGGGTTTTAAATAATGTGAACACGTGCAAACTGGAAGGGTGAATGCCTGTATTCTGGGTTTTCTGTCTAGGCAAGCACTTCGTATACATCTCATCAGACGCGAGACCAGTTGTGCTTACCTGGGAATTCTTGGGATGAGTGTTCACTTATAGGCGAGCATGTCTTCGCGATACATTATTTTTACCCATTTACCTTGATTAGTTCTGTGTGTCGTTTGTTGCTTTGTAGTAACAAACAAATGACCACTATCCTTGCTTTCATCAGATTTGTTCATCTCATTCTTTTCGTCTAAATTCTCTCACTCTTTTCCTTTCATGTTTCCTCTTTTAGACAATGCCTCCTCGACGCGAAAGCCAGATAGAGACTGCCGAGCTGGCAGAAATCATTGCGCAGCAAATGGCTGCTCAATTCCCAAACCTATTTGCTCAATGGATCCAAGCCTACAACAACAACAATGTTCCATGCAAATACAAGGATTTTAACCAGGCTAAACCACTCAAGTTTAGTGGTTCTGAAGGAGCGACTGGGCTTCTTCAGTGGTTTGAAAGCATAGAGAATACTTTTCGCCACGTGCAGTGTCTTGACAATCGCAAGGTCGAGTTTGCTTCGAGCGTATTTCAGAAGAGGGCTTTGACATGGTGGAATGGGGTTATGAGAGATAGGGGCGCTGAGATTGCCTTGGCACAGACATGGGCTGAACTAAGAGCTCTTATGATGAGGGAATTCTGTCCTCGTCATGAGCAGCGAGCCTTAGAGAAGGAATTTGATGATTTGAAGCAGGATAGTGGTGAGCACAGGGCTTATACTGATAGGTTTGAGGAGCTGAGTCTGCTTTGCCCGACAATGGTTACCCCACTTGACATAGCTATCGAAAGGTACATCGACGGCCTACCTGACTCGGTACAAGACATCCTTACTGGTAGTAACCCTGCCACACTCCGTCAGGCGATCGAGTTATCAGCGACATTGACTGAGTCGCAGATTCGGAAGAACAAGTTACACAGGAAGGGTGACAAGGGCAAGAAACAGACAGCTGACATGGAGGATAGCAAGAAAGGTCAAAACAAGAAGGATAAGGAAGTTGAGACTTCGAAGAAATCAAAGAAGCGGAAGGGTGCCCAAAATTTTGCTGTTACAGCACAGACTGCTCATAACTTGCAAAACCCACCGGCACAGCCAGCTGCAAAGAAGGCATATGCTGGTACCGCACCACATTGTGCCCGTTGCAATGGTCATCACGTTGCACAACAAGATTGCAAGAAATGCACAACGTGTGGTAGACTTGGGCATTTGGCCAATATTTGTCGTTTGGGACAAAATCAGGCTGCTCAGGTTCAAGCTCCGGTTCAAGGGAATGCTGTGAGATTCCCACTGGGTTCATGTTTCAACTGCGGAGAGATTGGTCACTTCCGCCACAACTGCCCAAGACTGGTGAATGCAAATGCTAACGCAAACCCAAATGCGAACGCCAACGTCAATGTGAATCCAGCACATGGTTGAGTGTTTAACATCAATAAGGCTGGCTATCAACGATGCAGCGATGAACGATTAGCATTTTGTATTTCCTCTGGTTGTTATCTTGTAACATTTAAAAACAATGCGGATGTTATATAAATAAAATTTGTGGTTTTATTTTTAACTAATGCAATTGTATGAATGTTTGATTCAACCTTATGATGTTAACACGAAGACAAAACTACTCGTGTGGTTCTGTCATTTTTACGATCACTTGTGATCTCCCTAAGAACCTTAAACACTTGTTTCTTTTAAATCTAAAGTATCTTATCGCCTTGTACCGTTCGAGATGCAAGAATTATCAAAACAGCTTCAAGAGTTGTCTGATAAAGGATTCATCCGTCCGAACTTTTCACCTTGGAGAAACTCCTGTTCTCTTTGTGAAAAAAAAAAAACAAAAAAAATGGATCTTTTCAAATGTATATCGATTAACGTAAGCCTAGTAAACTTACCATCAAGAATCGATATTCCCTACCTTAAATCAATGATCCGATCATCTGCAGGGTACTTCATGCTTTTCCAAGATCGATTTGCGTTCTTGGTATCATCAACTTCGTATTCTCGAAGAAGATGTTCCCAAAACGGTTTTCTGCACGAAGTATGGCCATTACGAGTTTACAGTCATACCTTTTGGTTTGACAAATGCTCCAGCCATCTTCATGGACTTAATAAATAGGGTCTGCAAGCCTTATTTGGATCAGTTCGTCATTTTTATTAATGACGTCTTGATCTATTCATATCACGAGCCGATCCCGATCAATACCTTCGTTGACATTGGAACCCTTAAAGAAGGAACAAACTTTTCGCTAAATCCTCCAAGAGGAAATTTTGGCTTAAAGGAGTTCAGTTTTTGGGTCATGTAGTCAACAAGCAGGGTATTCATGTGGATCCATCCAAATTGATGCAATTAAGAATTGATTCCTTGTATGCATTAAATACCCATGTCCAAAGATAACAAATTAAACGATTATACGAATAAACTATTTTGCGATTAAACGATTTTGCGATTAAACGATTATACAATTATGCGATTATGTGTTTATGTGTTATGTGTTCTCCTCTATGTTTTTGTGTGATCCAATTTTCAAATCCTCATAGAATCTTTCGTATCTTCATATGAGGGATTCATAGTAGGATATTCAAAAGGTACTACTTTAAATCCTTAATGGGCTTCTACGTTGTAGTTAAAGACCCTTGGGATTATATGGTACCACTCCATGATTCTTAAGAAACCTTAAGTAGTCTAGTCAAAAAGATTGATTCACAATTTGGTTAGAGAACGACATCTAGTGATGTAGCTGAACAGACTCCTTGATAGTCTATTTAGATCATTTATTGATTTAATTTAAAGGACTCTATGGTGGTCTAGTCACACTCATCACCGGTTTGTTCATTTGGTTTTCCCCTACACACTATAAAATAGACTGTGTGAACTGTGCAAGGAATTGTCTGATTATGGACGCGTACATAATTATGAAATTTAGTGCACAGAAACCACAGTAAGATTTATTATGTGTAAGAACCGATAGTGACAACAATAACGAAATGAGAAACGATGTAATGGAGGTACGGTGGACGCACCAATGACGCTTCATATACTTGTATATAAGTATCCCTCTTACATTGCAAACAAGATGTTATTAAAGTTACTAGAAGTTCAGAACCCTAACCAATGTTGCTTGATCTTTTCAACTTCATGTTTTCAAGCTCTCACAAGTTTCCTCTAAATAAATTTCGGGACGAAATTTCCTAAAGTAGGGGAGACTGTAACACCTGTGCCTCCACGGTCATTAAGCAAATACCAAACCAATGAAATATTGTATTTCATACTTGGGGTTTGTAAAAATATGTGTATCGTTTGCACGTATCGACTCTTGTTCGATTTCAAGCTTTAAATCACTTTCTGGAGGGTTATACGCGCTCTGATGTGTAGATATAACCAGTTTAATCCAACGAACACTCTGGAAAAGTGAAATAGGCTTAACATACCTTAAATAACCTTTACATAACTTAGTTATAAGTTTTGGAAGGTTTGGTGTGGTGAAATCAAAGTTTAATCGCTTACAGGGACTAAAGTTGACAAACTGCGAAAGTATGCCAATTTGAACTGTAACAGACATTCCGGAACATGAACATAAGTTAAACATACCATAAATATCCTTTACATAGCTTAGAAATAGGCTTTGAGGTGTTCGGTATGCTAAAATAAACTTTTGTGTCATTCAGGGACTAAAAGCGTCAAAAAGTGCACAAGTTTGCATTTTTACGCGTAACTCACGTTCTGCATACATTCGGACATCCAAAAATTTATGTAAGCATGACTACATTATATTTTAGTGTTCGCCTTAAGAAAAATCCATTCGTCGCGTCATTTGGATCGTTTTTCGCACTTATGCGCATTCCGTCGTAATTAAGCGAACATCGCGTTCGTACGGCTAAACGAACCGACATCCGATATATTTTTGAGCATGTTTTAAGTTCCCTATACTTTAACTTCATTTTAGAGCTTTGAAATGGGGTTAACGGGCCTTAAACGTGTCAAAAATGGCCTAAATACAGTTCAGGGACCAAAACTGTAATTCTGCCAAAGTTCACCCATACGATGCGTATGGTATATATACCATACGATGCGTATGGGGTATCCATACCAGGTGCAATGTTTTAACAGCCTGTTTTCAGCTGATTAACCACAACCACATGTTTGCAACTTGCTTAATCATGAAGATAAGGATGGCATTTAGCTTCCATAAGGTTCCGACAAGTGTACGGGTTGGATTAAGGCACGGTTTCCTTGAAACGATCTTAACGGTTACCCGAAAACTATAAATACCCCACCCCCACAACTCCAAAACTCACACCTTTGAACCTTTGAACCTTTGAATCTTGGACCCTTCGTAAGTATTCTTTCGTTCTTTTCCTTATTTTATTGTTTTATCGAGTCTGAAAGTCAAACTTTGTTTGACTTTCTGCGTTGACCAGTAATGGTCAATGCGAAGTTCGTTTGAACTTCGCAACGTGATTGTAATCACGTTGGTCATAGTCCCTTGGGACTATGCCCACGGATTACCACGTTGTCTAGGGTCGTAGGGTAGGCGATCTAATAAATCGCCTATACCTTCGAACCCGACCCAGTTTGGTCGATCATTAGGATCCGACCAAATACATTAGGTGACCATAGTAGGTAGGGAATAACCTTCCGAGGTTATACCCTATGGTCACATCGTTTAAGTAGTTGTATGATAGGTAGTTTATATGCCTTAGGTAAATTACCAGAATACCCTTTTCATGTATAATTGGTAATTAAGCATATGTAACCTAAACTTTTGTCACATAACTGATTATGTAACATGTTTAGGCATATAACACTTGTCATAGGACTAGTTAGACGGACCGAACGCGTTTCACGCGCACGACACGTTAAGGTAGCATATGTTACCTAAACGAGTCGTAATGGGTCGTAAACAATTAGGTTTGGTTTCATTTAGTATGTAGGCTTTGTTAAACCAAATGACACGAGTCTCTACACTCGTTTGGTTTACAAACCCTAATGCTACCCAATCTTCCGATCTAGGTCCGGTTTATTAACATAGTTACCTATACTAGGTGCCGTTTGATATCCGCGATCTCTAGCATTGTTTAGTTGTTACTCAAGGACTACTGAGCAATCTCAGGCGAGTACATTCTTCCCCTATTTTACTGTTTTCAATTGTTTTGGGGTGATTCATATGTGCTAAATGTTTTCGATGTTATAACAATGGTTTCAAAAACAACTAAGGCGATTTATACAAAACTAACAACGATTTCATAAAGTGAACAAACTTGTTGGTTGTAGTTACATAACAAATGACATTCATTAGCAATGATCAAGCCGACCAGTATTAGGTTATGGTACCATAGGATCTGACAAATCCCGTTAGTTACTACACCCGTAGTTATGTGTGGGTGTTGTGGGTAGCGACTGAATCTGTAATTGTTAATTTACTCTTTGGTAAGGGTTTATTAATGCGAAATGTTAATCTATCCTTTGGTAAGGGTTTATTAATGCGAGATGTTAATCTATCCTTTGGTAAGGGTTTATTAATGCGAATTATTAATCTATCCTTTGGTAAGGGTTTATTAATGCGAGTCAAAAAGGTTTGAATGTTATTAGCGAGACGACCTTTTAAGTAGTTTCACGACCTAAAACGAATTAAACGATTTACGATTGGGTTTCACACGATGTTTTAACGATTGGGTAAACGATTGGTTTCAAAGCGATATACGATATTATTCATTTATACATATTACACGATTTACATCTTGACATGAACATTTTACATTGTTTGGTTTGGTTTGATTAAGTGATTAAATAACGATGCGTATGTAATATGATACAAGCATGGTGGATACGCCGCTGGTACTTCCTATATATAAGTGTTTGTATAGTATTACATATGGTAGCGTTATTTGAATCATTTCAGTTTGAGACATAGAACATTTTATACAAGTAACATACTTTTCACAAGACATTTATTTACAAACAACATATCTTACACAAACTCATTTTACATGGTTATTCATTTAATCATGCATTATTCTCTTATTTTATACATATCAACTGAACTTATCATTATTTTTCAAATAATTTACTAAAACAAATGTTTTTGGGTTAAGAGTCATGGCTACAAGGTTTTACAAATTATAACCCACTTGATTTAAGTTGGTTAATTAAGTGGCAATATTATACTCTTTTTCAAAACAAGGTTTTTAAATAAAGTATTGCAACGTCTAAACTAGCCATGATTTCGACACTCCTACAAAACCTATGTACTCGCCAGCATTTCTTTGCTGACCTCGTTTTCACATATGTTTCAGGTATTGTTGGATGATATCAATTGATAAGATTCATGCTCACATAGGACTGGACAAGGCCTTAGTGACTCAATAACAATGATAGACTATGTTTAAATAGTGTATTTAGATTTCAAGACAATGTAATTTTTTCAATGTTTAATAAAACGAAACACTTTTTGGTATCCATGGTTATGAAACATTAATTCTGTTGCAACACGCCCCGATGTTTCCGCCACGATTTGTTGTTTTACGCGGTCGGGGTGTGACAAATCTATTAGTACAAAAGAGAATGTGTGTGAAGTGATGAAATAGATCTCTAACATGTGAGATCTATTTATACTAAGTACGAAAGCTCTATTTGTGATTGGCTGACATCACCCTAATAGTGACATCTATCATTCCTCTCAAAGAAGATTCCACAGATATTGCAAACATCTGCGCAAATCAAACAACTGATCTAACTATGTCAAACATTGTTAAAAAGTAAATATTGTTACATTGGGAAACAACTGTTAATCTATCCTCTGTTGCTTTGTTCCTAACACCTGTTTGGCCAGACAGATGTTTGGTCTTCTTCATCATACCTTTGCTTCAACAGACTTTTAGGACATGAACAGACCTTGTTTCTTCATGAATAGCGGTTCCAAGGCTTTAAACAGATGTTTGCGGGTCTTCAAAAGATGCTCTGATTTAGGTGTTCAAGATTCACTATCTTTGGGAGGAAATTGCTTCTTCAACTGTTTATTTCTTGATCTCTTGTTCATATTTTGGCTTTTAAATATCATCTGTTCTTTTGTAGGTCTAACATCCTGGAAGCCCTCAATCTGAAAAGCCACCTTTGTTCCCACTGTAATGGCTTCACTAGCCTCCGCTTGAACCTCTGTGTTTCCCCAGCATTCGTACCATCCTGAGCTCTAGTGGATTACTATCTACAATTTTTTTGGGTTTGGAGTTTGCAGCACATCATCTTATTCAATCATTTCTATGTCTTTAGCTTGTGTGTCTGGTACTTTCTTTGACCATTCCTCATATGAGGATCCCCATTCACCGCCTAATTTAAGTCAAACAAGGGCCCACGGCCCAATAAGTTGGTTTTTTTTTAATTTACCCCTTCTAATACAATTATTATCTTCCTTTTGTGTTGGGCTTCTTAAATTTATGGGTCGTCTTCTAGACCTTGGGCCCGACTCCCTAGTTATATTTTGGCCCACCAAAAATGGTCCCCTACTAAATTTTGGCCCCACACATGAGTCGTCAGTCTGCTAGGCATGTGCGCCGTTTCCCCCTCCTTGGGAATCAACGCCATTATTAGGTTTTTTTCCCATGCATGTCCTCTCCCCTACCCAGCATTTCGTTTCCCGATCCCGTATCGTCTTCCACCAATGGACTCCGGACACCAACCGCTAGTACTTTATCATTGTTTCCACCGATCTCCCCTTCTTCCAAATTTTCATCCTGTCTATTCATCGAGCCTGTTGAAGTGGACGATTCATACACCTTCTGTGTAGATAGGTCCTCCATAATTGAAGAAAACCAATCATACGGTTCCTTCGTCATCCACACTTTGTACTTTACACCTTTCCACACTAGGTCAATCTCTTCGTGAATATGTGCTCCGTTCGTAGACAAAACAAAACATTTCCCTGAAGATACATCAACACTTTACCATGAAAAATCTGTGTTCTTGACCACAACCCTAAACTTTGATCCGATGTTTCCCAAATAGCTAATTATCTCTAAGGTGATATGGAACACCTTCCACCCTGAGACAGATCACCCGATCATATGTAATAACTTAGCCTTCCTATGCAACTACCGCTAATAAAAACTCACCCACATGCATTTCCTCCCAAAAAACTGTTGGTGCAGTTTTTGTGTCCGATGCTGTTCAAAGAGATTAATTTTATTTTATGCTGATTATGTAATAGTTAGTGAAACGGTCAAACGAACATGTATTAACCCGCTCGTTTGAAGTGGTCAAACGAGAGGGTTATGTGTTTAACCGTGTGTGTTTGCAAGACAAGTGGGTGTGGCTATAAATACTAACCCCTTGTTCATTTGCAATAAGCAGAGAGTTTGGAGGAAGGTTTTAGAGTTTGGGGGAGAGATCACCACTTGGTCTCTCCCCGGATGTATACTCCTTTAGTATTGTTCGGTTAGCTTGTAATCAGGCCGATTTGTAATGTTGTAATACCGAATTTATACAAAGAAGTGTTTATTTGTCTCTAATCTCTCCCGTCTTGAACTTAGTCACACGCTAATCACGGTTTCAGTCCGAATTTCACGAACCTTCAATTGGTATCAGAGCCATGGTACCCGATTTAGTGAATCTAACAATTCGCTAAATCACATGTGCTCTAAATCTATGATTTTCGTGGTTTTTGTTCGAGATGTAAAAGTGGGTAAACATGAAGAAAACCCAGATTTAGACCATATACACGGGTCTGAGATGAATCGATTCATACCAAAGGTTTGGGTTTTATGTTTTACACCAAAGTTATCAAGTTTTCATCATTTTCTGAGGGTTTTTCCTTAGATCTGCAAGTGAACAGTCGCTGTGTTCTTGAGGAAGGGTGGCGTATGTTGAAGAAACACTAGGGTTTCTTCATATCTTCATCCAACGAAGATTGGTAGACGACAAACCATGTGTGTCGAAGACTCAGCTTTGATGAAGAATCATCTGCCGAAGAACTCCCTAGCCGAAGAATCAGCCACGAAGAATCATGCGACGAAGGATCATGTCAGCGAAGGATGATGTATCGATGAACAATGTCTTGGCCGAAGAATCAATGTTCGTCAATGATTCTTTACTCACGAACATTGATTTGATGAACAATGATAAGTCTTCGTGGACTTGGGTATTGGCGAACAATGCTTATGTTCTCACGAACAATGATGTCGACGAAGATTAATCATATGGACGAAGAATATGGTTCGCCATTGAGTCTTCGTCGGCCCATAGATGAAGATGTGGTTCGTCACTGTTCGTCGAACCCTTGGATGGTTCGTAGGAGACAGTTTGTCTTTAAATGGATTCTGAAATCGGAGAAGCGTTGAATTATTTGGACTTGAAGGATGATGCCGGAGCAGTTGACGGAGCTCTGGTGCTAAATGCACACCGGCCAAATGCTCACGGAGGAGTGCACTCTTGTCCTAATGCATCGTCTCTACAACCGCTTTAGAATCGGAACCAGAAGTTTACTAATCATATTAGGGCTTCTCCATTGGATGAGTGGGAAGGAAGGTGGAACCGTGGCATGTCAAACTCGGTCACCACTGCTATCCGTTAGAGGTTGATGAGAGAGATGGCGGATGTTTGTTGGATTGGATTCCTGGTATCGCAGTAGAAAAAAAAGTGACATTTAATGTCACATGGATGTCGGCTGGTACGTGAGAATTGAGGTTTGGAGGGTTATTGAAAGTGGAGGATGACAAGGATGATGGCAGGTGATATTAGACTATCTCCAATGCTAAGGGCGCCCTTAAGCGCCCTTAGCTGCCTAGTCAGCTGCCACGGCATATCCATAAAAATCCTTAAAAACGTCAATTTTACCTCCAACCATACAAACATCCTTACATATCCTTATATTTTCCATGTCATCACCTATATTTCTTTTAGCTTAATTACTTAAATTACAAAATGTATATAAATTTAAATAATTAATACAAGTATTACCTAAAATAAAAAGTAAAGTAGATTTAAAAAAAAAATTCCATTACAAAAAAATAAACTAGATTAAAAAAACATATTACAAATAAACACACAAACTAGCCAATTTTTTCTTTTTAGACTGTGGGGTATGGTGGGACGGGGGTTTGGGGCATGGGTTGACACATGGACTTCGAGGGACACCGCTGGTCAGTTGCATTTTGGGTTGGTATGGCGGGGCGTGGCTAGCCAGTTTGGGTTGACCACGTGTTATAATTTTTTTTTCAATTATTATAAAAATACACACAAAATAAAAAAAATAAAAACCTAGCCACCTATAGCCTAGCCAACCCAGCCAATGAGAGCCGGCAACGGAAAACCGCTAGGCCCGCCCAACGCCCGGGCTAAAACCCATGGCCAAGGGGTCACGCTGAAACCCAAGCCCACCCGGGGTGGTGACTTAGACGTTTGTACCCAACCCACGCCCCAACCCCCGCCCCATACCCCATAACTGTGGATCAATGGAATATAACGCATCAGTTGAAAACAATAAGTAAATGAAGTCCTGTGTTGTAAAAGTATTGAGTGGCTTAAGATACTAGAGTAATTTAATTGTACTTAATTATTTTTTTTTTTGAAAGGTGAATTTAATTATTTATTGATAAAGAATAAAAAATAGATATATAGGAACAAGAACCTATATTATCTTGGAATAAAAAATAGATATATAGGAAAATAATGGCACAAGAACCTATATTATCTTGGCCCTTGCAGAAGGACTTTCCATGCAATTCGGATGAACATTAATGGGCCTGCAATTACGGATGCCCTCCACATCATCTCGGGCGGCTACCATTCGGATGCAATGGAGACAGTCTTAGCGGCTGGTAAAACAAAAGGGTTCTAGGTTTTGGTCGAAATTTTTGTCATCAGAATTTTTGGATGTGGGCCAAAGTTGTTCAATGCATGTTTGTGCACATGGGCTTGGTAATGATTGGGCCATGATTAATGAACATTCTTTGTATGTTGTGCATTCATTATGTGGGCTCAAAACGTATGACTAGAACATGCACAACTTGAAATATTTATTTGTTTTTGTCGCATGGGCCCACTTGAATACCATTACCATATATAATTTTTCCTTAGGGCCATTCACGTAGAGCATATTCACATGGGTGATTAGGTCCCACTACCATATTTCCAAGATAAATGGGCTGGCCCATCCTTTTTTGTTGTTCATTGGGCCTTAATTCACCAGAGGCTTGGTATTCCATCTTTTCTTCGTGGGTCAGTCTTGTGAGTTGCAAAGTGGGGGTCGGGTGTTCGCAAAGTTTATCTATTTTTCAACGCCAAATTCGTACGGGTTCGAGAGCGCGTGGGATGATGAGGTATGATGAAAACTTGATTTTTGTTAAACGTGGGGTAGTCATGGTTACCGATGCAAATGTCAAAATTGGTGACGCGACTATTATGGGCCAAAAACAGTATATTTTTCTTCCGCACATGAAAATTTGTGTTTGTTATCGATGTTCGTAAATGCTCGAAAGCATTTTGTTTATTGTTATATTCTCGCATTTGGTAACGATTGAAGGAACCTAGAGAGCCAAGACCGGTCCTAACGAGTTCACAAAGTCGAAGAGTTATGCCTATGATGGAATTTTTCGGATTAGGTGTTAGCAGAACTTTGGGGGATACAAGTCGGATCCTACGGGGCTAGGGGACTTTCGTTATCAACTGGAATATGCAAAGAAGAAAGTCGCTTTCGTGATTTTTAGAAAAACTGAGAAAGCTTGAAAGATTCTGCTCGGTGGAGAGAATCTGTTCAGTGAAGTTAACAATAGTTCCACTGAGTGGAGGGAATTTGTCAAGGTTTAGAGATTTTACCAAAGAAATGGGGGGATAAAAAATTTTCATATGTTTTGGAATTTCTTTGGTAAATTTCTAAACGCAGTCATAGGTGGTGGAGTTTGTGTTTTTCTGGTGATACCAAAGGTTCTGCGTGGAATGTTTTGCACAGACACATATTTGAGGATTTTAATTAATTCTCCAGCCAGCGTGAAGGGTTTTGCATGGAAACATACATGTATCTAAAGTCTATGGTAGTTTCAAAGCGCTGTTCACTGAAGACCTGGGGAATCTTTATGAGATTTTACAGGGATCTGGGTGTAATTCTGTAGGACCGGGTTTGGGGACCGAAACCGTGATTTTCGTGATTATGTTCAAAGACGGAAGAGATTAGCAATGATAAACAAACAACTTTGTATTAATCCGGTAGTATAACATTACAAGTCGGCCCGATTACATGATAACCGAACTAATACCAAAGGAGTATACATTCCGGGAGAGATCAAGTGGTGATCTCTCCCTGGGTGAGGTCTCAAACCTCCTCTCACTCTCTTAGGCTCTCTTAGGTTTGCAAATGAAAAAGTGTTGGTATTTATACCCAACACAGGTTGTATGGTCGAAGGATCAAACTGACCGATCGATAGATCATCTGTCGATCATCCAGTTATCGAAAGATACACATATACCTCGAAGGATGACATATCCTTCGAGGTCCATCTTCATCTATCGATGGATATCTTTCGAGCTCATCGAAGGATATACACAATCCTTCGATGCCTTATCCTTCGACGCAAAACATTATACAACCATAATCTAACTGTTTGTCTAGCAAAACCCACACGGTCAACCGAATATCCCTCTCGTTTGACCACTTCAAACGAGCGGGTCTATACACGCTCGATAGACCGTTTCACTAACTATTACAAATTCAGCGTAAAATAAAACTAATCTATTCGACAAGCATCGGACACAAAATCTGCATCAACAAATTCCCCCTTGTCCGTTGCTGTCGAATGCTGAAAATGCAACTGCAATCGATCTTCAGTCAAGTATTCATCTTCTCTGTGTTAACAAATTCCCCCTTGACCGATGATCCAGGTAAGTAGTATCTTGACGCTCCTTGTATAATATTTCCCCCTTAAAGTACGCGTATCCGTGTTGGGTGTTGTGCAATTTCCTCAATTGACCGATCTTCCGCTGATCTTCCAATACTCCAACCGGCATTTGATAAGGGTTCCAATCTTTAAGAACTGCATCAAGTCTTGATCTTGTCATAAGAACTCTATTTCATACAAGCATACTACATTGATAGAGATTTCTGGTGAACTGTCTTCTGTAAACCGTCTTTGTGGAATCGACCAAGTAATGCACTTTAATCTTCAGCATCAACACTCAGGAAAGTCAGCTAGACCAAGTGTATCCCTTGCAAGCTCAACCAGCATGCTTAGTTGAACTACATCCAGATCTCATTGTCTCGCCTTTGTGAAGTTGACCACGTAATGCACTACGGATCTTCAGCATCAGTACTCAGGAAGTCAGCTTGACCAAGTACATCGTTTGCAAACTCAACGAATTGAGTTACCCCCAGATCCCTGTAAAATCCCAAAGAAACATCAAACCCAAAACCGAATCCTGCAGGTCTTCAGCCTTGAACTATCAGCTTCCATAAAGATTCCCCAGGTCTTCAGTGAACAGCGCTTTTGTAACTACTGTAGACTTTAGAAACCTGTATTTTTCCGTGCAAAACCCTTCACGCTGGCTGGAGAATTAATTAAAATCCTCAAATATGTGTATGTGCAAAACATTCCACGCCGAACCGATTGTATCACCAGAAAATCACAACTCTACCACCTGTGATTGCGTTTAGAAATTTACCGAAGAAATTCAACATTTTTATCCCCCCATTTCTTTGGTAAAATCTCTAAACCTTAACAGATTCTCTCCACTTCAAAGAAACTGTCGTCAAATGTTCACCAATTCCCTCCACTAAGCGGAACTGTCGTCAATCTTTATTGAATGTTCTCGGTTCCGAAAATTCACGAAAACGACTTTCTTCTTTGCATATTCTAGTTGAATAAGAACGTCCCCTAGTACCCCGTAGGATCCGACTTGTATCCCTCCAAAGACTTTGTGAACTCGTTAGGACCGGTGTTGACATTCCAGGTTCATTCATTCGTTACCAAATGCGAGAATATGACAATAAACAAAAAGATTTCTTCGTTGCATATTCTAGTTGATAAAGCAATATCGCCTAGTACCCCATCGGATCCGACTTGTATCCCTCCAAAGACTTTGTGAACTCGTTAGGACCGGTGTTGGCGTTCAAGGTTCATACGTTCGTCTTCAAATGCGAGAATATGACAATAAACAAAATGCTTTCGAACATTTACGAATAACCGGTAACAATCATAAACATTGACGTGCGGAAGTGAACATACCATTCCGTTTTTTTTTTTTTGGCCCATAATAGTCGCGTCACCACTTTTGCCATTTGCATCGGTAACCGTGACTACCCCACATTTTTCAAATATAATCAAGTTCTCATCATCCCCCTTTTTTTTTTTTAAATCAAAATGTTTTCATCATTCCGCATCATCCCCCGCGCTCCCAAAACCCGTACGAATTTTTTATGTTGACATTTAGAAGCGCGATTCAACTAAACTTCGCGAACACCCGACCCCACTCCAAGTGAATTAAATGAGCAATCAGTAACAATCTGACTGATCTCATAATAAAAATTCAATCCAATGGGGCCCAACTTGTTACCCTTTTAATTCATGTAGGCCCAATCAATGAGTAGTTAGCCTAAAACCATCAAGCTATCCACCACCCAAATTCCATTCGGCCCAAATGAATTCTTTATACAAAAAGCCCCAATAGTCAACAACCCTAAAAATGTATGCTCCTCAGCCGCTATTCACCATTCACAAATGGTATCCTTCGAAAACTGGATCAAACGAAAGACAACACAGATCTTTCGAACATATGATTTTAACTTTCGAAGTTGTTGGTTGTTGAAGACTAGGATCTTTCGAAACAAGTTGGATCTTTCGAAGTTGTTGCAGATTATGATCTTTCAAAACAGAATAGTTGATCTTTCAAAATCAGTTGATCTTTCGATGGAATGGTCTGACCCTTCGAAACCAGTTGGGTTGACCCTTCGAAACAGAAAGATGACCTTTCGAAAATAGCTGACCTTTCGAAACAGTAACCTGATCCTTCGAAGTTCTTTACATCTTTCAAAATATGAAGATGTGAAGAACATCAAGAACACAGGAGGCCGTGTACATATGCAGATTTGATGAAACGCTTTGTATTCAATTTTTGATGATGATTACTTGAATATTTAGGAGAAAAACATAAAACCCAACACGCGTTTTAGCACAGATCTGAATATTCGGGTCCAGATCTGAGTTTTTCTCATTTTCACCATTTTTACATCTTGAACAAAAACGCACAAAAATCACAGATCTAGAACACATGTGACTTAGTAAACTGTTAGATTTACTAAATCGGGCACCATGGCTCTGATACCAATTGTAGGACCGGGTTTGGGGACCGAAACCGTGATTTTCGTGATTATGTTCAAAGACGGAAGAGATTAGCAATGATAAACAAACAACTTTGTATTAATCCGGTAGTATAACATTACAAGTCGGCCCGATTACATGATAACCGAACTAATACCAAAGGAGTATACATTCCGGGAGAGATCAAGTGGTGATCTCTCCCTGGGTGAGGTCTCAAACCTCCTCTCACTCTCTTAGGCTCTCTTAGGTTTGCAAATGACAAAGTGTTGGTATTTATACCCAACACAGGTTGTATGGTCGAAGGATCAAACTGACCGATCGATAGATCATCTGTCGATCATCCAGTTATCGAAAGATACACATATACCTCGAAGGATGACATATCCTTCGAGGTCCATCTTCATCTATCGATGGATATCTTTCGAGCTCATCGAAGGATATACACAATCCTTCGATGCCTTATCCTTCGACGCAAAACATTATACAACCATAATCTAACTGTTTGTCTAGCAAAACCCACACGGTTAACCGAATAACCCTCTCGTTTGACCACTTCAAACGAGCGGGTCTATACACGTTCGATAGACCGTTTCACTAACTATTACAAATTCAGCGTAAAATAAAACTAATCTATTCGACAAGCATCGGACACAAAATCTGCATCAACAAATTCAATTCGTTGAGTTCGCAAACGATGTACTTGGTCAAGCTGACATCCTGAGTACTGATGCTGAAGATCCGTAGTGCATTACTTGGTCAACTTCACAAAGGTGAGACAATGAGATCTGGATGCAGTTCAACTAAGCATGCTGGTTGAGCTTGCAAGTAATATACTCGGTCTAGTTGACTTCCTGAGTGTTGATGCTGAAGATCAAAGTGCATTACTTGGTCGATTCCACAAAGATGGTTTACAGAAGACAGTTCACCAGAAAACTCTACCAATGTAGTATGCTTGAATGAAATGGAGTTCTTATGACAAGATCAAGACTTGATGCAGTTTTTAAATAATAGAACCCTTATCAAATGCCGGTTGGAGTATTGGAAGATCAGCGGAAGATCGGTCAATTTAGTCTTGCGAGGAAAGTGCACAACACCCAACCGGATACGCGTACTTTGAGGGGGAAATGTAATACGAGAAGCTTCAAGGGTTTGGTATGAAGATTCAAGTGAAGATACTACTTACCTGGATCATTGGTCAAGGGGGAATTTGTTAACACAGAGAAGATGACATCAACAAATACTTGACTGAAGATCGATTGCAGTTGCATTTTCAGCATTCGACAGCAACGGACAAGGGGGAATTTGTTGGTGTAGTTTTTGTGTCCGATGTTGTTCGAATAGATTAATTTTATTTTATGCTGATTATGTAATAGTTAGTGAAACAGTCAAACGAACGTGTATTGACCCGCTCGTTTGAAGTGGTCAAACCAGAGGGTTATGTGTTTGACCGTGTGTGTTTGCAAGACAAGTGGGTGTGGCTATAAATACCAATCCCTTGTTCATTTGCAATAAGCAGAGAGTTTGGAGGAAGGTTTTAGAGTTTGGGGGAGAGATCACCACTTGGTCTCTCCCCGGATGTATACTCCTTTAGTATTGTTCGGTTAGCTTGTAATCGGGCCGATTTGTAACGTTGTAATACCGAATTTATACAAAGAAGTGTTTACTTGTCTCTAGTCTCTCCCGTCTTGAACTTAATCACACGCTAATCACGGTTTCGGTCCGAATTTCACGAACCTTCAAAAACCCTTCCACTACTTGTTTATCCTTCAGCACAACCATGGACTTCAACCCACCTACACAACGAACCGGTGTGCCATCATAACCACCCATATTCAACATTGAGCATATGTAGCTGACCACCTTAATTTCACAAGCGACATATTTTTTGGACATAAATATGCGTCCTTAACTACCCTGTGTGGTTGGAAAGCTTTCCACAACAGGGAGCTTGATATCCCTCCCAGCATATTTGTCACAAAGAAAGCAGTCACCAGTACTGCCTCCTTTCGCCTTTTTGGACTCCGGTATGGAACATCCATACACTCGTCTACTATCCCTCTATCTCTCATTTTTAGGCAGTCCATGTATTTTAAATAGAACCTGTTGTTATTATAACCTAAGTATTAACTAATTATACCCTTATACATTTACCAACTTAGGTTATGTCTCATTTGTTTAAAAGTCACATCTTTTACTTTATTTTACTCACACCATTTCATTTAATTAAGCAAATTGGTTTATGTTCAATTTGTTTAAAAGTTGAACCCTTTTACTCACACCCTTTTATTTAAACTTAGGTTATGTCCCAATTTTTTAAAAGTCACACCCTTTCATTTAATTAACCAACTTGGGTTGGGTCACCTTTCACGTTGAACCGAGGCACCCACACCGTTTCAAACATACAACTTACACATACCTTTTCATTAGCACCGTTCCACCGTTTCGTTGTTATGCTACCTTTTCAATTCAATGTAATCCCCTGTTTTGCGAATTAATTAATTTAATACCCAAATCTACATCGATAAACATACTCGATGCCAACATCAATCAATTATAAAGGATCGAAAGCAACCAAGGTTGTATGCAACGCACACCAAAATTTCCATTTTGCTACATCGTCATTTTTTAATCAATAACAACCAAATTGCCATATCCTTTAAATTCAATTATGCCGGCCTCCGGGGAGACGATGAGCGACGGTTACGCATGTAAATGGGGTGCGTCAGTTTGGCGTTGGTTTGGTTGTCATCTATAAGATTCCGATGGTTCGGTTTGGAGTTCGGAGTACTAAGTTACGACCTTAACTGAAGATTTGCCACTGTTACATCATCAATTCATCATGGTTTGCGTATCTTTGCGACGGTTTTTGTTGTCCAGGTTTCATTTTTATATTGCTTTTTCAATTTTAATGAATAACATGTTAAAATAGTTATACTTTAGAACAATATTCTCTTCTTTTGAATAAACAATCAACAGTTAAACAATCATGGATTGATGATAAGAACGATTCACAAACCGATGTGATATATAAAGGTGAGTTTATTTTCTATTTTGATGTTAGATCATAATGTTCAGTTTGATAATTTGAAGATTGATGGATGGAATCTAGAAAAGAATTTTAATATTGTTGAATTTGTTTTTTTTTTTGTTTTGTTAATAGGAATAGGTTTAGTGTGTAGAATTTGCTGCATTTGTTTTGTTAATAAAAGTGATGGTGCAACGACTTTTATAATATTTAATGAAACTAGGTTTTTTTTCCAATTAGAAGTCCCGTGTCGGGATGAACACGGTACCCATTCGATACCGAAATACAGGGAAAAGTGGTATCGGTATCGAATATACCAGTTCAGTACCAGTACCCGGTACCAAATGCTCATCCCTGGTCCTATGTCAAAGGTAATGTCTAAATTTCATTTGGTTTTGGAATTGGGCTATTCCTTAACACACTTTTATCTATATTTTAAAGTAAAATGTTTTAGTATGTTGTTGTAGAATAAGGATAAAGCTGATGAAAATAATGATTTGCATAAAATTAATATGTTGTTGTAGAATAAGGATAAAGCTAATGAAAATAATGATTTGCATAAAATAAAAAATTCTCGCTTCTTACATAGTGACATTAAATACATTCATAATCATTATCCCGCTGCAACGCGCGGGCTGACATCAACTCGTTATACACATTTTGGAAGTTAATTGAGTTAGTTAAACTAGCAACATCCAACCACCATTTATGGGGTGTGATGGTTGGTTGTGTCTCTAGTTAACTTCTATATCATATCTAATAAATAACTAATTGGTTGCGTCATGTGTCATCATTTTGTGAGTCCAATATTATTTTTCTCGCTTTTCTTATTTTTACTCTATCGTATTGTATTTCATAATTTAAGAAAGTTAATTCATAAATCATATCTTATCTCAAATTGTCATTTTAAAATTCGTAAATTTGCGTCACTAATTATTTAGTATTTCAGTTATTCAACTTATGTAATACATGTGTTTCTAACTTTGTGCGTGTATATATGTATATTCAGTTTAAATTTGTTGTTATGTATCCGACTTTATCATTTTTATTTTTCTCGTTTTTCTTATTTTTACTCTATCCTATTGTATTTCATAATTTAAGAAAGTTAATTCATAAATCATATCTTATCTCAAATTGTCATTTTAAAATTCGTAAATTTGCGTCACTAATTATTTAGTATTTCAGTTATTCAACTTATGTAATACATGTGTTTCTAACTTTGTGTGTATATATGTATATTCAGTTTAAATTTGTTGTTATGTATCCGACTTTATCATTTATACAGTTGTAGTTGTTGTGATTAATACAAGAATCATAATATATTCTTATCCTTGGTTGTATCCATGTTTTTGACATTTACTTATCTCCAACCGTAAGCACACATACTAAAACGAACAAGAAACTTTAACTTTGATGACTTCAAGGATATTATCAATATCAAACCGTACGTAGCATATGCTTAGGATTTTATCACTAGCTGGAAACTCGCCGGCAATTTCCAATGACATCTTTTATCTACTTCTATTTCTTATATATAAATTCTTGTTTTCAAGAAATTAATCTCAAAATGGCGCTCAAAGTTTTATGGGCGCTTGATGTCGCCAAGACACAGTATTACCACTTTAAAGCGATCATTATCGCCGGTATGGGTTTATTTACTGATAGTTACGATCTATTTTGTATCCCTCTCATCATGAAGATGATAGGAAGGATATATTATCCAAAGATACATAGAGACGTGGACCAGAAGAAATGGTTTGAGGTTCCAACCGGCATTGCATCCACAATGATTTGTGTCTCCTTAATGGGGGCCGTGATAGGTCAACTAGTTTTTGGACGACTTGGAGACCGTGTTGGACGCCGTCGTGTGTATGGTGTTTCTCTCGTGATGATGGTTGTGGCATCTATTGGATGCGGTTTATCGCTCTCTAAATTGACACCGATGGTGTTTGTGAGCCTTGGATTCTTTCGGTTCTTGCTTGGAGTTGGAATTGGAGGGGATTACCCGTTATCGGCCACAATTATGGCGGAATTCGCCAATAAGCGGACTCGTGGAGCATTTATTGCGGGTGTGTTCTCCATGCAAGGATTTGGGATACTTTTGAGTTCTCTAGTTTTCATGATGGTGTGCTCCATTTTCCAAGCTAGTGCCGATGGGCACAATCTAGCAACTCCATTGGAACTCGCACCATCGGTAGACATTGCTCCAGTCCCGCCGGAATCAGACCTGGCATGGCGGATTATTCTCATGTTGGGTGCAATTCCAGCATCTATGACGTTTTATTGGCGGATGAAGATGCCTGAAACTGCCCGGTACAACAACTAATTAATTCATTCCATGTAGCGACTAGCGACTATTGTAGGTCACAAGATACTAGATCAACTTTGAAAAAAAAATTAAGAACAAATTTAGGAAAAGGGACATTGCAATACTCATGTTTCACTTTATTTTGAAAGTATTTGCAGAAGTAGGCAGTTCGCTAAGTACATATATGAGTGAACTAAAGGGACATCTGACAATGTGTTTTGGAGTTTGCTGGCGTGGCAAGCAAACTTGGATAAAAACTAAAGGTAGAATTCGCTTATTTGACCATCAAACTCAAGCCAATAATAACTTTTGTGACTCTACATGGAACCTCAACATGGAAAAGTAGTAAGGATAGATATCGCCCGTTTGGCCAGCAAATTCAAGCCAAGCCAGCCAAGTTCAATAAGCTTGCTACACCAGCGAACTCGTAAAAACATTCACAAATTTCCCTTGCTACACCATTTGTACAACTTTCAAAAACTATCTTGACATACATACCACATCTCTAAACCAACTTTCAAATTATTCGCAACTTATTATACTAGATTCCATACATTAAAAAGGTAGATTCTAAATTTTGGTAAACTAACAAAGGAATTGTTATATTTGCGTGTATGCGACAAACCATATATGTTTTGTATTTGATTGTCACTTGTGACATGCTTCGGTCAAAAAAGATAAGATTTTCTTAACTATCAACTGATCATGGCTTTCTTCAAACACCGATTCCACAGATTCACTGCTTTGGTAGAGAAAAACACATTACAAGCAGCAAAAGACATAGGAAAAGTGATGAACGTGCCACAAAGCACAATCCAAGAAGATGTCGAGATGATAAACACCCCCAACACCCACGCTGCTTTCTCCAACACCTACCCTTTCTTCTCTCGCGAGTTTCTCCGACGACATGGCCGCGATCTCATTGCGGCATCCATAAACTGGTTTCTCATCGATATCGTCTTCTACAGCCTCAACTTGTTCCAATACCATGCATTTAGTGGCCACTTGATTCCTAAGAGCCAGATGAATATATACAAAGATGCAATGCAAATCGCAAGACTCCAAGCACTCATTGCAATCTGTGCAACCATCCCTGGATATATTTTGACTGTTTACATGATTGATCACATCGGGAGAGTCAAGATTCAAGCAGTCGGGTTCTTCTTCATGGCAATAAGCTTGTTTGCAATCGCGAAAGTTAACATGAGTGCTGATCACACAGATCTCTTCATTATTCTCTATGGATTTACTTTCTTTTTTTCTAATTTTGGGCCAAACACTACAACCTTTATAGTTCCGGCGGAGCTTTTTCCAGCGAGGTTTCGTGCAACTTGTCATGGGATTTCAGGTGCGGTTGGGAAAGTAGGGGCCATAGTTGGGTCGATAGGGTACATGTGGGCTTCTCGCGATCCTCCAAACGGGCTTGGAGTGTCGCATACGTTGATGGTGATGGGCGGGGTTTGTGGTTTAGGGTTTTTTGTGACGTATTTTTTTACTAGAGAGACAATGGGACGGTCGTTGGAGGAGAATGAGAATATTGATGAGTTTACGGGTGTTTGTTTTGTTAGATTTTGGCCTCACAAGTTTTGGACTAGAAGAAATGAAGTAAAAGGTTTTGGGTTACTAGAAATGAACTAATATTAAGGAAAATAGAGGTGATGAATAGAGAGATAGATCATGGTTAGTAAGTTGGGAAATTCATCAAAATAGACATGTCTAATCACTTTTTAATAAAATGGACATTGGCTTTTAAACGTAGAATACCGGCAAATCTGGAGACTAAGCCGCCGAAAATGCCGGCTAGCTATAGCCACAATTAATATCTATTTTGATAATTTGCTTGGTTAACTTTTCTATTTTAAAAATGTTCCCTAATAAGTTTCTCTTGCATCACTTGTATTAATATTTAATTAAGAAAGTTTCGTGTTTTAGTTATATTTTACATCTCCATTTCTCAAAACTGGTTGTCTGATATGAAATGCAAAAGTAGAGTGTATTTGTTGGTACATTTTATGTGGACGCGACTCGGTTCGGTTCGACTCGGTTAAGTCCGGCTCAAGATCGACGCCGCGACATTCCTTCGTCGTGCGCACCAGAGATCGACACGCGAAGCACGAGTAGCCGCGAACCGGTTCCCGCCTATACATCACCATGACATCATCATGATGATGTCATGATGATGTCATCTCATAACATACATATGCAAGGATTGAAAGTTCAACATGATATCTTTTTTAGTCCAATTAGAAATTGGTGATATCATGTTTTGTCCAATTAGAAATTGATTGCTGTTTAGAATTTGACAAAGACTCTTCTAAATACCATGCATGACGAAACTTCCTGATTGCTTTGTGACGAAACTTCCATCATGATGTAAAACAAGTTTCGTCAGACCTACAGAGTTTCGTCGACCAATGAGAGTTTCGTCGACCAATTAGACTTTCGTCGCACAACTGATGTTTCGTCGGCTTCTTAGCTTTCGTCGAAGCTGCTTATATATATAAGCAGCAGACACAGAACTGAAAAAGAAGAGAGAACTGAGAACACAGTGAGACACGAGAGAACCAGAGAGAGTTTACAGAGTGTATTTGTAAACATCGTATTGTAACCGTTTCAAGCATTAATACATTGTGTGTTAATCGTTGAGTCTTGTGTTTGTCGTTTACGTGTTCGAACTTGGTTTTGCTTTCCCAATTGGATTCTGCACAACCGGGTCAGTTCGTATACAAGGATTAGGCGACTAGATCCTCCGCTAGCAACGAAACTTCAAGTAGTTTCGTCACAAGAACATAAGTTTCGTCACTTAGTGTTTATTCAAGTTTCGTCGTGTCACTTGTAATTTTTTTTAACAGAAGGTTTCAAAAAGTGTTTTAACTGTTTGTTTCAAGTGATTTTATCAGGTATCCATTTTTATTCATTCAATAATGAATCCAGACTGGTGGGGTAGTCCGTCAAATACGGAGAGCAAATATAGAAGCACGGGTTTATCGCCATCATGGGGCAAATCTCCCGCACCCGCATCTAATACGGAGAGCAAGTATAGAAGCGCGGGTTTGTCGCCATCATGGGCCGAATCTCCCGCACCCGTATCTTCGCAAGCGAATCATATTTCGACAAGTCAATGGGCGTTTGTTTCAAATCAAACTCAAAGTATTCAAAGTATACTTCTAAGCGAAAGCGAGACCGGAAGTCTTAATCGTCCACCGAAACTAATGCACATAAATGAATATCCTGGATGGGTAGATAGATTCCATACATATGTCCTTGGGCAAAACACGAAATTGTGCTTATGTTTTACTACAGATTTTGATCATGCTCTTGAGGTTGCCGCTTTAACTGCCGCGACATTTGCAGATCTTACAGAAGACGAGAATAAGGCATATGATTTAGAAAAGAAAGCATATGCTATTCTGACTCAGGCGTTGGGCAAGGATATATATCATCAGTTTGTCAGCTTCAAGACGTCAAAGCGATTATGGGATGCATTGAAGACAAGAGGTCTAGGAAATGAAAAGTCACGCCAATTGCGACATGATTTACTCAAGAATGAGTTTGATGGCTTCACATGTATGGAAAAGGAATCTTTGGGAGATATGACAGGTCGATTTTATCACTTGCTGACTGAATTGAGTAATTATGGGGTAGTAACAACTCCAGCAGAGGTTGTCACAAAGTTTGCCGATGCACTGTCACCTCAATGGAATGGTTTCTTGGAAATCCTGAAATACAATGGCACATTGGCTACGACAAACATCAATGACTTCGTTCAGCTCTTGGAGGACAAAGATCAGGAAGAAACCCTAAAGGCGAAAAGGGTTCCAGTGCGACAAAATCCTGATATGTATTATGGAGCTCCTAGCACTTCTGCAAGACCTGTTTCACATGCTCCAATTCAAACGGCTTTTGTCACAAGCACAGATTTGTATGGAAATCCGATACAAGTTCCCGTTAAGACAGCTTCAACCACAGACTTGTATGGAAATCCACTACAACCAGTTCCCCAGCAGCAAACCCAAAGGTCTCTTGTAGCAACTGATTTGTACGGAAATCCACTTCCTGTTCAACAACAAGCTTGTTATGGAAGCACTTCATCTGCCGGTCAGCCATCTAATCCAAATACTGTTCGGCTCGACACTTCGAATTTCTCCAAAGTTAGCGTTGAAGTAGCTAAAGATCATATGGAGATACTGAACACATTGGCGAGCGCGTATTGTGGGTTGATTGCAGGGCAGATCGGAAACATCAATCTAACTCAAGAAAATTATCAGCAGATCGATAAAGAAGAGATGGATATGATGGACATCAAATGGGCTTTCGCCAGTGCTGTAAGGAGAGCAAAGGACTTCATGGAACGGACTGGTCAAACCAGCTTGGAAAGCAAGAAAGATACCAAGTATGGGTTCGATAAGCAGTCTGTTAAGTGCTTTAACTGTGGCGAACGGGGTCACTTCAAGAGGGAATGCACAAAGCCAGCACAGCATGGGAACCAAAACCCTTTCAGAGGTCAAGGCAACCAACAGAATCAGAATCAAACCAGGAATGACGATCGCACCTTGGTACCTGTAAACAATCAAGCAGGACCATCAAACAATCAAGCTCTTGTCGTGCAAGTGGATGAGGGTTGCGACTGGTCAATGCAATTAGGCATTGGTGATCATGGTGGATCAGCTTGTTTTGCTGAAGTGGTGAAGGGTCTGGAAGACACCAGTGGTGGAGAATCTTCCGCCAGTGGTGGTGAATCTTCTAAAGATGAAGACAGTTCTGGTTACAGTAGAAGCTCAGATGAAGAATCCTCAACTTCAGGCAATGATCAGTTGGATGAAACTTCAAGTGTGTCAGTCGACGCAGATGTTGATGAATTGTTGGGAGAAGCTGCAGCAAGGAATGACAGAAGATCAATTCTGGTGGATAAAGCTGCTTATTCTTCTTCTTCTATTCATTCAGCCTTTATGGCAAATGTCGGCAGTTCATCAAGTCAGGTATGTGTCGATAAACCAACTTCTGATAAATGTGATAAATGTGTTAGTTTAGGTGATAAATTATCGGGCTTGCAAGGCAAATATGATGATTTGCAAAGCAAGTATGAAGTGACATATATCCACAATCAAAAGTTGATAGTGGATCTTTCGAAATGCAAATAGGCTAACATGTTTTATGAAAACCATGAAAAGGAGTTTAAAACGGTGGTTGCAAATTTAAGAAGAGATAAAACCGAGCTGACAAAAATGGTTTCAAGAAAACAAACTGACATAAACTGTTATATCAATCGTCTTGAGATCATGCAAAAAGAGTTAGCCTGCGTTAAGTGTGAAAGTGAGGCGATCCGGCTTAAGCTAGACAGTTATTCAAACTCTAGGTATGTGCTGGATCACATCATTGACATACAAAAAGAGAAAAAGGATGTCACGTGCATTGGATACAAGAAATGTCCACCACCTGTTAGACAAAATTATGATGCAATGCCTGATGAGGAGAATAGAACTTATTATGAGGAATCTGTTCCTTTAGACATTGAGGAATTTGCAACCGGACTTGCATACAAAAATGAAGTATCATCAAATTCGGATGTTTCAACAGTTACAAGTGTGTCAACTGCTGAACAGAATCAGGATTCTCCAGTCATTGTTGAGGATGCTGATTCTTCTGATGGTGAATCCGATGATACTGACTCAACACAGTCTGATGCGGTAATCAAAGAAGAGGACATACCTCTCGAGAATCATATTCTATGTGATCCTCCCGCAAAACCTGCTAAGACTGTTCTGGTCAAGTCCACGTCTGCAAAAGAGTCAGAGAGTGTGAATTTGCTGTACACTCTTGTTGGTGATGATAAAATCTATTCTGACAAAGATTTTCCGATTAAGAATGTAAATCAATCTTTAATCAGTAAAGTTTTTGAAGATTCGACAAGTAGGTTTTTGGGAAAGTCGGGTTCACACGTTGTGGTAACATAGTGCCCTCCGATAGGCTGAAGTTCGAAAACAATATGGCAATCAGAAATTACCAACAGTAAAAAAGCAGCAAAATCATACCAAACCAAATGGTAAATCAACGACTCAAGGTCGAAAGGAACCGAACCAAAAGAAGAACAAGAAAGTGAACTTTGTGAAATCAACGGGAACGGATAAATTGGAAACTTTTGCAAATAAATCTAACTTAGATCATATCAATCAAGTTAAATCTTTGAAAAGAAATGAACAAAATAGTTCAAAACCAAGTACCTCGGGATCACAAAGTTCATCGACAAGACAATCACATGTTACTTCGGGGTTTGTTGAACGAAGATCATGTTTTGAATGTGGTGAAATTGGACATATCATTCGAAATTGTCCGTATCTTCATAAGTTAAAAGCCAAAGTTGATGATCCCCGTGAACAAAATTACTGAAAGCGACCAATTTCTACAAAACAAGATCCCCGCCTTGTAAAAGAAAGGGAAAAGAAACAGAGACGCCAACAAGTCAAGGTAATTGAAAAGGCAATTAAAACCAACGTGGTTCACAAACAATCTGTTTCAGTTAAACCAGAAATTTCTAAAACTTCTAATAATCATGAAGTTAAGATTTCAAAAATTCAAACTGGTAAAACACAACAGACTTGGAAACCAAAAACGGTTACTAATTCAGGGGGAGCATCACAATTTCCAAACCATCGAGAAATTGAAATAACTTTTGTCGATGAAAGCGGAAGACCCAAGACCACAAAGGCTTAGGTCCCCATCTCCAACTAATCATGTGAGTTCATGTGCAGGGTGTTTCAGGAGGAACTTTCAGCAGTCATTGGATTGTTGATAGTGGGGCATCCAGGCACATGACAGGCGACATGAAGCTTCTCTACGACGTTAAATCTATTAGAGGAGGTTATGTTGCTTTTGCTGGAGATAAAGGTGGGTATATTACTGGTGAAGGAATGGTATCCAACAGGGTTGTAAGTTTTGATAAGATCAACTTTGTGCAACAACTCGATCACAATCTTCTCAGCGTTTCACAAATCTGTGATAAGCAATTTTCAGTACACTTTGATGCAAATGGATGTTATGTGCTGAAACCCGGTTTCAAGATTCCGAAAGAATGGATTCTCTTAACTGCTCCAATGATTAATGATTTGTATGTCCTTGATATGAGCCAAGCTATTACAACGTCTGTACAAGCAACTTGTTTCGTTTCTAAAGCCACTGAAAAAGACTCAATCTCTTGGCAAAGACGGATAGGTCATATTCACTTACGCAAAATGAATCATTTGATTTCGAATGAATTAATGAATGGTGTTCCTCTTAAAAACTTTCATCTACAAGATGTCTGTGTTTCGTGCCAGAAAGGAAAACAAACGAAGAAACGACACCCGACTAAGAAGATCAACACGGTGGCCGTTCCGCTTGAACGTTTACACATGGATTTGTTCGGTCCTGTCAAGCATAAAAGCATTCGAAATGATCAATACTGCCTGGTGATAACAGATGATTATTCAAGATTTTCTTGGGTGGCGTTTATGGCACACAAGAGTGATACTTTCGGTATTATCAAAAACTTGATCATTCAGATTGAGAATTTGTATACTTTGAAGGTTAAACGGATTCGCAGCAACAATGGAACAGAATTTAAGAATCAAGACATGAAGGAGTTCTGTACTTCAAAAGGTATTCTTCACGAATTTAGTGCAGCTTACACTCCTCAACAGAACGGCGTCGCTGAACGTAAAAACCGTACATTGATCGAGACTGCTAGGACAATGTTGGTAGGGTCACAATTACCGATTCCCTTCTAGACTGAAGCTGTGTCCTCTGCTTGTTATACATTGAATCGAGTCCTGACAGTCAAAAGGCACAACAAGACCTGCTTCGAGCTTCTTCACATACGGAAACCAGATTTATCATATCTTGAACCGTTTGGAGCTCCTTGCACAATGATTGATCCTAATGGAAAGTTTGGTGCAAAAGCTATTGAAGGTTACTTTCTTGGTTATGCCACCCCGAACTTAAGAGTCTGGAACCTAGAGACTAAAAGGGTCGAGGAATGGTCTGAGGCACACATTGCCAGTCAAATGTCCTGGTCAGCCATGGATGTTTGAGTACGATGACTTTTTCAATTCGATCAATATTCAAGAAGTCGAAGAAAGTGCCGCGGAAAGGATGTTTTTCGAGAGTGACAACGTAACAAATTCACCGTTGGTTCGTCCAATTATTGTTAACAATCAAGAACCAACTTCAGTGAACAATAATGCTCTCGACAATGAGGACTTTCATGATGCTACCGAACTGAACGAATCTTCAGAGGATGATGAATTTCTTGATGCAGACCAAGAAGCTGTTCATGGTACTTCAGAGGCTACACCTCCAGTGGACGCCCCTAAAACAGCTGAAGCTACTGCATCATCCTCTTCGCCAGTTCTGGGTATTGAATTGGTTGTTGATCTCAATCTCAACAATCTGGGTACGAACATTCCAGTTCTAGAAAACCCTGAAACAAGAATTCACAATACCCATCCTCAACAAAACATCATCCGAAATGTACAAAGTGGCGTTCAAACGAGAAACATGTTGCAAAACGACAACAATGCAGGCTTGTATGCGGCTTTCGAGAATCTGGTCAACAAAACGATTGGTCCTTCGCGTGTTATGTTTCACAAGAAGAACCAAAATCTATTAAAGAAGCTTTGAAAGAAAATTCTTGGGTGGAAGCTATGCAGGAAGAACTTCAGCAATTCCAGAAGCTAGGTGTCTGGAAACTCGTTGATAAACCTGAAGATTACAAGAAGATTGGTACCCGTTGGGTTTATAAGTGCAAAAAGGATGACCGTGGAGTAGTTATTCGAAACAAAGCAAGATTAGTCGTTCAAGGTTTTCGTCAGATTGAAGGGATCGACTACAACGAAGTCTATGCACCAGTTGCACGTCTAGAAGCAATTCGGATTTTTCTAGCCTATGCTTCCTTCAAAGGATTCAAGGTATACCAGATGGATGTCAAAAGTGAATTCTTACACGGTATAGTTGAAGAAGAAGTGTATGTAGAACAACCTCCAGGTTTTGAAGATCCTATTCACCCTGATCGGGTTTGGATGCTGAACAAAGCTCTCTATGGTCTACATCAAGCACCACAAACTTGGTATGCAACCTTATCTAATTACCTGTTGGAGAATGGATTTAGTAGAGGTCTTATCGATTCCACTCTCTTCATAAAGGAACAAGATGGAGATCTTCTACTGGTACAGGTATGCGTGGATGATATTATATTTGGTTCTACTAACGATGTTTTGTGTAGGAATTTCGAGCGTGTTATGCAGGAGAAATTTGAAATGAGCGCTATGGGGGAGATGACTTTCTTTTTGGGATTACAAGTGCAACAAACGAAGTCTGGAATATTCATTCATCAGACTAAGTATGTCAATGACATCTTGAACCGATTTCAGATGTCCGACACATCGCCCATTGGTACCCCACTGCAACAAAATCTTGGAATTCATCCAGACTTGAAGGGTGAAGTTGTTAGCTCCTCATATTACCGCGCTGTGATCGGATCTCTCATGTACCTCACAGCATCAAGATCAGATATAATGTACCCAACGTGCCTGCTTGCCAGATATCAAGTTAACCCGAAGGCCTCACATCTTGCAGCTGTAAAAAGGATTTTTCGTTATTTGAAGGGTTGCCCTGACACCGGTCTATGGTACCTTAGGGATAATAACTTTGACTTGATCGCTTTCAGTGATTCTGATTTTGGTGGATGCAAAATCGACGGCAAATCCACAACGGCTGGATGTTAGTTTTTAGGAAATCGCCTAGTCACATGGCAGTGCAAGAAGCAGACTTGTGTCGCTACATCAACATGCGAAGCTGAATACATTGCTGCCTCAAGTTGTTGCTCCCAAGTCCTGTGGATACAACAGCAAATGCGTGATTACGGTTTTGAATTCCAAACTACTCCTATTTTAGTCGATAATTCTGCTGCATTATCTATCACTAGAAATCCTGTGCAGCATTCAAAGACCAAACACATCGAAATTAAGTATCACTTCATACGTGATTGCTTTGATAAAAGGCTAATCGATGTTGTTAAGGTCCATACCGATGACATCGGAAAATCGTTTTTGTAATTATCTTTGTGTTTTTAATTTATCTTAGTTTTTACATTTTAGGGGGGGAGTAAATCCAAATTTGAAAAATTCAAAAACATCAAAAAATTTCAAAAACACAAAAACAATAGAAAAACAAAAATGAGTTTCCTGGTGAGCAAAAGAGAAAATGATAGTACATCAATGGTGTGTCCAAACCTCTTTGAACCTTAAAATGAAAAACGATAAGCAGCTCTATATAAGATGGGAACCGCTCATTGGCATATGGTCTTAGTACCGAAATTTCGTTTGATAGATTGCCGAGGTTCTGAGATACGTGGTCTTTATGATGTTTATCATCTGGGTATCATGGTTGTTTCTTTTACCGAAATATAACGGAGACGAAGTCTAGACCTTCCATGATACCATACATACGAGTACATACTGCATACGACCTCAATAAGTGATCAACAATTACATGTCCACAAAGTAAGTGATAATAAATCACATTTATCCGGGAGTCAAGTTCGTCTCTTTGCTGTACGTTTGTACTGACCTGTTCACGGACTTGCTCCTGTGCCCTCATGCATCTGAAAATCAAGTTCCTCATCAATAAGTGATTCTATCACATAGGGCTTGTTTTCAATTCGAAATAAGTGAGTATCTCACATTTTCATATACAGTCAAACAGATGATAAATGGTATACTCACCAGTAAGATGAACTCTCGTGCATACCTTGATACGGGAATGTGTCGTGTGTGGATGAACACCGGTCGGTAAGTATAAATCATACCTTAACGTATCCCCTCGCCATGATTACATCTGATAAGTTGAGCTTATGTGGATAACAATACCGATAATTGTTATAGGATGCTTATCTAAATGTTAACTAACTGAACAACAAGAGCGTTTTGGCTTGACCGTACACTGAAATGATTCTCTTACCCTCGAAACTCACAAAAAGAATGTCTGTAAATATTTATTTAATGCTTTCAGTTTCTGCATCTTTGTATATATTTATTTACTGCTTTCAGTCATTTCATTCAAAAATGAAAATTTCCAAAAAGATTTTACGTGTGTTTTAATATAAACTTTCTAAAAGCCAAAAAGATTTTATTTCTAATTTCTTTTGATTGGGCGATGTTGGATCTCGAGTCTTCGTTACCTGAAACCTGATAGAAAACCAAAATAACTAATTCTTAACGGTCGAAATTTGCAAGTTTTTGAAAGTTAAAAACTAAAATTGAACAATTTGTTAAACTTTTAAACTGTCGGACGGTAGTTGATTGAAAACTGGTCTCATGTGTGTCATTTGTTTATGATAACTATATTCCAAGCGTTTGTTCTCATTACGCGTTTAGCTTTCTTGTATGTGCAGATGCGAACCTGATAGAAGACTAGCTTCGGAATGAAGACACGACATGTAGGAACTCAAAGAAAAAGATGATCGAGTTGTCATTGGCCTATCATCAACACCACAAGGATCTAAAGAATTGAAGATCAATAGATTCATGAGCATAACTCAAGGGGGAGTTTGTCTTAAGGGAGAGTTTATTGATACACTTTCTATTTGCGACACGTGAAGACTTTGAAGATCCTCCGACATGGAAGATGAAACTCATGAGTAGCGTCCAAGGGGGAGTTTGTTGGTACACTTTATGTGGACGCGACTCGGTTTGGTTTGACTCAGTTCGGTTCGACTCGGTTAGGTTCGGCTCAAGATCGACGTCGTGACATTCCTCCGCCGTGCGCCCCAGAGATCGACACGCGAAGCACGGGTAGCCGCGAACCGCTTCCCGCCAACACATCATCATGATGATGTCATCTCATAACATACATATGCAAGGATTGAAAGTTCAACATGATATCTTTTTTAGTCCAATTAGAAATTGGTGATATCATGTTTTGTCCAATTAGAAATTGATTGCGGTTTAGAATTTGACAAAGACTCTTCTAAATACCATGCATGACGAAACTTCCTGATTGCTTAAGTGACGAAACACCATCATGATGATGTAAAACAAGTTTCGTCAGACCTACAGAGTTTCGTCGACCAATGAGAGTTTCGTCGACCAATTAGACTTTCGTCGCACAACTGATGTTTCGTCGGCTTCTTAGCATTCGTCGAAGCTGCTTATATATATAAGCAGCAGACACAGAACTAAAAAAGAAGAGAGAACTGAGAAAATAATGAGACACGAGAGAACCAGAGAGAGTTTACAGAGTGTATTTGTAAACATCGTATTGTAACCGTTTCAAGCATTAATACATTGTGTGTTAATCGTTGAGTCTCGTGTTTGTCGTTTACGTGTTCGAACTTGGTTTAACTTACCCGTTTGGATTCCGCACTCTCGGGTTCGTCAGAAAACAGGGAATAGAGGTTTAACTCGATCCTCCGGGTGGACCTACAGTATTTATGCATTGGTTGGATATTTTTTTGGTCGGTTCAAGAGTAGGGGTGATCAAGCGCTTGTAAGCCATGCCTCATCTACAAATCCTGGTTCAAAGTTTAGTGACTATTCAAGGACCATTGGTCCCAAAAAGTATATAACTACGTTAAGAAACAAAGTTACCAATATTGTTGTCATTTGGCTCATTTTATTTTGCTAACATCCTTCCGATTTTCCTTAGAAATAGAAAGTATATGTAACACCTGAATCTAGGGGTGTGCATGGGTCGGTTTTGACAAAAACAATAATCATAACCGCGATTTCGGTTATTAAATAACCATAACCATAACCGATCGGTTATGATGGTTATAGTTATTCGGTTTTGATGACTATAGCGAGTCGCTTATGGGTGGTTAACCATGTATTTAGCTTAGGGGTTGTTTGGTAGCCTCTTAATGACCATTCAGATGCTACCTCTTAATGGTTTAAAACCTCTGAATGAATAAGAGGTAACCTCAAGTCTGAATAGTTAAGAGGTAACCTCTGAATGGTAAATCATCACATGTCACATTCTTCTACCTTCTCATTGGTAAAATTCTTAGTGGTTCCATTAAGAGGTAGCCTCTTAATGACCATTCAGATGCTACCAAACAACCCCTTAGCTAAATATAGATTAATTTTTTTAACATGGAATAAATTGTTATTTCATATTTGTATATATTAGTATACTACGTAGTATTAAAAAATACATATAATCTATAATATTAATACCAATTATTATGTAATATTCAAATAAAGTGATATGATACATTCCATAAATTCAAATAAACATTCCACCAAAACCATAAAATGATATAAAAAACCCATAAGTACTAAAACATCAAATCTTAAAAATATGGTGAAAAGTCCTAAATCTTACAAGATTTATTATTACATGTCGATTCGGTTCGGTTATGGTGGGTATGAAAAAAATAATAACTATAACCGACCCGCTACTTTCGGTTTTCAAAAAAAACATTAACCGACCCACCGGTTTTTTATTTGTTTGGTTTTTTCGGTTCGGTTTTGTCAGTTAATTCGATTATGGTTTTTTGCACACCCCTACCTGAATCCCGGGTTACGCTTTAGAACCAATTGTCTGAGAAAAGAATTGAAAAAAACATTCAAGTCATATGTTTGAAGATATGGGCCGTATGTTTATGGCCAAGCCGCAATTTCAGTTCGTGACACGTTGCAATGACTCATTAAACACAAGGCAGTATGGAAAAGATACAGCTTGTATCTTTCGCAGAAAATTCTATAAGACCGCCCGTAATGGGGCGTTTGTTTTAAAAAAATTTCAAAAAAAAAAACGCCAGAACACGCCCCTATACCATTACACGCGGGCGTTTTGGGGCGATATTCGACAAAAAAAGGCCCAAGGCGTTTTTTGAAACACGCTGAAGGGGCTTGTGGCAATGGTTGACTGACCAATGGGGCATTGTGGCATTATTTAATTTAAAAAAAATAATTGTGTAATTAATGGAAGGGGCGTTATTGGGCATTATTCCCACTACGCCACTTTTTCAAAAACGCCCAATAATGCCACCATGTTGACTTGACTGCCACATGGCAGAAAACGCCCTAGGGTGGGGGCATTATTCGACAAACGACTACGCATGGTCTAAATAGGGTACTAAAGGAATTTCATCCGTACTCGTTTCAATTTTTTGGGAACGCTTTATTCGTCAGAATCCCAAGCTTTCAATACCTCTTTTAGGTGTTGTGAGTTGGTTATAGAGAAACTCTTTGTCAACTGACGCAGATAGGCGCAGGTATACTTCCGCTTTTCCGTTTATAAGGTCAGGTAAATTCGGATAGAATTATAGGATAATTACCTTAGACAAATGTTTAATTAAGATATGTAACTTTTATGTATGATAGCTTGCCAAGCTTAGGACTTGAGAGTAAGCAAACCCCTGCTAATTTGTTACCAACCCTTGATTATATTTTGAAATATGCCAAAACATCATGACTGTTATACACGCATGTGATGCGTCATAAAAACTCAAATGCACATACATGTATAGGGAATCCTATATGTCATATGCAATTGAGCGGCAGAGCGGGCATATCATGAGACTACTGGTCGCGCATGTATCGAGATCTAGTTGGCTTTAAGTGTTGTGCTTACACTAGCAGACTTTCGGTATCGCAGGGCGGAGAGTTGTAATGATAATTGCATGGCCAGATACTAACCAGCATAAGTTTACGTCCATTTTTGAGCATGAGTGGGGATGCCCGAGTAAATGTGCAGGGTACGGCAACATGCTTAATTAAGGACTCATTTGGAAGAGAAGAGTTGTTTTGCTTAAGCAATATTTTGTATAATAAAGAAGGTTGTAACACATGTTTAAGATTTATAAAAAGATTTCATCTTTGCTTCCGATACTTAAGTTGATATCAATTGATCACGTCCACCCTGTTCTAGACGGGATGTTGCAGTATATAAGCAAAAATTACGTGTTTGAAAACCAAAAAAAAAATGGAACTTACAATGTGTGAATTCTAGTGACACGTTAAAATTTGAATTTAATTTAGGTGTATATGGAGTAGGATCAAATACAAACCATATTTTGCATACAAACTGTAAGAACCATTTAAAAAGTGTCATGTGTCAATCAACCAATTATAGAGAATTGATAAAATAATATCCTAACTAATATCAATTATATTGAATTCCTTATAAATATATTAACAAGCAATTAATTCTTTATTTGGATCTTACTCTTGTTTTCAATGTGTTGATTAAGAAAAGTGCTGATATCATTCAAATATGTGCTAAAATCAATTATCTTGATTAATTTTCATGTGCTAATATAATTCAAAAGTGCTACTTTTATATATGTATTGTTTTGGTATGTGCTAATTTAACTTTTTTAAGTGCTAGGATCTGTTCTTAGGGTTTGTAGGATAAATATGGTTTGTACCGGAACCAACCCAGGTGTATATATTAATATATTTTCATTGTCCCCTTAAAACCCTTTCCTTAAAATTTCTACATCTATTTTTTATAAGATCAGATTCTATATTTGAAATGCTTCGTTCGAATATAATTGAAGGAGAAAGAGGGGGATGTGTGTAACTACATGTGTAAAATAATAATTATACAAAAACTTGAAAAAAGTGTTTAACGTTAGTTAGTATTAAGGGTCAAGCGTGTGACAACCCGCACTAAACCAGGTATCCGTACGATTTAATTAATGATTAATTACTGCTTAATTACTGTGCTTGCTTGAACTAGCTGATAAACTGCTACTTGAATACTGATACTTGTACTTACTTGCATCATACTTGCTTGCTGTCACTACAATACTTACATACTGAACCATAGTGACAAACATGATGCACAAAAAGCACAGTAGCACGATAACGGATAACCTATTGAACATGCTGATAAAGCCAGCATCAGGCAGACACTGCCTCTAAGGCCTGTAAGAGCCTGAGACATTTTGCTACACCAATAGTGAGTGTAGGATACAAGGGTTGTAGAACTGCGTCTCTAGAAATAAGATACACTGATTGGATGTGCCTAAAACGTACTTTAAGTACAAAACACAGCACTTTAATAAATAATCCAGCTTCTAGCTGACTAGCAAAGTGCCAAAATATGGGGAAAATATTACTAGACACTTTCCAAAGTGTCGGAAACAAGATGTGTCACAAAAAATGTTAATAACGACACTCTAAAGCTTTTGTAACGCTTTAACGGATTACTATCCAACCGAACAACCGGACTTTACCCGGAACATGAAAATATTATTATTTTCACTATTTATATTTTTCTGAGCCAGTTAGGGTCCCTGATTACCCTAACACCCGTCATAACACATAACATACAACTAACTAAGTTAAACACTTAACTAACTTAACTTAGTTACCCTAACTACCTCCTTGAGTTCGAACTAGACCCCCCCCCCCCCTTGGCCGAACTCGGTCACATTGTGACCCCCTTGTCCTTCACTTGATTAAAATATTCATACATTGTCTAATATCTAGACAACATAGAGACCATTGGTTAAACATGGATGCTTTGCCTATAAGTATTAACCTTAACTCACTAATCACTTCATCACAACTCATTACACAAAAGCTCTCTCTCCCCTCTCTTTGAGTCACGGCCGAGAACACAAGCAGCCACACAACCATTGTCGAGCTTTCATCAAGCCATTCCAAGGTTATACAAGCATCAAAGGTTACGTATTAGGAGTCTTGGTGCACTCGGAGCGCGAAGGACCACTTTCTTTAGCTTTTATCCACTCGTTTTTCGCCAAGAATCTTCCCTAGCCTCGAGCTAGAGGTATAACACTTAAAACTCATTTTTGAGCTTATCTAAGGTGGTTAAAAGGATTTATGTCGGTTAAATATCGTTAACATACAATTTGATGCTTAAAAGTCTACTAAAAGTATGAAAAATGGTGGTTAATAGCATTTTTGTTGTGTAAAAGTTGTAGTATTTGAAATATGTGGTTATTTAGACCCGATCTATGTTATGGTAGCTCGGATCACCGTTTAACCCGGTTTGGTAAGATCTTGGATCTTAACATAAAGCTATTTTAGAAGTAACAAGGGTTAAAAGGTGAAACCCTACCACACATAAACTATGAACTTGTGTAAAAATGTTTTAACATGTACAATAGTGTTTAAAACTAGCAGATCTACGTATCTGCAAGTGGTATTTTCAAAGAACCACACATCAAAGAAATCACGTATTACAAAGGATGGATCTTACACTAACAAACATGATTTTATAAACCACAAGTGTGTAAACACTTGTGAAATGAAAAGATCCGACAAAGAATTAGTTTTGTCAAAAGTTACTAGAAGTTGTAAAGATGGATTTTCTCTAAAAACGAGGTTTTTACGAAATCGGATTATTTACACAAAAGATCCAGTAAAAGTAAAGAGATTTACTACATATTTTAGACAAACCACAAGTTCGTATATTTTTGCGATTATATCTGTCTTTGACTAGTTAAAATGTTGAAAAGTTGTTTGATAATGTTGAGAACATTGATTGATTGATTTGTTAAAAGAAAATGATACGCTTGAAAGCGTGGCCACCTCCAGTTACAGAGGAAACTCTGGCGAAATTTTTCTAAAAACCTAACACTTAGAATTATTTACACAACAAGTGTTAGAATTATTTTTGACATATTTTCGAAATATAAATTTCGCCATGACTTTATTTACTAAATATTCGGAGGTGGGATTCTCACAAAAATTAACGTGATAAATGTATATTTTTCACACACTGTTTATGATTATTTTGTGAAAATACATAAATATTATTTTTAGAGTAAAAATAATATTTACGAACGTTAACGATTCCAAAATAATACAAACGCTTGCACATGAATATATAAGTTACACCGGTAATTATATTACCACTCGATTATTAAAACGTAACTTACGCACATGTATTGAATCCCCCATCCTTGGGAAGGAAATTAACTACCAAGTATATACGAAATGTAAACACGGAATAGTTGCCTAACTATTTCCCAAAGACTTAAACCATAAAGCTAAGGCACGGCCGTCCGTCTAATAGAATTAGCACTTGTAGGTCGTCGCACAGCTTTCAGATTTGGAAACACTTGGTAGAGACGCTTCACTGTGAGTTCATGTCCCCCTTTTCTCTAACTGTTTTCAGTTTTCTTAACTGCGGGGGTGAAATACATGTTACTTTGTTTACAAGTACTATTATACACGGTATGTTAACGTAAGGAGGTTTACTACTTAGATCATGTGAATGGGTAGGCAGAACACCGAGGGACTTAAGCGGTAGATCTATCTGGGTGTAGCGAGCCCAACTCTAGGCCCAACAGAACGGACCTCTAAGAGGACCAACAGAACGGACCTTGAGTGACTTGGTTGCCCGACGCAAAAATCGGCTAGGGTTGAGTCTTCCTACTTGCATTTCACACATGCTAATGGCCTTGCAAACCATTGATGATCTCTTTTCCTTACACTGCTACATACCAGGGAACTTTTATACTTACAAGTGTTTTACTTACTCACTTGCACATGAACTCGCTCAACATTATTGTTGATTTTTCAACTTACATGTATTTCAGGAAACTAACGAGATCTGGCACGGTATGGCATGTTTTCCGCTGCACTTGTTTCCAAGGTCATCCGGGGTTTAGGGGATGTGTCTCTTTCCTGGACAAGACACAATCCTTAAACCATGTTTATATTATGTTTAAGTTTGTAATGTTTGTTGAACAAGGTTATGGTTGTTAGGGTATGTTCCCGTTAAAACAATGGTACTGTACTTGGTTTTCAAAACTTAATGGATGATCTTGCATGTTTTTAATTCATATAGCTTTGTTATGGTTAAGCTATGGTATTAAGAAGTCACACCAAAATTAACCACGCTTCCGCAAAGCCAGGGTGTGACAGCTTGGTATCAGAGCTCTGATCATAGCGAACTAGGATTCTTTCTCGAGTCTAGACTATGATCACTAGGGCTCTCACGAAAACGTTTTTACTGCATACCACTTAAGTCCAGATCCAAACTTTTTACAAACAAATGTTGAGCACATTTTATTCTTTATTTTAGGCTCGGTCTGAGAGGCCGAGGCTCGGTCTGAGAGAACGAGGTAGTTGGCTAGTGGGACTAGGAGAATTGGCTGGTGGGACTAGGAGAATTGGCTAGTGGGACTAGGAGAATTGGCTAGTGGGACTAGGAAGAGCAGTCTGAGAGGCTGGGAGGCTAGTGGGACTAGGAGAATTGGCTAGTGGGACTAGGAGAATTGGCTAGTGGGACTAGGAAGAGCAGTCTGAGAGGCTGGGAGGCTAGTGGGACTAGGAGAATTGGCTAGTGGGACTAGGAGAATTGGCTAGTGGGACTAGGAGAATTGGCTAGTGGGACTAGGAAGAGCAGTCTGAGAGGCTGGGAGGCTAGTGGGACTAGGAGAATGATTTGAATGCTTACTTGGTGACTTATGTGATTATTTGATTATATGATTGACTGTTTGTGCATGTTTGTGTATATGTTACAGACACATGGATTCTACAGACACTGGTGGTTCAGACACCACAGGCCCTAGGCCTATCGTATCAGACGACCTTGAGTCATCGGAGCACGAGGTTCACACGTCCGACGTCACGAGCACAGATGAGGACGATTTCCAGCCCTTCGCATTACCTGACGGTGCTGGCGAGCTCGCAGATGGTCCTTTGGCCGGGGAACTGCCACTGGCAGTGATCCCTGCTCCTATACCGCTTGCTTCGTACCCTGTTTATGATTTGCCTATCGACGACGAGGAGGATGATGTCGATATGTTTGAGGAGGAGCCTTTCGAGGAGGATGCTCAGGGCGAGGCCCTTCCTGCTGCTGATGGTCCCTTGTTGATCGCAGATGCTCCCGCCGCGGAGTCACCTGCTCACTCCCCAGTCCCAGACTCTTTTGAGTCTGTGGCCTCTGTACCCTCACACGACCAGAGTGCGCAGCACTTCTCTCATGGATCAGATCCTGATCAGGCATCTTCTGTTGCCCCTATCCCCAGTTTTGTTTTCGACCACGACGATGAGGGGGATTCCGATCCTATGTTTCCCCCAGGATTCGACCCAGATCGTGACTTAGAGTTTCTTCCGATGGATCAGTTCATGGAGGATCCAGTAGACCCTGTTGACCTATTTGATCCTGTTGACCCAGATTTTGATTTAGAGATGGCTTTTGATGACCTCGAGCCTGCCATTGCTCCAGAGCAGGCAGCCGCTCTAGACCCCATACCTGAGCATGACCCAGTACATGCTGACATCCCTTTTGAGCCTGTTGCTGATGATCTCCCCGTGGATGTTCCTTTGATGGAGGGCGATCATGTCATTGTTGATCCTGTTGATCCTTTACCCATTGTCGCTATACCTGTTGACCCTCCCATTGAGCACATTGCACCTGTTCACCCTGTTGTTGCTCCCCCACTTGATCCCGTTCCACTAGAGCCCGAGCATGCACTGTTCGCGGCACGCATGGATCCACCAGATGAGCATGCATAGCACGGTTGGATACCTGCTGATGAGGATGTTCCACCTTTTCCCCCACAGATCCCTGTTACGCGACATGTTGATTTTACTTTTCAGGTTCCACAGTTTGTACCTCCAGCGAGGCCTGGAGAGGGCTCTTCAGCCCATCCTGTTGGGCATGTACCGATGCCTGTCCCTTTCATGCCCCAGATGTCATCTGTCCCACCCGCTGTTGCTCCATTTCGCGTGGCACCTTTTGACCCCACTAGTGAGCCATTTCTTTGGGCACCAGACTCTGGTATGCCACCCACTGACCCCTACCATTCTTTTCACAGGGGGTACACTATCGAGGACGTTTTGATGTCCTTTGTAGCTCAGCACGAGTCACACACGCAGCGCATCCAGGAGCTCGAGAGAGCTCAGCTGCCACCGTGTCCCTGCCATGGTCAGACACACTCTCCTCTGCAGCCATTTCGACCTTTACCTCCAGATTATGCTGCCCGCCTCTTTACACTAGAGCAGCAGATTGCTTCCATCATCCGTACTCAGCGAGCCCAGGAGGAGGACTGGCTCCAGTTACGTCGTTTGTTTTACACCCACTTTCCCCCTCCTCCACCACCATCTGTATAGAGCTCATCAGTACTGTTTGGGTAGACGAGGATGAGAAGACGGCGATTGTTGGATTGCACAGTATTTTGGAGACTACTTTATGATCCTGACTTTTGTTGACATATATTTGATGATGTATTTGACACTGATTTGTTATGGTTTTTGTACAGGGGTGATGTAGCCCCTAGTTGATGGATGACTGTATGACACTAGGATGTACTGATACACTTACTATGTAGTCTCGATATATGGCAATCGCAGTATTCTCATCATATCTGATTCGCTTGATTTCTTATTTGCATTTTTATGACATGGGATGTGTGTGATTGGTATTTGTGATGTGTTGATAACATGAGATGTTATGTGCTATACTATTACTATCGTTATATACGTACGTCTTACTATGACCTGACCAACGTAAACCATCTTTTAGAAGATGCCGCCAAGACGTGAGACACACCTACCAACCAATGAGGCAGAACTCCAGCAGGTTATTGCTGCTGCCATAGCACAGTATGCAGCATCTCAGCCCGGGACGAGCGGAAGTATTAACCAAGGCAATAACAATCCACCTCACGGTAATACTAAGCCATTAAGACCTACCGTGACCTAATTGGATATCTCTAGCAATGATGCTAACGCCAAACGTATGTTATAACGTATGTGCAGGGTGCACCTACAAGCAGTTTCTAGACTGCAAACTGGTCAACTTTGATGGCACAGGAGGTGCTGTTGCCTTTGTTCGTTGGGCTGAGAAAACCGAATCTGTACTTCGCATGAGCAAGTGTGCGCTGGATCAGCAAGTCACCTATATCTCAGGGCTGTTTCTAGATGGAGCCCTATCCTGGTGGAATCTACAAGTACAAACACTAGGCGAAGCTGCTGCCTACGCGCTGACCTGGACCGAACTAAAAGAACTTATGCGCAAAAAGTATTGTTCCCGCGCAGAAATCCAGAGGTTGGAGACCGAGTTCTGGCACTTGAAAATGGACGGTCCAAAGGTAGCGGAGTACGTTCAAAGATTTCATGACTTATCTCAAGTGGTACCCTACATGGTCACTCCCGAGTTCAAGAGAATTGAACGCTTCATTTGGGGATTAGCTCCTCAAATCATAAGCATGGTGACCTCCTCCAAACCAGCGACTATCACTGAAGCCATCGATTTGAGCGTGGCTCTCACCGAGGAGGCAATTCGTTTGAACAAGTTTGATGAAATCAAGACGAAGAAGGCTGAGACTCATGTCGAGTCATCAGGAGGCAACAAAAGAAAGTTCTCGAACTTCAAACAAGGCATTGGCAGTGTTGGTAAGAAAGGGGAACCAAACGCACCAGCTCAGGTTACAGCTGGTAGTGGAAAGAAAGGAAAGGGATATATGGGCACCCAGCCCAAGTGCAATACCTGCCAACGCCACCATTCTGGTCAATGTGGGATAAAAGTATGCGAAGTATGTGGGAAACGTGGTCACTTGAAGGACACTTGTTGGGCCCCTGCCGGTCGGGGAGGCCAGGGAGGATATGGAAACAGAAACAATAATCATGGTGGTAATCGCCCACAAGGAAATAATGGAGGGAACGGAGTCAACAATGCGAACCAACAAGTTGGGGATGGCGCCGGAAGCGGTCGAAAACTTGGATGTTTTAACTGCGGTGATGTTGGGCATTTTAAGAAGAACTGCCCAGATTTAAACCCAGTCCGTGGAAGGGTGTTCCAACTCGAAGCTAGGGAAGCACGCCAGGACCCCAATGTCGTCACTGGTACGTTCCCTGTGAACCAACGCTATGCATCCGTTTTATTTGATACTGGTGCCGATTATAGCTTCGTGTCGTTAGAATTTAAGAATATGCTTGGGTTAGCCGCTAATAAGTTAGATATTCCCTACTCAATCGAATTAGCCAATGGGAAGTTAGTAGAAGCCAATGAAGTGATCAGAGGTTGTGTGATTGAATTGGGAGAACGTGAGTTCACTCTAGATCTGCTACCAGTCCAGTTGGGAAGCTTCGACGTGGTAGTAGGAATGGATTGGTTATCAGGAAACAAGGCTGAGATAGTATGTCACGAGAAGGTTGTTCGTATCCCAACCGATGATGGTGAGACCATTGTTGTTCATGGAGAAAAGCGTGAGACGCCGTTGAGGATTATCAGCTGCTTGAAAGCAAGGAAGTGTTTACAGAAAGGATGTGTTGCTTTTCTGGCACACATTGTGGATAAGAAGGCTGCTGAGCCAAGAATCGAGGACATCCCTGTCGTGAGGGAGTATCCAGAAGTCTTCCCGGAAGACTTACCCGGACTGCCACCTCAGAGACTAGTAGAGTTTCACATCGACTTAGTTCCAGGCGCCGCGCCTGTGGCTAAGGCACCTTACAGACTTGCTCCGTCTGAGATGCAGGAACTGTCGACACAACTTCAAGAGTTGTTAGACAAGGGTTTTATCCGACCAAGCTTCTCGCCTTGGGGAGCTCCGGTCCTGTTTGTCAAGAAGAAGGACGGTAGTTTTCGAATGTGCATTGACTACAGAGAATTGAACAAGCTGACGATCAAGAATAGGTATCCTCTGCCAAGAATCGACGATCTGTTTGACCAACTGCAAGGCTCAAGCTTTTACTCTAAGATCGATCTTCGATCTGGATACCATCAGTTGAGGATTCAAGAAGAAAGTATCCCAAAGACAACCTTCAGAACTCGTTATGGACACTACGAGTTCCTTGTTATGCCGTTTGGTCTGACAAACGCACCTGCAGTATTCATGGATCTAATGAATAGAGTTTGCAAGCCATACTTGGACAAGTTCGTGATTGTGTTTATCGACGACATCTTGATCTATTCAAGAACAAAGGCTGAACACGAGCAGCATCTTATAACCATTTTGGAGCTGCTAAAGAAGGAACAACTGTACGCCAAATTCTCCAAGTGCGAGTTTTGGCTACGCGAAGTCCAATTCCTTGGGCACGTGGTAAATGGAGATGGAATCCACGTGGACCCAACAAAGATCGAGGCGATCAACGATTGGGAAACGCCAAAGACGCCAACCGAGATTCGGCAATTCTTGGGTTTGGCTGGCTACTATCGAAGGTTCATTGAGGACTTTTCGAAGATCGCTCAACCATTGACGCTCCTCACGCAGAAAGATAAGACGTTTGATTGGGGAATCAAACAGGAAGAAGCATTCCAGATACTGAAGGATAAGCTCTGCAATGCGCCAATCTTAGCATTACCGGAAGGTACCGACGATTTTGTGGTATACTGCGACGCATCGCGTCAAGGATTGGGTTGTGTGTTGATGCAACGCCACAAGGTTATTGCTTATGCATCGCGTCAACTGAAAGTGCACGAAAAGAACTATACCACACATGATTTGGAACTTGGCGCAGTGGTTTTTGCACTAAAGATCTGGAGACACTACCTTTATGGTACGAAGTGCACAATCTTTACAGATCACAAGAGCCTACAGCATATATTCAACCAGAAGGAGTTGAATATGAGGCAAAGACGATGGGTTGAGTTGCTGAACGACTACGACTGCGAGATAAAGTATCATCCAGGGAAGGCGAATGTGGTTGCCGATGCCCTAAGTCGAAAGGAAAGGATCAAGCCCATAAGGGTTAGGGCTCTAGAAATGATTATTCGAACCGATCTTTCCTTGCGCATTCGTGCTGCACAAAAAGAAGCCCTTAAGGAAGGAAACCGTGAAGAAGAATATCTCCGTGGGATGGAGAAGCTACTGGTACCAAACGAGGAAGGAACGTTATGTTTTGAGAAAAGGATTTGGGTTCCTCTGTTTGGTGATTTAAGGAAAGTTATTTTTGACGAAGCTCACAAATCACGGTACTCTATCCATCCTGGAGCGGACAAGATGTACCAGGACCTCAAAGATTATTATTGGTGGCCTAGGATGAAAGGCGACGTTGCTGTCTACGTGAGCAAATGTTTAACGTGCGCTAAGGTTAAAGCGGAATACCAGAAGCCTTCAGGACTTCTGCAACAACCTGAGATTCCCAAGTGGAAATGGGAACAAATCTCAATGGATTTTGTTACAAAATTGCCAAGAACGCCAAGAGGCCATGATATGATTTGGGTAATAGTTGACCGCCTAACAAAATCCGCACACTTTCTGCCAATCAAAGAGAAAGACAGCACTAGTAAACTCGCGGAAATTTACATGAGAGAGATTGTCGCACGCCATGGAGTACCTCTCTCAATCATCTCTGATAGAGACGGAAGGTTTGTGTCAAGGATATGGCAATCCTTCCAAGAAGCCTTTGGCTCACAATTGAATCTGAGCACTGCGTTCCATCCGCAAACTGACGGCCAGAGCGAGCGAACGATACAGACTTTGGAAGACATGCTGAGAGCGTGTGTTATGGATTTGGGCGGTAGCTGGGATAAACATTTACCTTTGGTTGAATTCTCATACAACAACAGCTACCACACCAGTATTGGTGTCGCGCCATTTGAAGCCCTATACGGACGCAAGTGCCGATCACCCCTCTGTTGGTCTGACGCAGGTGATAGGCAGCTTGCTGGTCCTGAGATCGTCCAAGAGACGACAGACAAGATTGCGCAAATTCTTAAACGCATCGAAGCAGCTCGCCACAGACAAAAGGCCTATGCGGATCCAAACCGAAAACATGTGGATTTCCAAGTTGGAGAGATGGTATTATTGAAAGTTTCACCCTGGAAGGGGGTGGCACGCTTTGGGAAGCGTGGGAAGTTAAATCCGCGCTACATTGGTCCCTTCAGAATTTTGGACAAAATTGGAACAGTAGCATACAAGTTGGACCTACCTGCTGAACTGAATGGTGTTCACGATACATTTCATGTATCCAATCTAAAGAAAAGTCCAACTCAAGTTGACGTTGCCATTCCCATCGACGAGATTCATATTGACGACACGCTCCACTTCGTTGAAGAACCTGTCGAGGTCACAGATTGGAAAGTTAACAAGACCCGCCGGAGCAGTGTCAAGCTCGTCAAGGTTCGTTGGAATGCCAGACATGGTCCTGAGTTCACCTGGGAGCGTGAAGACCGGATGAAAGAGAAATACCCCCACCTTTTTCCTAAGAACTCTGCATCTACAAGCAGAACTTAAATTTCGGGACGAAATTTATTTAACGGGGGGAGAATGTGACAACCCGCACTAAACCAGGTATCCGTACGATTTAATTAATGATTAATTACTGCTTAATTACTGTGCTTGCTTGAACTAGCTGATAAACTGATACTTGAATACTGATACTTGTACTTACTTGCATCATACTTGCTTGCTGTCACTACAATACTTACATACTGAACCATAGTGACAAACATGATGCACAAAAAGCACAGTAGCACGATAACGGATAACCTATTGAACATGCTGATAAAGCCAGCATCAGGCAGACACTGCCTCTAAGGCCTGTAAGAGCCTGAGACATTTTGCTACACCAATAGTGAGTGTAGGATACAAGGGTTGTAGAACTGCGTCTCTAGAAATAAGATACACTGATTGGATGTGCCTAAAACGTACTTTAAGTACAAAACACAGCACTTTAATAAATAATCCAGCTTCTAGCTGACTAGCAAAGTGCCAAAATATGGGGAAAATATTACTAGACACTTTCCAAAGTGTCGGAAACAAGATGTGTCACTAAAAATGTTAATAACGACACTCTAAAGCTTTTGTAACGCTTTAACGGATTACTATCCAACCGAACAACCGGACTTTACCCGGAACATGAAAATATTATTATTTTCACTATTTATATTTTTCTGAGCCAGTTAGGGTCCCTGATTACCCTAACACCCGTCATAACACATAACATACAACTAACTAAGTTAAACACTTAACTAACTTAACTTAGTTACCCTAACTACCTCCTTGAGTTCGAACTAGACCCCCCCCCCCCTTGGCCGAACTCGGTCACATTGTGACCCCCTTGTCCTTCACTTGATTAAAATATTCATACATTGTCTAATATCTAGACAACATAGAGACCATTGGTTAAACATGGATGCTTTGCCTATAAGTATTAACCTTAACTCACTAATCACTTCATCACAACTCATTACACAAAAGCTCTCTCTCCCCTCTCTTTGAGTCACGGCCGAGAACACAAGCAGCCACACAACCATTGTCGAGCTTTCATCAAGCCATTCCAAGGTTATACAAGCATCAAAGGTTACGTATTAGGAGTCTTGGTGCACTCGGAGCGCGAAGGACCACTTTCTTTAGCTTTTATCCACTCGTTTTTCGCCAAGAATCTTCCCTAGCCTCGAGCTAGAGGTATAACACTTAAAACTCATTTTTGAGCTTATCTAAGGTGGTTAAAAGGATTTATGTCGGTTAAATATCGTTAACATACAATTTGATGCTTAAAAGTCTACTAAAAGTATGAAAAATGGTGGTTAATAGCATTTTTGTTGTGTAAAAGTTGTAGTATTTGAAATATGTGGTTATTTAGACCCGATCTATGTTATGGTAGCTCGGATCACCGTTTAACCCGGTTTGGTAAGATCTTGGATCTTAACATAAAGTTATTTTAGAAGTAACAAGGGTTAAAAGGTGAAACCCTACCACACATAAACTATGAACTTGTGTAAAAATGTTTTAACATGTACAATAGTGTTTAAAACTAGCAGATCTACGTATCTGCAAGTGGTATTTTCAAAGAACCACACATCAAAGAAATCACGTATTACAAAGGATGGATCTTACACTAACAAACATGATTTTATAAACCACAAGTGTGTAAACACTTGTGAAATGAAAAGATCCGACAAAGAATTAGTTTTGTCAAAAGTTACTAGAAGTTGTAAAGATGGATTTTCTCTAAAAACGAGGTTTTTACGAAATCGGATTATTTACACAAAAGATCCAGTAAAAGTAAAGAGATTTACTACATATTTTAGACAAACCACAAGTTCGTATATTTTTGCGATTATATCTGTCTTTGACTAGTTAAAATGTTGAAAAGTTGTTTGATAATGTTGAGAACATTGATTGATTGATTTGTTAAAAGAAAATGATACGCTTGAAAGCGTGGCCACCTCCAGTTACAGAGGAAACTCTGGCGAAATTTTTCTAAAAACCTAACACTTAGAATTATTTACACAACAAGTGTTAGAATTATTTTTGACATATTTTCGAAATATAAATTTCGCCATGACTTTATTTACTAAATATTCGGAGGTGGGATTCTCACAAAAATTAACGTGATAAATGTATATTTTTCACACACTGTTTATGATTATTTTGTGAAAATACATAAATATTATTTTTAGAGTAAAAATAATATTTACGAACGTTAACGATTCCAAAATAATACAAACGCTTGCACATGAATATATAAGTTACACCGGTAATTATATTACCACTCGATTATTAAAACGTAACTTACGCACATGTATTGAATCCCCCATCCTTGGGAAGGAAATTAACTACCAAGTATATACGAAATGTAAACACGGAATAGTTGCCTAACTATTTCCCAAAGACTTAAACCATAAAGCTAAGGCACGGCCGTCCGTCTAATAGAATTAGCACTTGTAGGTCGTCGCACAGCTTTCAGATTTGGAAACACTTGGTAGAGACGCTTCACTGTGAGTTCATGTCCCCCTTTTCTCTAACTGTTTTCAGTTTTCTTAACTGCGGGGGTGAAATACATGTTACTTTGTTTACAAGTACTATTATACACGGTATGTTAACGTAAGGAGGTTTACTACTTAGATCATGTGAATGGGTAGGCAGAACACCGAGGGACTTAAGCGGTAGATCTATCTGGGTGTAGCGAGCCCAACTCTAGGCCCAACAGAACGGACCTCTAAGAGGACCAACAGAACGGACCTTGAGTGACTTGGTTGCCCGACGCAAAAATCGGCTAGGGTTGAGTCTTCCTACTTGCATTTCACACATGCTAATGGCCTTGCAAACCATTGGTGATCTCTTTTCCTTACACTGCTACATACCAGGGAACTTTTATACTTACAAGTGTTTTACTTACTCACTTGCACATGAACTCGCTCAACATTATTGTTGATTTTTCAACTTACATGTATTTCAGGAAACTAACGAGATCTGGCACGGTATGGCATGTTTTCCGCTGCACTTGTTTCCAAGGTCATCCGGGGTTTAGGGGATGTGTCTCTTTCCTGGACAAGACACAATCCTTAAACCATGTTTATATTATGTTTAAGTTTGTAATGTTTGTTGAACAAGGTTATGGTTGTTAGGGTATGTTCCCGTTAAAACAATGGTACTGTACTTGGTTTTCAAAACTTAATGGATGATCTTGCATGTTTTTAATTCATATAGCTTTGTTATGGTTAAGCTATGGTATTAAGAAGTCACACCAAAATTAACCACGCTTCCGCAAAGCCAGGGTGTGACAAAGCGTTTTACTTAGAACCATAGAAATCAGGATACAAATTCTAAAAGTGTAGGATTTTTCTTTCAACAACCAACAAAAGTCCGATCACTCGGGTAAAACTAATAGCAAAATGTCATCCACGCTCGCAAACACCAACGACGCTGGTGACCTAGCCCGCCACCATTCCAAAGGAAACTCACTTCTCGAAGTTCCATTCTTGTAAAACCTCCGGATCAACCCAGAGCATTTTTACTCCAGACGAGACTCAAACTGAAATTTCGTGTTTAGGACCGTTAATCATAGATAGAAGGTTAGATGTAAGAAATAACTCATAATGTGGCCTATGGATCATTTGAGCTATGTTTACCAACATGACATAACGGGTCCCTAACAATTACGTGATGGAAGTAATTGTGAATATTTACAAATTAAGGGACCATTATGACCTCCCTTAGATGCCTTTAATGAGAATGCCAAAGGAGTTTGTGTAAGTTATAAAATGGATGGTCATCTTATTCATTCATGTAGAGAATAAGAAAACTCCTAAAAACACCAATCAAGCCTTCTCCCTTAGCCTCCATCAACCAAAGGCATCATAACGGAATCATGGCTTCTTCATCATCTTCAGCTAAGATAAGCATTCCCACAAGTAAGTGCGTATACTAATTTTATGCTCAAGTGTATGTGTTGTCTTGATAAACATGTTTAAGGTTCTATGTTTGGACACATGTTTAATGATATAATTGTAAGTCCCGAAACCGAGATCACAATGATATCACACAACTCGTAAGGTGGCGGAATCACACTAACAAATTGTAAAGAAACAAAGAGATGAAAGAAGGATGATTGTGTATTCAAAAGTTTCAATCTTGCATACAAAGATTATCAAATACAAGATTTACTCTAAAACCACCAACCATGCACCTATGACATAAGCTACTATTTATAGAAAGGGATTAGGGAGGATGCTCCCTAAACCCTAGGCCCAATCTACCCAAAAAGCCCATTTACAATCATTAACCCCCAATCTCCTACTAATCCGGTAAACTACTTATCCATAAACCTTTAAGGGCCTAACAATCTCCCCCTAGGTTTATTGGATCAGTAGCTGCATCACGCCTGAGGACCACCTTCATCTTGATCTGGAGCAAACAAGCGACGATTTATTATATTGGCAGCAGCACTCGTCCAACCTTTCGCACATGCTTCATACTTTTCATTTGTGCGAATTTGGTGATTGGAGAGAATCATAATATCTTCCTCAAGAAAGCTCATTAAATCATAGGAATTTGGAATTCTGGTGGCTTGTTCTTCAGTAACTATAACTGCTTCTGCCATCTTCGGATTATAAGCCCAGAATTTGAAGTTTCTCATGATTCCCTTTTCAAACTTTTTGGAGTTTGGAATGATCTTCTCTTTATCAGTGGCTGGCCAGATAACTAATTTGACAGTGCGTTTAGTGTGAGGATCACGAACTCCAGGGTTTCTCTTGATCATGGGCTCAGCGATTTTCATTGTTGCGAAGTTGCTTTTTACTTCCCGCTCTAATCTTGAGTGAAATGCCCAACCCCTGCCTCTCTTGTTCAGTTCTGGATCATAGTAGGGAGCACGTAACAGACTTTTCAAGTCAATTTTGGTCCAAGATTCAAATTGAATCTCTTTGCCATAATACTCTCGATGCCCACTCTTTCGTGTAATCAACCACATTTGTTTATCAGGCTCATACCTCCAACACGCCACTTCTGATTTGTTTCCAGCTTCATCGTAATGAGAAGATCCTAATTCCATCACCAATCTGTCTGGCCTCTGTGTCGGATCTTTCAATTGAAAGTTCTCATCTAGAGGATTTAAATTTTGATTCTTCATTACCAACAATTGTTTTTTGCTTTGCTTTGCTTCTCTTTCTCTTTCTGCTCTCTCCTTTTCTTGGACTTGCTGCTTTGCTTCTTTGGTTTAGCTGCCAGATAAGCTTCTAAAGCTTCTGCGCGTTCTGCTTCAGCTGCTGCATATGCTGCTGCTCTTTGTTCTGGAGTTTGTTATGTTCTTCCAACATAAAATTGTTCATCTTCTTTATCCACAAACTCATTTCCAAATTTCTTATCCAGTTTTGCCTTTAGATCGTAAACAGTGGACATCAACATCCCTACATCACCCTGCAGCTGATCTATCGTGAGATCTCTGTTAGTGAGTTGTGCTTGTAGTGGAAAGATCTAGGTTTCTTTCAAGTCAGCGTCTTATTGGAGAGAATCGATTTGAGCATTCTTCAGCTCTGCATCCTGTTCCAATACGACCACACGCCTTTTCAATCTTTTAACGTATTCATCTTCATCACTGTCACTTTTGCTTTCAAAGATCTGATGTTTCTCAGTCGCATAATGAAAAACTGCTTCATCATGCTCAGTATTACCTCCCCCACTTGAGCTTCCAGCTTCAAATCGAACGTCACCACTAGAACTGCCTGGCTGTGAGGTGGTGGCTTCAAAATCAAAGTTGAAATCATAAAGATCTGGGTCCTCTGTGTTTGTTTTCTTTGATGCATCTTTTGTTTATGGATCAGGTGAGGATCAGTGATTGGAGTGAACTCAGGGGCAGTTGAAGGCCCAGAATGAATGTCACCTGGTGCGGTGTTGGTTCTTTGTTTCTTTAAAGTTGATTCTTCAGTAACATCAGCAGTTTCTTTAGTAACATCAGCAGTGGCTTCCACTTCCATTTCAGCTTGTGGTGCGACAACAATTTCTTGGATATCAGTAGTTGTCACACCCCGACCACGTAGAACAAACAAAACGTGGCGGAAATATCGGGGAGTGTTGTAACAGAATTAATTGTTTCAAATCCATGGCAATTGAAGTTTCGTTTTATTGATTAAAAGTGTTACAATGCCTTAACAAACAAAGAAATACAACATAATTAACTAGTCTTGCATCTTTTATTGTCACTAAAGCCCAAGTCTGCCTATGTGTATCTTGATCATCTTATGCAACAGTTCCTGAAAAACACATGTGAAAATAGGTACGTCAGCATAAAAATGCCTGTGAGATACATAGGTTTTGTGAAAATAAGATTCATGACTTATGTTTGAGAAAATGTTTAGTCATGAACCTTGTTATTTGCTTTGTCTTTTAAATCATTTGAAAAACGATAAGATCAGATGATAAGTATAAATAAATGTAAGGTTAAATGAATAACCAAGTAAAATGTGTTTGCATAAGATAAGTTGTTTATAAATCAATGTCTTGTGAAAAGTATGTTATTTGTATGAAATGTTCTATGTCTCAAACTGAAATGATTCAAATAACGTTACGACATGTAATACCATACAAACACTTATATATAGGAAGTACCAGCGGCGTATCCACCATGCTTGTATCATATTACACACGCATCGTTACTTAATCACTTAATCAAACCAAACCAAACAATGTAAAATGTTCATGTCAAGATGTAAATCATGTCAAAATGTCTATGTCAAATATCCATGTCAAATGTCTATGTCAAATATCCATGTCAAATGTCGATGTCAAATATCCATGTCAAATGTCGATGTCAAATATCCATGTCAAATGTCTATGTCAAATATCCATGTCAAATGTCTATGTCAAATATGTCATGTATGGCAAGTGAAAGGTCTCAACTAAACCATATGCACAAAAACAAAGTATTGAAGTAAAACTTGGTTTAAATCAAAGCTATGTTTTGTGTAAATGCATGCAAATATTTAATATGAACATTTATGCGGTATTGTGAATATGCATACATCCAAGCCTGGCGACTGTGGTGATAAACCCTTTAAACAAATTAAAGGTCTATCTGTCTTATATCAACGAATTCGGTCATTCCTTTCATCCCCTTTCCCTGGGACGTCCGGAACGGGAGTTGTCAATTCCTATGGTACCACTACCTACTAACGAACGGCATGATCGGTGTTAATGAATGTATTGTCCCATGTAAACAAACCAAATGTCATACCAAAATGTAAGCATGTGAAAATAATGCACTAAGTATGTAATCAAATGAACATACATAGCGTGAAATGTCATGTAAAACGATGTACTAAGTAATGCACATAATGGGCACACCTAGCAGGAAATGTCATGTAAAACAATGTACTAAGTAATGCACATAATGGGCACACCTAGCAGGAAATGTCATGTAAAACAATGTACTAAGTAATGCACACAATGGGCACACCTAGCATAAGATGAAATGAAATCATGTACTATAATGTACTAATGAACATAGCATGTATATGATGTGAAAACAGGAAAGCATGAAAGTAACAAGTAGGCACATGTGTTCCACCCCAAAACAGTTTGGAAAACAGTAAAAGAGGGGTCTATGTACTCACTTGAGATTGCTCAGAAGTCCTAGGATAACCACCAAGCAAAGCTAGAGATCACGGAATCAAACGGCACCTACTATAGGTAACTACATTAATAAACCGGACCTAAATCGGAAGATCGGGTAGCATTAGGGTTTGTAAACCAAACGAGTGTAGAGACTCGTGTCATTTGGTTTAACAAAGCCTACATACTAAATGAAACTTAACCTAAGTGTTTACGACCCATTACGACCCGTTTAGGAAGCTTATGCTACTTTAACGTGTCGTGCGCGTGAAACGCGTTCGGACCGCCTAACTAGCCCTATGACAAGTGTTATATGCCTAAACATGTTACATAATCAGTTAAGTGACAAAGGTTTAGGTTACATATGCTTAATTACCAATTATACATGAAAAGGGTATTCTGGTAATTTACCTAAGGCATATAAACTACCTATCATACAACTACTTAAACGATGTGACCATAGGGTATAACCTCGGAAGGTTATGCCCTATACTAGGGTCACCTAATGTATTTGGTCGGATCCTAATGATCGACCAAATGGGTCGAGTTCGAAGGTATAGGCGATTTATTAGATCGCCTACCCTACGACTCTAGACAACGTGGTAATCAGTAGGCATAGTCCCAAGGGACTATAACCAACGTGATTACACTCACGTTGCGAAGTTCAAACGAACTTCGCATTGACCATTACTGGTCAACGCTGAAAGTCAAACAAAGTTTGACTTTCTAACTCGAAAAGCAGTAAAATAAGGAAAAGAACGAAAGAATACTTACGAAGGGTCCCCGAATGCTAATCCCGATCCAAGAACTCAGGTATGAAACAATGGTTTCAACTTAGAGCTCTCAAAATCAGAATTCTTGTAAGAAATGCAATGGGGGTGGATGGGTATATATAGTTTTCGGGTAACCGTTAGGATCGTTTCATGGAAAACGTGCCATGATCCCATCCGTACATGTGTCGGAACCTTATGGTACTAAAAATCCATCCTTATCTGATGACTAAGCATTTTAGAACATGTGGTTGAGGATAGAACAGCTGCAACTTGGTGTTAAAAACATTGAATCTGATCTGATATGCGGAAGCGGCCCGCTTCAGGATCAGAGAAATACAATGCGGGCCGCCTGGCCCTTCTGATCTGCACACATGTTTGAAAAATGACAGTTTCAGTCCCTGCACGTGTTTAAGCCCATTTCCGGCACTTCCAAGGCCCGTAAAGCCAACTTTAAGGCCCTAAAATGTTGCCTAAACATTGTGGACATGAAACATGCTCAAAAATATGCCGGGTGTTGGTTCGTTTGGTCGTACGAACGCGATGTTCGCTTAATTACGACGGAATGCGCACAAGCGCGAAAAACGATCCAAATGACGAAACGAATGGATTTTTCTTATGCCAAACACTAAAATAAAATATTATAGTGCTTACATAAATTTTTGGATGTCCGGATGTATTCAGAACGTAAGTTACGCGTAAAAATGCAAACTTGTGCACTTTTTGACGCTTTTAGTCCCTGAATGACACAAAAGTTTATTTTAGCATACCGAACACCTCAAAGCCTATTTCTAAGCTATGTAAAGGATATTTATGGTATGTTTAACTTATGTTCATGTCCCGGAAGGTCTGTTACAGTTCAAACTGGCATACTTTCGCAGTTTGTCAACTTTAGTCCCTGTAAGCGATTAAACTTTGATTTCACCACACCAAACCTTCCAAAACTTATATCTAAGTTATGTATAGGTTATTTAAGGTATGTTAAGCCTATTTCACTATTCCGGAGTGTTCGTTGCATTAAACTGGTTATATTTACGCATCAGTGCGCGTATAACCTTCCAGAAAGCGATTTAAAGCTTGAAATTGAACAAGAGTTGATATGTGTAAACGATACACATATTTTTACAAATCCCAAGTATGAAATACAATATTTCATTGGTTTGACATTTGTTTGACGGCCGTGAAGGCACGGGTGTTACAGTAGTGGAGATAGATGGAGGGTTTCCATCATCACCCTGTAAACTTAGAAGTAATGCTGCTAGATTCTCAGAAGTCATAGGCACAGTCTTGCGAACGTCATCCTCTTCCTTATCAGATATTACTATCTCAATTTCGCTCTCAGAATCTGTTTCTTCTTCAATTGAGCTTGTTTCTGATTCTGAATCAATGACTTCAACTTCTTCTTCATTGCCAGCCTCCTGTTGTACTTGCTGCATAAGCTGTATATCGTGCTCCTCTGCAATCTGTGCATTAATCGGGGGTGGAACTGGAGCGACAGGGGCAACTGGAGGAGCTAGGGCAATAGGAGCCCCTTGCACAGCATCTGTAAATCTCCCATGCTTCTCGAGAGCAAACCTTCCCTCAAAATTATGATGTTTAGCTCTTTTATTTCTACATGCGTTTCAAAACAGCTTGGCCCCATTGGCTTTAAGTTGATAAAGTTTGGGCCCTTGACTAAAGCTGGGTATCGATCGTCAAGAATCATCTGAATGAACCTTGGATATAGCATGAAAATCTTCTTTTTTTGGATCTTCGAGCATCTTCTTCACATTATCAAAGATAAAGGCAGAGAAATTGAAGTCCCAGCCATTCACCAATTCCACTACTGCAGATGTTTGCGTTTTGTTGAGCTAATCAAATCCACCTTTGTTCTCATCGATGCATTGGATAAAGAAGTGTACTAATAATAGCCTCCAGTACGGTGGAAATAGTTTATTCAGGACTGTTGGATATCCACCTTCATAGCTCATCCTTCTAAGTGCAGCTTAAACTTTGGTCTGATCGTACGAAGTTGGATGATGTGGTTGATCTCCCAATCTTAATACTTCCCTCACTATCGCTTCGGTTACAATGATCTTTGTCTTCTGAACTGTTGCTTCAATTGAACCTGTACCTTGTCTGTTGATTTTTGCAGTGTTCCAAAAGGTGTTGATGTACCTGTTGCATATAACTGGTTCTGCACTTAAAGCGTGAGTGAGAGGACAGTTGTTCAGACCCCTAATGAGAGATCCAAATAACTCTATTTGATCTGCTGGAGGATCCGATAAGTAGCCTGCTTGATTATGAAATTCATTGACTTCTAACTGTCGTTGATTCTTTTCCTGCATCATAGCACCAACCATTTTCTGCACTAAAACTTTTCAAGACTAGCAAAATACCCCCTTCAAAATCAACGAATCTACCCACCGAGCAACAAATAAAATAAAATAATAAAATAATAATATGTATGAAATGCCAACACAGGGGTGATTTTGGGAAGACTGACACGGGATCAAATCGTTTTCGAACTGATTAAGGAACACTTTTCAGCTCTTCGTTTACTTGGACCGGTCCATGCAATTGTTAATATGTTTGTCCTCTTAGATCCACCGCTCAAACTTCAACTTTTTAGCTTTGTGATACGCTTTAGGTAGAATTATACTGAAACATCTGTGTGTCCCATTTCAAGGCATACCCCCACGATCAAGTTAAGCACAACAGTTCATTATAGAATGTGAGTATACTGAGATCATCCTTAAGTTTTCAACGCCAGACTTCCTGGTGAACAGGTCAGTACTTCCGTACAGCAATGAGACCAGAGAAGTTCTGACGAGGGCGAGACAGATACCTTTAGCGATGCGAATTTGGCTTTAATAGCACACGGAATTCTCCTTTTAGTGAGATTTCTTCCGTTTTCAGGTTTTGGCCCTTTTTGTGGCTCTTTTGCAAGATATCCTGACTGTGCCCAGGTCTGCATATAGTCTGGATGCAACAGAGGGACAGCCCTGATATCCCGGATGATTAATCAGCATAAAGACCCGAAACCTCAGACGTTGGCTATCTATCAATGCAGGATTTAAGACCATTAAATCATACACCGTTAATCTGTTACCCACAAAAATGTCCAGTCCATTATGTTTATATCACTTTGCCTCTTTTTGATTTTCGAGCGGTAGACCTATCAACACATCGCAGTGGAGCCTAGTCTGTTCAACATTGAAACCTTACACGTGTTAATCAAGTTCTTTAGCACGAAAATTCATTTCATTTCCCAGCAACTTTTCTCCCCCTAAATTTGTGCAAAAGTAGAATACTTTATGCCCAAATTTACCGGATGAGATACCGTTATTCATAAAACCCCTTTATTTGTTATATACATAAAGGTTTTTTCTATATGCTCAGTCAGTGAAGCGTATCATTTTCAAGAGGTCTACAAGCACATTGAACCTAGTGATGCTGAAAGGTTTTGTAAAAAGATCCACTTTGTTAGCATCAGTATGGATCTGTTCAAGTTTAATAAGACCTCTGTCAAAGCAATCTCGTATGAAATGAATTTTGATGTCAATGTGCTTGGTTTTGGAGTGAAAAACTGGGTTTTTAGTGATATGGATAGCGACATCATTATCACAATAAATGGTTGTATCAAGATAAGTCAAACGGTAATCCTCCAGCTAATGTTGCATCCAAAGAACCTGGGAGCAGCATGCAGACGCTGCAACATACTCTGCTTCCACTGTGGAGAGAGACACTGTTTGCTGTTTCTTACATTGCCAAGAGATAAGTCTATCTCCCAAGAACTGGCATCCAGCTGATGTAGATTTCCTATCCCCGTCTGTTCCTCCAAAGTTGTTATCTGAAAAGGCAAACAGATCAAAGTTCGAATCTCTAGGATACCAGAGTCCGAGTTTAGGAGCTCCCTTCAAATATCTGAAAAAAATTTTAACAGCGGTTAGATGAGAGAGTTTAGGGTTAGCCTGATAATGAGCACACTAACAAACGGCGTACAGAATGTCTGGCCGAATTGCAGTCAGATACATCAGTGAACCGATCATGGATCGATACAATGTCTGATTAACAGGACTTCCTTCTGGATCCTCAGTCAACAACGGCTGTTCTGCAATTGGGGAGTCTATTGGCTTTGAATCTGTCATGCTGAACTTTGCAAGAACATCATTTACATATTTACTTTGGTGAATCAAGATTCCTTGATAATTCTGACGGACTTGCAAGCCCAAAAACATTGTTATCTCTCCTAAGGAACTTATCTCAAACTTCCTCTTCATGACCTCTTTAAATGCTTTGCAAAGTGCATCATTTGTCGATCCGAAGATAATGTCATCAACGTATATTTGAACTAGGATGATGTCCTTGTCAACACATTTAATCAACAGCGTCTGATCGATTGTTCCTCGAGTGTACCCATGAGCGAGCAAATGTTTTGTTAGAGTAGCATACCATGCACGGGGTGCTTGGTGCAAACCATACAGAGCCTTGTCCAGCTTGTTGGCATATCCTTCCTTTTCATGATCAACGAACCCCGGTGGTTGAGCAACATATATCTCTTCCTTCACCTTCCCATAAATAAATGCCATCTTTACATCCATTTGATAGACTGTGAAGCCCATAAAGGATGCATATGCCAGGAAAATACGGATGGCTTCAAGACGCGCCACTGGAGCATACACTTCATCATAATCTAAACCTTCAACCTGGCTGAAACCTTGGACTACTAATCTGGCCTTGTTCCTTACGATTATTCAAGAATCATCTTGCTTATTATGAAATATCCATCGTGTGCCAAGAGCTCGTTTTCCTTGAGGCAGCTTTTCAAGCTTCCATACTCCAAGCCTTTCGAATTGATTGAGCTCTTCATGCATTGCGTCAACCCATCTAGTTTCCTGCAAAGCAACATTAATGTTTTTAGGCTCAATCTATGATATGAAGCAAGAGTATAAGCACGAGTTGATGTCTCCAGATTTGCTGCGGGTCTGAACACCAGCAAACACTGGGCCAATGACATTCGTGATTGGGTGACTTTTCTGAACACGCTGTGGAATTGCTGTTGCAGGGACTTGCAGGTTAGGTTGCAAATTTTAAAAGCTTCTTGATGCCATTCCAGATGGCTCCCCCTCATTTGGTGCATCGGTGTTGATCACCTGAGGATCTACAGTATGATCCGATGGAATTGCTTCTTGAAACAAAGAAGCTCCTTGAACTTTTGACGGTCCTGCGGAGACTTCAGTGTTGCTAACTTCACCATCAGGGGTAGCTGCTGAAGGTTCAGGAATCGGCTCCTGAGCAGTGGAGGAGTGACGTTGTGCTATTGTCTCCTTGTCAAATCCTGATGGATTCAAAGTGAGTTTCTTGATTAAAATTTGCAAGGGCACATCCTCATCTTCATCTTTAAAGAGAATAGTGTCACGACCCCCGACCCCGCCCTTGGACAGGAGCTGGTGCCGCGAGCAGCCAGGTGGCACCGGTGGTTATTTTGAAAAGTATTACAGCGGAAAATTTCATCAGGACCGTGAGTTAGGAAAAATATTAGAGTTTTGAAACACCGGATTTTATTTATTAAAGGGATGGGAATTAACCCATATTTTACAAAGATAGCTTTAGTATTGGGATAAACCCGAATACATAAAACAACATTTAATTTAATTCATTTGATAAAATAAGCTACTTCTGTAAGCCTTGTTGATGTTGTATCCAACTCTTATTTCGATCTACTGTAATTACCTGAAACGCGTTTTAAAAAGGTTTTGTCAGCAGGAAATACTGGTGAGTTCATTCATTTTTATATAAAATGACGCATTGTTATAGATTACAGCATAAGAGCGATTACAATGGCTACTATCTTATTTTTACCTGGCGTCGTGTCACACCCTGGTGACGATGGTCATACCACTATTGGGTCATTTCACCCAAGTAGTGATGATTATCACTGTTAGGTTTGTTAACCTAACCGTGAGAAATTAGTAATGTGCACCATACCCCACTTGCCAGTGATTCAAGATAACCACGACTTAATCCCTGTAATTATAACTTTGAAAATAATTTGAGATTTAGTAAAATGGTTGATAAAAAGAGAATGACTCACCTTGTTAGCATATAGTCTTGATTAAACAAGCATCTTGATTCTAAGCACCTACTTTATAGTTCCGAATCTTCTGATGATTAATCATCTTGTTTGATAGTAAGTGTATAGTTTGGAGTTTTCTTATAGGTAAACATTTAGTTTAACAGAGTGGAATACGTATTAGTGTTATACCAAATCAAACCTAACGATGGTCACGAGATCAGAACCTTAACGAAATTCACAAAGTATAGTCTTGTTTAGACAGCACTTTGGCATTCGTTTCTTAACGAAATTCACAAAGTATAGTCTTGTTTAGACAGCACGTTGGCATTCGTTAGTTGGTTCCCGAATTGATCGGACAAAATATCGTATCGGTGATTATTGGTTAGAACACTAACGTATAGAGAGAAGAATAGAAGAAATGAGCAAAGGAAAATGAATCCTAAGCTTCCTGTTTATAGCCAAGGGATAAGTCTTACCCCTATATAGAATTTCCCTAGGTGTTATCTTCCTTAGTTGAACCTTCCCAAGATAAAACCTTCCCTAGATAAAACCTTCCCTAGATAAAACTTTCCTTAGATAAAACCTTCCCTAGATATAACTTTCCTTAGATAAAACCTTTCTTAGATAATACCTACCCCATATATATATATATATATATATATATATTTATTTATTTTTCATGTATATCTATTTAGGTGTTTAATAAATCTTACTTAGCTGATTAATTAATCTTGCTTAGCTTAATTAATCTTGCTTAGCTTAATTAATCTTGCTTAGCCTAATTAATCTTGCTGAGCTTAATTAATCTTGCTTAACTGATTAATTAATCATACTTAACTGAATTAATCTTACTTAACTGATTAATTAATCTTACTTAACTGATTAATTTTCCTTAACGGTTTAATTAAGTAATTTACTTAGCCGACTAATTAAATAACGTATTTAGCTGATTAATTAACTTACTTAGCTTGCTTAACTGCTAAGTTTCCTATTCTGTTAAGTTTCCTTTAGCTATTAAGTTTCTTAACCGCTAAGTTTTCTTAACTGCTAAGTTTTACATAACCATTAAGTTTACTAAATTACTAAGTTTACTTAATCGCTAAGTATTTTAGTTTAACAGCTTCCTGATTATGAGTTCTAATTTCTAATGGAACTCGTATTAGTGTATTAACTCAATTCAACTTTAACGATAATCACGAGATCAAAATCTTCACGACGAATGACAAAGTATTGCCAAGTACTGGCAGCACTTAAACATCCGTTGGATCGGTTTCAATCGATCGGATATAGTATCGTACCAGTGATTAGAATAATTACCCTAATATGGGCAGAGTTTCGGGATTTAGAAGTTCTGACATTAGAATGACAGAACAAGAGAACGAGAGAAAGAAAAGAATTGAACGATTTGAAATGAAACTCGAACTCCTTATTTATAGGGCTGGAAATGGGGTGCGTCGCGGCCCGCGAAGTACATAAGCTTCTTCTACGCGGCCCTCGAGGGAGTCTAGGTTGACACGTGTAACGACGCATGTCCCTCATCCTTATCCGGTTACCCTTGAGTTGTCGTGCCCCGCGTAAGCTTCGGTTAACTCTTACGCGGCCCGCGAGCGATCCATAAAATTGAATTTCTTGATTTTTCACAAGGATTAGGGTTTTAGGGGTCTGGGTTTCCACTTACGTAGTGTTGTGGGACATTTTTACAGGTCCTTACAAATAGGCATTTCTGCAGTTGAAACACCTGCATCAACAACTTCATCAGACAAAATAGGAAATGATTTAAACAAGGAGGAATAATCATATAGCCAATCAGGTCCAATGCGAGTATCTTTTGGATTTTCTTCCAGTCAATCCACATGATATGCTTCCATATTCTGCTTCTTGACCTTGGTGTACACACGATAAGAAGTATTTTTAGCGTATCCAATGAAATAGCACGGATCTCCTCGAGCTTCAAATTTTCCTCTGGAATCCATGAGAAGAAGTACACACGGACGGCCGAAAGTGCGAAAATGTTGCACGGAGGGTGTTTTACCTTCAACTATTTCATAAGGAGTTTTCATGTGACGTTTTTTGATCAAGGCATGATTCTGAACATAGCAAGCTGTGTTCACTGCTTCTGCCCAGAATATTAGTGGAAGACCCGAATCTATCAGCATTGTGCGTGCAGCTTCAATAAGAGTATGATTGCGTCTTTCTGCAACCCCATTCTGTTGAGGAGATCTTGCTGTACTGTATTGACGTTCGATTCCTTTGAGGGCATAAAATTCGTTCAGTTCGGCATTCTTGAATTCTGTCCCATTGTCACAGCGGATAATCTTTACACGTTCATTTGACTGATTCTCCATGAGTATTATAAATTTATTGATCAATCTAGTTGTCTCGCTTTTCTGCTCTGATAAGAATACCTAAGTGAAACGAGAAAAATCATCTGTGATGACCAAGCAGTAAGCCTTTCCTCTGATACTTAGTACATTAACCGGGCCAAATAAATCCATATATAGCAGTTCCAACACCTTTGAAGTAGTGTGAACAGGTTTTGACTTATGAGGCCTTCGATGCTGCTTTCCTCTAGCACATGCCTCACATTTCTCTATTTGCATGAAATCCTTGATTTGTAAGTTCCTGAAGAGACCTCCTTTTGCTAATCGATTCAAATTTTTCGTGTTCAGGTGACCCAATCAACGGTGCCATAGCATAGCATCATGTTCAGCAATTTCTGAAAACAAACAAGTAACTTGATCAGTAGGTGCTTTGTTCATATCAATCACGTAGGCATTCCATCTTCGTTCAGCTTCAATCAGAAACCAGTCTTCAGGTATAATAGTTCCTGGTTTCAAAATGACACAACCACTTTTGGTGAAGAGAACTTCCATTCCTTTGTCACACATTTGTGATACACAGGGACATAGTTAACATCTGAAAAGGTGAGGACGCCATTGTCACACCCCAAATTTCCACGTGTCACCGGTGGGCCCGGTGGGGAGTATCGTGACGTGGTTGGCAACATTATATTCAAACAACACAATATTTAAATGCACAGCGGAAGCAAAAGATAAATATATTACAATCCGAATATAAAGTAATATCCAAGTATTACAACGGAAGGTAAAGGATCCATAGGCGGATCATAAAACGTAAACATTGTTCAACAGACTTTAGACGCCTAGAACTTGCAAGATTCCTTATTAACGTCCTGAGCCGCTTCCAGCCTATTACGTACTTGTACCTGCCACTTAGACTTTTGAAAATACGTCAGTTTTCACTGGTAAATACACTCAACCGACTCATTTGAAAATGTTTATGAAAATTTGTTTAGGTGCACAAGACACGTAAATGTTTCGACACTTGGATTAACATGCGCAAGGCAAAGTTAATCTTTTATACTTGATTAAAATGCACAGAGGCAAAATTAATATTTTATACTTGAGACAAACTATATTTCATGTTATCAGTTTTACATAACTTGCTCTACATGTGGGGCCCGAATCTATGCCGGTTCATGATTAACCGACACACCACTATTCCCCTATTGGGAATTCCATATTGGGTATAAACATATGGCATCTGTCAGGTGTATGCCTACACCGCGTGCTTAGGTCGTGGCCATTGCAAATCATGAGTCAAGGATATCCAGGACACGGTCGCATTAATCCCCAATGTTTCAGTCAAGCAATACGAATTAAAACAGGTTATTTGGATTTCCCGACTCATTGGTCTTCGAATCCCATACCTGACCATGCGGTATTTATATTACCGTATCCCAAGCCCGTAATAGGGAAAATAAGTTAAGAGTATTTACCTGAGCTAGCTCCTGTCTTAAATAGCAGAAATTTATAACTCAGCCGTATTCACTTAAGCAAGCATAGGTACAATTTACTGGAAAGCTCTAGTCTGGAATGATGGTATAAATAACTAATTAGAATGCTAACGGGTCTTTAATTAAGCTTAAGCTTAGACCGGTTAGTCTTACAGAAAGATACGGTTCGTACGCACGATTAAGCGAAGACCGGATAGAATGTGATTTAGACCCGACAAGTTCGGAGACTCGTATAATATGGGTATATTATACACATTCTGGATTTTGAGATAAAACCGATAAGGTTTGACCCGTTTCGGCTAATTTATGTAAATTAGTTACATAAACCGAACCTAACGCGTATGAAGCGTAACGGGTAACCATAAGAGTCCTAAACAGGTTTCCTAAATTAACATGCCTTAAATATGTTGTGATATCAGTAAGATACCTTCCGTTATGCCCAAAACGAGTTTAATTTTATATTAATCCCCTTAGGGGTATTTTGGTCATTTTAAAGATTATAAAAGGGATCAATTAAGCTTCTATGATCCGGGTCTAAATAAATCAGTAAAATAACTTATTTTAACAGGTTATAACATTTGGTTATAAGTCTTATATGCCAAAATAGTTTTAAACCCTAACTATGCGTATAATACGCGTATAAAGTAGTTTTAAGCGACGTACGGGTTAAAATAGGATTCTGAGTTTCCTAATCAGTTAAACAGGTTCAAAACACTCCATTTAATATTTAAAATCAGTAGCAATTGGATTGGCGTTAAAAGGATTTGTAAAACTCATTTTATGGCCGAAAAGGGTATTTTTGGTATTAACCGAATCGAGGCGATTAACCTAGCTTATGATCAGTTTAAAAATAATTAAAAATCTTCAAAAATCCCAAAATATTATATCACATCAGTGGGTAAAAGGTTTGGTGTCAAAAATGGGTTTTAGATAGGCGTTACGCTAATGACATCATTTAATTACTAAGAATCGCTATAATTACGTCATTAAGCATAACTCCTAATCTGGACCTCCGCTTGATGTGAAAATTTACAGACATGTCTAATAATCAGTAACTAAGATTATTTTACTTTCATATTTCCAAAAATCTCGTTTTATGCTCATAAGGGCATTACGGTCAATATTTAGGCGTTTAACGGAAACATCGGACGATTTGGGATTCGAGTGGTATAAACTCAGAGGATTATACACACATGCAACTAGGTCCTAATGGAACTTTAAGGCATGTCTAAATATAACTAAACCGGGTCAGAACTGAGGTCAACGCAAAAGTCAAACTTTTGCGTCTTTCGGTTCCGAATCGGTCTTAAACAGAAAGTTGTCGAAACAAACAAGCGTAAACAAGTTTTTATACTTATTATCAGTTTATAAGAATGATGAAACAGGTGATACGCCTTTTACATCGCTAATCATGCATTAAATCAAAAATAACAATTCTGTTGACTTTTTCGGACAAGGTTTGACTCGACAAACGACCTAGATAGATTAGGAATCAGTGAGTGCCCTTTTAGGGGTTTTATACCCATATGATTACCAACTTGTAACAACTTTCGTTTCGACAAACCTCTGGACCGTTTGTGATTTATCGCGAAGTCAAACCGTAGTTACGACGGTTTGATTTCTAAGCTATAAACCAAGCATAACTGAAACGAGAAGGATCAAAGGTACTTACACTTGTCTAATGGATGATTTGAAATGCTTGTATCAGGTCTTGAGCTCTTGAAAATGTCCAGAAGTTGAAATGTGCATGAATGTTGAAACTTTGTGATATTTATGAACTTTTGATCTTTCTAATTTGATGCCAACAAGGTCTAGCATGATTTAAGATCAGTCCACATGCCCTATAGTAGCTAAAAACCACTTTAGCAAGCCCATAGATTCGAAAAACTAGGATTTAAGTCGGTTAGATGGCACCAACAGCCACCTGCCATGATTTTCTGCTTCTGCAGGTCTCAAGCGGCCCGCATCATGTTTTAAGATATCCAAAGCGGGCCGCATTCCCCTTCTGATCAGGTAACAAGTTTCCTTTTATTGCATATTTGGCCCCTGGTCCCCCGAAATGTCACTTTCACATGGTTTCTTGCATTTTAAGGCTTTGATATTTATATATAGGGGCTTTAATACTTATACCCACTTTGTCAAGTCCTCGGGTAACTTTGTGATCACCCGAAAAGCCCTAAATTTCAATGTTGACGGTTCTAACCCTTGCACACGAATTTTATCACAACTTGCTCATATGATAACGAAACTTCATGAAATTTTTGTGGTACATTCTAGTGAGCATAATTAATCGTTACAAAGCTTCGGGTTTGTCAAAAGGTCACTCAGAGGTATAACTTAAACATGTTGACACATTTAACCCCTGTAGTTTGTAATCTCTCACTTTCTTTCACAATTCGCTTCGTATGATCCATGATCCATTCGTTTAAGGTTATAAACATTATGTAGGGTTATTGTAAAGTATATTTATTCATTGTTGACACTTTGAACCCTTATATTTACACAGTTTCACTGTTTGTCAACTTTAGTCCTTCAAAATCATTCTTGCACGCGTTCAAAACTTATGACACGTGTCAATACATTATAGGACGTAAATTTTCGGGGTGTTACAATTCTTGACTGTGCCTTTCATGGTGATTCTCCCTGATTCTCCGCCAGTGAAGTTGACACATCCTCCGTCGAATATCTTGATGTCATTCAACTGGGATATGTGTCCCGTCATGTGTCTAGAACAACCACTATCAATAAACCAAAGTCTAAAGATAGCCCTCCATAGTCGTTCCTGCATATTCAATGGAATCAGTTAGAGACTGGAACCCAGGCCATAGTGGACCTGAGTTTACCATCGCTATCTGTGTAGGTAACTTCGCGAAAGATCATATGATTTTTATCATTGCTTGTGGTTTTTGGTGACGCTGTAGAAGTTGATGGTTGCGAACACAGAGACTGGAATCCAACAGGAATTTTAGGTTTCCAATTTTTGGTGTCCGAGACACTTCCATTTGATGGAAGAACTTTCGTTTTTCCTTGAAACCTACTTGTGTTTGAAAATTTTTGATTTTCAAGTTTAGCAAGATTCTAGTCTCTGTCAGAAGGCCTTGCTTTGGGAGGACCATTTTTGGTAAAGTGAGAGTACATGGCCTTCTGATGATACATGTTCCTAGAGTAGTAGGGACGATGAACACAATTTCTTGCAATGTGTCCCGGAATTCCACAATTATGTCTGTCTTTTTGAGAAAAAGACATCTAGTTCAGATTGTGTTTTTCTCAAGAACTGATCACGTCTTTTCCTTTCATTTGACGCTGAGTGCTTTCGAGGATGCTTGATCTTGGATGAACCCGGCTCACAGCTGTCAGCACAAGAGTAAGTATCCGCTACCTTTTCCCTTTTAACAATCTTTCTCTTTGGCCCTCTGTTTCTACGTGACCGCTTTCTTTTAGGGGGAACAGATTCAGTTGACTCTGTTTTGTTAGGGTCACCCATGGGATTGATAGATCAACTGTCTGTGGAAGTGACTTTCACAGCTTCCTTTTCTTTAGAGACCATGTTTTTAGGAGATTCTGCAGAGAAGGTTTCCACAATAATTTCTTCTACAGTTTCATCTTCTGATTCGACTGTGGAATTGATTTTCATGGGTTCCTTCTCCAAAGTTTTCATGTTTCCATGGGTTTCTGCAGAATTGGACTCTATGGATGTCTCTTCTTCAGTCAGATCAACTTCTGAGCAATCGACATTAGACGATTCCGGTAATTCAGATGATGAGCAGTCTGTGTCTAAGACAGTTTGACTATCTTCTTTCGCAGTGCTGCTAGATTCTGCTTGTTCATCACAATCAGAACCACTTGAAGATTTGTGCTCGTTATCTAAGATTCCTGAATCCTCTGTTAGGTCGCCAAGATTGTCAAATGATCCCTGTTCGACAACAATTTTTTCATTATCACAATCAAAGGTATCAGGTTTTTCGTTACTGCAGGGAGCTTCTGATGTGTCATTTGATTTTTCAGGCATACAAGTGCAATTTCCTGAATCATCAGAATTGATTTCTGAGTTACTTGAAACAGATGTCACAAGTTCCTCAGTAGTGTGTTCTTTAATGTGTCATTTGATTTTTCAATTTTTTGTTTTTGTTTTGAATCTTTGTAAAAAAAAACCCTGAAATTTACACCAATTTGCTACAATCATACATCTATAAAGCATATTTTGTATCATGAAGCCTGAGTAGTGTGTTCTTTGAGAGTGAAAATGGTCTTTCTGGTTAAATATTTCAATTAATATTTTATAGTGTGTGTTCTTTTCATTGTTCTGCTGATTTTTTTAAGAAAAGCCTATAACTTCAATCACTTATGGGGTTCTCATCATGGTTTCATGTTCTTTTAGTATTAGTCTTCCAGCAAAAAGTGGCTTGTGTTGGGCATTTCAGACAACAAGCTTTGTCCTTTTAATGTTTATTGTTCATATTTGAACTATCACGAGTGTTTATTTTTGAACTTTGAACTAAATTCAAGATTGTTTAATCCAAATTCATGTTTATGTTGTTTAGCATGGCAAATAGATGGAAAAGAATTTAATTAAGCTTAGTCGAACATGACTGATTAAGAGAATCTCTTAGATAATAAGCAATAGAAATGGTTTGGTTAGATGCTTTTATAGTTGAACCGGCTCAAATACATGCTTATTTACTCCTCTTTCTATGCTTCACTTGTAGAATGTTATAACACTGCTTTGTTTTTGTGACTAGTTCAGAACAACATTTTGTTTTTAGTTTTTGCTTAAATCAAACTAAAATGACCATTTTTAGGTGTATCAGGTCTGACATGGACCCATGCTGACTCGAATTCCTTTTATAAAAATATATTACAAATCGATATTGGGGTAAATTTAGAGAAATGTATTTTTTAGAGACGCGGATAGATAGTGGGATAGAAAAAAATATTGATCGACTTTAGTGATATAGCCCGACCCGACCCGAAAATTCGAACGTTGAGTTGACTGAAAATTAAGCATCTAAAAAAGTGAACCCAGTGAGAAAAAAACCTGGATCCGCCGCTGCAGTTGATGATCTTTGCAATTTAGTAGATTTCTTGAGAAATGAGGGAGGGGGTCTTTTTGAAAGATAGGGGTGAAAAGAAACCGAAGAAAGCCAATAATCACAGAGAGGTTATAGGCGACGTGGGGAGGAAAAGGGGGAGCCGTAAAACTGCCGAGAACTGCCACAATAGCAGGTAAAAATGTTTGAGTGGCTGAAATTTAATCTCAGCCAAATCCAACGGTGAAGGTTGATTTGAAAGTTGGTTAGGTTATATGGGCTTAATAATATATAATTCTATAGGAATATTCACATAAGTTACACATATATTCCCAGGACTCAAATTGGTTTTATCCATGTTTTTTTTGTCATTTACTTGTCTCCAATAGTAAACACACATACTAAAACAAACAAGAAACTTGAACATTGATGACTTCAAATATTGTGAATATCCAATCGTACACAGCATATGCTTAGGATTTTATCACTAGGAAACTCGCGGGCAATTTCCAATGGCATTTTTTATCTACTTATATTTCTTATAAATTCTTGTGTTCAAGAAATTAATCTCAAAATGGCGCTCAAAGTTTTATGGGCGCTTGATGTGGCCAAGACACAATATTACCACTTTAAAGCGATCATTATCGCAGGTATGGGTTTATTTACTGATAGTTACGATTTATTTTGTATCCCTCTCGTCATGAGCATGATAGGAAGGATATATTACCCTAAGGTAGATAGCACCGTGGACCCAAAGAAATGGTTTGAGGTTCCAACCGTTATTACATCCATAATGGTTGGTGTCTCGTTAATGGGGGCCGTGATTGGTCAATTGGTTTTCGGACGGCTTGGGGACCGTGTGGGACGCCGTCGTGTGTATGGTGTTTCTCTGGTGATGATGATTGTGGCATCTATTGGATGCGGTTTAACACTCTCAAAATTGCGATTAATGGTGCTTGTGAGCCTTGGGTTCTTTCGGTTCTTGCTTGGGATTGGAATCGGAGGGGATTACCCGTTATCAGCCACGATTATGGCAGAGTTTGCCAATAAGCGGACTCGTGGAGCATTTATTGCTGGTGTGTTCTCCATGCAAGGGTTTGGGATACTTATGAGTTCGCTCGTTTTCATGATCGTGTGCTCCATTTTCGAAGCTAGCGCCAACAAGCACAATCTATGGACCCCATCGGAAATCGCACCATCACCATCAGTAAACATTGCTCCAGTCCCACCTGAATCGGACATGGCATGGCGGCTTATTCTCATGTTCGGTGCGATTCCAGCATCTATGACTTATTATTGGCGGATGAAGATGCCTGAAACCGCTCGGTACTAACAACTCATTCATTCCATATAGTGACTGTTTTCGGAAAATCCTGAAAATGAACATTTTAAAAGTCAACTCTAACACAAAGAAAAAAAAATTTAGTACAAAGATGTCGGTTCATATAGATATTTGTATAAAGACACATTTCATGTGATACACTAGAGACTTGAGACGTGTATGTGGACCATATATTGGTAGGTACAAATCCTTCTGTGTTCGTACAAAACCTGGTGCGGATCCGTAAAAAATTACTTTCATTCTGTTTTTTTTTTTAAATTGTATATTTAACCTGTTTTAAAAATATATATATATTAAACACTTTTATTCTAAAAAACTAATTCAAAATATTTTTTAATTAATTCTTTTTAAGCATTTCCCAGCTCTATCACTTTTTACTTTTGTTTTATATTTCATAGCTCCATAATTTCTATCACCATCAGAATTTAACACACTTTAGAATGACTTCTTGAAGTAAAATTACTTTATATACTAGTAGATTATAAAGGGTTTTTTTAAATGTTGCCCCTATAAGGATTTTCTATATCTTATTAGTGTAATCTATGTTCACCGAAGGACTTCAACCTTCAACAACACAGGAAGGGACACTTTTGTTACGCAGCTACGGCGCCAGGTTTTTTTAACTATCAACTGATCATGGTTTTCTATAAACATTGATTCCACAGATTCACGGCTTTGGTAGAGAAAAACACATTACAAGCAGCAAGAGACATAGGGAAAGTGATGAACCTACCATTAAGTACAATCCAAGAAGATGTTGAGATGATAAACACACCCAACACTCGTGCTGCTTTCTCCAACACCTACCCTTTCTTCTCTCGCGAATTTCTCCGACGACATGGTCGCGATCTCATTGCAGCATCCATAAACTGGTTTCTCATCGATATCGTCTTTTACAGTCTTAACTTGATCCAATACTATGTATTTAGTGGCCACTTAATTCCGAAGATCCAGATGAATATATACAAAGATGCATTGCAGATCGCAAGATTCCAAGCACTCATTGCAATATGTGCAACCATTCCTGGATATATCTTGACTGTTTACATGATAGATCACATCGGGAGAGTTAAGATTCAAGCAATCGGGTTCTTTTTCATGGCGGTAAGCTTGTTTACAATCGCGAAAGTTAACATGAATGGGGATCATCCAGATCTCTTCATTGTCCTCTATGGGTTTACTTTCTTTTTCTCCAATTTTGGGCCAAACACCACAACCTTCATAGTTCCGGCTGAGCTTTTTCCAGCGAGGTTTCGTGCAACTTGTCATGGGATTTCGGGTGCGGTTGGAAAAGTAGGCGCGATAATTGGGTCGATAGGGTTCGTGTGGGCTTCTCGCGATCCTCCAAACGAGGTTAGGGTGTCGACTACGTTGATGGTGATGGGTGGGGTTTGTGGTTTAGGGTTTTTTGTGACATATTTTTTTACTAGAGAGACAATGGGACGGTCGTTGGAGGAAAATGAGAATGTTGATGAGCTTACGGGTGTTTGGTTTGTTAGATTTTGGCCTCACAAGTTTTGGGCTAGAAGAAATGAAGTAAAAGGTTTTGGGTTACTAGAAATGAAATAAAGAGAGATGCATGATGTCTCTTGTGTAAGAATATTTTTTATGGAAAGCAGAGGTGATGAATAGAGGTATATCATGGTTAATAAGTTGGGAAATCCAGGATAGATATGTTTACTCACTTTTTAACAAAATAGACGTTGACTTTTAAATGTCGATTAGACGGCAAATTTGGCGACGAAGCTGGTAAAAATTGCCGACTAAGCGAGCAATCAACATCTATTTTGATAATTTGATTGGTAACTTGTCTATTTTAATAATTTTCCCTAATAAGTTTGTCTTGCATCACTTGTATTAATTAACATTTAAGGTGGTTTCATGTTTTAGTTATATTTTACATCTCCATTTCTCAAAATTGGTTGTCTGATATGAAATGCAAAAGTAGAGTATATTTATGCATTGGTTAGATATTTTTTTGGTCGTTTCAAGAATTGGGGTGATCAAGCTCTTTGTAGACCATGCCTCGTCTACAAATCCTGGTTGAAAGTTTAGTGACTATTTAAGGACCATTAGTCCCAAAAAGTATATAACTACGTTACAAAACAAAGTTACCAATATTGTAGTTGATGACGGGGGTAGCACAAGACTAAATAAAATGACTAAATATGTAAACGCTCAAATGGTTAAACGGTTCAATGGTTGAAAAGCTGTGAGATGGGAAAAGCAATGCGGAAACAGTGGCCAGTCACATCCGGAGATCGCTTCACCAACCCCACAGCCGCAAAAGCAAAGCAGGTCTGCACAATGCACGCTATTATCCAGGGGTCAAAAGGCTTTAACCCCCGAAAGGGCAAGCCCTCCACTGCAAACAAGGTTACTAGTCTAATACATTCTACTTCGGGAGATGTCTTCTCTTATAAATTGACACTTCATTTACTTCAAAAGACATCTCCTGGCCAGTTCTGATTCTCTAATCTCTGGTCATTCATGTTGAGTACTTGCACACATACAAGTCACTCCTTTTCACATCCACCACACACATTCCATTTGCTACCACTTCCGAATCTGAGTACATTTCAGAGAAGGATCTTCAGCAAATAATAACAATAAACTAGTGAACCTCCTTCCACGTCTTGCAAACGTGGGGGGACCCCACGACCTGCGTTAGGCAAAGTTGAACCCTTCAACCCTTTTGTCTAACCAGCCCAGCTACTACCATCGGTCTTATATTTGTTGCATCAACAAGTTGGCGCCCACCGTGGGGCTACGCCGCTATTTCTTCTCAAAAAGACCTAGTAGTGTAGCTCTTTTCACTAAAAATCACCATGTCTGAAAGTGGATCCCCGGGAGAAGTAAATCAGATTCCAAACACTTCTACTCCGGGTAGCAGCCAAGCTCACGTGGCTATACCAACTTCTTTCTCAACTCCGGGGAGCACACCCGAGTTCCTCACCTTCAACACACCAACCCCGTCCAGATCCGGGGTTCCATCTCCCAATGTTGGTGTCTCTGACACCCCGGTGCGTGTTGAACTTACCCCTGAAGGGGTTGCCAACAATTTCCTTGAGTTGAGGTCCCTTCTCAACCAACATGTGAATAGAGAAAGAGAAAAAGGAGTGAGGATTCGTTTAGACTATGACGAACCTGAACCAACGCTGTCTCCCGGACCACCTCCCCCTCCTTTTACAACAAGAGGTGAGGCTGGTCCCAGTAATCCTTCAAACCCTCACCCTTATCTGTCCACTATGACGAATCCTACGGTGCATCCTATCTTCTCTTCCCAACCGATTGCTAGTGGTGCTCCTTTGGGACATGAGCGAACTCTTGACCAGCTCCTGCAATCCCCAGCAACAAGCTTTCCAGCATCCACGACAACCACGTGGGAGCAAGCTCTGTCAGTGCTCCCTTTGGCACGAAGTGCTGTTATGAGCACTCCCCTTGGAATAAACTGCTCAGTTGCCCCAGGAAGCCTTCAAGGCTTCAACCTCATGCCCAACATGATGACCCAGATGATGGCCAACTTCCCTTGCCTAATGTTCATGCAAACTCTTGTTGGATCCGCTAGAATTTGGTTCAACGACTTGCCTGCTCAAAGCGTTCGAAGCTTTGATGACCTTAGCAAGGGTTTTCTGGCCAATTTCTCCCAACAAAGGCGGTATGTTAAAGACGCAACAGTAATCTTCCAGATAAAACAGCGTGATGATGAAAGTCTACGTGCATTCATTGAACGATACAAGAAGGAAGGTCTGACTTATGTAGGGGCAGATGAGAAAATGAGAGTGGCCGGTTTCATGAATGCCATCACCTCTAAATATATCACAAGGGATTTCAACAAGTCCTTGCCTAAGACCTTGGAAGAAGCTCTCGAAAGGGTTGAGGCCCACATTCGGGGAGAGGAGGCGGTAGACATTAAAGAGCAAAGAAAAAGGGGATCCGGCTGGCGAAGCAATAGCCCGGCTAGAAAAAGGGGACACTTCAACTCCTATGACAGGCGGTCAAAGGGTTCAGACCCTCGAAGGTCTGAAGGCCGGAACCCTTCAAGCAGGGAAAAAGGCATAAGTTTCACACCCCTCACAAAGACCCCTCAAGAAATCCTTGCAACAGAAGAGGTCAAACAAAACTTTCGGCCTCCTAGGCCTCTCCCCAAAAGCAGGAAAAATGAGAACTCCACACAATACTGTGAGCTTTAGTGTGTCTGCTTCCCCCCAACGGAGAAAGACCCTCTCTCTAGCCCTCTGGTGGTAGAAGCTACCGTGGGAACGCTGCAAACATGTAGGGCATATATAGATACTGGGGCAGCCACTGAGATCATGTTCGAGAAATTCTTCAACCGTTTGAGTAATGAAGAACGTTCAAGGCTTCAACCCTCTGGAACCTCTATAAAAGGTCTCGCTGACATACCCCTCAAGCCTTTAGGGCAACTGACACTTAATGTTCGTTTCAGCGAAGGTTTAAAAGAAAGAACCCAACCACTCACCTTTGTGGTTATCAACATCCCCTCAAGCTATGACGTGATCATCGGAAGACCAGGACAGTGTGCACTTTACATGGCCGTGTCTGTTGAAGGTGAAAACTCAAATAGTGAAGAAGACAAGCAAATTTCCTACCGAGAGGGGCATAGCAACCCTTCAACCCTCTCAGGAAGCTTACATGGTTGAAGGTGAAAACTCAAATAGTGAAGAAGACAGGCAAAGGTTGGTCATAAACCCTAAGTACCCTGAACAACGAATAAGGGTCAATCCAAACCTTTCTCAAGAGACCCTTTCGTACCTTGAAAAATTGCTAACACATTACAGCGATGTATTCGCTTGGTGTCCAGAAGATATGACCGGGATCCCTCGGAACATTGCCGAGCATGAATTAAGAATACCACCGGATGTCAAGCCGGTGGTTCAAAAGAAAAGAAGCCTGGCACCCGAGAAAAGTCTGGCAGCCTGCCAAGAGGTTGAAAAGCTTGTGTCGGCCGGTATTCTCCGGGAAGTCAAGTACCAATCATGGGTTGCAAACCCGGTCATGGTCAAGAAACCTGACAACTCTTGGAGGATGTGCATAGATTTCAAGGATCTTAACAAGGCTTGTCCTAAGGATTGCTATCCACTACCGAAAATTGATCTCAATGTTGACTCCCTCACAGGTTACTCGTTCAAATGCTTTCTTGATGCATACAAAGGTTATCACCAAATCCTCATGAAGAAAGAGGATGAGGAAAAAACAGCCTTTCACACGGACAAAGGGATCTTTTGTTATCAAAAGATGCCTTTCGGCCTCAAAAATTCCGGAGCAACCTATCAACGGCTCGTTGACAAAGCCTTCAAAAGCCAAATTGGCAAAAACATGGAGGCATATGTCGACGACTTGGTGATTAAAAGCAAGACGGAATATCAAATGCTCGACGATATTCAAGAAACTTTCAAGAACCTCAGAAAGGTTAACATGAAGCTTAATCCGGAAAAATGCTCATTTGGATTCGAGGAGGGAAAATTCTTGAGTCACATCGTTGGAAAACAAAGCATCAAAGCCAACCCTAACAAAGTGAAAGCAGTCCTCGAAACCAAACCACCAAAAACTAAGAAGGAGGTTGAAAGCTTAAACGGGAAGCTTGCAGCTTTGAAGCGTTTTACCTCAAAGTTGGCCGAAAGATCTCTGCCCTTCTACAAAACGCTCAAGAACTGCTCAGACAAGAAGGATTTCAAATGGACTGAAGAAGCTGAAGAAGCTTTCAACCAGATGAAGCAACATCTAGCTTCCCTACCAGATATTGCGGCACCAAAAACCGGGGAGTTAATATCGGTGTACCTTTCAATTGCCGACGAGGCCATCAGTGCAGTCCTCACCATTGAGCGAGACAAGGCCCAGGTACCCGTCTATTTTTTCAGCAAAACTTTAAAATTAGCTGAAACGAAATACCCTCCCCTTGAAAAACTTTCCCTAGCCCTAGTTCAAACAGCTAGAAGGCTTCGAAGGTATTTCCAAGCACACCCCATACAAGTAGTCACCGACCAACCTATTAAGAGTGTGCTTGAAAAGCCTGAAAACTCGGGGCGATTAGCCAAATGGGCCATAGAACTGGGTGAACATAACATCACCTATGTCCCAAGAAAAGCCATCAAGGCCCAAGTCTTGGCTGATTTCATTGTGGAAGTCCCAAACCAGGCAATCACTGAAGTAAACGCTACCACCACTGAACCTTCCAACCCTGAAGCCTGGAAGCTTTTTACCGACGGGGCTTCAAGCATTGAAGGGTCAGGGGCTGCGCTAATTTTGATCAACCCAAAAGGACTGGAATTCACATATGCTCTCCGATTTGATTTCCAGACCACCAATAACGAGGCTGAATACGAGGCACTAATAGCTGGCCTAAGGCTGGCTAAAGAGATGAAGGTTGAAAAGCTCGAAGTGTTCACAGATTCGTTGCTGGTCTCAAGCCAAGTGAATGATAGCTACATTGCTAAAGAGCCCAACATGAAAAAATACAGAGAAAAATCCAAGGAACTGATGAGCACCTTCCAAGCTTGCAACATCAAACAGATCCCCAGGTCTCAAAACAAAAAGGCTGATGCCTTAAGTAAACTTGCATCTCTCACTTTTGCCCACCTCACCAAGAAGGTGCTGGTAGAAGTGTTGAAGACTCCATCAATCGATGAATTGGAAGTTCAAGACGTAGTTACCGAAAAATGTCCAAACTGGATGAATCCCATAAAAAAGTTCCTTAAAAATGGTGAATTACCCAATGATCAAGTGGAAGCTAAAAGGGTTGAAATCAAGGCAAGGCAATACATACTACAAGGAGACACCCTTTACAAAAAGGGTTACCTTGCTCCCTTGTTAAGATGTGTCGGTCCCGAGCAAAGTAAGTATTTGATCAAGGAAATTCATGAAGGTGTATGCGGAGCTCACTTTGGAGCTAGGTCGGTAGTTGCAAAGCTCATGAACCTCGGATATTTCTGGCCCTCAATGCATCGCGATACAACCGAAGAGTTGAAGAAATGTGATGCTTGTCAAATCCACGCACGAATTCCAAAAAGTCCCAAGCATGACTTAGTCCCGATAACCTCGGCATGGCCGTTCCATAAATGGGGGATGGACATTGTTGGTCCATTTCCCCCAAGCAAAGGGGGAGTGAAATTCTTACTGGTGGCAGTAGATTATTTCACCAAGTGGCCTGAGGTCAAGCCACTTGCTAAGATCACGGGAAAACAGGTCATTGACTTTGTTTGGGAAAACATCATTTGCCGTTATGGATTGCCGGGAGTACTTGTCACCGACAACGGAAGGCAATTTGCTGAGAAGCCTTTCAGCGTTTGGTGCAAAGAATACAAAATCGATCAGGTTTTTAGCTCAGTGGCTTACCCGCAATCAAACGGTCAGGTTGAAAGAACAAATAGAAGCATAGTAGAAGGCATCAAGACAAGATTGGGAAGATACGAAAGCAACTGGCTTAAAGAATTGCCTAGTGTCCTATAGGCAATTAGAACAACCGAAAAAACAAGCCATAAGAAAACACCTTATAGCCTGGTATTCGGATCCGAAGCTGTAATTCCCGCTGAGATAGGAGTTGTAACCCAAAGAATTGTCAACATGGATCCCGAAACAAACCAAAAAGAGACCATGTTGAATTTACAACTCCTAGAGGAAGCAAGAGATCAAGCCGCAATTCAAGAGGCAAAATACAAGCAACAAATGGAGGCTTACTACAACAAAAAAGTCAAGAACGAACGTTTCAAGCCAGGGGACCTGGTCCTCAAAAACAACGAAGCCAGCAACAAAGAAAATCAAGGAAAGCTTGGCCCAAAATGGGAGGGTCCATACACCATCCTTGAAGCACACAAGGGTGGATCCTACAAGTTGGCAGATTCAGAAGGCAAAAGGCTTCCAAGGCATTGGAACGGCAAAACCCTAAAAAGGTTCCATGTTTAAAAAAGTTTGGTTTGTATTAAAATGTATTTTGAACAACACTATGAATACCTTTTGTAAAAAGCAAGTATTGCTTGAATGAATGAAGTTGTTTTATCAAACTTGTCTTTCTATCCTAAAATCAAGTTGAGAACCTAGCAAAAAACTCCATGGCAAGGGCCATGTAAGGGGATGAGCTCCCAGGCCACATCGCTCAATAGGTTCAAGGGTTAAATGAACCTATATAAGGGGTGAGTTCCTAAGTCAATACAACTCCATGAGACTTGTTAAGAAAAATAAAATTGTCTCATAGACGGGTGTGAACAGCCTACACCAAATGTTCCCTAAGATTTAAAATATTATACACAAACAGGCTTATAAAGTCAAACAATGATAGGATAAAAAGGATAGGTGCTATACCTTCTTGTTGAAAATACCAAGGCTAAGTGTCTTCAGCACTGAACCCTTTAAGGTATAAAAAACATAAGGGCAGCACAAACTCAACAAAGACAAAGTTACAAAAAGAAAACCTAAAAGAACAATAAGACTTAGACAAAAAGTTATAAAGATACAAACCAAAAGGGCCAAAAGACTAAGAAGCCTTCAAGGTTTCAAGCCACCCAGGTAGCAACTCGGCACCTTAAAGGCTTCAACCTACCAACAGACAGCCAAAAGGCTTGGAAGGTTAAAGCCAAACAAACTGCCTTAACCAAAAAGGGCACGAGTATGAAAACACAATACAAAGAAAATAGTTAAACATCATACCATCCATATAAAAGAAAGCCCTAAAAGACTTTCAAACACAAGTTAGGGCAAGTCCTAATAACTTGCAAGCTTAACTACTGTTCCAACGGCCATACATGCCTTAAACACAACCAACAGGAACCTTAAGGGTTCCTAATAACCTAATATTGTTCAAGTTAACATTACAAAACATAAATTGCTTTCAGTGCTAAGAAAGCTACGAATCAAGCATCAACAGACTTGGAAACTCCAGAACCTTCGCCCTTGGCCTTCTTTGTTTTCTTCAGCTTTTTAGTCTTCAAACCTCCATCACCACCAACCGCTGAAGCCTCCAAACTTGCATCCATGGGAACATCCAGCTGACCGGAAAGGGTATCATCACTATCCCCCGAGTAGGATCTCTTCCTCGAGAGATAACCCAAGATTTCAGCACAAACCTTTTCATTTAGACCCTCCGGTTTCAAGTCCTGCAACACAGCAAGAGGCTTACCAAAATAAGCAAAAACCTGATGGATGTAAGGATAGGTCAATTTCTCCATTTGCTCAACGGAGCCTTTAAAAACATCAGAAGCCTCGGGACGAAACAGAGGTGACTTCTCCAAAGGATGGCCGGATTCATGAAGCTTATACCCAGTAATGAGGCCTTGGTGTTTCCCCAGGTTGAGAAGCTTAGTGTAAACGTCACCAAGGGCAGAATTGAACTCCTTGGAATGTAGAAGGTAAGTAACAACCTGCTGGAAACCTTGCTCAATTAACCACTGATTGTCAGCGGTAGAACGAGCAACTGAAGCCTTCAACCCCTCTTTCTCCTTACCAAAAGCCTGTTGCTGAACAAACAAAGTTTCCCGGTCAGCCCTAAGCTTCAACATATCAGCCTCGAAGCTCTTTTTCAAATCACTCATGTCAACCTCATGCATCTTCTTTAAATCACCAACCTTCTTTTCCCATGCTGCTTCTTTCTCGGTAAAACCAGCTATCTCCTTTTTCATCGCAGCCATGGAGGATTTCATCTTGTCCTTCTTCTTGGAGAATTCTTCATACTCCTGCATTCTTTGACGAAAACGGACAATGCCTTGAGGAAGCATAGCAGCAAGGTTGCAAGTACTCAAAATTATGCGGGATAACATCAAGTCATCATCCATCCCAGCAATAGTCTTGTGCACTGAAGGAGGAGCAATGTGACTCAGAGCATCCTCACAAACAGCAGCATCTTTGAAGCTATCATCATTCTTCACTGACCAAGTAGGCACATAAATCCCTTCAGGATCTAACCCTTCAACGTCCCTGCTTGAAGATTCCTGAACAGGGGTAGCAACAACCTTTTTGCCCGAAACCTTTTTACCATGAACAACCAATTCTTTATCCTTCTCAGCACCTGCTTCAACACCTTGATCTTCCGAAACCTCAATATCATCACTCAAATCCACTGGTTCAGTAGACGTGGATTGAGGACCAGCCTTCAATAACCGATGAGAAGATCGATGGTTTGAAGACTTGGGAGCATTGGACTTAGAAAAACCCTTGACATTGGCAGCACTAACATAACCCGAGCCCTCAAACCTTTGCTCAGCAGTTCTAACCACAACATTCTCACCAGGAACAGATGGAGCATCCCCAAATACAACATCAGAAGTATCATCGCTCTTAATAAAATCCAAAGCAGACATGACCGCAAAGAGCAAAACAAAAGCACATAAGTAATAAGTTAAGAAAAAGTCAAAAAGGGCAAAAAAGGAAAATGCATACCCATGCCACTCCTCATAAGAACCGGATCCCGATCAACATTCCCCCAGATTTTACTAACCCCTAAAAGAACTAATAAATGTTCAGGAAAGGGACGAACCCTCGAAGGGCACTCCCGGATGGCTTTGAGAAAAACATCATTCAATTCAGATTCGGAGGGCTCCGGATCATTAAGAACGGCATCCGGCCGCCTCCACACCATCTTGAATGGAAGAATAGCATCGGAAACCCAGAAAAAGCGATCCTTCCAAGCCCCAAGTGTGGTAACCATGGATGAAATAAGGCAGGAATCAACTTTGGACGTTTCAAAAGTAAACCAATCGCCATTCTTAGCCAAACGAAAAAACCGGCGAAAGAGTAATAGGGAGGGATCATATCCAAAGGCTCGGCACAAAACCTCAAAATGCAAAACCCTAGCCATACCCTTCGGATGAACTTGCCCAAAAGAAACCCGATAATACTCCAACAAGTTCAAAACAAAAAACGAAAAGGGATAACGAAGATTCGAAAACTCAAAATGACGGCAGTAAAGGGCAATCGAACCAAGGGTCGTTTATCAATAGGAACATCACAAGCAGGAGCAGTTGGGTTAAACTTTCTATCAATACTATATTCCATACAAAATACATCTACCTCCTCTTGTGTTAATCGGGAAAAAGATTTTGCTAAGTCCTTACGAGCACCCATTTTTGAAAACAGAAAATGAAGAATGAAAGGTGTAAAGGAAACCGAAACTAACCTTAGAGAAGGAAGGAAATGGCAGAAACTTGGAAGAATTATGAAGAAAATGGATAAGATTTGCAAATATAAAATAAATATAAACCTACAATAGGGGTAATAATGGCAAACAGTAACTTCTGCAAAACCGCCACCCTATCAACTGCCACACATCAATCAAATCAATGGTCAGTAATTTAAAATTCAAATTTTAACCGCTTACAACCTTTCAAGCCTTCAAGCAACGAACCCTTGAAACCTTCAGGCAATAAATACGCACATAAAAGTCAGAAGTCTTTGAGCTCATCACCCAAAAACCTCTGACTTTGGGGGCTGATGACGGGGGTAGCCCAAGACTAAATAAAATGACTAAATATGTAAACGCTCAAATGGTTAAACGGTTCAATGGTTGAAAAGTTGTGAGATGGGAAAAGCAATGCGGAAACAGTGGCCAGTCACATCCGGAGATCGCTTCACCAACCCCACAGCCGCAAAAGCAAAGCAGGTCTGCACAATGCACGCTATTATCCAGGGGTCAAAAGGCTTTAACCCCCGAAAGGGCAAGCCCTCCACTGCAAGCAAGGTTACTAGTCTAATACATTCTACTTCGGGAGATGTCTTCTCTTATAAATTGACACTTCATTTACTTCAAAAGACATCTCCTGGCCAGTTCTGATTCTCTAATCTCTGGTCATTCATGTTGAGTACTTGCACACATACAAGTCACTCCTTTTCACATCCACCACATACATTCCATTTGCTACCACTTCCGAATCTGAGTACATTTCAGAGAAGGATCTTCAGCAAATAATAACAATAAACTAGTGAACCTCCTTCCACGTCTTGCAAACGTGGGGGGACCCCACGACCTGCGTTAGGAAAAGTTGAACCCTTCAACCCTTTTGCATAACCAGCCCAGCTACTACCATCGGTCTTATATTTGTTGCATCAACAGTAGTCATTTGGCTCATTTAATTTTGTTAACAACCATTTGATTTTCCGTAGAAATAGAAAGTATATGTAACACTTGATTCCCAAGTTACACTTTAGAACCTATCGTCTGGGAAAAGAATTCAAAAAAAATATCCAAGTCGTACGTCTGAAGATATGGGTTGTATGTTTATGGTGCCATCCGCAATTCCAGGTCGAGGTCGTGACACGTCGCAATGACTCATTAGGTAGTATGGAAAAGATGCAGCTCGTATCTTTCGAAGAAAATTCTATAAATAGGAGACTATAGGAATTTCATTTGTGTTTGTTGTAGTAGCTACGTAAACTCTTCATTTGTGAGAATCCCAAGATTTGGATACCTTTTTAGGTGTTGTGAGTTGGTTATATTTAGTGCGCTTATCGAGAAAAGCTCTTTGTCGACTGTCGCAAATAGCCGTCGGGTATAGTTCCGCTTTTTCGTTTAAGGTCGGGTTAATTAGGACAGAATTATAGGATAATTACCTTAGCCGCCGGGTATAGTTCCGCTTTTACCGGGCGGGGGCACGCTGTCCCCCGCACCCCCCAGCGAACTCACCGCGGAGTTCGATCCGCGCTAACGGGTGGTTTGCTATTAAATAATTGGTTTTGTAATCACTTAGTTAATTAATAAGGATCAAATAATGTTTTACAAAACCAAAATGGCTTAACTTGAATGAGCTTCTGATGTATCAATTCTGGCCAAAGCTGATTTGATGCGTCTACTTATCGTTCAAGTATTACGAAAGCTATGTTGTGTGTGCATCATAAGCATGAATGTCTTAATTTCTGGCCAAAGCTGATTTAATTCATTCATAGATGGCATACTTAACAAGTGCATAACTAAAGTGATTGTTTCAATTTCTGGCCAAAGCTGATTTGTTACAACCACTTTGCACATATGCTTAAATGATTACACTTCTGGCCAAAGCTGTTTTGTTTTCGTTTAAGTAGAACTTTAACTAAGTCTATTATTTTGATGTTAGTAATAGACATATCACAACATCTTCACATACTGATCCTTAGATTAATGATCCTTTATTTTTATTTTATGATTATTTCGTCTGCCTTATTTCTTAGTACCCATAATTTTACTCACTATAATTTTCTTCTATAAGTCTATATCTCATCCACTCTAATTCCTAAATCTAATATGTTTTGCTTAAAGTTTCTATAAGAATTAGCTCTTAAATTAAATCCTTAATTATCTCTTAAGACACAATAATCCTATTGCTCTCTTCTGATAATGATTACTACAGAAGAAAAGTAGAGCATGATGATTAGGATAAATCGAACATGATGTCTCTTATGATAATCAAGAACTCTCTAACATAATGCTATCACTAAAGTTATTCCAGATTAAGTCTTTCCTAAGACTAATCTATTATGTGCTGATTAATCACAAGAACTCCTAAGATGCATGCCTTTATTTAAAATTCTAAACTATAAGCTAAGTGGTATATGTGAATACATAATAATGTACAATACCATGACCCATAAAGTTAAGGGCTTACGCATGGAAATAAGTACAATTTCCAGTACATTACATACTAAAATTTTCACTTGTACAATTTGATGCATTATAAATCAACTATAACACTCACAAGTACCAAAGTATAATGAGTGTGTTGATAAGCAACATATGTACAAAGAAATAAATGTTTGAAGCTGGAAAATAAGTTGTTACTCACCTTAGAACCATTTAAAACTTTAAAAGAGGATTGTTCTAAGGTCCATAGACAAAATACAAGTACAAAATTCAATCTTTAAGGTTCTTAAAGGGAAAATCTCAATGCATAATTATGTCATTAGACTAGGCATAAGCAACGAGACTATCCATTACTCTAAAGAACAGTTGGATAAGTTAATTATGTAGTCATTTCCTAATGATATTTAAGTCTGATAATTTTTAATATTCCAATTAACACATGATTAGTTGACTCTAGTTCCATACGTTTCCTTACCAGAACTCGACAAATGACTAACATGAGAGTTAGTGACAAAATTAAATGTTAAGGCTATAAGAACCATAATAATCAGTCTTCTAACAACGCCTTTCGATACCTTATACATTCTGAAGATTAATCAGAATACAGTATCATTACTTAGGCTACGTCATGAAGGTTGTGAGGTTTGCATAGTCAACATAAAGTCACACTTACCTTAAACTCTCATCTTATTTGTTCTAAATATCTGGATTGAAACATTACTAAGATGAAACTAGGTGATACCTTACACTTTCACAACTTTTGTCATCATGCAAATGAGAATTTGACAAAAGGAAAATGAGACTTATAAATTTTATCCATTATAACTGAAATTCATGGTTAATGAGGATGATTTTTTATCTAATCTCATTCTAAGTGATTTTAAATCATGACATTAAAGCCCTAAGATATAACTTGGCTTAAGGAATAAGTATGGGTCCATCATAAGTCATTCATTGACATTCGTGGAACTTATTCCAAATGGAATATTCAGACATAATTCATTTATCATTTAAAAGGCTATCAACTTGTATCTAACTTTTGTCGCATATGACCCACAGTCTTAGAAGAAATCTATTCATATGTTTACTTATTAAGATTTCAATTAAATATGTCCTTAAGTTTCTTATGATTTTTGGATGTTAAGGAAATCAATTAAAGTCTAACATATATATGATAGGTTCCCACGTCACGTAGCTCATTGAAACTTTTCTTGTAGCATTCTAGAGATATTAAAGATCAGTGGGAGCATTAAGTGTCTTAATAATAACTTGCAATAGTTGCAAGAGGTGGGGGAGTGAAAACTTTATATTACTTCAATTTACACCTCTTGTACAAGACACTGCTCCATTATGACACTGTTCTATCATAACTTATCTTCTTAAATCTAATGCTACTCTTACAAAAGTTTCATTATTGCCTAATTGTGGGCGCACTTAGATTTCTTACCTAAACTAACATAATCCTCAACAAGAGAAACTACAACGACTAACGTCATTAACTCGTTTCTCTATTAGAATTTGTTGGTCGTTACATATTGACCATAAGCATGCTGAGTTCCTAAAGATTTCTAAGGTTAGTGGGAGCAGTCAAACTCCTTATCATGATTTGCAAGGAATACAAGAGGCGGGGGGAAGAGTGTCATTAAATTTCACTCCGAATTTAACTCCGATTACACCTCTTGTACACCATACTGCACCAACTCTTACAAACTTAGAATCTCTTACAAACTTAGAATCCTGAAAATGATAGCAACCTAACCAAGAGCTAATCCATAAAAGCTGAAACTTCTAATGAACCCAATAATCAACTCAGGAGGTCATATAGGTTTAAAAGCCTTCTAACTTTGATGATTACATAACCTCCCTAACTAAAGTTGAAATGGATTTTGGAAAAGTTTACTGGTCCTATGTCTTCAAATTAAGCCATTAGTGTCAATCAATATTCTTTTAAATGGAATAAAACAGTTTTCTAGTAAAACTGATTTTATGTGTTCGTATAACGTTTGGGATTTGATTGAATTACCTAAGAGTGTTCATAACTAAACCAAATCCTAATATAAGCGTTAAGACACGAAGAAGCTTGATTGATTGTCAAAGGTTGTACTCAGGAAGAGATAAATTATTAAAGAATCTTTATTACATATCTAACAAAAGATTTCTTCGAAGATCATCACTGTTCTAGTAGCTTATAATAGTTTAAAGCTACATTAGATGAACATTAAAACAATTTTCCCTAACAAATGGCTGACACATTTACATGTTCATTAGATAAGAACCTAAAGTTTCAAACTTAAGGTTAAAGAACACTTTATTTGTAAGCCAATAAAATCCATGTATGGGTTAATGCAAACATCATAATGTGATGAAAAGCTAACGTCATTATTTTCATCGAGAATCAAGTGGATTAATGTACCTACCTCAAAATGAGTGGGAGCAACTAAGATAAACTTGTCTATATAGATGACATTCTTTTGACAAGTATATGTTACATAAGTCAAAGCATTGTTAACACAAACTTTGATATAATAGATCTCAGAGATATCTCTTATGTAATAGATATCATAACACATCGAGATAGACCCAATGAGACATTAGTTTCGTTCCATAAGTTTAACCTCAAATGGGTCCTTACATATGCAACAAACATTAATGCTCTCTTTCAAAGGATAATAGGATAAATGAGATTATTTCCTTACGCTTCATTAATTGGAAGCCTTATGTAAGTTTAAGTCTATACTCATTTAGATATTACTCACATTGCAACACACTAGATATGTCTAGATTAATGTGAAGCATCTAATGGAGTATTACAATATCTTTAAAAGAGACGAGAGGCTACAATTTGAAGAAGAAGTGAGAATTAAAACCGGTTTATTACTCTAACTTTGAGATATTCAAAGATGACAAAATGTAATTTCGGGTATATCTTTATGTCAGCAGACAAAACCTATTTCATGGAGGAGTCATAATACACTGATATTAACAACCTAAGTTATAACGACATAATACAGTCACTAAATGTTGTTGGAAATTTATCAGTGGACTCATAAGCTCATTAACTCCATATAATTAATGTTTTGAAGAATTAGTGTGATAAAGTCAGCTACCATGACTCCTTGAACAGTAACAGTTCAAGAGGTGCTGCATTAATTTTTGATACGCAATTAATTATTCGTTTATGAACGAATTGAGGAAACTAAGTTTTGTATTGAATACATTCATGATATGCTTAAGGATCCTATAACTGAAGGGCTATTACCCATAAGTCTTATTAAGAGAGCTCAGAGACGGGTATTAATTGATGGCCATGCGCAACTGCATATCATACTATGAATGACTAAGTATTAGTTAATTTTCCTCATCAGTTTGATTTTGTATGTCTCTAAGAATATGTCAAGCTAGCATAACGGCATATAGACAAATATAGTTACAAATCAAACAAAGGGCTTATGCGTATTTTGATCATAATGATTAGGTTTTAAATTAAGGCTATAGTATGATTAATGGGGGTCCTGAGTCGCATAATGATTCAACGGCTGTATTTCTCTGCTATAGTACTTGTTTAAGGCTAAAATGAGTGTTAACTCCTGATCAGGCTTATCTAATACTCATAGTAAATGATTACTCGGCTAAGTGGGAGAATGTAAGATTAAATATATTATGTATTAATATTTAATCTATAGCCATTATAATCATTTACATAATATAGATCAAAATATATAATAACCTATTAAATAATTAGTTGGTAATTGTTGATGGACCATATTACCCTTATTAACTAATTAGGTTTCCTCCTGGGTGCTTATATAAGGAGAATTATGTGGAGGTTAAGGGTTACTCAGTTACACAATCAGACACACCCCATAAGATCATAACATCATAATTCGACCTCCATCTCCTACAGCCGATACCCTTTCGGTTTTCTAAGTCCCCATCATTAGATTGCACCCTAAGGAGGAACCAGACCAAGATGACAACCATGTCAAACCTTATTGCTGCGTCTCCATCTGGATTTCTCTGCTAGCCTGTGCTGATGCAATCAAAGGTATGTTTTCATGTTTTCCATTATGTTCAAACAGAACTGAACCAACATGTATGATAATTACCTTGCCAAGCTTAGGACTTAACCCCTGCTAATTTATTACCAACTGTTGCGATACCGATTCCAGACGGAGGTGAGTTCTATGAGTGCTTTCAAATGCGAATATGCCTCTCAACCCGTATATTTTGAAATATGCCAAAACATCATGATTGTTATACGCATGTGATGCGTCATAAAAACTAAAACATACATGCATGTATAGGGAACCCTACATGTCATCTGCAATTAAGCGGGGATATCAATTGATAGTTAGGTTGATAACTTGATATCAATTTATCACGTCCACACTGTTCTAGACGGGGTGTTGCAGTATATAAGCAAAAATTACGTGTTTCAAAACCAATAAATTTAATATGAAACTTACAATGTGTGAATTCTAGTGACACGTTAAAATTTGAATTTGATTTATGTGTATATGTCAGTTATTATGTTTGCATTATCCATTTGAAACCCTGTCCCTAAAGTTTCTACGTCTTTTGTATATGATCTGATTCTATACTGGAAATGCTTCGTTCTAATATAATTGAAGAATAAAGAAGAGGATGTGTGTAAGTACATGTGTAAAATAATAATTATACAAAAACTTGAAAAAAATGTTAGTATTAAGGGTCAAGCCTTTTACTTATAACGATAGAAATCTGAATATAAATTTTAAGATTTTCGTTTGAACAACCAAAAAAATCCGATCATCCAGGTAAAACTAATAGCAAAAAGTCACCCGCGTGGTTGCGAATACCGACAATGCTCCAGCCCGTCATCATTCCAAAGCAAACTTATTGCTCGAAGACGTACTGTTGTAAAACCTCTTACTCAACCCAAATCATTTATGTTGCAAACATACTCAAACTCATAACTTTCACTTTAAGAGGTAATAAAGCTACCTATACACCCAAATAAAACCTTTATTTATTGTCGACACATATGTATCTAATTAAATAACTCTAGTTATTTTTTTGCTTAATTGTAATCTATAGCTAGTTATGTCGAAAAGAGGCAAACGTTGTGACAACCCTCATAAATCCAGGTATCCGTACAATTAATTAATATTAATTAAGTGCTTAATGACTGTGCTGGATTACTTAACTGCTTTCTGATTACTGCATCATACTTACATGTGCATCACATATTACATAATGTCACATCATTATCACATACAAACTATATTGACATACATGATGCACAAAGCACAGATAGCACAGTTAGCGGATAAAGCAGGAATATGCTAACGGGGTTCAGTACATAGACAGACAGTGTTTTAAGACCCAGTATGGGCCAGGGACAAGGTACTACACTAGTATGGTGTGTAGGGAAGTAAGGACCATAAAACTGTGTCACTAGGTGATAGATAAAGTGCCGGGAAGTGCCTAAAATCCACTTAAAGTGCAGAATTCTGAATTTTTCAGCAAAATTCAGCTTTTTAACAAGCTAGTTACATGCAAAAATTTGACTAATTGGTTCTGAATGATTTCCTAAGTGTCGGGAATTAAAAGTGTCACAAAAAGTAACATAAAGATCATTAAACGGAATAGCTTGACACTTTAACGAACCGGTATCTAACCGAACAACCGGACACTACCCGAAACACCAAAATTTTACTAGGAACATTGTTTAATTATTTCTGAGCTAGTCATGATCCCCGAACACCGTAACACCCACTAAAATATCTTGTAACTAATTTAACCAACTATATACTTGGTTTTGGATTATAAACTAACTAGTGGTTCAAAGTTGCACTTAGATGTCGTAACCCCCGATCCCTGTTTCCCGGGAACGGGCGGAAGCGATCCCAGAGTTTCGGTGGTATCAGGTTATTTAATCTCGCAGCGGAATTTACATCAGGACCGTAGTTAGGAAATGTTTATCAGAGTAAAACCACCATATTTCATATTAATAATCACATGGGTAAAACCCAAGTTTCTTATTACAATACATTTATAGGGATAAACCCTATCTTTATTGAATTTAAAACATCGTTTATTAGGTAACTTTTATAGCCACATTATCCCCAAGCCTTTAGTGCTCTCCAGCTGGCTTTTTACTAATTGGCTGTCACATTGGGTTACCTGAAACGCGTTTTAAAAACATTTGTCAGTCGGAAATACTGGTGAGTGAATCCCAGTTTAATCAAGAAACATTTTATCAATTAAAACAGTATTGAGAGCGATCACATTGTTTATGTATACACAATTACTCCATTTGGTACTATCAATCCACTGACTTGTGGGTCATATTACACATTGGCTAACTCATTGTCCAATGGTAACGAACTGTCAACCTTGACTTACTACTCACAGTGTAGTAAATTTTGTATACAAATCCCCAACATACCGGCAGTAATTGAAGAACTACAAAGACTCAATCACTGCTAAATTGCATTGTAAAACATTTAAGGTTTTGTAAAAACTGTTAACAAAAAGAAGATTACTCACAAAAAGAAGGATTACTCACTTTGCTATCTTAGGCTTTTCGTAAGGGTTTCTTGGATATAATCTATAAATTATAAAAATGTACATTGGTTAGTATCATAATCCTTTGAAATTATTAATGATACCCTCCCCGAGACGGCATTCCAACAACTACGTCAGGCAGAACCACGACAGTTGTTACGGAACCCTAAATCAATCGGGCAGCGTAACTATTCTGAAACTGGGGTTATAATACTTACAACGGAGCAGAACCTTGCTAATTAGGGGTATAATACCCGACTATAATGCCTCTTCTACAGAAATTGTGATTTAGAAATTGAGAATGAGCGACGGAAAACGAAAACTGATGCGTTCTATTTATAGTTGCAAAACCCGACCCTCACACGGCCCGCGTAAAGCACAGGCCAGGGTTACGCGGCCCGCGTTAACCCTGGTCAACTCTATAGCTTGTTCGGATCACCACTAGGCTTGACACGATGTCGACACGTGTCGGCATCTGGTGTCTCCACGTTGTAGGTCTCTCGCGGCCCGCGTACACTATCGAGAACTCATAATGGGACATTCTATAATATACTAGAGTGTCAGAATATTATGAGGGTGTTGGTTTTACCGATGGTTGTTACATTCTCCCCACCTTGTTTTAGAACTCGTCCACGAGATCTACTGGAACAAGTGCGGATATTTCCTTTGCATTTCAGATTCAAGCTCCCATGTATACTCAGGTCCTCTTTTGGAATCCCACTTTACTTTGACTAGAACTAGTCTCTTATGCTTGAGATTCTTGATTTTCCTGTCTTCAATCTGTAGAGGCCTTTCTACAAACTTGAGTTGTTCATTTACCTCTATATCTTTAAGAGGTACTATTAGTGATTCATCAGCTAAACACTTTTTGAGATTAGATACATGAAACACATCATGGATTCCTGCCATTTCCTCTGGCAGTTGTAGCTGATAGGCTACAGTTCCTATTTTTCTAATAATCTCAAAAGGTCCAACATACCTGGGACTTAGTTTTCCTCTTTTGATGAATCTTACCACTCCTTTCCAAGGAGAGACTTTCAACAATACTTTATCTCCTACTTGAAACTCCAATGGCTTACGTCGGTTATCGGCATAACTCTTTTGTCGATCACGTGCTGCTTTCAGTCGTTCCTTGACTTGAATAATTTTGTCAGTTGTTTCTTGCACTATTTCTGGTCCAGATAGTTGCTTTTCCCCAATTTCTGCCCAACAGACTGGGGTTCGACAGTTTCTTCCATAAAGTGTTTTGAATGGTGCAGCATTGAGACTTGTGTGATAACTATTATTATAAGAAAATTCTATTAAAGATAAGTGATCGTCCCAATTACCTCCGAAATCAATTACACAAGCTCTAAGCATATCTTCCATTGTCTGAATTGTTCTTTCGCTCTGTCCATCCGTTTGAGGATGATAGGCTGTACTTAATTTTAACTTGGTTCCCATTGCCTTTTGGAAACTTGACAAAAAATGAGAGGTAAATCGGCTATCTCTATCAGAAACAATTGATAAAGGAATGCCATGTAAAGAAACAATTTCATTTACATACAATTTAGCTAATTGTTCCATACTAAAAGTTTCTTTCATTGGTAGGAAATGAGCTGACTTGGTTAGTCTATCTACAATCACCCAGATTGTATCATTTCCTTTCTTAGTTTTGGGTAATTTAGTAACAAAATCCATTGTTATTAATTCCCATTTCCACACTGGCATTTCTAATTGTTGTAACATACCTGAGGGTTTCTGGTGTTCAGCTTTAACTTGTAAACAAGTTAAACATTTAGAAACATAGATTGCTATGTCCTTCTTCATTCCTATCCACCAGAAATTTTTCCTTAAATCCTAGTACATTTTATCACTTCCTGGATGCATCGTATATTTAGACTTATGGCCTTCTTCTAATATACAATGACGTAGGTTTCCTAATTTAGGTATCCACATTCTCTTTTCATGGAATCTCCAAATTCCATCCGTTCCTTGTTTTAATTCTTTTAGCATACCTTTTAATTTTTCAGTATCATCCTTGATTACTGATTCTTGTGATTCTCTTATTTGCTCAATTAAATCTACTTGTAGATTTAATTTAATAGAACGTACCCTTCTTGGCTTTTCATGATACTTTCGGCTTAAAGCATCTGCCACTACATTTGCTTTTCCTTCATGATACTGGATATCACAATCATAGTCAATAAGCATCTCCATCCAGCGACTTTGTCTCATATTTAATTCCTTTTGCTTGAAGATATACCTTAAACTCTTATGATCAGTGAATATGGTAAACTTACTACCATAAAGGTAATGTCTCCAAATCTTAAGAGCAAAAATTATAGCTCCTAATTCTAAATCATGGGTGGAATAATTCTCTTCATGATTCTTAAGTTGTCTAGATGCATAAGCTATAACCTTTTGGCGTTGCATCAACACACATCCATAACCTAATTTAGAAGCATCACAATAGATTACAAAGTCTTCAGCTCCTTCTGGTAATGCTAATATGGGTGTATGGGTTAATCTATGCTTAAGAATTTTAAAAGCTTCTTCTTGTTTTACCCCCCATTCAAACTTAACAGATTTACAGGTTAGCTTAGTTAAGGGAATGGCTATTCAAGAAAAATCTTGAATAAATCTTCTATAATAACCGGCTAATCCTAAGAAACTTCTAACCTCGGTTGGTGACTCAGGGGTTTTCCATTTAGTAATTGCCTCAATCTTTGTTGGATCTACATAAATTCCTTCATGATTGACTAGGTGTCCAAGGAATTGTACCTGTTCTAACCAAAATTCGCACTTAGAAAACTTAGCATAAAGCTTTTCCTTTCTTAATAGACTTAAAAGTGCGTGCAAATGTTTTGTTTGATCCTCTTTATTCTTAGAGTAAATTAGAATATCATCTATGAAGACAATTATGAATTTATCCAAATATGGCTTACATATTCGGTTCATCATGTCCATAAATGCAGCTGGGGCATTGGTTAAACCAAATGGCATGACAGTAAATTCATAATGGTCATACCTTGTTCTGAAAGCGGTTTTAGGAATATCCTCTTCGTGTACCTTTAACTGATGATATCCTAACCTTAAATCGATTTTAAAGAAAAATCGAGCTCATTGTAGTTGATCAAACAGATCATCGATTCTTGGTAATGGGTACCGATTCTTAATCGTGACCTTGTTCAATTCACGGTAGTCAATGCACGTACGCATTGATCGGTCTTTCTTTTTAACGAACAGTATCGGCGCTCCCCATGGCGATGAACTTGGCTGTATAAATCCTTTCTCTAACAATTCATCTAATTGTTTCTTTAATTCTTGCATTTCTGCAGGTGCCAAACGGTAGGGTGCTTTGGTAATTGGTGCTGTTCCTGGTAGTAGGTGAATTCTGAATTCAACTTCTCTGTCTGGAGGTAGTCCTGGTAATTCTTCTGGAAATATATCTGAAAACTGTGACACTACTGGAATGTCTTTTAGTTCTTTTCCTTTAGTGTTAGTGATTATAGAAATCAAATACACTATAGAACCTTTTCTTTTATAGCTTGCAGTTTTCATCACAGAGATGAATTTTGTGGACCTAGAGGGTTTCTCTCCTTTAATTATGATCATTTTACCTTTTGGTGAATTTACTTGTATTAACTTTTGATCACATAAAATACTGGCTTTATTGGCTATTAACCAATCTATTCCTAAAACAACATCAAATCCTGCCAGATTCATGGGATAAAGATTTGCAATAAATTTCTGATTTGAAATTTCTATACTTGCTCCCTACAAGATTTCAGAAATTCTAACGGTTTCTCCATTGGCTGTCTCTACTAGGCATTCTAGTGGTAGTTTAGTTAATGACTGATTTAGAATTTTGCAAAATGATGTATTAATAAAACTTTGGTTTGCACCAGAGTCAAATAATACTTTAGCAAAGATATCATTAACTAAAAACGTATCAGCTATGACATCTGGAATCATCTTGGCTTCATCTGCAGTCAGAACAAATGCTCTAGCATTTTTAGTATTCTTGTTGGTTGTAGCTGGAGCTAATTTCGGACAGTTTGGCCTGATATGACCTTTTTCTCCACGGTTGTAGCATAATCCATTACTGGATTTCCTCTTGCAATTTTCTTCCTTGTGTCCTGGCATCTTGCAATAATTGCAGAGAGTGGAGCATTTTCCCGAATGTTTTTTCTTGCAAACCTTGCAGTATGGTGCAGAGGTAGAACCCATATTCCTACGATTAAAATTTCCAGAACGAAATTCTTGAGTAAGCCTTTGGGTTAGGTTTCTCCTCTGGTCTTCTTCTCTAGTACGAATTAACTCATCTGTCAAGGTATTTGCTACTTCTACAGCTTCTTCTATAGTTTGAGGTCTAGCTGCCTTGACTACATGTCTAATCTCTCCAATTAATCCCCAGATATAACGGGAGATTAACACCAGTTCTGGTGAAGCAAGGGTTGGCACTATTCTAGCATATTCAAAGAATAACTTCATGTACCCCTTACTATCCACTCCATTCATCCTAAGATTTAGGAATTTGTTTGCTATATGTTCCTTTTCATTAGGAGGACAGAATTTCCTTTCTACCATATTCCTAAGTTCTTCCCAATCCATACTATAAACCCTATCACTTCCTCTAGACTGAATGATAGTGTTCCACCATTCTAAGGCTGCATTCTTAAATAGATTGGAAGCAAACATTATCTTGTCCTCTTCCGCACATTTACTTATTTTCAGAACAGCCCCAGTCTTTTCTATCCAGCGTAGAGCTGCAATAGGTTCTTCATTGCCCGAGAATTCTATTGGTTTACAAGACCAGAATTCTTTGTATGAACAACCGTAAGGCACGGTTCTTCTTCTTTTGGGAATGGGCAATTGAAGTATTAGTCCATTGTTCACGCTATGTTCTGGTTCAATTGGTCGCTTACTGCTATGCTTACTTTTATTATCAGCATCCTTAACAGTTTGAAGAATAAATGGCATTGCATCTATAATTCCTTGTGCTACTATGTGTTGGATAGCACTATTATCACTTGATTGTTATTGTTATTGATGCTTGGATTTTTATTAACCACGTTAATGTTACTCTGGTTATCGTTATTCAGATTTCCTTGATTTTCTTCATCGGCCATCTGAATTTTAAATATTTACCCCATATTAATATTACAAGATAATAAGTAATATCATAATTCACATGACACGCAATCTAGCCAAAAACGTCGATCATTGCGACTTGTACTCTATTTTCATATACTATGCGTCTATTACATACTAGTACTGAAATAAAGATTACAATACCAACAGAAAGAAAATTACACTAATAGTACTATGCATTCGTACACACATATTTTATTTTATTTTTATTTTATTATATTATTATTATTATTATTACTACTATTTCCTCCATTCTTACATTCAAGGATATGGATTTATCCAAAAATCCATATTGCGCTCATCGTATTTCCATACGAGACGCTCTCCTACCTGACGCATTCTCTCACTGCTTTCTAAAATTTCCTCCCCAAAAGTCCTAAGTTCTTGAACGTTTTCTGCACTCATTGGGGGTGCAGGTTCTCGGACTGGGTTTGGAATCTGAGGTGCGGGTTCCTGATATGGGGGTGAAAGTTCCTGAAATTGGTAAGGATCCTCTAAGATCTCCCTAATGTAATTATTATGGTAATAGGGATCTAAAGGGTCCATACCTGGGTAGGCTTCTATATTCTGTATGGGTGGGTATTCCTGGATAGGGTAACGTTGCACAAAGTCCCTATTATCGTCCCACCAAGGGTCGTAATTTGGGTCTAGGGGATTTGGTGCAGGTATCCTAGGAATTTCTTCTGGGTTAAAGTCATGCATTTCCACCTGGTTTTCCGGGTTTTCTATCTCCATAGGTTGATCTGGGTTTTGTGGTTGTGGGGCTACTAATTGTTCCAGACTTAGGTCAGCAGCAGTTGTAGCTAGGATATGAAAATTAGCTAGGCTTCTATTAAGCATATCCTGTGTATGGGCATCTGTCTCTCGCTTAGCAGCCGCTAAAACTCTTTGTTGTTGCAACTTTCGCATTCTTTTCCTACGAGCAAAAGCTTCCTTACTGAACCATCCTCGTTTCTTATTAGGAAATGGCTCTTCTGACTGAGCAAACACTCCTTCTTCCTGATCAGCAGTATACCCAGAGAGGGCAGGCTGTGATGAGGTACCTTCACTCCTAGGTGAATCGGACAACTGACGATTTATGTCTGAGGGTCCTTGATCACTCATACTGTAAACTAACAGATAGTCAAATAACACATAACAATTAAATACAGTTATGCACTTATTTCCAAAATTTTATTTCCTAACACAAAATTTACATTTTAAGTGTCAGCAGAACACTTTTTTGGCTCAGACCAGTGGCTAGGCTCTGATACCACCTTCTGTCGCAACCCCCGATCCCTGTTTCCTGGGAACGGGCGGAAGCGATCCCAGAGTTTCGGTGGTATCAGGTTATTTAATCTCGCAGCGGAATTTATATCAGGACCATAGTTAGGAAATGTTTATCAGAGTAAAACCACCATATTTCATATTAATAATCACATGGGTAAAACCCAAGTTTCTTATTACAATACATTTATAGGGATAAACCCTATCTTTATTGAATTTAAAACATCGTTTATTAGGTAACTTTTATAGCCACATTATCCCCAAGCCTTTAGTGCTCTCCAGCTGGCTTTTTACTAATTGGCTGTCACATTGGGTTACCTGAAACGCGTTTTAAAAACATTTGTCAGTCGGAAATACTGGTGAGTGAATCCCAGTTTAATCAATAAACATTTTATTAATTAAAACAGTATTGAGAGCGATCACATTGTTTATGTCTACACAATTACTCCATTTGGTACTATCAATCCACTGACTTGTGGGTCATATTAAACATTGGCTAACTCATTGTCCAATGGTAACGTACTGTCAACCTTGACTTACTACTCACAGTGTAGTAAATTTTGTATACAAAACCCCAACATACCGGCAGTAATTGAAGAACTACAAAGACTCAATCACTGCTAAATTGCATTGTAAAACATTTAAGGTTTTGTAAAAACTGTTAACAAAAAGGAGATTACTCACAAAAAGGTTTACACAAAAAGAAGGATTACTCACTTTGCTATCTTAGGCTTTTCGTAAGGGTTTCTTGGATATAATCTATAATTTATAAAAATTTACATTGGTTAGTATCATAATCCTTTGAAATTATTAATGATACCCTCCCCGAGACGGCATTCCAACAACTACGTCGGGCAGAACCACGACAGTTGTTACGGAACCCTAAATCAATCGGGCAGCGTAACTATTCCGAAACTGGGGTTATAATACTTACAACGGAGCACAACCTTGCTAATTAGGGGTATAATACCCGACTATAATGCCTCTTCTACAGAAATTGTGATTTAGAAATTGAGAATGAGCGACGGAAAACGAAAACTGATGCGTTCTATTTATAGTTGAAAAACCCGACCCTCACACGGCCCGCGTAAAGCACAGGCCAGGGTTACGCGGCCCGCGTCAACCCTGGTCAACTCTATAGCTTGTCCGGATCACCACTAGGCTTGACACGATGTCGACACGTGTCGGCATCTGGTGTCTCCGCGTTGTAGGTCTCTCGCGGCCCGCGTACACTATCGAGAACTCTTATGCGGGCCGCTTTAACTAAAGAAATCAACGAAGTCCGGTATCAACCTTGATACCGCCCGCGTGAGATGTTGGGGTGGGTCTACGCGGCCCGCCTCAACTCAATTTTTATTGTTTTTAATTTATTTTAAATGTTATAACATACTTGGGGCTTGGTTTTCACATACGGGGAGTAACATAAGACATAATGGGACATTCTATAATATACTAGAGTGTCAGAATATTATGAGGGTGTTGGTTTTACCGAGGGTTGTTACATTAGACCCACCCCCCATATGCTTGTCATCGGCCATACCACTACACCATACCTCAAAGATTTGATTTCCTTTCTATAATTAGATCTTGCTTGATCATGTGGACAAGATATTGGAAGTAAAGATTATAAGTATGGCATAGATTTCTCAAGATCATCACACTTCACAACTTCACACCACTCTCTTACACTCTCTCCCTCTCATCTCGGCCTAGATAGTGCCGCCACCACCACCACCTTACATCCACCATCCACTCATTCCATAAACTCTCAAGGTTGTAAGAAGGTGTCTTGTGAAGCTTGGTGCTCTTGAATCTTGAAGAACCTCCATCAATTGCTTTCATCCACCATTTTCATCATCTTCTTCATCAAGTGTTCTTCCCTAGCTTAGAGCTAGTAGTAAGACTCTCATAACCCTTTGATACTTCTAATTTTGATTTGTTAAAAATATGTATTATGTTATAAATCACAAGAACCCTAAAAGACATGAACATAAATCATGAACATGAAGCTTACATATGATGAAATCTTGTAGAAATAATGTTGTTTAAGTATATGTACAATACTTGTTGTTGTTTACTTGAGATTATGATGTTGATCATCATAAGGAGCTTGCTAGATTGTGATTAAACACATGATCTAGCAAGTTAGAGGATGATTATGTGCTAACACAAGAAGATCATCCTCATGCATGAGCATGAACTTGAATGATAAGATGATTTCTTGAAAAATAATAAATAAAGTGAGCTAGTAATCTTATGAATCTAAGATTCATAAGTGGTTTTCCAAAAGAACCAAGTCCAAAATGTGATTTTTAGAAGATCTTGATGCTTGTTTAAATGTACACTATTTTCGGTGATAAAATAAGTGTAAGAGCACTTTATTTACAAGAAGAGTTCAAAAGAATGATTTTTGGAAAGATCATCTAACAAGTTGTAAACACACAAATCCTTCGAGAATGAGATTTGTAAAGTAATAAATGCACTTTAAAGGGTAACTAGACCTACTAAACACCATACCAAGTTACTACGAGTTTTTGTGAAAGATCAAGTTCATGTTGATTATAAATTGTACAGTTTTTGCATGTGGTAAGTGTAAGTTGTTTAGGGTCTGGTTGTTGATTGTTGTGATGATTTTTGAAAAGAAAATGATATTCTTTAATAGCATGGACACCTCCATTTTTAAGGAAAACTATGGCACATTTTTCTAAAAATATAAACACTTAGAAAAATATTTTCTAACAAATATTTACTAGTGTATTTTAACTATGGTTTTCAATATAAACTTTGCCATAATTTTTGTAACAAAAATACAAATATTTGAGGTTGGTTTTTTTTATAAATAAAAATGGGTAAATATATATATTTAGAATATATATACATATTAAGACACTTGTGTGATTATTTGTATACTTGGTGAAATGATTATATTATTTTAGGGTAAAATAATATAACTTAACAAAGTACCGTGAAATTTACTATCCAAAACAATACCGTTACAAATATATTTTTGGTAAATATTATTTTGGGTACAAGAAACGAAAATATGATTTTTGTAAATATTACAAAGTTATATCATAATTTTGGACAAGGAGAAATATATTATTTTTGGAAACAAAAGTATATTTTCTTAGTATATTTAGAAGATATGTAATTTTTGGGAAAAATATATATTTTCTGGACAATACATTATTTTTGGGACAAAATGAGTTTACAAATATATTTTCTAAAGTGAGACTTGGAAATATATTATTTCGGAAATTACAAATACAATAATACGAAAATACATGTATAAGATACCCCATCCTTGGGAAGGAAATACGAAGATAAATACTTGAGAAGTATTAATACAGAGATATTGCTTAAACAATTATTCCAAAACTAAATATAATTTAAGTTGAAATATTAATTACTTTGACAAATAATTATAACTTGGAATAATATCAGAAACGTAACTCAAACACGAAAATACTAAGCAAAGGCACGACCCGTTCGTCTAATAGACGTTAGTACACTGTAGGTAGTCGTGTTCGTTGAGGAGATTTGGGTTACGATTCTGAAGACGCATTACTGTGAGTTCATGTCCCCCTTTTTCTTTAAATTGTTTTGTTTATTTACTTCGGGGGTGAAATATATGTTACAAAAGGATTACTTACAATACAATTGGTATGGTTAGCCAAGGAAAGAACCATAGATCATGTGAATGGGTAGGCGTATACTTGAGGCCATCAATCCTCTTGTAGGACCGAGGGGCAGGAGTGATAGATCTATTTGGGTGTAGCGAGCCCACACCCATGAGGCCAGGGTGGCCCATAGTGGTGACTATGTCTTCCAGCCGGAAGCCCGGTACAACTTTGCTAGGTTTGAGTCTTCCTACACAGTCACACATATCAGTGGCCTTGCAAACCATTGGTGATCTTTTCCTTGTTTGCTATCATACCGGGACTTTCATACTTACACTGTTTACAAAGGTTTATACATACTCATACAAACATGAACTCGGTCAACTTTTGTTGATTTTTCAAATTACATGTATTTCAGGGAACTAGTGGATCTGGCAGGGGTATGCATGTGTTTTCAAGCTGCGTTTATATAAAAGATGTCATCCGTGGTCGTAGAGTTTAGGGGATGTATCCTACTCCTGGACGGGATACATGTTTCTAAGCTCGGGTTTGTTTAAGTTCTTTTGTTGAGTCCTTGGGAACTCATTTAAACATGTTATGGTTTGTAACTTAATTTGGATGTCAACTTTTCAGACAAGTATTTTGTGGTATTTTCTAAACGTAATTAATGGATGAACATCTCATGTTTTTATCATATAGCATTGTTATGATTGAACGCTATGGTATTAAGAAGTCACACCAATAACCACGCTTCCGCAAAAGTCAAGGTATGACAGCTTGGTATCAGAGCTTCGATCGTAGCGAACTAGGATTCTTCTCGATTCTAGACTACGATCATTAGGGCTCTCACGAAAACGTTTTCATTGCATACACAAAATGTCCAGATCCAGGAAACAAATATTTTTACAAATAAAAGACACAAATACATTTCAAAGAATTCGTTTATATTTCAGTCTGAGAGACTGGGGAGTTAGTCTGAGAGACTAGCTGGGTAATTCAGTCTGAGAGACTGGGGAGTTAGTCTGAGAGACTAGCTGGGTAGTGCAGTCTGAGAGACTGGGGAGTTAGTCTGAGAGACTAACTGGGTAGTTCAGTCTGAGAGACTGGGTAGTCTGAGAGAATAGTTGGGGCAGTCTGAGAGACTGGGAGGTTTAGCCTGAGAGGCTGGGTAGTTCAGTTTGGGAAACTGGGAGGTTTAGCCTGAGAGGCTGGGTAGTTCTTTGGGAAACTGGGAGGTTTAGCCTGAGAGGCTGGGTAGTTCAGTTTGGGAAACTGGGAGGTTTAGCCTGAGAGGCTGGGTAGTTCAGTTTAAGAAACTGGGAGGTTTAGCCTGAGAGGCTGGGTAGTTTAGTTTGGGAAACTGGGAGGTTTAGCCTGAGAGGCTGGGTAGTTCAGTTTGGGAAACTGGGAGGTTTAGACTGAGAGGCTGGGTAGTTCAGTTTGAGAAACTGGGAGGTTTAGTCTGAGAGACTGAGTGGTTCAGTCTGAAAGGCTGGGTGGGATAGTCTTGGGAAGACTAGGATGCATACGTGCTTACATTGTTATTACTTAAATGCTTATTTGATGATTGTTGATGTATGTATGTTGTGATTGTTTGGCACAGACACCATGTCCTCTTCTGATAGCGGAGTATCAGATACCATAGACCCTATGGCCATAGTTTCAGATGACGAGATGGCCACAGATCCTGAGGTTTTCACTTCAGACACCACAAGTGACGATGATGATGATTTTCACCCGTTTGCTTTACCAGATTTTGGAGATGATATACCACTAGCTGATGGTCTTCCTGGCGAGGATCTACCTCTTGTTCAGATCCCTGCTCCTCTTCCTCTTGCTGCATTTCCTCTTGAGGATCTGCCTCTAGACGTTATGTCTGACGATGACATCGATCTTTTTATTGAGGGTCCCCCTGAGGATGCCCAGGATGGTGGGGCTCCCGTCGATGATGCCGTTGTCGATCCACTTGTTGAGATTCCAGTTGGTGATGTCGTTGCTGTTCCACATGATGAGATTCCCGTTGTCGAGGCTCCTTCTGACCATTCAGGTCCTGATTCGTTTGAGTCTGTGTCTTCTACTACTTTACACGCACTGAGATTACAGCGATATCCCACAGATACTGATTCTGACACAGCCATGTCTGTTGCATCTGATATTCCACACGGTGTTGATCATGATTTCGAGTTTGATGATGAGATGGGTCCTGTCTTTCCACACGACTTTGACCCTGATCATGAGATTGAGTTTGTCCCCGATGATCAGCCTTTTGAGGCACCTGTTGATCCTGATTTCGATCCTGAGCAGGAGATTGATTTTATTCCTGCTGAGCAGCCTATTGATGCACCTGTCATTCCTGACGATCAGCTCTTTGATATACCCGTTGATCATGAGCTTGCTCCAGCTGACCCTGAGCCTTTAATCGCACCAGAGCCTATACCTGCTCACGATCCTTTGCCCGAGCATGACCCTGCACCCGCCGATGTACCAGTTGTTGCACCACCTTTGCCTGACCCTCTACCTGCACCCGCAGACCATGCTCCTTTTGTAGCCCAGATTGACCCTAGATATGCATTCACCCACAATGGGTGGATCGAGGATGACGATGACCTACCACCTTTTGTTAGACCTGTTACTCCCCCACCTGCACCTACACATGCACCAGCCGATATTGCCCCGTTGCACCCACACGTATCTGACTTTCATCGCACTGATTTACCAGTCACATTTCTGCAGTATATCCCTCATCCCTATCCAGGGGAAGGACCATCGAGTCAGCAGCCCGGTTATATACCTCCTGTGTCAGCAGCCGATCATTTCATGCCACAGTTTTCACACACTGCTCCTTTTGTTTCTACACCTATGGGCGAGCCACTGATTTGGTTTCCGCCCAACACGATGCCTGTGTCTAATCCATACCATCCCTTCCACATTGGTTATACGAGGGATGATTTGCTTTTGTCGCTGCAGCTCCAGCAGGAGATGTTGTGTAGGAGAGTCATGGAGTTAGAGAGGATCCCGCGTCCTCCACCTTGCACTTGTCAGTCACCATACGAGGGATGGTTAGCTACCTGTTGCGTATCGTTCATGCCCTCGAGGAGGATTTAGCGCATTTGCGCATGTTGCTTTTCGTTCCTCCTCCTCCTCCACCATCACCTTAGAGGTTTTTCGTTTTATGCAGATAGCATACTTTGATGAGAGTGCAGCTATTGAGCCAGATTGCACAGCCTTTTGAAGACCACACTTTGACTTTTGATTATTGTACTTGGTAGACATTCTGGACAGGGGTGATGTGACCCTTTAGTCCCTTTTGATGTATGATACAATGGTGAAACTTGTAAACTGTACTTGTGGTCTTGATATATGAAAGCTCAATCGCAACATTCTCATTACATACATTGTTGGATTACTTTTTTGTGTTATGACATGGGATGTTATGTGTATACTCATGTTGATGAATGTTATTACATGCTACATACTTACTATACTTATTAGGACCTGACCGACGTGCTATCTTCTTTAGAAGATGCCTCCACGAAGAGAAACTCGATTGCACACTACTGAGGCCGAGTTACAAGAACGGATTTCACGAGCGATAGCAGAGCACGAGGCCTCACGCGCTGAAACTAGTGGGGGTACCTCGAGGAACAACCCACCTCATGGTAATGTTTAAGTCGCTTGAGACACATTACGTTACATTTGGATATTCCATGTGCGTTCGCTAATGCTTTCTGTGAATGACGTTACTTGTACAGGCTGTACCTTTAAGCAGTTTTTAGACTGTAAACCGCTGAATTTCGACGGCACCGGGGGTGCTGTGGCTTTTGTTCGATGGACGGAGAAGACAGATTCAGTGATAAGAATGAGCAAATGCGCACCAGAACAACAAGTCACCTACATCTCCGGATTGTACGTAGACGGGGTGCTTTCATGGTGGAATCTCCAAGTCCAAACTCTGGGAGAGGCAGCAGCATACGCTTTGACTTGGAACGAGCTGAAGGAGCTCATGCGAAAGAAATACTACTCCAGGGCTGAAATCCAAAAGTTAGAAACTGAATTCTGGAACCTCAAGATGGACGGTCCGAAGATCGCCGAATATGTGCAGAGATTTCACGATCTATCTCACATGGTACCATACATGGTTAGTCTGGAATTCAAGCGCGTTGAGCGTTTCATTTGGGGGTTGGCACCTCAGATTATGAGTATGGTGACAACATCGAAACCTGCTACGATCACCGAGGCTATCGATCTGAGCGTAGCGTTAACTGAAGAAGCTATCAGATTAAACAAGTTTTCGATCTCTGATCAAAAGAAGAAGGAGACTCACGTTGAGTCATCCGGTGAGAACAAACGGAAATTCTCCAACTTTAAGAAAGGTACCAGCAGTACGACCAAGAAGGATGAGACAAACGCACCGGCCAAGGCCAAAGGAAAGGGGTATGTGGGCACTTTGCCCAAATGTGATGCGTGTCAGTTGCATCACAATGGACGATGCCGAGCTGGAAAATGTGAATCTTGTGGAAGAGTTGGTCACTTGAAAGAAACATGTTGGGTTGGTACTGGCCGTGGTGGTCAAAGGGGTTTTGGTAATGGAAACAACAACCGTGGAGGTAATGGGAATGGAAACCGTCCACAAGGAAATAATGGAGGTAACGGAAATCGTGGTAATTTTGCGAATCAAACTGGAAATGGAAACCGTGGAGCGAATAACAATCAAGGTGGTAATGGGAACGGTAATGGTCGAGGACCAGGTTGTTTTAATTGTGGAGACATGGGGCATTTCAAGAGAGAGTGCCCAAAGCTCAATCAAGCACATGGAAGAGTCTTCAACATCGGAGCAAGAGAAGCACGCCAAGATCCAAATGTGGTCACTGGTACGTTCCCTATCAACCAACGCTTTGCATCTATACTGTTTGATACCGGTGCCGATTATAGTTTTGTATCGCTAGAATTTAAGAATATACTTGGGTTGGTAACCAGTAAGCTAGACATTCCATATTCAATAGAACTAGCTAATGGAAAGCTAGTAGAAGCAAATGAAGTTATTAGGGGTTGTGTGATAGAACTGGGAGAGCACGAGTTTACGCTTGATCTGCTGCCAGTCGAGTTGGGAAGCTTCGACGTGGTAGTAGGGATGGATTGGTTGTCAAGCAATCGAGCAGAGATAGTATGTCACGAGAAGGTCATTCGCATTCCGATGGCGAATGGAGAGACAATTGTGGTACATGGAGAGAAGCGCGATACGCCCCTAAGAATCATTAGTTGTTTGAAGGCTCGAAAGTGTTTGCAGAAAGGATGTGTTGCCTTCTTGGCACACATTGTGGACAAAGAAGCCGCTGAGCCAAAACTAGAAGACATTCCAGTCGTGAAGGAATATCCTGAAGTCTTTCCCGAAGACTTGCCAGGATTGCCTCCGCAAAGACAAGTTGAGTTTCACATCGACTTAGTTCCAGGTGGTGCGCCTGTAGCTAAGGCACCGTATCGACTTGCGCCCTCCGAAATGCAAGAGCTGTCAACACAACTTCAGGAGCTATTAGACAAAGGATTTATCAGACCAATCTTCTCGCCTTGGGGAGCTCCAGTTTTGTTCGTTAAGAAGAAGGATGGTAGTTTCCGCATGTGTATCGACTACCGCGAGCTTAACAAGTTGACTATTAAGAATCGGTATCCTTTGCCAAGGATAGATGACCTGTTCGATCAACTACAAGGTTCAAGTTGTTACTCCAAGATCGATCTACGATCAGGATATCACCAGTTGCGTATACAAGAGGAGAGTATACCAAAGACTGCCTTTAGGACTCGATATGGGCATTACGAGTTCCTAGTAATGTCGTTTGGTTTCACGAACTCGCCAGCAGTATTCATGGATTTGATGAATAGAGTTTGTAAGCCGTACCTCGATAAGTTTGTGATTGTGTTTATTGACGATATTCTGATTTACTCAAAGACGAAGGGAGAACACGAGCAACACCTAAGAGCTATTTTAGAGTTGCTTAAGAAAGAGAAGTTATACGCTAAGTTCTCAAAGTGCGAGTTCTGACTACGTGAGGTTCAGTTCCTTGGTCACGTGGTTAACGGAAATGGAATTCATGTAGATCCCACAAAGATCGAGGCAATCAAGAATTGGGAGACTCCGAAGACGCCAACCGAAATCCGTCAGTTCTTAGGTTTGGCTGGGTATTATCGCAGATTTATTGAGGATTTCTCGAAAATCGCTCAACCTTTGACCTTCCTTACACAGAAGGACAAGAAGTACGAATGGGGAGACAAGCAAGAAGAAGCATTTCAGTTGTTGAAAAACAAGCTTTGCGACGCACCCATCTTATCCCTACCCGAAGGCACTAACGACTTCGTGGTATATTGCGACGCCTCGCCTCAAGGTTTAGGCTGCGTACTGATGTAGCAACAGAAAGTTATAGCCTATGCTTCACGCCAGTTGAAGGTTCATGAGAAGAATTACACCACGCATAACTTGGAGTTAGGCGCACTGGTGTTTGCTTTGAAAATCTGGCGACATTATTTGTACGGCACACGATGCACAATCTTCACTGATCACAAGAGCCTGCAACACATTTTTGATCAAAAAGAGTTGAATATGAGACAGCGCCTATGGGTTGAGTTGTTAAATGATTATGATTGTGAAATCAAGTATCACCCAGGGAAGGCGAATGTGGTCGCCGATGCCTTGAGTCGGAAAGAAAGAATCAAGCCTATAAGGGTTCGAGCTTTGGAAATGATTGTCCAAACGGATCTCTCATTGCGCATTTGTGCCGCGCAGAGAGAAGCTCTTAAAGAAAGGAATCTTGAGAATGAATATCTCCGTGGGATGGAGAAGCAGTTAGTACCCAATGATGAAGGAACATTGTGCTTCATGAAACGAATTTAGGTTCCTCTCTTTGGTGGTCTAAGAGAAGTAATTTTCGATGAAGCTCACAAGTCATGGTACTCGATCCATCCTAGATCGGATTAAATGTACCAGGATTTAAAGGATTTCTATTGGTGGCCGAGATTAAAAGGCGATGTTGCAACGTATGTTGGCAAATGTTTGACTTGTGCCAAGGTAAAGGCCGAGTATCAGAAGCCTTCAGGTCTTCTGCAACAACCTGAAATACCCATGTGGAAATGGGAGCAGATTTCAATGGACTTTATAATGAAGTTACCAAGGACACCCAGAGGTCATGATACGATTTGGGTAATCGTGGACCGTCTGACCAAATCTGCACACTTTTTACCGATCCGAGAAAAAGATAATACTAGTAAGCTTGCTGAGCTATACCTGAGAGAGATAGTTGCACGACATGGAGTGCCTCTCTCGATTATCTCTGATAGAGACGGAAGGTTTGTATCAAGGATTTGGCAATCCTTCCAGGAAGCCTTTGGTTCTCAGTTAAATCTGAGTACTGCATTCCATCCACAGACGGATGGCCAGAGCGAACGAACGATTCAAACGTTGGAAGATATGTTGCGAGCATGCGTAATGGATTTGGGTGGTAGTTGGGACACTCACTTACCCTTGGTAGAATTCTCGTACAACAATAGCTACCATGTGAGCATCCAAGCTGCACCATTTGAAGCTCTCTATGGATGGAAGTGTCGATCACCGCTATGCTGGGCAGACGCGGGTGATAGACAGCTTGTTGGTCCTGAATTGGTTCAAGAGACGACTGATAAGATTACACCGATCCGAGAGCGCATAAAAGAGGCTCGTGATCGACAAAAGAGTTACGCGGACCGAAGAAGGAAACCTCTGGAGTTTGAGGTAGGAGATATGGTTTTGTTAAAGGTTTCACCTTAGAAGGGTGTAGCACGCTTTGGGAAGCGTGGGAAGTTGAACCCGAGATACATTGGACCGTTCAGAATCCTGGAGAGGATTGGTCTTGTAGCTTACAAGTTGGATTTACCCGCAGAACTGAATGGCGTTCATGATACATTTCATGTATCTAACCTGAAAAAGAGTCCAACTCAAGAAACAGTTGTCATTCCTGCCGACGAAGTTCATATCGACGACACACTCCACTTTACTGAAGAACCTGTTGAGGTTACTGATTGGAAGATTAACAAGATGCGCAGGAGTAGTGTCAAACTCGTCAAGGTTCATTGGAACCCGCGACACGGCCCAGAGTTCACTTGGGAGCGTGAGGATCGTATGAAAGCAAAATACCCACATTTGTTCCCCAAGACCCCTGCAGCTAGTAGCAGAACTTAAATTTCGGGACGAAATATTCTTAACGGGGGGAGAATGTGACAACCCTCATAAATCCAGGTATTCGTACAATTAATTAATATTAATTAAGTGTTTAATGACTGTGCTGGATTACTTAACTGCTTTCTGATTATTGCATCATACTTACATGTGCATCACATATTACATAATGTCACATCATTATCACATACAAACCATATTGACATACATGATGCATAAAGCACAGATAGCACAGTTAGCGGATAAAGCAGGAATATGCTAACGGGGTTCAGTACATAGACAGACAGTGTTTTGAAACCCAGTATGGGCCAGGGACAAGGTACTACACTAGTATGGTGTGTAGGGAAGTAAGGACCATAAAACTGCGTCACTAGGTGATAGATAAAGTGCCGGGAAGTGCCTAAAATCCACTTAAAGTGCAGAATTCTGCATTTTTCAGCAAAATTCAGCTTTTTAACAAGCTAGTTACATGCAAAAATTTGACTAAATGGTCCTGAATGTTTTCCTAAGTGTCGGGAATTAAAAGTGTCACAAAAAGTAACATAAAGATCATTAAACGGAATAGCTTGACACTTTAACGAACCGGTATCTAACCGAACAACCGGACACTACCCGAAACACCAAAATTTTACTAGGAACATTGTTTAATTATTTCTGAGCTAGTAATGATCCCCGAACACCGTAACACCCACTAAAATATCTAGTAACTAATTTAACCAACTATATACTTGGTTTTGGAATATAAACTAACTAGTGGTTCAAAGTTACACTTAGACCCCCCCCCCATGCTTGTCATCGGCCATACCACTACACCATACCTCAAAGATTTGATTTCCTTTTTATAATTAGATCTTGCTTGATCATGTGGACAAGATATTGGAAGTAAAGATTATAAGTATGGCATAGATTTCTCAAGATCATCACACTTCACAACTTCACACCACTCTCTTACACTCTCTCCCTCTCCTCTCGGCCTAGATAGTGCCGCCACCACCACCACCATACATCCACCATCCACTCATTCCATACACTCTCAAGGTTGTAAGAAGGTGTCTTGTGAAGCTTGGTGCTCTTGAATCTTGAAGAACCTCCATCAATTGCTTTCATCCACCATTTTCATCATCTTCTTCATCAAGTGTTCTTCCCTAGCTTAGAGCTAGTAGTAAGACTCTCACAACCCTTTGATACTTCTAATTTTGATTTGTTAAAAAGATGTATTATGTTATAAATCACAAGAACCCTAAAAGACATGAACATAAATCATGAACATGAAGCTTACATATGATGAAATCTTGTTGAAATAATGTTGTTTAAGTATATGTACAATACTTGTTGTTGTTTACTTGAGATTATGATGTTGATCATCATAAGGAGCATGCTAGACTGTGATTAAACACATGATCTAGCAAGTTAGAGGATGATTATGTGCTAACACAAGAAGATCATCCTCATGCATGAGCATGAACTTGAATGATAAGATGATTTCTTGAAAAATAATAAATAAAGTGAGCTAGTAATCTTATGAATCTAAGATTCATGAGTGGTTTTCCAAAAGAACCAAGTCCAAAATGTGATTTTTAGAAGATCTTGATGCTTGTTTAAATGTACACTATTTTTGGTGATAAAATAAGTGTAAGAGCACTTTATTTACAAGAAGAGTTCAAAAGAATAATTTTTGGAAGGATCATCTAACAAGTTGTAAACACACAAATCCTTCAAGAATGAGATTTGTAAAGTAATAAATGCACTTTAAAGGGTAACTAGACCTACTAAACACCCTACCAAGTTACTACGAGTTTTTGTGAAAGTTCAAGTTCATGTTGATTATAAATTGTATAGTTTTTTCACTTGGTAAGTGTAAGTTGTTTAGGGTCTGGTTGTTGATTGTTGTGATGATTTTTGAAAAGAAAATGATATGTTTTAATAGCATGGACACCTCCATTTTTAGGGGAAACTATGGCAAAATTTTCTAAAAATATAAACATTTAGAAAAATATTTTCTAACAAATATTTACTAGTGTATTTTAACTATGGTTTTCAATATAAACTTTGCCATAATTTTTGTAACAAAAATACAAATATTGGAGGTTGGTTTTTTTTATAAATAAAAATGGGTAAATATATATATTTAGAATATATATACATATTAAGACACTTGTGTGATTATTTGTATACTTGGTGAAATGATTATATTATTTTAGGGTAAAATAATATTACTTAACAAAGTACCGTGAAATTTACTATCCAAAACAATACCGTTACAAATATATTTTTGGTAAATATTATTTTGGGTACAAGAAACGAAAATATGATTTTTGTAAATATTACAAAGTTATATCATAATTTTGGACAAGGAGAAATATATTATTTTTGGAAACAAAAGTATATTTTCTTAGTATATTTAGAAGATATGTAATTTTTTGGAAAAATATATATTTTCTGGACAATACATTATTTTTGGGACAAAATGAGTTTACAAATATATTTTCTAAAGTGAGACTTGGAAATATATTATTTCGGAAATTACAAATACAATAATACGAAAATACATGTATAAGATACCCCATCCTTGGGAAGGAAATACGAAGATAAATACTTGAGAAGTATTAATACAGAGATATTGCTTAAACAATTATTCCAAAACTAAATATAATTTAAGTTGAAATATTAATTACTTTGACAAATAATTATAACTTGGAATAATATCAGAAACGTAACTCAAACACGAAAATACTAAGCAAAGGCACGACCCGTTCGTCTAATAGACGTTAGTACACTGTAGGTAGTCGTGTTCGTTGAGGAGATTTGGGTTACGATTCTGAAGACGCATTACTGTGAGTTCATGTCCCCCTTTTTCTTTAAATTGTTTTGTTTATTTACTTCGGGGGTGAAATATATGTTACAAAAGGATTACTTACAATACAATTGGTATGGTTAGCCAAGGAAAGAACCATAGATCATGTGAATGGGTAGGCGTATACTTGAGGCCATCAATCCTCTTGTAGGACCGAGGGGCAGGAGTGATAGATCTATTTGGGTGTAGCGAGCCCACACCCATGAGGCCAGGGTGGCCCATAGTGGTGACTATGTCTTCCAGCCGGAAGCCCGGTACAACTTTGCTAGGTTTGAGTCTTCCTACACAGTCACACATATCAGTGGCCTTGCAAACCATTGGTGATCTTTTCCTTGTTTGCTATCATACCGGGACTTTCATACTTACACTGTTTACAAAGGTTTATACATACTCATACAAACATGAACTCGCTCAACTTTTGTTGATTTTTCAAATTACATGTATTTCAGGGAACTAGTGGATCTGGCAGGGGTATGCATGTGTTTTCAAGCTGCGTTTATATAAAAGATGTCATCCGTGGTCGTAGAGTTTAGGGGATGTATCCTACTCCTGGACGGGATACATGTTTCTAAGCTCGGGTTTGTTTAAGTTCTTTTGTTGAGTCCTTGGGAACTCATTTAAACATGTTATGGTTTGTAACTTAATTTGGATGTCAACTTTTCAGACAAGTATGTTGTGGTATTTTCTAAACGTAATTAATGGATGAACATCTCATGTTTTTATCATATAGCATTGTTATGATTGAACGCTATGGTATTAAGAAGTCACACCAATAACCACGCTTCCGCAAAAGTCAGGGTGTGACAAACGTGGTGTTGCTTCTTTTCAAAAGAATTATAAAGAGGGGGATTATAAGGTAGATTTTGACAAAAATAATCGTCCAGTGGGTGCAATGAGTTCTCCATTTATGTCATGGTTTGGGTTGAAAGTTAGACAAACGTTTCCATATCATATTGATACGAAGGATTTTGAAAGAAACCGGTGGGAAGAATTATGGTTGGATACCAAGGTATGGTTTTTTTGTTTTTTTACACATTATCATAAGATGAAATAATTGTTTATGTTTAACCTTTTGTTTTGTAAATTTTTAGAGGTTATGGAATATTCAAACTGATGGGGCAAAAAAGTTTATGCTTAAAAAAGCAAAGAAGCTTTGTACAAAATTCAGAAGAAGGCTTGTTATCAACTATGTTAATAAAGGTAAAAGGCCTTTTGAGAAATATGCATATCTCGATCCTGCACATTGGGATGAATTCGTTTAGAAAAAGATAAGCAAAGAATTTTTGGTATGTATGAATTAATTGTTGTTGTTGTTGTTATTATTATTAGTATTATTATGTTTGCAAGTATTAATTGTATTTTATTGATTTGTGTGAAGGATATAAGCGAGAAGACCAAAGCAAGTGCAAACGCGAACATAAACTTCTCCCCGACTAGGACGAACTGGGTTCGCGGGATTGGATGCTAAAACCGATACCATATGGCCTTTACTTGAAGCAAAGTATCCATATCTTAAAACCATACAAGATAAACATGCAAAAGCGTGGATAATGAGTAAAAAAATAAAAAAACCCAGAGACTAATTCGTATGAACTTGCACCAGATTCGCATGAAACAATCGAACGTTTGGTAGGTAAATGTGTTCGATTAATTTTTTGAAGTTGTATATATCAGAAATGGATGATTTAACAATATCTTTCTATAGGTCTGTACTGAGAGAGAGATGATAGAAGATGGTAGTTATTTTGCCGGAAAGGATGACCCAATTGTTAGAGTTATGGGACGTGAACACGGCGGAAGAACACGGGCAGTCTCCGAGCTTATAGGTTATGACAGACATACACATACATAGACACACACACACATATATATATATAATATTTGAGTTTTTCCATCTATCGATGATGCTGATGTAGTTTTGGATTTTGAGTTTATATAGGTTCAACATAGGTTCAAGGAGAATTGTTCAACCCTAGTAAAAAGCGAGCAAAAAGTGGCAATAGTTTAGATGCAAACCAGGAGAGAGGCTCAGTATCATGGGTGGACAAGAATTCTGGTGGACCGATCATATCTTATCCACCTATTGAGGGAATATATTTTATAGGCTGTTAAAAAATGTTATATACTTTTTTAAATGTTTTATGGTTTCGCAGAAATTGACACCCTCTGAGATGCTTTTTCCATTCCAACTTAGCGATGAATTGACGGTGGCTATAGGGCAGATATGGCCAACTTCTGATAGGATTCTACATGGCAAACTAATAAGCGAGGGTTTTGTAAAAGTTCAAGTAGATAATGTCATTGAAGGTTGCGAGAAAATGCCTGTTCTTGAAGTAACAAAAACTGACCTTAAACGTGTTGGAGACATGCTTCACTATTTTGTTCAATGGCCAAGGGGTGCACTAAAGGTATATTTGTTTACGCATTACATTATATTTTAGTATATTGATATTTACTATAATTTTTTTGTTAAATTGTAGATTGTGAACAAGGAAACATCTCGCAGCAGCTCTGTGACTACCTAAGAACGAACCCGAGTCTCGGTTCATCAAGCCACACAGGCGCCTCGCCTCAAACACAAGCCGGTGACATTGCAGCGATTGCATGTTATCATCCAGAGGTAGTTTAAATTAATTTAGTTTGATTTGTTCATATTCTAACAATTTTTATTGTTATTTTAGATTGAGGAAGACGATTTGTATGAACTAGAAATGCCTATTCAACAAAACACTAATCAGAGTTTTATGAATATGGTAAAATATCAACAACTTGTTTTTTTAACAATCCACACACACATGCGCGCACACACACATATCTCTTTCTCCTTTTATTCTCTCTCTCTCTCTCTCTCTCTCTCGCTATATATATATATATATATACACATATATATAGAAAGAGTACAAATCAGATTCTTGTTACTATAACAATACGTAAGTACTAATATTGTGTTTACAATCCTTATTAGTTAATGCAAGTACAAGAACTACCCCAAAATGTATATCAACAACATATGCAAGCTACTCATGCTCCCAAACCTAGTCCAACACAAGAGATCCAAAGTACTCATGCTCCTAATCCCGATCCAACATTTATCGATCCTGAAGTAATTACTACTTTGGAAAGAACAAAGACCAGGCCTCGTGCAATTCAGGATACGGTAGAGCTATTATCAAGGTGTGTTGGCGATAACCATAGGATTGAGATTTCTTCACCGGTGAGGATGTATCCCCATATGGTTCGAGATATTATTCCATATGTGGAGTTGTTACAACTATTTACTAATGACTGGCTTGACATCAGCGTCATACATTGGCTTGCCATGTAAGTCTTTGTTATTGTTTTATATGGTAAAATAACATTTCTTAGATACAATTATGTTTACCAGTTTATCATATCTATTTGTTCTTGATTTAAGGTATTTTTATGAGTCACACAACTCTCGATGAGCGTTCTTGAATCCGCACCACATCAAAGGTGAATCGTGCACTAAAAATTCTGAAGGCGTTCAATCACACATCATAGACATGTTTACGTTCCATACTGACAAAACATTTTTTGTTGCACCATATTTAGCAAAGTAAGTTATGTTTTTCCACCATAATTACACATATATACTTAATTATTGTCTAATTATTGTTTTTTTAGTAACCATTGGACACTAATTATCATTTGCCCTTCAACTGAGAGATGATATATTATTGACTCTATAAATAGAGAAAAGGATTAGCATAGTTACCTTCTTACGTTTATCATATTGATGAAGCTTTTGGGGTTTCCATTTCTTTGGGAAATGGTGAAAGTATGTTCCTATTTTATTATCAGTTTATTTTCATGTATGCAAAGTACTTAATTGTTAAATCAATGTAGTATAAGCAACAAAAGAATGGTTGGGAATGTGGTTTCATGATAATCAAGCGCATGCATGAATTTGTCAATTCTATTCAACATGATTTTCCTATTAAAGTAAGTGTTTTGTATTATAGACTTTGTGGATTGCCAAAATTATCTATTTTTCAATTACATATTTTCTATTTCTTTTTTTAGCTTTGGAACGAAAAAGGCTTTCTTCCGCAAAAAGAAATCGACAAACTGATCTTAGACTTAACACCATAATTTATCAGCACGGTGTTTCCAACGTGTCAGATGCGTGTGTGACAATAGGTAAAATGTATTTCTACCTATTAAGTATAATAATAAATCTAATATAAATAGAAACTGAATCCTATTTTGTTTTTCGGATATCTTCTGAGTCTATATGTTGACTTGGGAAACATACTGAAAATCTTTAAATTGTTCTAATGCACTGGGTATTATTTTCATTCAGCTTAGTTATAATCTATTAGTTTTGTTGTGTCTTGAACAAATTGTTTCTTATTTTTTTATTTTTTTTTTAAACTATGATGTCCAGGGATAACTAAACAACTCCCAACGTGTTTGGAGGCGACAATTTGTAAGAAATCTAATCTTTTCTTTCTTATTTTGTTATGAATCACCGAATCTCAATAGATCTGATCTTGATTAATTTTTACTGTGTCAATGTGAGGGTAATGAAAACCAAGAAGAGAGCAATGCACAAAGTTGGAGTTCCACTGTTGGAGTTGAGAAGTTTTTTTCATTTCGTGTTTGAACTTTTGGTTGCAATTTCCTTTCTATAGGAGTTTAAGTTTTTTTCATTTTGTATTTGAACTTTTGGTGGCAAGTTCGTTTCTGTAGGAAGTCTTTTTATTTTGTGTTAAGTGAGAATTCGACTATTGTCATTTGGTATCAAACTATTATGTTTTCTTTGTTTATTTTGAATCCATTGACTGTATTTTTTTGTTATAGATATATAAAAAGTTACCTATATTATTATTATTATTATTATTATTATTAATGGCTTAGAAAGTTTTGTTAATTCTATTTAATGACGCGCTCGTTTCTATTTAATGACGTGGTTTTTTAACCGCGCTAAAAGATAGCCTCATTTTTTGACTCTCTATTTAAAGTGGCTTTGGACGCATCTGTTTCTACCTAATGACATTGTTGTTTCTATTTAACGACGCGGTTTCTTAACCGTGCTAAAAGATAGCCTTATTTTGTGACTCCCTGTTTGTTGGGGCGGTCCATAAACCATATCAAAAAATGATTTTAAACGCCCCAATAAACCATTTATGTACTAGTGTTTATTAATTTCTTGAACCATTATTTTTAATAACGAAGAGTTCAAATAAAAAGAAAATTTTTATAAAAATAGAAAGAATAAGTTTTACATTAATAAAAATATTTCATTCAATATGTGTATTTAGGGTTATTGTAAGGACATATCGGTAAATTTAAAATTTCAATTAATTTATTCTATTCTCTTAAATTAGCTAAATAATTAAACGTGTAACTAGCTTTTAAAAAAATATACTCTTTCAAGGCAACTTAATCTACGGTGAATGACAATTATCCAATAAAGTGTAGGATTAATTTTGATATGTGTAGGAGAAGGTGTAAGAAAAATTTCGATATATGTAGTATATGTGTATGACAAATTTCCATATATGTAGGATAAATTTCGAAATGTGTAGAATAAAGTGTTTTTGTTTTTGCCTACGGGGACCCGGGGCGGTCCGTTATGGAGGGGGAACAACGCGTTTTACCGCGTGATACACCACCGCCGATGGTTTCCACAACCCGTGGATTTCATAACGCGTTGAATTTATCACGCGTTTTACATGTTTGAGTGTTGAGTTATTTTTAAATGAAGATGAGTGTGTGGTGAGTGATGGGCATTTCCACTAAAATCCATTACTAGTGATAGAATAATGATTGATGACATGACAAAACTTGATTGGAAGTTGTGAGTGAGTGATGAGTGATGGGCGCACCTACCCCCGTAATTAATGAGAGATAAAATATTTAATGGTATAAGTTATAAATTATTTGTTTTATCATAATATTTTTTTTCTTCTTTTTCTTCTCATGTTAATTTTATTCTTAAATGATCTAGAGAGGTTTAGTTTATATATGTCAGACTACTCTTGAGCTATTTGAAATCGACTCTCTAAAAGCTTAAATCAAGACAAGCTAAAACGAGCTCCAACCTAAGTTGAACCTAAACCAAAGCTCGTTAAAAGGGTCCGAAACTTTCATCTAAAATCTAAAATGATATATATATATATATATATATATATATATATATATATAGTGGAGAGTTCAAATGAGAAGAATTTTTTTGGAAGAAGAAACAAGAAGAAATTTCAACCAATAAGAATGCTTCATTTTACTTCATTTAGTATAAGAATTTAATGTTACTATAAGGGTAATATGGTAAACCTACAAAGATCATTAATTACTAGTATTACTCTTTAATAGCTAACTACAATAAAATTCGTAACTTATCTTCAAAATATATATTTGTTCAAAAAAATAAAATAATTTAAAGTGTAGGATAAATTACAATGTGTATATGATAAATTACGGGTTGTGTAGGATAAATTTCAACATGTGTAGGATAAATTTTCGAAAGGTGTAGGGTAACTTTTGATGTGTGTAGTCAAAAAACATTAGTGTGAAGGATGATAGTTTTTATGACTAATTAATTAGTCAAAGATGATAATAAATGAGATAAATGAAAATGTATTTAATGTTTTACAATTATACCCTTTGTTCTTTTTCTTCTCAATTGAATTTTCTTCTTAAATGAACCTTCCCCTATATATATATATATATATATATATATATATATATATATATATATATATATATATATATACTACTTTATAAAGCATATAGGAAGGACAGAAATGGTCATTTGCCACTTTACAACCATTTGAAGCCCATTGTACAACCTTTAAAGCATGAAGGTGTTGAAAAATCCATTCAACACGCGGACCAGCTTTATAGATCCTAACCGGATCTCTTTGACCCGTTTTTATCAAATGGATCCAATATAAACTATCTTTCACTCAATCTAAACCCTAGATTCATTTCATTCACATCCGCCCCCATTCTTCTTCTCTCTCTCACCAGACGCTCTGCATACGTCTCATGGCACGGATTTCACCGGTGATTTCACTAGATCGACGGATTTCACCGACGATTTCACTTCTCAGCTACCGTCTTTTTAACCTTATCGGCATTTTTTTGCTTGTTATTTGACTTAGATATGTGATTTTCACTAGATTGATGGATTTCACCGGCGATTTCACTTGATCGACGGATTTCACCGACGATTTCACTTCTCAGGTACCGTCTTTTTAACCTTATCGACATTTTTTGTGTGTTATTTGACTTAGATCTGTGAAATTTTAGGGTTTCTTTCTCTGGCGATTCCGACATCAGATCTACTGGGTTCAACTTCTCGGTATGTTGTTTCTACTGGATCTGTGAAATATATTCAGATCTCTTACTTTTTTCTAGCAGATCTGTTATAATACTTGGTTTTGTTTGCAGATCTGTTATAATACTTGCCTACTAAAACATTAATACTTGCCTACTAAATCTGTTATACACTCAAAAACTTACCTGGTCAAATCTGTCTCGCAAGGCCCAGATCCATGAATAAATGTTTAACAGAATATAGGGTTTTGATGTCTGGACCACCGGGTGAAAAACGGAGATCAAAGTTGATTTGAGTCCTTTAACGATTTCAGATCTCCATTGACCCTCACCCTAGGTACTTCACGTTTCAGTTGATTTATATTTGATTATTTGATTATTATTGTGAATGTGTTATGAATTTAAGTTGATTTATTTATGTTTTTCTGGAGATTCGGTTTGACTGATACACATTTTCACCATTGAAGGGCATCGATGAACTGGGTTCCGATAGGAGTTTCAAGGGTAAGTTTTTGAGTGTTATTTTGCATCAGTTGTTCAGTGGATGATTTGTTTACAAATTTGTTGATTTGCTTTGTGAATGTGAAGCTTTCTAATTGAATATTTAAAAATGCAGGTTATTTTGAACCCAAAACTCAAAAAGAAGAGCAACAAATCAACAATTGCTGGTATTTCGTTGAGTTATTTGTATAATTGTGTGTTACATGTGCAGTTGTGCTATGTACTAATTAGCTTGTGATATGCGAGCAGGATTATGTTTTTGATATTTTTTAGACTTGATTGTTGGAGTAGACTTGATTGGATTTGGATGAAGATTATGTACTAATTAGCTGGATGGTTAATGATTTCGGTGGTTTGAAATCACAACCATAATTTAACTTATTTTTTTAGTTTCAGTATATTTATCGTATTTGAGGTTTACTTTAATATTAATGTTTTTATGTTCTCTGGATAACTTTCATTGAATTGTTGATTGTGTATTTGCTTCTGGTCATCAAGCTGCAATTTTAATGTACCGGGAAACATTGTGTTTGCTTACAGGATGTTTTACTAAATATGCCACACCGGAAGAGGCTGATAGCGCATACACGCCTTACATAATCAGTACAACTTGCTAGGGGTCAGTGTGTTGTTTCACAAAGATACATATTTTAAGAATTTGGTGATACTTTTTCAACTGTAAGGCACATTGATGTGTGATTTCTACAGGGAGTGGGTCCTATCCAGGTCAGATATGCTGATGAGGAGCATGAATGGTTAGGTAATTTGACATTCTTTTTGGTTTGTGGAAACAGAAATCAAATTATGTTCATTGTTGTTTGGTTGAGTTTTCATTGTGATTTCTTCTTTGATATTAGGTTTAAAGGATTACAAGTTATATGTTAGCTAAATCTGGTTGCTGCAAAAGGCCCAGAAATGTGCTGGGGATGGTGTTTTGAATGGCTTGCTGGGCCCTGTTCTCTTATTGGTTATGGAGGTTAATTATGGGCTCAGTTTGCTGCTTCTCTAGGCCCACATCTGGGTGCTCTGGGCGCTGAAGACTGCTTCTGTTTTGTACAAGGCCCGGGCTTGGCTTTCTGCCCCGGGTTTGATGGACAAGTCTCAACGTGAGGCAAACTGTGACAAGACCCAATGTTACTCATGGGTTAAAATTAAAAGGAGGTCAAGTTTTTATGTGTAGAGTTCTCTGCAGCCCTAACTGCGGCCACCACTCTTCATTCCCAGTTGGCCACCACGGTGGCAGAACCCCTTTTTCCAAAGGAAACCGCCGCTGAGGCGGATCACAATGATGCATAAGAGCCGCATCTCGAGGGTAAAAAAACAATTTTAGTGCACATTTTAGTATTTTATATTTCTAATGATCAGTAACAAAGACTATTCACCTTTTGAAAAGAAAAGGTTTATCAATGAAGATTTTCAAGTTAAAAACACAACCTAACTGCCATTTTTGTTATGCAGATCCTTATTTGAACCCAGATCCAGGAACAATGTCCCCTTTTGAGCATGGAGAGGTGTTTGTATTGGATGATGGAGGAGAGGCACTCTACTAGCAGAATTGAAAAATATATTGTCCTAAATTTAGTAATTAACATAATAACATAATCGTTGTGAATAATTTTATTATCACCCATTATCTGCATGCAGTTTAAACCTCAATATATATGGGATTTTGTAATCGAAGTTGACTTCATTTTTTTACTTGAAGGTTGACTTCGATCATTGAAACTGTTGGCTATTTTTTACTATAAAGTTAACCCGCGATAACAATATTACTGTAATTTGTTCCAAGTTACTTTTTTGTAATCGTTTTGTTTGATATAAAGTTGCGAACTTTTGTTTGCAGTTTGGTATGTGAAGATGAGAAACAAGTTGTGGTTGTGAAGAGTCAACTGCAGCAACTTGCAAGACCGATGTACAGTAATCCACTCGTTCATGGTGCATTTATTGTTTCGACTATTCTTGGTGATCCAGATTTGAAGCAGTTGTGGCTCAAAGAAGTCAAGGTATTCATTATCTTTTAGTTTCTTGTTAAATTGGAAGTCAAAGACCTCATGAGGCAATTTTGACCCGTTTACTTGTGAACGACTAATTCGGGTTATTTTTTTTATCACCAACATGTCGAAGAGGTAAAATGATAATAAGATCAAAGAATCGATATTTGATTAAGGTCTATGCGTAATTATAAAGAAAAATGCGAGAACATCATATTAGTATACTGGAAAGAAATAAAGTATTAATTACTACACCGTAAATAAATATATGTTCATTAAATTAGTTTCACCTTCCAGGGTATGGCGGACCGTATAATCGGGATGAGAACTTCACTTAGGGAAAACATCGAGAAGTTGGTCTCTCTGTTATCATGGGAACACATAACTAATCAGGTAAATTTACAAATTTACCCTTCAGTCATATTTATTTTAATGAACATAAAAAATGATCATGCTTTTATATGCTTAAACAGATTGGCATGTTCTGCTATAGTGGAATGACTCCTGAACAAGTTGATCGCTTGACAAAAGAGTTTCACATTTACATTGTTGTAGTGGGCCATGCTTATTGTTCCAACTGTTGTAGCTGGCCATGCTTAAAGTACTTGCTTAGAGATCCAGTTAAATATGATTGGGGTGACTCTTGGTAAGAGCACCCAAGGTTGTTACCGCTGTGAATCCGAGCCCTGCCACTTCATGAAGAGGAATTGGTATGTATGTTCTATAATGGTAAAACCTAATAGCCATAATCATCTATTTTCTAATGTCGTTTTTCTCTTAGCATTCGGTATAAGTTAAACAACTTGGTAAGTTTGAGTTTATTGAATAATGTAACAATATCTGTGTGAGTAAATCCATTTACGAGCATGATGGGTTACATGTTCTTCTTTGTATACTCTTCTAAAAATGCATCGTTTGACTCAAAGTGTGTTGATCAACAGTTCAAAACGCACGCGTCTGTTCGGTAAAGTAGGTGTCACGTTTAAAACATGCCTGGGTCAAAATTGGGAATTATAGAGTTCTTTATAAGTAATTGCTTTGCTATTTTTTTTTTTGGTCCATCAAAGGTATATAATTTGCTCTGTTTCCGACCGTATTATGTTTCCGATTGGGCCTGGTCCACTATGCAGGTTTCGGAGGCTTATGAGTTCTCGGAGCTAGCAGACCTGCTGAATTCTTTGACGCTTACGAGTGATCCGGATGTAACGAATTGGTGCCACTACCCTTCTGGTGAGTTTTCTGTTGGTAGAGTAAAATATGTTCTCAAGGTTTTTAACAGATCCTTGCCAGATTACAACTTTGTTTGGAGTAAATGGGTTCCAAGTTGGGTTCGTGGCATGGAGAGCGGTTAAAGATCGCCTTCCAACGAGAGCAACTCTATTGGCTAGAAACATTCAAGTAAACTCGGTTAATTGTGTTCTTTGCGGGGAGTATGCTGAGACAAGTGAGCATCTGTTCGTATCTTGTCATTTCGCTCAGATAATTTAGGCTTTGGTATCTCAATGGTGTAAAGTTCCACCGATCTTCGCTTTTGGAGTTAAAGACATTCTTGATGTACACACCCATTTGGTGAGCTCGCAAAAGAAAAAGAAGGCTTTTCAAGCTATTATTCAAGTCGCAATTTGGAGCATTTGGTCCGTTAGAATAAGATAATTTTCAATGGTGCATACCCAGTGGTGGCAAAAGTCGTAGAGTAGATAAAGGCTATGGGTTTCCTATGGGTAAAAAATCGCTCAAAGGACCCAGCTCTCACCATGGAAAAGTGGAGAAGCTTTGATGGCTTTGGATAGTTCTATTGTTGCTTAGTTTTGTTTTCTGTTTGGTTGATATGGTGTGCCTTAATTTGGTTTGGTTTGTAAGTTTGGTGTAGCTAGCAGTTCAAAAAAAATAAAAATAAATTACCAGTCATTTTAAGTTGTGTAAATGTATTATCATGACTGTGTTTTAATTGTCATTTGAACTTAGATCTCAAATTAAGATAAAACACATCTAATAAAAAAAAACAAAGGAGATAATTCTTATATTTCTTGATAAAAAATTACATCTATTTTTTTGTTTGTTTCAAATTTACATAGGAATAAATACATACCTTGGATGTAATATGTGAGGATTGATAAGTTAAATAAATTGAGTTGTAACATATTATACAAATAAGAAAACTAACTTAAGTACTGTACGATATATCACGAGACGATTGATAAACAAACAGAAATGGAGTGTCGTATTGTAAACTCACACACCTGTTTGAAACCCCACTAATTGAGTTGTTTTTATTAAATTAAAAAAAAAACTATATCAACCTTATAAATAGATATAGCTTAATTCATATTCCGTGCCCATTTTAGCTAAAACCCATTTTTTAGGGAAAAACAAAGTCGATGCTTTTTTTAAACGAGCAGTCTCAATCAATTGGTGTAACACTACATTCATGGTCGATTAGAGATCGTTCATTTTTTCCTTATCAACCCCCTCTGTGTTTTGTGTCTATTCTCGCGGCCATGTATCCACTTCCCATTTAGGTGTCTCTGCCAGTTGGTTACATTTCATGACTCCACTGCTACCAGCTTTCCTTTTAGATGAAATAATTGAGATGCGTAACGCTTATGTCGAAAAAACACCTAATCACGATGCAAGTAGTTGACATGCGGATTTTAATTTTTTATTACTATATTTATGATTGATAATTTCCCATTCGTGTGTTCGTTTTTTTTAATTTTTACTATGTTTGTGACTGATATTTTCTTAATAGCATGTTTATTATTCTTTTAAAGGCCTGTAAGGCTCATGGTATACGTCACACACCGATGCTACGAATAAGAAACTAAACAAACATATTATACAATGTACACGAGAAAATTGATAAACTCACAGTAAACGAATACCGCATTGTAAATTGTCGTCCCGCCGCATCGCGCGGGTATACGTCTAGTATATATATATATGTTAGATAAAAATAACTAAATAAATAATATACAGTATGTTTTATATAATTTTTTAAAAATTATATGAAAATAATTACACATGTATATTAATAAAATGATAAAATAATTAATAAATGATTCACATCCTTGAACTTGAAAATTGTACAACGAACTCATACTTAGTTATAGAACTTGAGTCGATTAAGGGTATGTTTGGCAAAAGTAATTGGTGACTAGAAGCTGGTAGCTAGTAGCTATAGTTTTTTAGATATATTTGATGTTTAGCAGAGTAGTTGAATCTTTTAATAAAATGTATAAAATGATCAAAATAGACAACTAAAAATTTAAAAAGTTTGTGGATTAAAAAGTTCATTATCTTTGGAGGTTAAAATAGTAATTTTTCCCTAAAAGTTTGTAACTCCTTCTAAACGTTACTAGTAGGAGCGTTCAAACAAAAGATTCAAACTCCTAACCTAAAAGATTCAAGCTCCTTCAACCAAAAAATACTTTTTATTGAGTAGAAGATTTTTCTTAAAAGCTTAAATCAAGAAGATACTAAGACTACCCAACCTATTATAAAACAAACAATATAATAATGCAATTTGCGTCCCTGTGGTATGTCCCAAACATCAACTTGAGCCCCTAAAAACAATTTTTTGCATTCTGAGTCCCTGTGGTATTCATTTCATAACACTATGAGTCCTTCTGAGTCCCTGTTAACAATTTTTGCATGAATACCACAGGGACTCACACAGGGACTCAGAAGGACTCATAGTGTTATGAAATGAATACCACAGGGACTCAGAATGCAAAAAATTATTTTTAGGGGCTCAAGTTGATGTTTGGGACATACCACAAGGACGCAAATTGCATTTTACTCTATAATATATAATAAAGGGTAGAGAGAGAGAGAAGTCAGAGGGGGGCCCACTTGTTTGCCTCGTCAACGGCTTGGAGAAGACGCCGGTGACGTGACGTGCCCAGGGGGCGGTGTGCGACGTGGGGACGAACCGGGACGGGGAGGGGACGTCCCCCATACCCCATGGTTTAAAAGCTACTAAAAGCTCTATGGAAAACATACCCTAAGTATTTAATCGAAATATATGGGTCAAAACTGAAATAGTGTTTATTTCACATGACTGTAAAGGTAATACGGTAATAGTGATTAGATTAGCACGGTTTGAAATAGGGTACAACAATCAAGGAAAGCATCTATGCTTTTTTACTCTTTCAACCAACTGGACCCAACCCAAAGACCAATTCCACTGTAAAACTGCTTTTTCACTGTTACCTTTTGAATTTTATTCATTCCTTTTCGAATGTACAATTATAATGTCTCACTTTTTGAAATTATGCTCATATAACTATAGATATCCTACTAAAAATATCAATATAATGTTTTGATATATAACAAGGGTTACTAGCTAGGAGTTCACTTGATCATAATGGCCCTTGTCTATCTCATTCCTCTCCTTTTCCTCCTCCACCCCCTCGGCCTATTTCCAACGGTCTCTGCCGTTGGTATAAACTACGGCACACTCGGAAACAACCTCCCTTCGCCGAAAACAGTAGCCCAACTCCTCCAATCCACAATCATCGATAAAGTGAAAATCTACGATACCAACCCGCAAATCCTCCAAGCCTTCTCCAACTCGGGCATTGACATTATAGTCGCGGTCGAGAATAACCATGTCGCTAACATAAGCTCCACCAAGTCCGCCGCGGAGGATTGGTTCTCCGCCCGTATAGCCCCATTCATCCCCGCCACTTCCATCGTCGGCATTGCTGTCGGTAACGAGTACTTAGCAACCGGAGACGATAGCATGGACCCTAATGCCCTTATTCAAGCCATGCAAAACCTCCATGAAGTCTTGTTATCACGCGGACTTGACCGAAAAATCAAGATCAGCACCCCGCATAGCATGGCGGTTTTAGCCACCTCATTTCCGCCTTCCGCCTCCACCTTCGCCACCACCCTCATGCCAACAATGACTTCCATTCTAACCTTCTTAGCCGACACCGGTTCACCATTTATGGTCAATGCCTACCCTTACTTCGCTTATCGAGACAACCCCACCACGGTTTCGCTTGAATACGCCTTACTTGGAAACTCAAGTGGGGTCCATGACCCCAAAGGGTACGTCTACACAAACATGTTAGACGCACAGATCGACGCGATCCGTTCAGCCATCGCATCGTTAGGGTTTGGAGGCCGGTCGATTCATATCATGGTTTCTGAATCTGGCTGGCCCTCAAAAGGCGAGCCCGGTGAGACAGCAGGCTCACCGGACAACGCGAAAACCTACAACACTAGGCTAATCACCAAGGCCCAATCAAATAAAGGGACCCCAATGAAACCTAATGACAAAATAGATATATTTCTATTTGCTTTATTTAATGAAAACAAGAAAGAAGGGGGTGCAAGTGAGAGAAACTTTGGCCTCTTTAATGGGGATGGTTCAAAGGTTTATGATGTGGATTTGAGTTGTGAGTTTTGTAGTGGGTCCAAAATGGAGTTTGGGTTTGGACCAGTGTCAAAAGTGGTTCAAAGAGGCCCATCGGTTTGGTGTGTAGCTAAGCCACATGCAGATGAGAAGCTGGTTCAAGGTGTGTTGGACTTTTGTTGTGGGCCTGGTGGTGTGGACTGTAGGGAGGTTTATGAAAATGGGGCCTGTTTTGGGCCCAATAAGGTTCATGCGCATGCCTCATATGCAATGAATGCATATTATCAAATGCATGGGAGAAATTATTGGAATTGTGATTTTAAAGGAAGTGGGCTTGTCACATTTAGTGACCCAAGTAAGTTTTTCCATTTTATTTTTTAAATTTAAACAATGATTGCTGATATATAATATGTGGGTAAAATTTGGGAAGTGGAAATTACTTTTTGCAAGGGGTATTAAAGTAATTTACTAATTATTGATGATTTTTTTAATTTTAAACAGGTTATGGATCATGCAAATACTCCCAACAGTAGAAAAGGGTTCATGGTGGATTGAATTTGAAAGCCTAAGATTATGATTTGTAACTTATGTATTAGAAGTTGTATGATACATCATTTTAATCTAGTACGACGATTGAACTTTGCCAAAGAGTGATCTCCATCATGTTGCTAAGTTGATAACATCAAAATGTTCAGATAAACCACTTTTCCGTTATCTCTACCTCAGGTCGGCTCAACCTTTTTGAGGTCTAAAGCGAGTTCTAAAACTAGGGCCTTTTGCAAATAAATGGTGTGTTCAATGTTTTATTTCTTGTGCCCAATGCTCTACTTCTTGTACTAAACAAATACACTCAAAATACTGTTTCTAGATGCAAAATAAAACTCATCCCACATTCCATCATGTTACATTTGGGGCTCTGTTTTTTTTTTCAATTTGATTTTCTCAGTTTTAGTGTTTGTTTTAACATTACTTACAGTTGCATCCAATAGTATGATAATTTTTTTGTTTTTTTTTTTCTTGGAATTAATAAATTGGTATAATAAGATAAATAAAATTAGAGAAAGCATTTTGATCATCTTGAAAATCATGCGGGAATTAAAAGGTAATGAACTCCACATGGGCTGCTCACTGCTGGGCACATGTTAGTTAAAAGTTGTGGTTTTGTGGATATCTTGAATGGCCCAACAGACCTAGTGTATGTATAAATTCATAATCCACATAATATCCACAACTTTTAATGTTTTTTTAGCGGCAAAGAATTTCATGTGTAAACTCACTCTGCTTGGGGCTATGTCTAAAGTCGACTCCTCGACGGCCATGAGACCGTGCCCCTGATGTGCTAGAACCAGATGGAATCCGTAAATCCTTGCCCCCCATCAGGTTCGAACCCGGGATTAAAGCCCTGATTCATTCCTTCACCCAGATGTCCCTCCAAAATCGCCCAAGCGGGAATCGAACTTACGTCTCCACTAGGGAGGGCCGGCCTTTTAACCACTGGAACAAATCTACTGATGTTATCCAATACTCAATAGCACAATGGTAAAGCGGTCGGTTGTTATCAAGTAGCACAATAGGTTTGTAACCTACTTGAGGATATTTCATCGTGTGAAAATGTTTCTAGTTTCCTTTTCATTGGTAGTCTTTTGCTTCGACCATTATATTTAATAATTTCAAGGAAGTTAGGGTATTCTTTACTAAAATTCCTTCCTTGCTCTTGTTTAATTTGTTGTAACAATCGTTTAAACAACTTTTAAAAAATCAACCCGTTTATTTAGTTTTACTTCAAGAGCATCAAACATTGCAATTTTTACTCCTAACAAGGGGCGGACCCACATAGAGTGGGTCGGGGTCACCGGACCCCAATGTTTTTAAAAAAATTCGTAGGTTCAGTATATTAAATTGTATAAGTACCCCATAAATACAATTAGGTGAACACCATAGAAAGAAAAGGGAACCTGGTGTAGTGGTAATCCTTATTTTTTTTTTACCAACAAGAGGTCATGGGTTCAATCCTTGGATAGCGTCTTTTTCCTGTTTTTTTTTTATCTAGTTCAAACTTCTCTATGATCCGACCCGAACGAGGACCGACCCGAAAATTTTAACGTTTTGTTATGAAAATTTTGAACACCGAAAAAAATGGACCCCATTGAAAAAATCCTGGGTCCGCCACCGCTCCTAACATCTATAATATTCTAAGGGTTAAATGCCCGGATAGTCCCTGTGGTTTGCCTTTTTCACCTTTAGTCCCTAACTTTCTAAAATTACAGCTTTAGTCCCTGTAGGATCGATTTGTGACCCGAATGAGTCGATCAGAAGAGTTTTTGCTCAATGCGAAAGGCGGAAACAGTCGTATCGAGTTCAATTCAGCTAGATATTCACTTTAAACTGTCTATTGATTGATTTGACAAACTTTTACAGCAAGTAGACACTTCGGCAGCAGTTCGGTACTGAAACCGGAAAGTTACAAATGACAAGGCATCAAAGGTATTTATAGGAGGGATAATTTCGCATGGAACAGCCCAAGCGAAATTAGTTTCATATGAAATTACCACTTAATTTCGTACGAAATAACCTATGTGTTATTTCGTGCGAAATACCCACAAACACACTTTTCTCGTTTTGCGTGCCCTGATCTATCTAATACAATACAAGACTCGATACAAAACGAAGTCGACAGACATATGCACCAACAGACTCTCCCTTGGATATTGACGAAGTCTTCGGTGTCGAGTCTTCAATCTTCAGTCTTTATCTGTCTTCTCGAACTCTTCCAAAGTATCTAACAATGTAAAATATCCTCAATCTTTCTCTTCTCTTCTTTTTCAGGATCTCGACCTGGCTATATCTTCTCTTGATCAAATCTCTTGATTCCTTAAGTTCATCAGCATCCTCAGATTCATGATCAGAACCTTGCTCTATACAACTTCAGACTCCCCCTTAAATTGTGCTTGGGATCGCAGTCTGGCTTCCACAGGTTCAAGATCGTGACCTGGCACACATCCTGCTCAGGATCGAAACCTGGCTTTTTCTAAACACAAAATTCTTAGATATCGAAACCTGGCTAACCTGCACAATCTCTACCTCACAATAAATTTCACAAATTTAAAATTTGACAAATTTAGGTTCTTTGCTTACCACTTGTAGAAACTAATTTCAAAAAATGATTTAAAACCTCTTGCAGGAATCAATCAATCAATAAATGATTTTACAATTTTAATCAATTTTAATCTCTGATGAACAATTTGTATGAATAGAATGATTTATCATTTAAAAACTTCTAATGACCACTTGTGGGCAAGATATTCAAATCTTTTTCTCAATTTAAACAGACTCTCCCAAACCTGTTCATCATGTTTAGCACTCGGAATTTTGAAAATCAGCTCATCAATATCAGTTGTCAAAAATTGAAAAATCTTTTTGAATTTTCAAAATATTATGCTAAAACACACTAAAATCTTTTTGGATTTTTGATTTTAACGAAAAGCAGTAAAGAAATATTTACAGACAATATTTTTGTGAGTTTGTGTAAGAGGATCATATCAGTTTTTGAGACAAATCACTAACACTGTTAAGCTTTATACATTTTCAGTTCTAAACGATTCACTTAGATTGTCAGTATACTAATCCACTTAAATTTTCACACAAAGTTCAACTGATTCGAGATACGAGATTAATGTTTTAGAGACTTAAACTTATACGCGTGTCCCACCTCAGAATATACTCCCGTATCCAGATCCCAATATTCAGTCTTACAGGTGAGTATACCTAGATGATATCTGTAAAGGGTTAAATGTGAGGGCCATGAGAGCTCAGGCTATTGCTTCCGCAAAATCAGAGAGATGATGGCTTCGACTTTAGGTGTGTTCCCTTTAGAGAATCTTTTCTTCAACAGCACATGATTAGCATTTTGCAATGTTTCATCATTTTTTATGCTGAGGGGGGTGCTATATTTCAAGCAAGCAGAAAGTATTATACGGGGACTAGGCCATTGCTTCCGCAAAATCAGAAGTCCCGGGATAATACGCAGATATCACTAAGCATAAAGACTTAGTATCTCAAAAAGAGGGACCTTTCAAACAAGATTTCGGGGGTTACCCATATATCCGAGAGATGTTCCCCACGAGATAAGTAAGTTTGAAATTTAGGTTTATATCTCGACTCAATCTACTAAATGTGCAAAAACCTACTGGCACATCATCAGTGAGACCGTTTATCACATTTGAACTTTCCAATTCTTTAGCATGCTGTGATTGTCCACTAATGAACTATCATTTCCTCTTTTTTCAACAAAACTCATTTTTGATTTTATCATGTTTTTGCCTTTTTCAAATTTTCAAATGTTTTTGGATTTTCTGAAAAAATATACTCCCCCTAAAATGCAAAAGCATTTAAAAGAAATTTGAAAACAAACTGTACAAAAAAAGTGACAACTATTGTGAATTGCTTCAAATCTCCATCTACTTGGCATAAACAATCAGAACTCCCCCTGACAACAAACTATTTTCCCATTATGATTTCAAAACACTTAAGTTTGTTTTAATCAAATGGTTTTTTCGGAAAATTAGTTTTGTTGAAATCAATTGTAGGAATGGGGATTCATTCATCACTTTGTTTCTCAATCCACTTGAATGAAAGTGAAATCAAGTTCAACTTAATGACCTTGATTAACCACTTGTAGGTGAAGACCTTCTTCAATCACTTGTAGGTTCACTCATACCAGATATAAGTATATAACAATTTTCAAGAATAAAAATACCACTTGCAAGACGAAATATCACATAACAACCATCTTTCACATCTGTGATATATCTCAAGAAAGATGCTGATTCCTGCTCCACTCTTACCAACCTGGGAGCTCCGGCAAGTCAGGTTTTTCAGTTACAATAAGTTCCATCCCAGTCACAAACCTGGGATGATTCACCTTTACCTGGTTTCTTCTCATAAAATTCCTTTACCCCTTTGACCTTCCCGTCAACCATTTTTCCAAAAATATTTTGAACTGTGGGGTTAAAAGCTTTTTCAATATCAAATTCTTTCTTTTCAGAGAAAAATTGATTTGAAATCTCAATTTTGCCAACTTTTTGTTTGAAATTTTCAGCTCGCAATGGTGGGAAATTGACATCATCTATTGGCGGAACCGAATATTCACTCATTTTCTCAACCTGTGGCTCCTCTGACTTTATGGAATCAGATTTATCGCCTGAAAATAGCTCCTCCGATTTTGACGAATCAGAATCATTGCTAGACTTATCATCAGATTTCTTAACAACCCACTTGTGGTTGTCAAGATTCACTTTTCTTCTTTAGAAACTTTTTGAACATTCACCAACCTCAAACTTTGAATTTTTGAAAACTTTAAATTGTTTGGTTGGTGGTTCACTGTCACACCCCGATTTCCACGTGTCACCGGTGGGCCCGGTGGGGGAGTATCGTGACGTGGTTGGCAACGTAATAGTCAAACAACACAATATAATAATGCACAGCGGAAGCAAATTTAAAATAAGATACAACCGAATTTATTTATTGTAAACAAAGTCACAATTATCCGGTGTTTATCCACAGAACGGATCGAAACAAAATAACATTTAATTGTTCAACAGACTTCTGGCATCCTAAGCTTGCGAGACTTTTATTGATGCTTAGGAGACAATTCAGCCAATTACGTTTAGTACCTGCATTCAGTCTTTTTGGGAAAATACGTCAGTTTACACTGGTAAATACATTCAACTGACTCATTTTGGAAAATGATTGAAAATTGGTTTGGATGCACGTGGCATAAATCATTTTATTTAACTTGGGAGAATTATTTTAATAATATAATAATCTTGTGAACGAATTACATGTTACTTATGCGTTCAGTAGCCCGGAACGTATCCGGGTTAAAGATCAATAGACACACCACAATAATGAGTTATACACCGACAGGTGTACGCCTACACCCCGTGCTCAGGTCGTGGCCATCTCGTAAGATAATGCCAAGGATATCCGGGACATGGTCATTAACCCCCCAAAGGCTGTAAAGTAAACACATCTGTTTAAAACGAGCCGATCAAATTATTCAACTACCCACTAAGCGTGGAGATTTGATGCCCGATCAAGCGGTACGCTATGTACCGTAACCCAAGCCCGTATAGGGAAAATAAGTTAAAAGTATTTACCTTGATGCAAAGTATAGTCACAATAAGCAAATAGCAAGTAGCTTTTACTGGTTCTCCTAATCTGGAATGAAGGTTAAATATAACCTATTAGAATCCTAGCGGGTCTTTAATTGTGCTTAAGCTTAGACCGGCTAGTTTCGAAGATACGGTTCGTACGCACGATTAAGCGAAGACCGGATAGAATGTGATTCAGACCCGACAAGTTTGAAGACTTGTTTAATATGGGTTTATTATTCACATTCTGGATTTTGAGATAAAACCGATAAGGTTTGACCCGTTTCGGCTAATTTATGTAAACTTGTTACATAAACCGCACCGAACGCGAAATAAGCGTAACGGGTATCCGCAAGAGCCATATACAGGTTTCCTAAGTTAATATGCTTCAAATATGTTGTGACATCAGTAAGATGTCTTTCGTTATGCCCCGGACTAATTTAAACACAAACTATGCCCCGTAGGGGTAGTTTGGTTATTTTAAAGTTTGTAAAAGAGTTTAATTGTTTAACTGAGTTACAGGTCTGATGTAAACAGCAAACATACTCATTTTGATGGGTTATAACAGTAGGCTAAGGCATATATGTGAAATTTATCATATTTAACCAAACTATGCCCCGTAGGGGTATTTTGGTAATTTCACATAAGCCGAAAAGCTCAAAAACTAAGTCTGAGTTTATCAACCTTTGCTTACTGTTAAAATATCATAATTTGCCTCATATATCAGTAGGTATCAACCCGGGTATGTCCAATATGATTCTAAGACATACTATGCGTTAAAAACGCTAATTATGGCGATTAAAGGCCATTTCCGGGTTCTATACTTAAATCTGATATTTTTATATTTCCAGAAGGCTTAAAATAATTTATTAATCATATGTGATCAGTAGAAAAAGGTTTGGAGTCGTTTAGATAAGTAAAACTCATTTTATGGCCCGTAAGGGCAAAACCGACAATTACCGGATTAAGCCTACGACTACTAGTTATGCTCAGCCTAAAATTTATTAAAAATCTTTAAAAATCCCAAAATAATATATAACATCAGTGGGTAAAATATTTGATACCAAAAAGTATGTTTAACTAGGCTATACGCTAATTACGCCATTTTATTAACATAAAGCTTTAATTTAGCGACAATGAGCATAACTCTTAATCTACAAGTCAAACTGATGTCAAACTTTGCACACAAGTTTATATATCAGTAACTAAGGTTTCTACACTTTTACATTTTCATAAATCATGATTTAAGGTAATAAGGGCATAACGGTCAACGTATGAGCAATTAACGGAAATATGCATATTAATTGGATAACTAGTGAACCAAGGTGTATGATCACAGAGGGTTGTTCTAACATGTATCCTAATCCAATTAAAGCTCTGAGGCATTTCTAAAATATGCCCAAACGGATCAGAACTGAAAGTCAACGGAAAAGTCAAACTATGTGACCTTCGGTTCCGAACCGGGTCTAAACAGGAAATAGTCGGGTTGAACATGTTGGGACATGTTCTTACACTTATTTCTAAGTTATAACAATGTTCAAACAGGTTATACATGTTCTAGATAGCTAATTATGCATAAGTGACATTTTAAGCAATATGTTGACTTTTTAAGTAAAGATTTGACCCGACATTTGAACTGCTTAGGATGGTGATCAGGGGAAACCCTTTTGGGGTTTTATTTCCCACATAAATACCATTCTAAAACTATTTTTAATTCGAGATAAGACTGAGTCATTAGTGACTAATCTCGAAGTCAAACCGTAATTACGACGGTTTGACTTTTAGCTAAATAACTAAGCTAAACACAACTAAACAAGACTAGCAGACTTACAGGAGTCCAATGCACGAATTATGATCAGATGGGAGAGTTCCTTAGCTCCAGAAATGCTCCAATGATCAAATGCAAGTGTGAAGAATGTTGTGATCTTGGAGTGCCTTTTATACTTGTTGCACTCACCATGATTGGTTGAAAACTAACTCTAGGATTAACCACAACCATCCAACACTTGTCCTAGTGCTTCTAGGATAGTTTAGGGTCTTTAAATAATGAGAAAAACCGGTTTAATGGGTTAAAATCACGAAAGACAGGCAACAGCCCGTTTTTTGGAGCTGGGCGCACCCCTGCGCATCGTAGCAACATATTGCTACGATGCGTAAGCCTTCAACAGGGGCTGTTTTGCTTGTTCTTTCATTATCTCGAAAAGGCAGCCCACTTGCACGACTTTGGGGCCTCAATTTGCAACTTAGGACCCTCACAAAGTGTATGATCCTGTATAATACCCTACCATTTGAACTTGTTCCATTTGAATGCATTTGCAAGACCCGAAAACATCGGTTTATCATTCAATTTCTTCATGAGATCATAACATGCTTTTGCAAGTCCTTTATTGGCAATAATTCTCTGAATTGTGGCATGAAAGATGTGTAGTAATATTATATCGGGTCTTGGGATTTATAATTGAGGTCGTTCAGAGGTAACAATTTAACATGACGCCACTTTAAATCCTACCAAATTATCTTTATTAAATTCGGGTTTACAACGCGTTTTGTCTTACATGACACGTGTCGTTTTATTATTGAACCCGAAATTTTCGAGGTGTTACATCCTCACCCCCTTAAAATAAATCTTGACCCGAGATTTACTGAAACAAGTAAGGGTACTTTTCTTTCATCGTGGATTCAACCTCCCACGTGAAATCGGGACCTCTACGGGCATCCCATTTGACCTTTACAAAAGGTATATGCTTCCTTCGAAGCTTCCTTACCTGTCGATCTTCAATCGACAAAGGTTTTTCCACAAACGTTAAGCTCTTATTTATTTGCACATCTGTATGTGGCATGACATGTGAATCGTCAGCGGAACACTTCTTTAGATTGCAGATGTGGAACACATTGTGAATTCCACTGAGCTCTTCTGGTAAGTTCAACTTGTAGGCAACTGACCCGACACGTTCGATAACCTCGAAAGGTCCTATGTATCTCGGGCTTAGTTTGCCTTTCTTACCAAATCGCATCACCCCTTTCCATGGTGACACTTTAAGTAGGACTTTGTCACCTACTTCGAAGTGAAAATCCTTACGACTTGGATCCGCGTAACTCTTCTGCCTATTCCGGGCAGCTTGGAGATTGTTACGGATCTGGACAATCTTGTCCGTCGTTTCGAACACGATCTCTGGTCCTGATAACTGGACTTCTCCAACTTCCGCCCAACAAACTGGCGATCTACACTTTCTACCGTATAATGCCTCAAAAGGCGCAGCCTTTATGCTGGTATGGTAGCTATTGTTGTAGGAGAATTCGATCAATGGTAGGTTCTTATCCCAGCTACCTCCCAAATCGATCGCGCATGCGCGTAGCATGTCTTCCAACGTTTGAATAGTACGCTCACTCTGACTGTCTGTCTGAGGATGGTAAGCCGTACTAAAGTTCAAACGTGTGCCCAAAGATTGCTGGAAGCTCTTCCAAAAATGTGACATGTACCTAGTATCTCTATCAGAGATAATAGCTACAGGTATGCCGTGTAAGGCTACAATCTTATCAACGTATAACTGGGCTAACATATCGGAGCTATAAGTCTCCTTGATGGGTAAGAAATGAGCTGACTTAGTCAGTCGGTCAACTATAACCCATATCGTATCATTTCCTTTCCTTGTCTTGGGTAACTTGGTAATAAAATCCATAGTTACCATCTCCCACTTCCACGTTGGAAGTTCAGGCTGTTGTAGCAAACCTGACGGTTTCTGATGCTCGGCTTTGACTTGCGCACATGTCAAGCATTTTGCTACATGGGCGGCTACAGACTTTTTCAAGCCTATCCACCAATAATTTGCCTTCAAATCCTGGTACATCTTATCAGCTCCAGGATGAACGGAGTATTTGGAACTATGGGCTTCCTGGAGGATGACATCTCGAAGTCCTCCATAAATTGGAACCCATATTCGTCCGTTTAATCGTAAGATTCCGTCCTTGCTAAGAGTTAACTGCTCCTCAGTCACTCCTAATTTTTCATTAGGATAGTTAGCTTCCAACACAGCTTCCTTCTGTGCAGCTAACACCCTTTCTATCAAACTGTTCTTTATCTCCATACGCTTGGCGTTAATTCGAATGGGTTTAACCCTTTCCTTTCTGCTCAAGGCATCAGCGACTACATTCGCTTTGCCGGGATGGTATTTGATTTCACAATCATAATCATTTAAAGTTTCCATCCAACGGCGTTGCCTCATGTTTAATTCTTTCTGGTTAAACAGATGCTGGAGGCTCTTGTGATCAGAAAAGATCACAAACTTGATTCCATAAAGATAATGCCTCCACAGTTTTAGTGCGAACACAACGGCACCCAATTCCAAGTCATGGGTGGTGTAATTCTTTTCGTGCACCTTTAACTGTCGTGATGCATAGGCAATAACTTTGCCTTTCTGCATAAGCACACACCCCATGCCAGTGTGTGATGCATCACAATAAACTACAAATTCTTCAGCGCCTTCAGGTAATGTAAGCACAGGAGCGTTGCTCAACTTTTGTCTCAAAACATCGATGGACTCTTGCTGCTTAGGGCCCCAAACGAACTTTACTTTCTTCTTGGTCAGGGAAGTTAGGGGTGCAGCAATCCTTGAAAATTTTTCAATGAAGCGTCTGTAATATCCTACCAATCCCAGGAAACTACGAATCTCCGTAGGTGTCTTTGGCTCTTGCCAATTCATAACAGCTTCCACTTTAGCGGGATCCACCTGGATACCACGCTCACTGACCACATGTCCAAGGAATTGGACTTCTCGTAGCCAAAATTCACACTTAGAGAATTTGGCATAGAGCTTCTCCTGATGTAGGAGTTTGAGAATACAACGTAGGTGTTTCTCATGGTCAACTTGATTCTTAGAATAAATAAGGATGTCATCGATGAAAACGATAACAAATTTATCTAAGTAAGGCTTGCAGACGCGATTCATGAGATCCATGAACGCGGCTGGTGCATTAGTGAGCCCAAAAGGCATCACTAGGAACTCGTAGTGACCGTAGCGAGTCCTGAATGCAGTCTTGTGAACGTCTTCATCCTTAACCTTCAACTGATGGTAGCCTGACCTCAGATCAATCTTTGAGAAGTAACTTGCCCCTTGAAGCTGATCGAACAAATCGTCGATCCTGGGCAATGGATATCTATTTTTTATCGTGACTTTATTAAGCTCGCGATAGTCGATGCACAGACGCATCGACCCATCCTTCTTCTTGACAAACAGGATTGGCGCTCCCCAAGGAGATGAACTAGGTCGAATGAAACCCTTAGCCAGCAATTCATCTAGCTGCGTCCGCAACTCCTTCATTTCTGTGGGTGCCATTCTGTATGGTGCCCTAGCAACTAGTGCTGCTCCGGGGATGATATCTATCCTGAATTCAACTTGTCTATCTGGTGGCAAACCAGGTAGATCTTCAGGAAACACTTATGGGTATTCAGAGATGACAGGGATGTCTTCTAACTTCGGTTTGGGCTCATCAATAATTACCTGTGCCATGTAGATGACACACCCCTTCTTCAAACACTTGGAAGCCTTGAGCATAGTCACGTGCTCAGGTAGTCCATACTGGGTATCTCCCCGAATGGTAAGTGACTCACCAGACGGAGTCTTTATCACTACTTGCTTCATGTTACAGACGATTTGGGCCTGGTTATGAGATAACCAGTCCATACCCAGAACTATGTCAAAACCGGCTAACTTAAAGGGAAGTAGAGATAGAGGAAAAGAATGGTTCTTAATGGATATAACACATCCATCTAACACAGTAGAGACGGTTTCAATGGTACCATCTGCTAACTCTACCTCATAATTCACTTTTAGGGTTTTGACAGGTAAATTCAACAATTTACAAAATTTATGATCTACGAAAGACTTATCTGCACCTGAATAAAAAAGTACTCTTGCAAAAACATCATTTACAAGGAAAGTACCTGTTATGACGTTATCATCCTGCACAGCCTCCTTCGCATCCATCCTGAAGACTCTGGCATTAGTCTTTTTAGCCTCCTCAGGCTTCTTGTTGTACTTAGGGCAGTTAGTCTTTATGTGGCCCTTTTCATTGCAACGGTAGCACGTTGCATCTTTCATCTTCTTGCAATCCAAGGTTTTGTGTTCCTTGGACTTGCACAAACCACAAGCAAAAGACCTTGACTCGTTATTCGAGTTTGATTCGAGTCTGCACTTTCCAAAGTGCTGTTTCTTGCAAGTTTTGCAAGTGGGATTCTCTCCAGAACGATGCCCATCCTTCTTCGAATCCGATCCCTTCTTGTGATCACCGCTCCTACGGTGCTTCTTGTTCGATCTTCGCGAACCATCATCTTCTCGCTTCCTCTTCTCAGCATCCTTATTCCTCAGCGATCTCTGCCGGACCGCATCCAGTGTGAGGGATAAGGAAAGGTCAGTTACAGACCTGAAGGTAACTGGCCGAGAAGCTTTTACACTGGCCTTGATCTCGGGTTCTAATCCACCAATAAAACGAGCGATCCTTTTAGGCTCCGGGGTTACCAGATAAGGTACCAATCGGGATAGTGTATTGAAGCTTGTCAGATATGCTTGACAGTCAAGGTTTTTCATCACCAGTGATAGAAAGTCATATTCTATCTTTTCCACCTCATGTTGAGGGCAGAAATTTTCCTTGATCAAGGCGATGAATTGATCCCACGACATACTATACAACGGGATCTTTCCGGAGGCCTCCATCAGAGATCTCCACCAAGCTAACGCCTCGCCTTTGAAGGACTGTGAGACAAATTTAACCACATCACCTTCAGCGCATCCGCTGATGTCCACGACCGTGTCCATCTCATCCAGCCACGTCATACAATCGACGGCTCCTTTCTCCCCCGTAAAATCCCTGGGTTTACAAGACACAAAGTACTTATATGTGCAACCCTTGTTACGGGGTCCCTGATGCAGTACTAAATGCTGAGATGGATTACTTTGGTGGTTGGTGGACTGGCGATCATCATCGTTTTTCTTTGGTCCATTCTTTTTGGGAGGAGGCTTGTTATGAGCCTCAGAATGTGTCCTGGGCTTTGAATGTGATGTAGAGTGGGTCCTACTCCGAGTACCACTGTATTCCTCATACTGTCTATCCAAAGCTTGTGTGATAGCGCCGTCTATGATTGCTTTTAGTTCAGCACCCGTTAACGTAATCTGGGCGTTCTCATTCGGCTCCACTGGATGGCTGTTTACTTCATTGGAGTCAGCCATTTGTATTGAACTGTTGCAGAAAACAAGGTCAATATTTTTATTTGGGATTTTATTATGGAATTACCCCTTAGGGTAATTCGTTAACCATGGTAAACAGAGACCATATTTGGTTAACTTATTAATCGCATTAATTTAGGATTTTAATTAAAATTTATCCTAAACATAAACAATAACAATATATATATTAGCACATAAGGCTTGGTCACATGGACAATTTCATAAACTATGATTTCAGAGAATCAAGACTTTTAAGGTTTGAACCTAGTTCATTACCCTTATTTGGCAGGGAGTCAATGCTACCACTGTCTTTTGGCTCATGTAGAAATGAGCAAGGCCCGTAGGCACTATATTACCACGTATGGTTAAATATGATCATCTTAATTGATGATGTAAATCCAGGATTCAGAGATCATTAAACTGGATTAGGAATCTTCTAAAGAATCCTTATTCATTTAAGAATGACATGTGATTTCTAACGAATCACTTCTGCCAGGAGTGTTAACATGTTTTAAGATGTTAACAGGGATTTGAATCTTTTAAACCGGTCTTATCATTTTGGCCCGGTCTTATATTTGACACGAGGCTAGGTTTCACACTTAAAGATTCTTAATTAAATGATTACTTAGGCAGATTAAAAGGAATGATTTTAATTTATTTATTTCATTTATAATTTATTTATGCACAAATGGCAAATATGAAATTTATAAAAATAACACTCCATTAATTTATCACTATATTACATATCGCCCTAAACGGGTCTTTTACACGTGAAATTTGCCCACGCAGGAGCTAAATCATACAGATATGCCCACACAGGGGTCTTACAGAAGACATGCCCACGTAGGGGTCTTACAGAAAGACATAAGTCCTCGCAGGGACTATCAAACATAAGTCCACGCAGGGACTAAACATACAACATACCCTCGTAGGGGTATATGGAAAGATAGACCCACGTAGGGGTCAATACACACAACAAACATACATACCCACGTAGGGGCTTAACAACAAGATATGCCCACGCAGGGGCTTATACATCAGCGATGGAAGAATTCAACGATCCTTCTTGTTCTTCCCCTTGATCAGACCCATCAGTCCTTGGAAGAATGTCTGCCTTTCCCTACGATCCTCGTGAGCTTCCCGTTCAACTTGCTGCAACCTATGTAGAATTTCCTCCCGTTCTGGGGGAGAAAATCGTGGCGGCTGCGACTGCGTTCTAATGATAGGCCTGGGAGGTATTGGGTACCCCTGATTCGGGTAGCTTACCCCCCATGGATCTCCGTAGGGTCCTTGGGCATTGAGGGCGTTATAATTTGCTGCTTCCATATAAGGATCTGCCTCAGCGAATCCGTAGTTGTGGTAAGCTGGTGGTTCAAACGGGTTGTAATTACTTGGACCCGTGTACGCTGGGATTGGGTTATCAAAACCCATGTGCGGTGGCTGTTGAAAAGCTGGCTGCGAAGGCCCACCCATTTGTGGGTCCTCATAGTGCGGCGGGTAGTGACTTGCACTAGACTGTCGTGGGGAATCGAAAGTGAAGCCCCCTGGTCTCACCGACATGCGGGCACCGGTTCTCCTACGCCTTGGCGGTTGAGGAGGTGGCGGTTGAACTGGTGGCGGTGGAGGTGGTGGCGTAACTGCCACAAACCGGTGATCCTCAGGTGAATCTTGATGATGCGGCTGTGGCTGTGGCTCCTGCTGCTGCTGAGAATGCTGCTGCTGATGCTGCCCATGTGACGACGAGTGGTGTGATGGTGTATAATACCACTGGTGTTGATCGAACAGGGCTTGGAAACTGTCCGGACCACCATAGGGTGATCCGTGGAAGGACGATCCGTCGGAGATTTCGATCGGATGGTTTGGAGTACCACTTGCCGGCATGACGGGGTCCGTATCCTCGTCCATATCGTCGGCGTGATCTCCTGAAAAGTGGTCCTCCGGACCCAGTGGGTTAAAACCCACGGGCTCTGGTATGAACCCAACCGGGTTAAACCGTCCCCTAAAAACAGGTGTAGGGTCCCCATATGAATGATGAGATAGGGACCTCTGTAGTGGTATATAGGACGGTTGAGGGTTATGGGGTTCATAAGGATTTAGAGCAGGAGGTGTGGAAGTATGTGAAACCGATCGTCTGGCCGTAATTACGACGGTTTGACTTTTAGCTAAATAACTAAGCTAAACACAACTAAACAAGACTAGCAGACTTACAGGAGTCCAATGCACGAATTATGATCAGATGGGAGAGTTCCTTAGCTCCAGAAATGCTCCAATGATCAAATGCAAGTGTGAAGAATGTTGTGATCTTGGAGTGCCTTTTATACTTGTTGCACTCACCATGATTGGTTGACAACTAACTCTAGGATTAACCACAACCATCCAACACTTGTCCTAGTGCTTCTAGGATAGTTTAGGGTCTTTAAATAATGAGAAAAACCGGTTTAATGGGTTAAAATCACGAAAGACAGGCAACAGCCCGTTTTTTGGAGCTGGGCGCACCCCTGCGCATCGTAGCAACATATTGCTACGATGCGTAAGCCTTCAACAGGGGCTGTTTTGCTTGTTCTTTCATTATCTCGAAAAGGCAGCCCACTTGCACGACTTTGGGGCCTCAATTTGCAACTTAGGACCCTCACAAAGTGTATGATCCTGTATAATACCCTACCATTTGAACTTGTTCCATTTGAATGCATTTGCAAGACCCGAAAACATCGGTTTATCATTCAATTTCTTCATGAGATCATAACATGCTTTTGCAAGTCCTTTATTGGCAATAATTCTCTGAATTGTGGCATGAAAGATGTGTAGTAATATTATATCGGGTCTTGGGATTTATAATTGAGGTCGTTCAGAGGTAACAATTTAACATGACGCCACTTTAAATCCTACCAAATTATCTTTATTAAATTCGGGTTTACAACGCGTTTTGTCTTACATGACACGTGTCGTTTTATTATTGAACCCGAAATTTTCGAGGTGTTACATTCACTATCAACCATCTATTCTTTCTGTTTATGAGAAACTCCCTGTTTTGTTTGGATTGCCGTTGGACAATTCTTGGCAATATGACCAACTATTTTGCATTGAAAACAGGTTCTCGTTTCCTTTTTCTTAGCAACTTCCTTCTTCATTTCTTCTTGCTTTTTAGCAAGGAATTCTTTGTTTGTCTGCTTTCTGAACAATTGCTCTTTTTCTTCTTCAGATGATGTTCCTGGAGCAAAAACAGTATTTGGTTTATAAATTTTCTTTTTTTTATGATTTTCTGGTGGAATAAATCCAAGACCTTTTCTTTTGAAATTACCGTTATGGTTTGGTTTCTTTTGAAATCCAGAACCAGAACTGTAACCCTTTTTCTTGTTTAACCTCTGTTGATCTCTTGAGGTGTACTTTTTAGGTTTTACAGAAAGATTTACATCTTTTATTTCAGAAATATTAATTTATGTTAGTTTGAAAACCTTTTTGATCATTTCCATTTTAACACCTCTTATTGGAAATTCTTCATCAGAATATAATTTGTCAGAATCATTCAAAGTATATGCTACTTTGACTGTTTCATCATTCAAATTAGTTTTTGATAACAAAAACTCTTTATTGTAAACCCGTTTGCCCTTTTTGACTGTTGGACTTGACGTTTCAGACTTTGACTCTGAATTTGACTTCGACTTTGACTCCTCAGTTTCATCGTTATCCAACACCTGATCGACCACTTTCTTTATTAATTCGGACTCATGATCAGTGTCAGACGATGTAAAAGTGACATCTATGTTGTCTGGCAAATTTTCTGAAAACTCAGACTCCCATTGTAAATTGGTTGCCTTTTTTACTCTTTCTGAATTTGGATTTGTAGGAGAATATCCATTTTCAAGTGGAGGTGGACACTTGTTGTAACTGGCACCTTGTTTCTTACCAGAAATCTTCATTTCAGTATCCTTCTTCTTTTCAGAACTCTTGTCTTCAGATACTTCCTCTTCATCAAATGCCTTCATGCCTTCAACGGTTGGATAAATCATGTCAATAACATAAGAAGTACATGAGTAACTTTTTAATAACCTATTTACTCTTTCTGTTTCAATCCTCTGGGTTTCCAGTTTCTGTTCCAGTACAGCACACTTCTCAATATAATTGTTGACAATTTTTTGCTTTGTCATGAAAGCTCCTTGAAGAGTCTTCATAGTTGTTGCTTGTTCACTGCTTGATTGATTGTACAGATTCATTGACTTGTTAAGAACATCATAGGATTCTTTCAATCTGTTCATGTTCTGAATCAAAGTACTGTTTTGCTTTTTCACTGCTTCACAATTCTCACATTTCACCTGAATCTTTTGTGCATCAGCTTCTGTATCAACTTTAAAAACTGAAACTTCTTTTACCTTTCTTTTAATTACTGGGACTTCTTCATCGTCACTGCTGACTGGTTTTTTAACTTTCTTCTTTTTCTTTCGAGCTTTTTCATCATCACTGTCTCTCTCTTCCATCAACTTTAAGTGCTCTTCCATTCTTCTTGCATAATAATCATCATCATTATCACTATCTTCAGCAATTCAAGCAACAAAAGCTTTGTGATTTGGAGTTTTGTTAGGATCATAGTCATCCCAACTGAAATTTTTCCAGCTAAAACCTTCTGGTAGTCTTTCATCATCTTGATCTATCAGACATGCTTTGCTGTCAGCTGAAATATATTTATCCCAACTGGATCCTTTTGTTGACTTTTTATCATCTTGATTCACCATACAAGCTCTCTTTGATGACTCCTCGATTGCCTTCTTAGCATGTGCAGTTTGTGGTTCTTGTTGTTGTTGAGCAACTTGATGATAAATTGCTTTCCGATAGTAGTCATTGTTGTTGAACGGATTTTGAGCTCCACTTGCTTCGCGATTTGTGCACTCTCTCTTGAAGTGTCCTTTTTCCCTGCAACGAAAACAAGTAACTTTAGATTTATCAAAACCTAAAGTAGAAACATTTGCATCGCGGAAATCATCTCTTCCCGTAATTTGTTTAAACTTTTCGGCTCTTCTCAAAACACTCGCCAAACACCACTTTATATCCATCAATTCCATCTCCTCAGCATCAATCTGATCGTAATCCTCTTTTGTCAACATTGGATTCCCGATCCGTCCTGCGACTAAGCTCCTATATGACTCTAATACAGTTACCAACAAAGACATGTGACTTTTTGCAACTTCTTCTGGGTAATCTTGATCATTTTCAAGATTTAATGCAATGTTGCATTTAATAACTTTGCCATTCTTTGTTGTTGACAGGTTTGAATCAAATGATGGATATGAAGAAAAACTTGTTTTGCTGTTTGATCCTTTAGATGACCCTCCAGACGAACTCTTAGCATTGAATGCAGTTTCAACCTTTGGTGACATGTTGGTCTTATCACTAATACCTCCTTTGTAATAAAGACCTATATCTTGTTCTCCATCAAAATCTTTCATTCTTGAAATCTTTCTTTGTTCCATTTCCTGAGCTTCAAATTTTTCAATGAACTTACTCAGTGTCAAATTGCTAAAATCTTTCTTATTTCTCAACATCATGAGATATGTGCCCCAAGTTTCATGTGGCAATGCATCAGCCAACTTCTCAATCAATTCTTCATTATCTTTTGTAATGCTCACCCTCTTCATGTTGACTAACAGATTTCAATATCTTTCGATAATCTGTTTAGTGCTCTCAGTTCTCAAACCACGAAATAGATCAAATTCCTTTTTCAAAAGTGATTTTTTGTTCTTGATCATTTCTTTACTTCCAACAAACTTTGATTTTAAAGCTTTCCAGATTGAATAAGCAGTTTCATTGTGTTGCAATAAAACCAAGATATCTTCCTTAACAACTTGATGCAATAAACTCGTCATCATCTTTTCATCTTTGTATTTCTTTTTCTCTTCTACACTTAGATCTTTAATTGCAATAATCTCCTCATCATCAGTCATCGGGCTAACATATTTCGTTTCAACACATTCCCAAGCATCCAAGTAATTTGCTTGTACCCAATTCTCAAATCGTTCTTCCCATCCTTTATACTCCTCATTGTTCATGAGCTTTGGCGGTTTTTGCATGGTACCCGTTTCATTTTCTAACATTGTGTGTTGGGCAATGCTAATCGGAGTAGCAAAAGCGTTGTAAAATTCCTCTTCCATGATTAGGTTTTACAATTTCACAAAATTAGAATGTTCAAACGAAATCAACTACTTTCAAACGAAATGACCCTTTGGTGCGAAATACCCTTTCAAGCGAAATAACCAATCCTGTGCGAAATCACTGTTTTCGTGCGAAATAACACCCTCTCAAACGAAATAGGTGATTTCGTGTGAAATCCTCAAATGAAATTCCAATTTGATGCGAAATAACTGATTTCGTGTGGAACTCTCAAACGAAATTCCAATCTGGTGCGAAATAAGGCTTATTTCGTGTGAAATACTGCTGATGTCATCATCTCGAGCTGTTTTTGCGAAAATTGATTAGGTTTTAAGCCGTTTTAAGAACTGAAACTTTCTAGGATTTGTTAAAACACTGTTTCGCACATTATGTGTAAATTTCAAGTCATTTTGTCCGTGAAAACTTGTTAATTTTGAAAAATGAGTGTAGAAATCAGAATTTTCAGCTGAATTGGTATGAACTCTTCCACCTGAGCTCTGATACCACTTGTAGGATCGATTTGTGACCCGAATGAGTCGATCAGAAGAGTTTTTGCACAATACGAAAGGCGGAAACAGTCGTATCGAGTTCAATTCATCTAGATATTCACTTTAAACTGTCTATTGGTTGATTTGACAAACTTTTACAGCGAGTAGACACTTCGGCAGCAGTTCGGTACTGAAACCGAAAAGTTACAAATGACAAGGCATCAAAGGTATTTATAGGAGGGCTAATTTTGCATGGAACAGCCCAAGCAAAATTAGTTTCATACGAAATCTAATTTCATGCGAAATTACCACTTAATTTCGTACGAAATAACCTATGTGTTATTTCGTGCGAAATACCCACAAACACACTTTTCTCGTTTTGCGTGCCCTGATCTATCTAATACAATACAAGACTCGATACAAGACGAAGTCGACATACATATGCACCAACAGTCCCCAACATTTCAGTTTTCGTTCCCGAATAGTCTCTGTGCCTAACATCAGTTAATTTTCTCAGTTAAGATTGTGTGAAATGACAAAAATACCATTTCCTTAAAAAGGGCAAATAACAAGGACTATCTAGGCATTTAATAAATAAAAAAATAAAAATCTAATAAGTCAAATTTCAAGTGAGCTCCACAAACTACCCCACCCTCACCCTACCCCCTATCATCTTCTTCTTCTGAATATCCACCGAACACCCACCACCACCATCTTCCCTCCACCATAACTGAACACCCCCCTCCACAACTGTAAAGCGAACCAAGCTTTATTGGAATGTGACCGGAAAGTTTGTTGGAAAACAGAAATAGAGGTGACAAGGAGGTAAGAATGGATATATTAGGTGGGACTGGACCAGAAAGTTGATTTGATGAAAGATCAAGGTGGATCAAATTACGTAGAAGCGAAATTGACAGTAAGATTGAGCCACTGAGTGATGCATCGGAGAGGTTAACATCCACCACCTGACTAAACTTTCCTGCACAAGTGACACTAGTCCAGTTGTAATAAGGGACTGTTTGGTAGCCTCTGAATGGTCATTAAGAGGCTACCTCTTAATGGAACCAATAAGAATTTTATCAATGAGAAGGTAGAAGAATGTGACATGTGATGATTTACCATTCAGAGGTTACCTCTTAACCATTCAGACTTGATGTTACCTCTTATTCATTCAGAGGTTTTAAACCATTAAGAGGTAGCATCTGAATGGTCATTAAGAGGCTACCAAACAGCCCCTAACTTAGGTTTTGCTCTGACCAGTTATGGAGAACATTTTATGGGTCTTGGGTAAAAGATGTTTTAACATCTAGAAGAATTTGTAGATTGGTAGCAGAGTTTAAATTTTGAGAATAAGTATCTCGAGAAGAAGAAGATGATGGGGGATAGGGTGAGGGTGGGGTAGGTTCTGGGCAGGGCCGTCTCCAAAAATTTAAAAAAAAAAAAAAAAAATTGGCCCCATGCGAGATAAAAAATTTGGGCCCTATTCACAAAAAAAAAAAATTGGTCCAGCAGCACCCCTCAATTTATTAATTGGGTTTTGAATTCGTTTTGTTTATTAAATTGGCATTGAGTTACTTTCATTACACTTTCACAAGTTGGGCTTCTCAAATAAACATCCGAGCAGCACCCCTAAATTCACTAACAACACTTGTTCCTTATTTACCATTGTCTAATAAACGGCCTAGCTGAGCTTACTTAAACTTGTTTACGAGCCGAGCACAATCCTAAAAAACATTGTTTAGTAAAGGAGCACGAGCCCGAGCTTCACTTATTGAGCTCACGAGCCTTCAAGTCTATTATTTATATTATTTTTAATTAATATATAATAAACGAGTCGAGCTCAAGCTTGAGATATTACCAACGAGCCAAACTCGAGCTCTCATAAGCAAAACTAGATATTGAGTTCTTCTAAGTTTATGTTGCTAATAGTTAAATGAGAAATAAAAAAGCTATGAACTTAAACAATAAAACATGTAAAGTTTGTTTTGTAAATGATTAAATGAGAAGAAAAAAAATGAAATTATTTACAAACTTATGAAGGCCCATATTTAAATGTGGGAATGAACACTTAAACTATAAAATAAGCTTTATGGGGCTTAAATCAGCAAAGGCCCACATAAACACAATACATGGGAACCAACGAAAATTATGAAAAAAGAGGTAAGCGTTGGATTTGATCCCGGAACCGTTGTGCTTTTATTAGTAAACTACCGCATCCATTGAGCCAAATAGTGAATTTGTATCATTTTTCTACAATAATTTTATATATAAAAAATAAATATATATTTTAAACATTTTGGGCCCCTAGATAGTTTGCTCCCGCACTGGCCCAAAGCCGACAGTGGTTCTGGGGCACATTTGAAATTTGACTTGTTAATTAGATTTTTTTTATTTATTAAATGCCTGGATAGTCCATGTAGTTTTCCCTTTTTAAGGAAAGGGTATTTTTGTCATTTCACACCCTTTTAACTGAGAAAACTAACTGATGTTAGGCATAGGAACTATTCCGGGAATGAAAATTGAAAAATTTAAGACTATAACTGTAATCATGGTTGTAAAAATCCCGACTAGTCTCCGATTAGTCGTCGATTAATCACTAATCGGAGGTTCACCGATTAATGACCGATTTATCGCTAGGCAGTCAATGGCGGTCCTATTCTGGCCAAACGCCGGCCAAATTTTAACCAAACCCTATAAATTCCTTCCAAATACTTTAGAAAAATGGTCAATGAGGGGTTAAAACATGTCTACTTTAAAAAAAAAACCACATATAAAAGTGTGTGTGTATATATGTAACTAAAAATTACATATAAAAATCTCAATCTGATTAATTCCGATTAATCCCTGTTAATCCCGATTAATCGCTAGTCGGTACCCCACCGCCCGACTAGCGCCTAGTGATTCTTACAACACTAACTGTAATTTTAAAAAGTTAAGGACTAAAAGTGAAAAAAAGGGCAACCTACAATATCCGAGCATTTAACTCATATTCTAATTTTCAAGAGAACGTGTTTGTTTGTTTGTACACAAAGTCACATACACAAAACGGTTGACTTCAATGAATGAATTTAATATAGCAAGTCTAGATTACATATTCAAACTGTCAAGGGTAGGTAGGGTGAGTATGGTTGGTATTTAAGGTTTGTGTTTAAAGTCATTTATACATATAAAAAGTCAAAATGAAGTACAAAAACAGTTCTTAGACTTTGTCTAGGCTAACACTTCTAGGGTCTCAGATATAATTCTTTTTCAATTTTAGTCCAAATTCAAACAAATCCATCGTCTTCATAATCATATTATCAACCAAAAAAAAAAAAACACACACATTTGTGTGTGCGTGTGTATGTACTATGGACATATAGCTCAACACTTTTTTAAGTCTTGGATTGAATTGTAGTTTCGAGACTTTTTTCCTAATGAAAAAATTGGCATAACATTATCATCCCATTTATCTAGGTTTGTTATTCATAACAATATGATGAATAGTTTATAGTTGGTATAGTTAAACTAGTTATATTAATTGATGTATCTATACGGATACATACTTTTTGATAAAATTCTTTCACATATCATGTGTATATAAATGTGTCCATCCACTATTGGTTGAGCCAACTGGTCCTACGCCGGATTAATGTATAGATTTATGAGTAAAATTAGTGGGTGTGTAAGTTACCTTTTTTTAAATGAGGTTCTATCTTCTAGTGGACTCGCTAGTCATGTTCTCATTCGGGGTTGTGGCGCCGCTTGGTGGCGAAGACAAAGAAGGAGCAGAGGCAACTTTGGTACCGCTTGGGATGTGGCACCAACGCGAACATGGGAATACCATGCCACACCTTCAGTACCGCCCCCACCCTGGGTCGTGTGACACCACGAGATGACGATAATACGTGGCCTAATTCGTTCATATGGTGTCAAATCCAAATTAAAACCAAAGAAAACATTAGAGTTAGCTAAACATGGATATAATCAAAATCCATATATTCAAGTTAGCCAAACTCCTAAACTTGAATATTTGTGTTGTTACCATTAATTATCCACTATAATTTTCATGTTAATTGAGCATTTGAGCCCCCGTCACGCTTTAAAGGGGCAAAAACTCGCTAAAGGGGAGTAGAGTGTTGAATGAACGATCTTGATGCTTGTCATTGAGCATTTCACCTCTTTGTTTTTGTTGTCAGAAAATTGTGGGTCCGGTTCATTAGTTATTTTAAATATAAATTTTCAGGTAACCATAAAAGAAATGTCCCCAAAAGACATGGTGTGGTGATAATGTGTCTCCACTCTATCCAATAAATAGAGACTTCAAATCTTAAAAGGTGCAGATATATCATATATTATACGAGCATTCAGGAGTAGGTTACTTTGCCAGTTAAGAAAAAAGACAAATAAGAAAGAAATAATCATTAACTATACTTAGGGGCTGTTTGTTTACCTCTTAATGAGCCTCTTAATGGTTCAGATCTCTTACTAGTTCAGCACTTAATGGTTCAGACTGTTTGTTTCACGAGCAGATATCTGAATGGTTTAGATATTTGCCTCTGAATGGTTAAGCATTATACAGAGTCTGAATGGTTAAAACCTCTAATTTGAATTGGTCAGACATTTGCCTCTAAACGGTTAAGCATTATACTGACTCTTAATGGTTCACACCTCTTACTTGTTCAACACTTAATCGTTCAGACATCTTACTAATTCAGCACTTAATCATTCAGATGTTGTCAAACAGCCTCTTAATAATGAAAACATTCATTCAATATGGATCTACTTCCATCCATCATAAGTTACTAAACCATACATTATCCAAAAAACCATCTTTGAGGGGTATTAAAACAAATACTCCATGAAGTTTAGGGGGTCTAAATGTAACCTATCCTTTTCATAAATAAACACCTTTTAGCAGTTTACCCTTCCTTTCTGATTTCCATTTCAAGTAGTGCTTTGCTTTCTTTAGGGTTACCAAAATTGGGTGACATTTGTGACCAACAAAAGCATCAGAATCAACTTCTCACCCGTGAGCAATTTCTCTTCACCATATCTATTATTCTGCCCAATTATAGTCATAGATTTGGGTCCTTATATGTGACAATCTCACCTATAAAATTCATTTTTGTTTTCACTATCTAGGTTAATTATTTATGCCATGATCAGGAGTTTTGTAAAGGTTACTGGACTTGCAATGAATTTTTAAAGAGAAAGTTGAAGCTTTTATTATTATTATTTTTTTTTTTTTTTTATTGTTACTATGGTTAGTTAGTTTTTGATGATTTTAAGGTGGACTGTTAGGCACAAGTTTGTTACTTTTTGAAGGGTTATTACTTATTAGTGGTGTTTTATGTACCAAAATAAAGTATGGCTGGTGGAACTGGTGTTACACCATCATGTGTGATTGTAGAAGAAGATGATTTTAAGAATAATAATATTAATATTAATATCACTTCTGGGGTGGAAGAAAGATTAAAGAATTCAGACCAGTTGGATCAACTGGAAGTTGGAAAACCGCCAAGACATATGTCGGTTGTTCGCCATAGCGTGAGCACTGCTACGCTGCTGCCGCCTGTAAATCCGGTATATAAATCAATAAATCATATAAATTTTGAAGCTTGATTGAAAGCTTTGATTTTGTTGTCAAGATTTTTAGTTTTTTTTTTTTTTCATGGTGTCATTTGTTGACTTTTTAAAGTAATTTTTAAGGACTTTGACCTTGGGATTGTTGGGGAATCTGAATATATGCCGATGATGATTCGATCAGGAAGTTGTGCGGAGAAAGGGCCGAAGGAATACATGGAAGATGAACATATATGCATAGACGATCTTCTAGAACATTTAGACACGATAGAAGGTTTACCTCCCGTTGGAGCTTTCTATGGGGTATGCATATAAATCAACGGTTGTGATTTTTAATTACATATATATGCCCTTAAATATCAACGGTTGTGATTTGACGCCAACAGGTTTTTGATGGGCATGGTGGAACCGATGCTGCATCGTATGTTAGAAAGAACATATTGAAGTTCATAATTGAGGACCCGCAGTTTCCGGGTTGCTTGAAGAAGGCGATAAGAAATGCATACATAAAAGCCGATCAAGCATTTGCAGAAAACAGTTCTGTTGATATATCTTCGGGAACCACTGCATTGACCACTCTTGTATTTGGAAGGTCGGTGAGCTTCTTGTTTTCATTTACCCATTCATATTTACAAAAATAAATCCCAATGTTTTTTTTAATTTCCGTTCAGGATGATGGTAGTTGCAAATGCCGGTGATTGTCGGGCCGTTTTAGGAAAACGAGGCAAAGCAATAGAATTATCGAACGACCACAAACCTAATAGTTTATCAGAGAGGCATAGAATTGAACGGCTCGGTGGTGTGATTTATGACGGGTACTTAAATGGTCAATTATCAGTGGCCCGAGCTCTTGGAGACTGGCACATGAAAGGCCAGAAAGGCTCTGCTTGCCCGTTAAGTGCCGAGCCGGAGTTGCAAGAAATTTTATTGATGGAAGAGGATGAGTTTCTTATAATGGGGTGTGACGGACTGTGGGATGTCATGAGCAGTCAATGCGCTGTAACAATAGCCCGAAAAGAATTAATGATTCATAATGACCCGGAAAGATGCTCGAGAGAACTCGTTCGTGAAGCACTTAAACGGAGTACGTGTGATAATTTGACGGTAATTGTGATATGTTTTTCTCCAGATCCACCACCTTGGATTGAGATTCAATCACAAATCGGACATAGGAGGGGTATTTCTTCAGAAGGCTTAAACTTTCTTAAGGGCATTTTAGATGGTAATTTATAAAATCTGTGTTTATAATGCCTATGTACTTGTTTCAGGAAAATATGATGGAAATTAACCTTTGTGTACTTGTTTCGGGAAAAATGTGATATCAAATAGGGTCTCAATCATGTCGGGTTGGTAAGTTGACAGGTTTCCAATTGGAGGTTTGAATTGTTCAAACTACATGTATTCATGCCAAAAACATCAAACCTAACCTGGACACACTTAAATACATGTTACCTAAACGCGACCCGCGACCCGTTTAACCCATCTATTTAAATGTGTAACGATTTGGCTGATAGTAATCAAGTGGTAAATGTGTTTGGCAGGTCGAGTTGTTTATTTAAACTACTTAGCGGATCGACAATTCGATATATTTAATTATCTAGGCTAAACAGGTTAACCCAAATATGATCTTTTTATTAAAGCGGTCAACCCGAACATGGGCGTTTAATTAAATAGGTGAACCTGAACAGGACTCGTTTATTAATCATGTAAGATAAGATATGACAACCCAAAATGTGATTATTTTTGTCATGTTTGCATCAGTGTTATGGGTAAAATTGCCACCCCTAGACCATGTTTTCGAGGCTTGGAATGTGTTAAGCACCAAATTTAGATTAAGGGATTAGATTAACTAACTGAAACACAAATATTACAAAGATGTAAAACTCTTTTCGGTCTAAATTGTTCATATATTGAACTCATACTATGGATTCAAAGCTTACACACTGTGGCTTGGAATTCGTAAGTGTTCTTTGGTTTCGCCTCTCACAAGCAGTTCGTATTACAGTTCCATGATCACAGGTTCTCAAAGTTCTCCATGAATTTCATCATCTTCATCATGACTTGACTCGTGATCATGACTGCAGTCAAACGTTAAGACATCAGATTCTATTTCAAGCCATCATGCAGTAGGTTGATTTTGGTTTATATTTTATCTCTAACATAAATAGATAAAATAAATCATCCAAATTACATATCTAATCACAAATACACTGTATTAATAAAATTATGAAGTGTAAAACTGAACACAAACAAAAAGAACCCAGGTCTGTTATAGAATCATACAACTAAAGATTCGAAAGTTACCTTGTTGACGAGTTGCAGTGTTTGCTAAGGTCGTGACATAATACTTTGCTCACTTCTCCTACTTTAACTGATCCTTTCTTTATCAATTCTGCCAACTGTGGTTAAATACCGCAACAAATGGGTAAGCACATAAGAATAAAAAATCTTATGTTTCAAGTCAAGACATGTCGAGTAATGGGCCATAATGCGTGCAGGTAAGTTTTTGATACGGTCTGGCAATATTGACGCATAACATCATTTGTTCAAAATTTATTTAGAAAAAGGGTGTTAAATTATGATTACAACTTTTAAATTGGTTCAACAATAATTTAATTTATGGAGTAAAATGAGTCAAGAAGTTTTATACATATAAATAAACTTTTGAATATTTTTAACCTATTTGAATCATTCAATCCAGTTGACTGACTAATCTTTTGATTTGACCCACTAGAGATGATGAAACCTGTGAGTCGACTTAATAAGTAAATGAATCAAGATTGGCACGCTATTTCAATGGTGGGATCCGGTAAATGGATTGAACCCTTAGGGACCAACAAGTTATATAAAGCATTGACTCACCTCATCTTCGGTTTCCTCGAGTAATCTGCAATAGATATACAAAACAAATTAGACAGGTTGGTATATTTTTCCACGTAAACAGCATACTAAGACTAAAATTGTTATGGTGAATTGATTTCTAATCTCACCTTCCACAATAGGATGATATCTCCTTTGAGTAAGCACGCGACTCTTGCTTATCTACACATCAGAAGAAAAGATTCTTGCTTATTTGCAAAATGAAATGAAAACTTGCACAAAAAAGAGGCCTTTTGTGTAAATAAATAAAGCATGTACATAAGTAATCATGTTAGTTTAGTCACTAGATACAAATATATAATTTAGTCCTGTTAAGCTAAAGTAAACTGTATAAGACAAGCTTACTGAAGGAAGTTGTCACCAATACATACTGCTAGTGATGTTATCCCAATCATCCACTTTCATCCATATTTTTTTAGTTGAATCCACCTGCATAAATGATCACAAAGCACCCATTATCAATATTGTTATATTACATGTTTAAGCATTTATTAATAATAAATATATGATACATTAAAACATTTATTAATATTTTATATACAATATGTTTAAGCATTCACCTTCTGAAGTGTGTAGTCTTGCATCTTATCGCAAAGCCCATCCAGGAGGTCAACCACTCTCAGTTCACTGACTCTGTTTAATGAAAGTTAATTAGTAAACAAATTTTGAGTCATCTGTGCAAAGCTTTATAGCTGTAGCCGGTAATGCAAAGGGTAAAATATCCAATAAAGAGAGGTAATCATTTTTGAATTTTTACTTGTAATCTATCACTTTTCCTTGACGTTGACCTTTGGAGTCCAATCGATGTCTCATGTCCAGATGGTTTTTTGGTTTCTCCTGGAACAAGATAAAATTACAAATTAATAAAAATAGAAAAGAAACATAGGATAAAAGGGTTGACACTTTCATATAGAACAGTTCAAGAAATGAAAACATCTTCCTTTCTTTTTTCGGGACAGGAAAATGAAAACCATTGTAAGTTGAGAAATCAGTATAAAGTGAGCAGTAATAATCCTCTTATGCAAGTTGAGACACCCGTCCATCGGAATTCATCAAATCTATGTTATAAACCTCTAAGGGGTTTCTAAAGAAAAACATAGTGTAGCCAGTAGAGACTAGAACTTATGTTGAACACTGGCCAAGGAATTCTAGTTCCACCACAAGGTGCAAGGTAAATTATATTTATTCTACTGTGACCCAATTAACATGAGAATCCCATTTATAGTTCCTAAATCATTATCTTTTCTTCTACATCACCACTCTCATTTTTCTCATTTCTTTTAGAAGCGGTTTTGGAAGCAAGATTGTAAAAGTAAAACACTTCCCAGGATAGGAAAAACAATGTATTTGGAAGAAAGCAGAAAGGTGTACCTTCATCAGTTCAAGTTCCAGCTCCTCCTACAAAATGTAAACCAGTTGACCAATTCAAAATATTAATTCAACTTTCAGTCGATAAATGCCAATATTTTCCACCAAAATAATTTAACCAGCAAGTAGAAAAGTAGGGCTGTTCATGAGCCGGGCCGAGACGAGCTAGGGGAAGCTCGGGCTCGGCTCGATTATAAACCGAGCCGGCTCGGCTCGGATTTAAAACCGAGCTGCAAATCTAAACTCGGGCTCGGCTTAGTTTTAAACTGAGCAGGCTCGGCTCGGCTGGCTCGAATTCAAAAGGAAAATTAATACATAGCTCTCAAAGTTCAACAGTCTAAAATATTAATCGATAGTTTAAAAGAGCATATCCAAATAGGGCTGTTCATAAAGCTCGCGGCTCGTAGCTCGGCTCGTAGCTCGCTCGATAGAAGCTCGAGAAAAACTAGCTAAAAAACTCAATTTAAGATGACATGAACTAAGCTGGCTCATTTTTATAACCAAGCCCAGCTCGAGCTAAGCTCGGCTCGGCCCATGGCTCGGCTCGTTGGCTCGTTCTTAGGCTCGTTTAACTCCGACGTAAAGCTCAAGCCAAGTTTAGCCACCAGAATTAATTTCGAGCTTGAGCTCGACCCCACCCTGGCTCGACTCGGCTCGACTCGTTTACATCCAAAAGGAGTTCAACCTAATACATTACAAGCGAAAATCAAGTTCAACAACACAAAATAAGTTTCAAATTTCAACGAAATACAATATAAGTTTATTAGCATGGTAATCCACCTTCAAATATGCCATAGATATACAATTACACTCATCAATACATGTAAATAATAATCAGTTTTTTGTAATATATTATAAAGTATATAAAAATAAAATACATTAAAGTAAAATAATCCGAGCTAAATCCAAGCGAGCTCCAAGCCACGAGCTTTTTGGACAGCCCTAAGTAGAAGACGCCTTAGACGTACATTATAACACCTGTAATAAGCTTTATTTTAACAAAACAAATCATGAAAGCTAACTTTAATTCTAACCAGAACACATCTCCATCAATCTTCAACTAAAAACTCACTAACCAGTCAGTTTAAAGTCTGTATCATAGCTCACATCGCTCAATTCACCCCAAAAAAAGGATCAATCCAATGTAACACATACTGTTTTTACCTAAAATTGAGGAATTAAAAGTTAATTACCTTTTACTTCACAAAACTTTGTATAATTTGTTATATTATGTACAATTGCCTATATGTATTCATATCAATTCGTCAATTTCCTATACCTAAAACCTTTAACCTAACCATAAAATCAAACAGATTTTCTCCAATCTTACAATAAAAAAGCCAGATATATCAACATTCAACACGCACACATCAAAAGCATGAACTAGATCTACAACACAACAACAAACAGATCGGAAATTTCAAAAACGGAACAACGAATCGATTACTCACAGCTACGGCATTGCAAGCTCTGCATTTGTCATGAATGGAATGAGCTAACGATAAAGCGACGAATATTGTCGTCACGAAGATCAAGCGTCGCAACGCCACCGCAACCGCCATCTTCTACTCTTCTCTCCGGCGAAAACCTACACACACACACACAAACACGCACTCCGTCGGATATTCGTTGAACTGAGATTTAAAAAAACTGACCGCTGACCGGAGATTTTTGCTACGTGGAAGACGAGTGTTTCGACCAATTGGAAAGAGACACCTGGCGTAGGGCGGTAGGGCCTGAACACGTCGGATTAATTCTAGAAATTATCTATTTGCCCCTCGTTGATAATGAGAATTTCAGAACTGCCCCCTTGAGTATTGACTGTTGTGAAATATACCTCGTCTATCATCTAAAGAATATGATTTGGGTTTGTAAAGATTAAAGTATAACATACATGTCACATATCTATCATAAATGATTTTGGAAACCATCTCTTGCATTTAGAAGATATGTGGAGATATGTAAAGGAACTGAGGAAGTGAAGATGTTATGGATAACGCATATATGCGGTGGTTGGATAAAATTATAAGGTAATTCGTTCAAACGTTACCTCAATGACTGGTCCATCATGATATATGGACAATTGGACACCTTGCAAAATCTGAACCATGAACCATTTTTGATTGACTAAAAATTAAGATGTCCGTAGTTAAAATGCAGGGCAAGTACAACGGTGACACATGAGAGTATTAAATGCTACATGATAACACGAGTAAAGTTTTACGCTGACTTGTAGCACATAACTATGTCTTGTACTTGCTATAGTATCATGATTGACAAAATAAAGGATATATCCGGTTCAGATATAAGGTATGAACACTAAACGCCATTAATGTCAATTACCGACTATAAAAACATCTTTACAAACGCACATGTAAGTACTATGTAAAAAGTATTTATTTTGATGTTTCACTTACTCTTTCATCTCTACAAACATCAAATACTTGCTCGCTCGTCACAATCAGGTCACGATAACCCCTAATGAAGCTAACGGTGTTCTTTCCTTTGCAGACTCTACGACGACATTCTCACCATCACCTAGCACTGCAACTAAATACTGTTACAAAACATATACCAATTAATTAACTTCACATTACTATAACTTACACAGTTCATTTAAATGCTTACAAAATCTATTATACATAATACACATGTAATGCAACTATCATATTGTTACCTATCTATATACACTATAAATGCAAAATAAACTACCAAAACGGCTCTTAAATCATCATCATTGTCTTCCTATCATCATTCTTTATTGCTCTTGAATCATCGTCATTTACGAGCTGATGTTTGAGTAAAATTTTCATCACACGAAATGTAACGAAAACAATATGATACAAAAACCTCTTATTGTACAATAAACCCCCCAAGGACCGTGTGATTACGCGTTGGGAAAGATTTCCGAGAAGTTAGGAATCTTATCAATGTGTCTCAGGGCACGTTCCGCAATCTGACGTGTACTATAGTCACCATTGTGGAATGCGTCCACGAGTGCAGTGCTAACGTTAGGATCACCCGACACCTCATAGGCAATATCGTCCGTCCTTAAAAGTCTTTCCACCACCCAAACCGCTCGCCTTCCTAAATTCTCGGTTTGTTTCTCGAGTAAAACATCAAGAACCGGTTTAATCCCTTCCACCTCGCATAAAACCGCCACCCCTCCTTCTATATTCACACCGTCGTCTAATAAAGTTGACAATGCAGCTAAAGACGCTTCAACCACCTTCACATCTGCATGATCTAAAAGAGCCACCAGTCTCGGTAATGCCGGTCCTTCTAACAAACAAAAAGTATCCCTTTGTGAACACGAGCCACGATGAACGCGACATAAACCCGTCATCACCGGTTGTGTACTAAAACAAGGAAAGATCGACCCACAGAACCCCGGTTCAGGGATCTCCGGAAGTTTGGTCAGGTTTTTGGATTCTTGAGATAGATTCTCCAAAGCATAAGCCGAGACCATCTGCACTTTATCGAGCCCGCTTTGTTGAAGGAGTTCAATGAATAACCCCGTAAGATCATGATCCCGACACAAAGAGACCGCTTTCGGCTCGTTGGGTAACACAAATGTAATCCTTGAAAGTACCCCGACAAGTCCTTCTAAATACGGTGTTACAAACCGACTTCTTCTCGTTTCTCCTTGTCGAATCATTCTGATTCTCGAAATCATCATTTCGAACGCACCTTCATCGAGCAGTTGACGGGTTAGGCCTATATCTTCTTCGGGGAGATCTGCTAGTATCCCAACAGCCGCTGCTTGTTCTTCTGTACTTGCAATGTTTTCCGCAATCACTTTTATTAACCCGCTGAGCTGACCCGCGGTCCCACGTAACGAACTGGCCAGTTCTTGACCCATGTTTGGTGAAAGATTTTGTAGAAGTTTAATCGAAGCCAAACGGAGATCTTGCTGTGGGGCTTCAACGAACTGCACTAGCCCGTTAATAGCACCCGAGCTTTTGATAGCAGACACGACACCGGTCAATGTAGCCGGAGAGCTGGTGAGCCCAACAAGGACTTGTAACAGTTTGCCTTCGATTGCGGGCCCGGTGTTACTGATCAAATGGAGTAGGTTATGTATTATGTATTCCGACACAAAGGTCTGGTTGTTGGGGCCCACAGGGATCGAGTCAAAGTCGCAATCCGAGGTTACGATGTTTGCGAGTATTGTAGCGGAAATTTCTTTGAGTCGCATTGGGAGCTGGTTCTGGCCCGAAAAAAGGTGTTGGACTAGCGGTGAAAGTATACCTTCATCAACCAATATTTTGGCACTTGGGTCACATGACGAGACTTGGTTCAGGGCTTTTAGAGCCGTTTCTCGAGACTCCATGTTACCGCTTTTCATGAGGTTGATTAATGATGAACCAACGGTTCGAGCCACCAAGACTTTTACATCGTTGCTTAGAGCTAGTTCGCCGAGGTATGAAGCCATGGACAGTTTGGTTTCTGGAGAACCTGCAAGCATCCAAGTGGTCAATAATATATACATTAGAGGTCTAGTTTGACATAGAAATCATTCCCTTCGAATTCTCGTAAGATAAGTGTCAATGGGCGGGATCATATGACAGACCCAGCCCCAAAGCCACAATTTTGAATACAACGGTTTTTCCTTAATTTTATGACTTTTGGTTTGTTTCCTTTTAGGCCATGCGTAGTGGTCCGTGATATACCGCCCAAATCAAACATGGTGCCCCATAGCGCCCCCCAACACCATTACAGGGGGCGCCATGCGTGTTTAAAATTGTGCTCCCGTTATCCTCTTCGCGGCGTGAGGGGGGATTGTTTTCAAAAATCCAACAGTTACCACTCACACACATATATACATACATATATAACCCCACTACACCCTCTTGTGATATAAAGCCCCTCTCTTACGCGTTTTGCCACTTGTCGCATAACGCCCCCTCAGGGGCTTTATGACTACACACTGACTTATATATAAAAAAAAGCGTGAATCTTTTATTTGAGTAATTTACGCATTTATGTAGCAAGTCAATTAGCTTGATGCAATAGTCTATGCATTCAATATTATATAAGACTATTTTCTTTGTTTCTTTCTGCTTCCGCTCAGCATCATTTGTAACAAATTAGACCCGGGTTGACCTGTTTGTTAACAAACGGGTCCGAATGGCCACCTCAAAATATAACAAATTAACAACTAGTTGAAGTATATAACTCGATGCTAATACCTTCAAGTATAAGTGTCAAAAGAGGCTGCAATCGGCCATTTTCAGCCATTTGCCTCACATTATTCTCATTCTTCTCCAAATTTTCCAAAGTTTTATCTGCCATCTCAACTGTCAACAGATTTTCAGATTTACTACTTGTCATTCCAACTAACATGAGAATTGCTCCATTAACAGATCCAATTTTGTCACATAAAGATTCCAACTTTGAGAGCTCAAAGAGCAAGGAGACAGCATCTTCCCTCTCTTTTGACTTTTCATGGGACAAGAATTTGACTACTGTGCGCACGTTATCCCCTTCAGCCATTATTTCCTGCAAGAAAAGAGAACTATCATCAGTTAAAAAGATGATGTGGCATGCAAGTCTGACCGTGTTGGCTTTCCATTGACGTGTTAATGTTTACCTTAAACAAAAATTTACTAAAGTTAAACAAAGACGGCTACCCAACTGCCGTTTTTATGCAATAAGAACTAAATGATGATGTATAAATTATATAATGGTGTGCTAAACGGGTCGTGTTAGCGAGTTAGCGGGCCTAGCCCAACACGAACACAAAATTTGCGTTAGAGTTAATATTCACAGGTTGACACGAACATGACCCATTTAACCCACCCGATTTTTCTCTTTTTAATTTTTTTTAATATTATTACTTTGAAATTACAAATGTACAACCAAAAATATAAATTATACTAATTACATGTAAATTATAAAATCTTATATCAAGTTCGCTTTTAACGTTTAACTATTGGCATAAAATACCCAACCAGTTAAATCACCATGTTCGCGGGTCGACCCGAATCTGTTATTACTAAAACCAAACCCTCAAACTTCTTGATAGATTTGTGGCGCTAATTATTTAGAAGTTGAGTATTGGATTGATATGCAAGTGAAAAAAGAATAGATGTTTAAATACCTTATTATCGTCATCATCTTCCACCACAACTCGAAGAGTCTTCAAAGTTCTACACCTGACTCTACGACTGCTGCTCTTCAACATCTCAACAATCATCGGAATCAGCTCAGAATTCCTAATAATATGCTTATTTGAAACACTTTGTTGGCAAATACGTTGAACGAATCTTAGAGCACGCAAGATCTCCGGCTCAGGACAACTAAGATTCAACGATACCCGGGCCATGTCAAACTGAACAGCTTCATTTCTAGCACTCCATTCTTCAATTGTGTTCCTCAAAGCAATGCTCGGATTCATATCAGTTGTTTTTAGTTCTTTTAATGTCATAGGGCAAACCAGTTTCCTGTTGCTTTCTTTGCATTCGTTGAACCACTTTTGAATGGCTGCACGTTCAAATGTTTGCCCGTTTTCAATGGTTACGGGGTCTGTCATTACTTGTTTTGAAAGAGGGCATATGAACGCATCGTAAATAGGCTCTATGTGTAGTCTTTCATATTGAAAGCTGTCATCTGATTGGCTACCGATTTCATGACTTTCATCCCAGTTCCCGGCCATTATAACGCGCGCAACCTATAAAAAAACAATCAAATTCTGTAGAATATCAGAATATGAAGCTAAAGACGCAAAGAAAGAGGGGAGATAACTGATTTCCTAATGTTTCAACTGAAAATGAATCAACAATCAAATTTTGTAACTTGCAAACTACAACTATAGATGATGACCTGTCTGGATCGGGCTGAAAGCCTGAGCTTAGGCCCATTTGGGGTCCGGGCCCACATAACCCTCCACTCAAAAGAACTTCCTTCCCTCCATCTTTAGCATGGTATCTACTATCCTCTCCCTAACCGCATATACATATGTACATAACATATACACTGATTGGCCTTGGTACTGATTTGACCATCAGAGGGTGTCCGAGGGTGTGGCCTTGATACCTTTGTTCTAAAAAGTGCAAGGCACACTTAGGCGATAGGATCCCTGGAGCCGAGGCAAGAGACAAAGGCCTACGCATCACGTCCATCGACCATCCATGAGGCGCCAGGTATTTATATAACATTTATAATTTGGTTTTAGATGATATTTACTACAATGTATCAATGTTAATGCTTGAAGACACAAAATTTAGATAGTAAAACCTCTATTTTAATAATCAGGCCGTCCCCGCGAATCCCCAAAGTAGAAAAATGAGTCCCTAAATATATTTTTTTATAAAAAAAAAATACACCAAAAACCTTGATATATATAAATTAACATAATTCGAGCCCTGGGCAGTCCCACTCTTCCCCTCCTCCGGGTCAGCTAATATACATATAACCCATATAATTTAATAAATCCCACCAATAGCAAAGCTAAGATAGGGTCCGAGGAGGGTAAGGCGTAGACAGCCTGACCTCTACTACTCCAGAGGAATAGAGAGGCTGTTTCCGGTGCCTAAAGAAGCATAAAAATTTGCCCATGTACAAGAGTCCTAACCCGTGCGCCTCATGTACCCCGATCGGTCATCGCTTCAAGGATCGCCGTGAGGCGCGCTTTTTAAGGCATAGCTCGGGACCCTTCTAACGAGTTCCTTCATGTTGCACTATGTGACAACAATAAACATGGATACAAACATAACACAATTCTGAAGATCACCAAATCATTTCCTTATACTAACTAACAACATATGACAAAGGATCATGTATGCGTTCTATTATAACTTCCATCAGCAATAGTCAGTCAATGCACTAATTACTTGAAAATCATAATCACAGAATGAACATAATTCAGAGGAAATGAAGCAAAATTACCTTGAATAATTGCTACTTAATTGAATTCTGCAAGGTGTTGTAGCATTTATTGATGAGCGAGAGTTTGAGAGCACCAGAAAGAAATGAAGAGGAAGAAGGGGTGAGTGGTATAAACAATGAATGTATGTAATGTATGATGAGAAACTCAAAAGTCAAAAGCGAAAGTTTCTCAATGGTCGTCAAAGTTTTAGAGAGAGAAAGATGGTAGGTGTCGTATTTGACCATGAAAGAGAGGTTACACAGTTTGCAACGTTGACTCCACAACATGGAAATATCTTCATTATCCCTCACCTTTGCTAACTTTATATATTCGTTCAATGTTAGTTTCATCTAAAATAAATTTTTTTTACATATTGTTCATTACTCTTAAATTTTTTGTCATTTTTATCCAAATACCTAATATTTTTATCAAAATTGTCCCTGAGATTTAAGATTTGTTTTATCATTTTCATCCAAAAACTAAATGTTAAAACTCAATAATTTTCATCCAATATACTCAAAAAGAAAATTATAGGGTCTTAAAACTTCAGGGATGTAATGTATATAGAGTTGGGATGCAAAGTTAGTCCGAGAGAATTATATTCAACTTGTGAATTATTTAATTATAAAAGGATATAGATAAAAGAAACAACAACGATACATTATAAGATTTAGACTCGTAATGAGTCGTGTGATTTATATGTTATAATGAAAATGGTCGTGTGAGTCGTATAACATGTTGAAAATGATCATGTGAGCTGTATGACATAGTAAAAATGATCATGTGGGTCATGTAACATAGCGAAAATAGTCATACGGGTTGTATGACATGATGAAAAATGGTGCTGGTGTCGTTTGAGGGCCAAATCATATGCTTGTATAATGTTTTGACCAAGAATGGCTGATGTGACCACTGATAAACATATATGGCCTGTATAGCCTTTTTTCTTTGTCATATGGTCCGCATGACTCATACGTCTTGTATGATGTGACAGAAGAGCTGATGTACACTATTGGCTGTCTCTAAAAGTGCTAAAAATGGGCCCTCGGCGAGATAAAAACCAGGCCCCACCTGTCCTATAATATAGAAGTTTTTTTCCAATACATATAAAACTTAAACATCAAAGTAGGAGCGGCCGAAATATTAGAACTTAAAATCTGATGGTCATTAAAATTATATCTAATGGTTATCAAATGCACTCCCATCCATTTACCCAGACTTTGCTAGACTTATTGGCCTCAATTAATCAATAATTAAGTCTAATGCACTTAACTGGCGCAAAACATGATTAATTAGATGTACAGATAATGTCTCGGATTTACCGGTTGTCACATGGACATCCTAACCAATCAGAGTTGCAATACATGGTAAGGCTCATACCTCAATCTTTCAGTAGAAGGATCCCTTGTCCCGGTGTCGTCTTTAGATATCGAAGAACTCTTGTTACTGCCTCCATGTGGATTTGCCTAGGATCAGCAACAAACTAGCTTAGTACATTGACGGAGTATGCGATGTCCGGTCTTGTCGCTCCATGTGGGTTTACCTAGTTTCATGTTTTGTTCCATAGGGAACATACTTGGACGACAGCCCTTTAAACCGCAATCCTTGAGAATCTCTAACACATATTTCCTTTGACTGAGTACTAATCGCTCCCCCATTTGAGCCACCTCAATACCCAAGAAGTATTTTAAAACTCCAAGATCCTTGAGACTAAACTTGTTTTCCAGAACCTATTTGTCACACCCCCAAAATACCACGTGCAGGAACCCCCGCGAGGCGTGTGACGTACCAGGATCTAGCCACCAATCACATTGAACTCATAACAAGATTTTAAATAAAAACTTTCATTCATTAACATAAAGTATTATAAAACGTTAAATTTATTTCAACATATACAGCGGAAGCATAAAACATTTGTTAAGTGTTTCATAAACCATATGTACAAAAACCATTTGACTTGTTTTGCGATTCCATGTATCTCGACCCATGACCACTCCAGCCTCCCAGACAGCAAGTTCCAATGCTATAACCTTATAGACCTGCAAGCATGCAGACAAGTGTGTCAGACGACGCTGGTAAGTTCAAAGTTTGTTAACACGTTTAGTTACCAGATATGCGTTTAAAACATTTCAGAGATTGATGTTGTTAATAACTCGATTACCGTCGATGGCTCCAGATTATTTGCCATATTCCCCAATGCCTCTATCAAAGCAATGGTCAAGACTGGGGTCATTAGTTCACTCCCGACCTCCCCGGTGCGGTGTGAGGGTGCCAAACGTAAATAGCGCTATTAACTAATACCCCGTTGCCTCCCCGGCAACAATCAGTAGAAGGGACTTGAGTGATAGATATGAGTGTATTAACCAACATCCCAATAACCCGACATTCCTCCCCGGAACGTTTACCAGATGTCCCTCCCCGGGACGCATGCTTGGAAAAAGAGCAGTGAACTCACCTTAGCTTTGCTCGGTATGTTACGTTACATTACTCGTTCCCAGTTGGTCAACCAAACCCTACCGTGGTTACCAAGAGTAATCAGCTTCACAATCACGTATCACATAGCAACTATTTAGATTTTATACACGTTTGCGACACAAGTTCATGTTCCAATAGTTGTTACCAAAATACCCGTTTCATAATAAATCACGTATTGCACGCAAACTATATTCGTCACCAAGTTTACCATATACCATGAGTCAAGTACCCAGTTTGTATTTACAATACACATAATAGTTGAGTCTACTATTCCCATGAGTGAAACCAGGTTTCTCATCACAAGTACAGATATTTCTAGTACACATTAACATTTATCAACATGTGTATCATAATGGTTCACACAAAACAGCATTACGTATAACAGGTATTCAGATTACATATAAGTCGTCATATCCGTGTGATTGTTTCACAAGTCAAAACAAGCTCCTTATTCCTAAACAGCATTACTATTTGCTCAGATAATATACGTAAACCTCAACATTCCTATTCAAGATTATCACAGTGGAATTGCCGACGAAGGACCCCTATGTCGACGAAAATCCATTCGACGAAATACCCTATCTTTCGTCGGGGCTAGGTCGACGAAATACCCTATCTTTCGTCGGGGAACAGTTACAATCCAGAATCATGCAACCCTAATCACTGCCATTTTTCAACCCTAGTATAGCCACCACAAGATCATCGATTCCCATAATCTATTCATACACAAATCATGTGACCCTCGAACTGAACAACACTATGATCAAGATCAAGAATCCTAAATACAACAATCATCTAATCATTTATTGATTCATTCGGAGTATAACAGTTAACATGCGATCATTATTTTAAGCCAAATCAATTCATCAATTAGATACTTCCCTAGAATCACATACAAGTCTAACCTTAACAATAATCATTGAAACACACCAAGAAATCACGCAACCATGCAGGACAAATTGATAAACCGAACGTTTGGGGAAACATTTGCTAACCTTAATCAAAACAGGATCAAAGAATAGCTTGAGTCGAGGAAGGTTTGCCGTCGGTTTCGAAGGAGGAGAGGAGAGGTGATAAGGAGATTAGGGTTTTGTTGATTGATAACTAACGCACACATATGCAACACAAGTAACATATAACTGAGTCATATTTGGGCTTTACTTGGGCCGATAGCTCAAACGGCGAACAGTTCATTTGACGAAAGAGTATTCTTCGTCGTGCAAGGGTGATGACGAAACTTCCGATGTTTCGTCGAGCAAAGGTGACAAAACTCTAATGTTTCGTCGAGTAAGGTTTCGTCGAAGTGAAGTTGGCGAAGAACATGCAATATAAACTGATCCTAGGTTTTAAAAACAACCACACATACCACTACGTAAATCATGCAGCAATCATTCACATGTTATAACACAAACAAATTACGAAAACAAGATTGTAAACAAGTAACGTGTCGGGGAAAGACCTGTGAAAACTCGAGTTGTCACATCATCCCCAACTTGAAAGAAATTTCGTCCTGAAATTTGATAAGTAATCCAAAAGCGGCAGAAATTCCTTGAGTGCCACATCATCCCCAACTTGAAAGGGAATTTCGTCTCGAAATTCGTCAATGATACCAGGAATTGATTCAACCGTTCGAACAATTGAAGATATTGAAGCTTCAGTCCACACACTATGTTCCAACAAACTCTTATGACCGGACTTTGGCTATGCGAACTAACCTTAACTTCCGGGTCCATGTTTTCGATAGCTTCCTTGGCAATTGCAATTTGTCATTTAACCTTAGGCGTTAGTAAGGATATCACACGTGTTTCATCGGATAGACGCTTCCTTAAATTCGAGACATAAATGACATCGTGTACGTTACCCAATTCATCAGGTAACCCGAGTTTGTAAGTCACGTTACCGATTCTTCCCAGAATGTTGTATGGCTAAAAGTGATGTAAGTTAAGCTCGCCACGCTTCCCAAGCGTACCACACCCTCCCAGGGTGAGACTTTCAACATGATACGATCGCCTACAGCGATCTTCCAGTGCTTCCTAAGCTTATCAGCTTTCCTGCCGATCACGCGTTGCCGCCAAACGAATCTCGATCCAAATAATCTTCCCAAGAGTTTCGAATACAAGTCTTGAACCCGTAATTAAGTTGTCAACCTTCTTAGTCTAACAAGGAGATTGGCATCATCGTCCATGCAATGCCTCAACAGAGTTGTCTGGGTACTAGAATGGCAATTGTTGCAGTAGAACTCAACCACAGGTAAATGTCCTTCTAACTCTTACTAAAGTCAATCACACACATGCTCGCAGCATGTCTTCGAGCGTCAGGATGGTTCGTTTACTCAGACCGTTCGTCCTACGGTGATAAACAATGCTCATGTCTAGACGTGAGTCGAGGATGTTGTGTTTTGTCTGCCATCAATCAGGTATAGACCAAAATCAAAGGTATCAGGAGTTGGCACCCCGTGCCTAAAACCGCCTCTCTCAGAGGAATATTCACAAGCTGTGAAGACTCGTTAGTTTCCTTGATTGCAAGAAAGTGTGCTGGTTACGTGAGACAATCAACGATCACTCAGGTGATATCTGTTCCGTTCTGAGATTTAGGTAGGCCAGTGACAAAATCCGTGGCAGTCTGTTCCCATTTCCAAAGGGGTGCTTCTGGTTACTGACACAACCCACGAGGTTTCTAATACTCCATCTTGTCTTTCGCACAAGTCAACATCGATCACCTACGTTGCTATGTGGGTTTCATGCCCGGTCGCCAGTACAAGATTCATAGGTCCTATTGTCTCCCATCAATTTCTAGACGACTAGAATATCAAGGCTGGTGTGTTTCGCTCGACACAAGTTTCCCTTGGATTGCTGTATAGTGACACCCATATTCGTTCCATGAAGTAGCGAATGTTGTCCGGCTTGCCAAAAGTTGTTTCTCCATACCCCGTATGGACCCAACTTGAAAATTTCCTTCCTTCAGTGCTTTGGTTTGAACAGGGCAAATCTGATCAAATATGCAAGCTCATACACGTTCAGGTTTCACGGTCGTAATCACTCAAACGTTCCATCCAACGATGCCTTTACATGTTTTAGCTCTTTCGAAACAAAGGTACACGGGGGGCCCTTGCGATCAATCTAAGTAGTGCATTTGGTGCCGTCCAAGTAATGCCTCCAATTTACATCCAAAGACCACGGTTCTCATCGCAGGTTGTGTGTCGTGTAACTGCCGATCACTATCTAAGGAAATGGATCTTTTAGCGAGATCCGCATGTATCCCTACTTCGTTGACTACGCGACCAAGAAAATGTACTTTTCGAATCCTGAAGTCACACTTAGGTAGATTTCGCATGGAGTTGCTCCTCCCTCAGGAGCTCTACAATAAGATACAAGTGCCGCTCGTGGTGTTCCTTTCTCCTGGAAATGATTCAAAACGTCATCAATGAACACGGTCGATTCATGTGATCCATAAAGCTGCTGGTGTGTTGATTAACCCAAAGGTCATGGAATAATTCTTCCTGTGTCTCCTGGCAATGGCCGCATTGCGTTCGATATGCCGTTATAGGAACATCCTCCCCTTGAACTTCCATCTGATGATAGTTCACTCGTTAGTCAATCCTCGAATGGGAGCTTGACCCTCACAACTGGTCAACCGGTTGTCAATACATAGTCGAGGCAAACGGTTCTTGACTGTCACCATGTTGAGTTCTCGATAGTCAGTGCACGTACGAAAAGGCTTATCTTCACGGATATAACTAGGGCTCCCCAAAGCGAGAAGAAAACTAGGTCCGACAAAACTCCTGTCCAGTAGTTCCTGTAGTTGATTTGACAGTTCTTGCAACCCCACTGGTGCAAGACGGTAAGGAGCACGAGTAATCAGGGTTGTCGCTGACGTGAGATCAAACTGAGATTCTATCTAATCAGTTGTGGAAGTAAACCTGAAAATCCCTCGAGTAGCACACTGAGAGGAGTCATGAACAATTGATGGATCCTCGATCCTCTTTTCCTTAGCCTTAACATCAGTGACGGTAGCCAACATAGCGGGGTCAATCCCCCCCCCCCCCGTAGACACTTCTAGGCCTTCATAGCTGAAATGGCGCTAACCTTTGCATCACTCTGACGCTTTAGAACAGACAACGATTCTCCACTAGGGAGAAGGATACGCAAAATTTTCTTCTCACAGGGTATATCTGCGCGATATCTGGATAACCAATCCACACTAACTACTGCATCGAAACCAACAAGGGTAGTAGAAGAAAGGTTGATGTCGAACACTTGTCCCACAAGGTCGAGTTTGCATCCCAACAAGCATATGAAGTTTCAATTGTCTTGCCATCAGCCGATCCCACCACAGGTTCAGATTCAAGAAGCATCAGGGTTAAACAAAACAGATACGAAGCGATTAGCTACTCATACTAGCCACCATGTTGCTATTATGCCTGGCGTCGCTCACGCAAATCCTAAACGCCCCTCCACAAGCACCATTACCAGTGTTGTTACGGTCACGTGGATCCCCAATACTGTCATCGTTCCCTTGGTTGTTGATATTTTGACTTAATAACAGTCAATCCTTGTCGAAGTCACCTTTGTTCCCAAACAGTAGACTACGATTACGAGTATCTTGATGTCGCCGTGACTGTTGCCTCTAATGTCGTTGCTTGAAACGAAGCCCTATGATCTTTCACCAACAGGGTCCTCCTTTTCACATTCCGAGCCACGTCCTAAAGCGCTACTCATTATGCTGGCAGTTACACATTCGACACCATAGTCAATTGTCATCGTTAATATCCCGATTAATTCGTAAGAGTTGACTCCCATAAGTCGCTGACTAGGGTTAAGGATTCGGTTGAAGCCAATCTGCTGGAGTTTCGTTACTGGTAATCAGAGTCATTTTAATACTGAGGTCAATGGGATACTACACTCATCCTCTTTGCCCTCCGATCTTGCAAGTTGGTTGAGTACTACACAGTATGCTGCGAGAGTGTTGCAGAGGTGATCGCATTTCGGGATCTAAGGCGTCAACGTGCTAAGTTCCAGTGAACAAAGATAGGTGAGGAAGGTACAGACCAATCATTCGACGCTGAGACATCCAACTCAGGGACGTTTGTACTAGCACCTAACATTCTACACAGTTCGCTAGGCGTCCAAATGTGTGTTCACGTAATACTCGATAGCATCGAGATTCGTAAGGATTTAGAGAGGAGTGAAAAGATCACGTTCGAGTAGGAGACAATTACTGCTGCGACCCCTATAGGTTTGTTATGCCTCTATCAAAGCAATGGTCAAGACTTGGGTTATTAGTTCACTCCCGACCTCCCCGGTGCGGTGTGAGGGTGCCAAACGTAAATAGCGCTATTAACTAATACCCCGTTGCCTCCCCGGCAACAATCAGTAGAAGGGACTTGAGTGATAGATATGAGTGTATTAACCAACATCCCAATAACCCGACATTCCTCCCCGGAACGTTTACCAGATGTCCCTCCCCGGGATGCATGCTTGGAAAAAGAGCAGTGAACTCACCTTAGCTTTGCTCGGTATGTTACGTTACATTACCCATTCCCAGTTGGTCGACCAAACCCTACCGTGGTTACCAAGAGTAATCAGTTTCACAATCACGTATCCAAATCACGTATCACATAGCAACTATTTAGATTTCATACACGTTTGCAACACAAGTTCATGTTCCAATAGTTGTTACCAAAATACCCGTTTCATAATAAATTACGTATTGCACGCAAACTATATTCGTCACCAAGTTTACTATATACCATGAGTCAAGTACCCAGTTTATATTTACAGCACACATAATAGTTGAGTCTACTATTCCCATGAGTGAAATCAGGTTTCTCATCAAAAATACAGATATTTCTAGTACACATTAACATTTATCAACATGTGTATCATAATGGTTCATACAAAACAGCATTACGTATAACAGGTATTCAGATTACATACAAGTCGTCATATCTGTGTGATTGTTTCACAAGTCAAAACAAGCTCCTTATTCCTAAACAGCATTACTATTTGCTCAGATAATATACGTAAACCTCAACATTCCTATTCATGATTATCACAGTGGAATTGCCGACGAAGGACCCCTATGTCGACGAAAATCCATTCGACGAAATACCCTATCTTTCGTCGGGGCTAGGTCGACGAAATACTCTATCTTTCGTCGGGGCTAGGTCGATGAAATACCCTATCTTTCGTCGGGGAACAATTACAATCCAGAATCATGCAACCCTAATCACTGCCACTTTTCAACCCTAGTATAGCCACCACAAGATCATCGATTCCCATAATCTATTCATACACAAATCATGTGACCCTCGAACTGAACAACACTATGATCAAGATCAAGAATCCTAAATACAACAATCATTTAATCATTTATTGATTCATTCGGAGTATAACAGTTAACATGCGATCACTATTTTAAGCCAAATCGATTCATCAATTAGATACTTCCCCAGAATCACATACAAGTCTAACCTTAACAATAATCATTGAAACACACCAAGAAATCATGCAACCATGCAGGACAAATAGATAAACAGAGTGTTTGGGGAAACTTATGCTAACCTTAATCAAAACAGGATCGAAGAATAGCTTGAGTCGAGGAAGGTTTGCCGTCGGTTTCGAAGGAGGAGAGGAGAGGTGATAAGGAGATTAGGGTTTTGTTGATTGATAACTGACGCACACATATGCAACACAAGTAACATATAACTGAGTCATATTTGGGCTTTACTTGGGCCGATAGCTCAAACGGTGAACAGTTCAATTGACGAAAGAGTATTCTTCGTCGTGCAAGGGTGATGGCGAAACTCCCGATGTTTCATCGAGCAAAGGTGACGAAACTCTAATGTTTCGTCGAGAACATGCAATATAAACTGATCCTAGGTTTTAAAAACAACCACACATACCACTACTTAAATCATGCAGCAATCATTCACATGTTATAACACAAACAAATTATGAAAACAAGATTGTAAACAAGTAACGTGTCAGGGAAAGACCTGTGAAAACTCGAGTTGTCACACTATTTCTTTCATGTATCTTGCCTTGATCATTTCCCACAACAGTTACATTATCTACATAGATTAAGGTTGCCACAAAGGTTCCTTCTTTCTTGAATATGAGCGAGTGGTCTGTTATTGATCGTTTGTAGCCTAAGTCAAGCAAAACTTTGGAAACTTTTGGTTACCAGTTGTGTGATGCTTGCTTTAGTTGTACAATGATTTTCACAACCTACACACTCTTGTTTCTCCTTCCTTAGAAAAACCTTGGGGAATCTTCATGTATACCTTTTTCCTCAAGATCTCCATGTAAAAAAGTGTTGTTGACATCAAGTTGGTTGATAACCCAATTTTTCTTTGTTGCAACCGCAAGTAAGGTCCTTACTGTGACAAGTTTTGCGACAGGTGTGAAAGTGTTGTGAAAATCAAATCCTTCCATTTTTTTTTGTATCCTTTAGCCACCAAGTGTGCCTTGTACCTTTCGATTTCCCAATTTAGATTATATTTAATCGTGTATACCCACTTTGATTCGATGGCTTTCTTCCCTTTAGGGAGTTTTTCAAGTGTCTACATTTTATTTTCTTCTATGCGTCTTACCATCTTTGATCCTGTGATGCTTGTACAAAAAAATTTTGCTCATCATTTGAAGTAAGGACCGTTAGAAAAACTTTGTGATTGTCAAAAAAATTATCATAAGAAATATAGTGATCTAGGGAGTGTACCATTGAGGAACTTGGTTAGATGCGAGTCGTGTGAGATCAACCGACTGGGGAAATTTTACCTCATAGTCATCCAAATGTGAGGCAATGATCGAATCCTTTTTTCTTTTATTTCTTTTGTTTGATATTACATTGTTTCAAGAGGATTAGTCTCAGCCAAGGTTTACGGCCCCCCATGTGTATTTGATGAATTTTCAACCCCATATGTTTTTGATGAATTTTCAACAGTGTCATTTTCTTGTCTTGGAATTTCACCACCCTCAACATTACTTTCTAAACCATTTACAATTCCATCCTCCTCTTGCTCGTTCACTTCTCCCATATCTCCATGCCTCCTTTTTTTTGTTCATCTCTTTCATCAAAAGGGTAGTTAAAAAATTATTCGTCCTCTTTCCTATAAATGGGCTTGGAATGGAAGAAAAGACAGATGGTCTCAACAAATGTCACATCCCTAGATTTCACCATTTTTCGTTCCTCTAAATCATATATCATATGCCCCTCGTTCCTTGAGGATGACCCAAGAACACACTGGGTTTTCCTGGAGCCTCAAATTTATCATCTTTCATGTCCGTGTTCCAATAGTAAGCTAAACAACTAAAAACTTTCATATGATCATAAACCGGTTCTTGATTAAGGATTAGTTCGTATAGGGTTTATTCTATATGACTTCTGATAGAAGTCTATTTATAATATATGTTGTTGTCAAGATGCATTCTCCCCGCAATATTATGGGAAGTTTTGCTTCAAAACTCAACGCATGAGACGTCTTTAGGAGATGTATGTGTATACTCTCCACCACCCCATTTGTTGAGCAATGTGTGGATAAGTAGTTTCCGATAACATTCCTTCCTCAATGTAAAACCTGGTCAAGCGATTAGACCTAATCGTGAATTCCCCCTGTTATCGCATTGTATGCTTTTTATTGCCTTCCCAAAATGAGTTTTTACCATCTTGAGAAATCTTTTCAAACGGTTACTTGTCTGAGGTAATGAAGTGCATTGTGGTCTGTTTTGTACGTTGATAGCAATTGGCACCTAAGCCTTGTGATTCTAAAACCGTTAATTAACTAAATCATATAAACCAAGTTAAAACGTGTAGTAACCCTAGGTCTTTCAATTGTTGAACAGGGTGTGAACCTTGTTTCTCCATTATTGTTTTAATCCATAAATCAAGTTTTTGTGTCATCATTCAAGTTTTCGCAGTGAATCAATTAAAAACAAATTTGTTGGTTAACTCAACACCTTTTCAACCAAACAAACTAATAGATTTAATAGCAAGCTTCATAATTAAAGTGACAACATCTAAAATCAATCAAGTCCACACACAAACCACAAACTCCTCGTGGTTCGACCCCTTACTACCACTAACGCATTGTTAAGGGTAAATGTGTAATTAGGGCATATAAATATTATCTATGACCGGGGCGCGACACTCCGATCAGGTTATATGCTCAGTTGCACCCGAGTCTACCAACCAGTCGAATTTAATGATCGGTTTACCTGTCATGTTTCCTACTGTTGGGATATGATTGTTAGACGCTTCGTCGTCTGATGCAAAGTTTTTCAGAAACATCTAGTATTGTTCATCAGTTATACTGGGGATCATTATAAAGCATTTGTCTTTGTTGTGACCGTTTTGAACCTCTCATTCTTTCCCTTTCTTGGCCACCACTCGGGATGCCGATCCTTTTAAAGCATTTGTCTTTGTCGTGACCGTTTTTTTCCGCAGAAGCTACATCATTCAATTTTAGCACCCATTTGCTCGCTACCATCCTTTGTTTTGTGTAGTATTGTAGTTCGCCCTCCCTTGAAGAAAGCTTGAAAAGTTGTTGCATCAATACTTGATTTCTTCCTAGTTGAGATGACCTTCTATTACTCATCTTCCGCCATCAAATGCTAGGTTGTTCCTAAAGATGGGGTTGGTTTCTTGGTAAGTATAAGGATTTTGATGACCGAAAAATATGTATCCATCATCTTCTTTCTAACTCCACAATCACAACCATCACAAGTACATCGAGGCATGAAGAGAACTGATTGTATCTCATCCTGTAACCCTCGCATTTTGGTGTAGTAAGCTGACACCAATGTTCTGTCTTGCTGAGTTGTATACAACAATTGCTTTAGTTCGTATGCCCTGGAGGAACTTTCTTTCCTGAAGCTTTCTTCAAGGTCATTCCAGATTTCAGCCGATGTGCTTGCATACTTGGCACTGCTCCTAATCTCCTTTTCCATCGCCATAGTTAACCAGCCTTTAATCATTGTTTCCCATCTCATCCACTCCATGAAGGTTGGGTCAGTCTTTTCGGGGTTACCGATTGATCCATCGGTAAAACCCATTTTGTTCTTAGTGAATAGGAAATTCATCATTTCTTGTGCCCAATCTTTGTAGATCCTGTCTGCTAGGACGTCATTAACTTTCATTTTTTGGGATAATTTGATGCATGGATGTAGTAAGGAGAGTTCACATCAATGGCATCTGCTCCTCTTGTTCTTTTCTTACATATTGTCGGTCATGCTTAACAACGGCTAGAGTCTTTGGTGTTTTAATTTTTCTAGCTCTGATATCAAATGTAATCCAATGAATATACAAAAAGAAGCAACATAATGAGAAAATGAAGGAGGGTACAACGAACTCTACAAACTATAGTGCATGGATCCGTATGCATATGTGGGTCAGCTGCATAATGAATAAAATATGAATTCCTTTATTGTGTGTGTATATGTATATATAAAAATGAAAAATGAAAAAGTGCGTATAATTTGAATTCGGAATTCCAATCCAATTCAAAATCATGTATCCGCATTTGTTTTGAATTCGTTTATTAAGGTGGTGTTTGTTTATTCAAATGCAAAAGGTCTGCAGTCTGCGGACGCAGACGTCTACACGAGAAGAGCTGGACCAAACCTCTGCAGTCTGCGGGAAGAAGACCGTTTGTTTTTTAAACCTTATGGTATACAATGACCCCTGCAGATCTAAAAAATAAAACCCCCAAAATGGGGGTCTGTTCTCACATCTCACTTAACACCACCATTCTCCACTGTTTCATCATTTCACCATCAATACAACCACCACCTCGTCACATACCAGCCACCAATTGGAGGTGGATAGGATTAATGGATTCCCGAAGCTAGGGTTGCCCACAGTGGGGAAAGGGGGTGAGTTTTTGGTTGGGGCCTCGATTGGGACGAGGGAGAGTGATAAGGAGAGGCTGAAACAGTTGGTTGATGCTGGTTCTGATGTGATTGTGATTGATAGTTCTCAAGGGAACTCGATTTATCAGATTGAGATGATTCCGAGTTTAGATATGATTGGGGGTAATGTGGTTACTATGTACCAAGCTCATAATTTGATTCAGGCAGGAGTTGATGGATTGCGATTCGGGATGGGTTCAGAGTCTATCTGTACAACCCAGGAAGTCTGCGCGATTGGTCATGGTTAGGTATTTTTTATAAACTGTATTCTAGTAATTGCATTCAGAAGGTTATTTGTTCAATCTTTTTAGGGAGGTGGTTGTCGACGGTGAAGGCGGCTGTAAGGACTTGCAAAAATGCCACAAAACGACCCGTAAGTGAAAACACGGACCCCTGAAACCCTAATGTGCATGAAAAACCAAGAAATCAAGAAAATTGGGTTTCAGGCGGGCCGCGTAAACCATAAGAGGAGTTTACCCGGGCCGCGTCAACTTATATTTGACCGGATAAGCGCCCAGGGCCACGTGTCGCACACGTGGCAGGTCTACCGATGACACCGTAGCCCTAGTCTACGACTAGGTGGCCCTCGCGGGCCGCGTAAGTTCTTGTAAGGGTTTACGCAGGCCGCGTAAAACCCATTTTTCAGCTATAAATTGCTTAGTTCATGGCCTGTTCATATGTGTCCAAAACTTTTCTCAAAAACGAAGTTCCACTGCTCAAAATCATAAATTCCATTAGGGAGACGCTGCTACGATACAGGGTATTAACTCGATCGCTGCTACGATTCAATGTCCGATCGATTGAAATCAATCCGATGGATGTTTAAGTTTTGCACTTTATCATTCGTTGTGAGGGTTTTAATCTCGTGACTTATCGTAAATGTTGTATTAAGTTACTGACCTAGTTCGTGTGCATTGTATTTAAATTAGGTTACAAGGCTTATCAGTAGGCTAAAACTCTGCCCGTTAAAATTGCAATCTGAGTCATTCTCTTTTTTTCCACAATGCTTTACAATACTCAAATCATTTTCAAAAGTTATAATTACAGGGATTAAGTCATGGTTATCTTGAATCACTGGCTAGTGGGGTATTGTGCACATTACTAATTTCTCACGGTTAGGTTCATTAACCTAACAGTGATAATCATCACTACTTGGGTGAAAAGACCCAATACGTCACTAGGAGGTGACACGGCGCCAGATAAAAATAAGATAGTAGCCATTGTAATCGCTCTTATGCTGTAATTTATAACTAAGTGTCATTTTGTCAAATTTGACTGACTCGCCAGTATTTCCCGCTGATAAAATATTTTTAAAACATGTTTCAGGTGACCTACTGTGAATCAAGAAAAAGTGCTACGGAGCATTAACAAAGCTTGAAATTGTGGCTCAGTTAAATAAATAAACATGTTTTGTAAACCAAGGAATTTCCTCGTGAAATTCCTCTATTGTAAATTACAGGGTTTATCCCGAATTATGAAATAAAATAATCGGGCATTTTCAAGTTTATAAGATCCTGTTAAACTTCCGCTGTCAACTCAATTAATAAATACCACGGGTTTCTGTCCCACGGCTCCTGGGCCGGGTAAAACCGGGACGGGGGCCGTGACAGAAAAAGGTGGTATCAGAGCCACTGATTTAAGCCAATTAAGTATTTAGAAATACTTAATTTTCTGATTGCCATTCTGTGATTCTGTGAAAATTTAATTTACTAAATTTTAACTTAGAATTTTGTATGTTTCTTCATGTATGCTCTCAGCATGAATGAACTATCAGACGCACTTCAAAACTTTTCTATCCATAGCTCAGATATGGATACCACCAGTACCTTTACTGGCTACCAGGCTGACACAGAAGAGAAAATGGTATTCCAAGCACAACCTCAGGAAAAACCTAAACCAAAGAAAAGAAGAAGACTTGTAGACTGGAGGCGTGTGCGTAGGAAGAGGCCAGCAACACAAAAAGTTATAAAGACTGAGGATCCTAAAGACAAAGGCAAAGGAATAGAGATTGGGGAGAGTTCAGGGCAAGCTCAAGAAATGCCACCCTGGGAAGAGCTGGACCGCCAACTGGCGAATAGCGACCTCATCGGACCTGCCGATGAGACTCTCTTTAATTACCCAGTGGAAGCACAACTTCCAGTCAACCTGGAACCGGCTATTCCAGATCCCCTTGTTGACCCCCGACCTCTAGGAGAACTAGAAGAATGGTGGACCACTGACTGGCAGTTTCAGAATCTCCTGAATAACCCTAATACCTTTTTCCCCCAATTTGATCCTGAGCCTCCACTACATCCCCCGATGAGCTCCGAAAACTTGGCTGAACTCCGCCATTATGGCGAGGAGCTGATTGATGCAGGAAACCGAATTAGGGATGTGGGAGAGAGGATATCCTGGAAATACGACGAGAGGGAACGTCGTTTCTGAAGTGCCAGCTGATGGGATCGTTTGTGGTTGTGGGAATGCGTGTTTAATAATAATAATATAATAATAAAAATATAATCGTGTAAAATAACTAAAAATAAAACTTGTGTAACATAACTGGTGTGTACGGACGCATATTATAATATATAAGATATCGAACGTCGAAAAATCGACAATTTTGGTTATACGTGTTGACGAGATTATGTGTGATTGTTTTGTTATGTTTGGTTGTTAATTATTTTCTGCTAATCACTTATATATATATTAATTTCCAAATGGAACACGCTGGTAATGAACCCGTTAACGAAATAACCAATCTGAGCAAAATCATGAAGATCAATTTCTGAATAGGCAAGATATCGAGAATATCGTTGCTCAGAGAATAGCCAATGCTATTCCAGCAATCCTTCCTGCTGCCCGAAATCCAGTTGAACCTCAACCAATTATTCCTAGCAGACGTACTCACAAAGACAACTTCAGTAATAGTGTAAATGGAGGTGGCAACATTAATAATAACGATAATGATGGGATGCAAGCCCCATTCCTTAAGAAAATGAAAGCTGCAACGCCTGGTTGCACTTATAAGGAATTTCTTGCCTATAAACCAGTTGAATTTGCAGGCAAAGAGGGGGCGACAGCTGCACTACGTTGGTTAGAGAAAACTGAAGCAGTAATTAAAATAAGTAAATGTGCCGAGGAAGACAAGGTCATGTACGCGTCACATCTTTTTAAAGAAGGGGCACTAGAATGGTGGAATACGGTATTACAAGCCAAGGGAAGTGACATGGCCTATGCCATGAGTTGGGAAGAATTTAAGCGGCTGGTGGAAAGAAAATTATGTCCCGAATATGAGAAGGAACAAATGGCGAATAAATTCCTGAACCACCGGATGGTGGATGTAGACTGTCGAGGGTATACTTCGACATTCTTCGAGTATGCTAGAGTAGTACCAACCCTGGCCTCGCCAGAACCGGTACTTATTTCCCGCTATATTTGGGGATTGATTGGCGAAATCCGTGATATCGTTAAAGCTGCGAGACCTCGCACAATTGACGATGCTGTGGAATTAGCCAACACCTTGACTGATGGGCTAATACGTACAAGAGAAGAAAACCGGAAAAAGGAAGTGGCCCAAAAGATTACCCAAGGATTCCGTGTGGGTAACAGTAATAATTTCAAGAAAAAGGGAACTGGACAATCTTCCACTGTTCCATTTTGCAATACCTGTAAAAGAAAGCATTTTGGTAGATGCAAATGGTATTGCAATTTCTGCAAAATTCCGGGGCATCAAGAAGAAGATTGCAGGAGAAAGAAATCAACAATCTGCTACAACTGTGGAGAAGCTGGATATTTTAGGCCAGACTGCCCGAAATTGGTCAAACCAGCTGATAACAAAGCCAAACCTGCAGAAGGAACTACCAAGAAGAACGCAAGATCCTTCCAGTTGACTACTCAGGAAGCAGAGCTAATCCCTGACGTGATAGCTGGTATAGCTGGTACGTTCCTAGTTCATGACGTTTATGCCAAAGTATTATTCGAATCTGGTGCGAACCAAAGTTTTATAAATACTTCATTCTGCCAAGCTCTTAACTTACCCTTAACCAACCTTAGGCAGATTTTTACAGTAGAAACGGGATTTTAAATAAGGTGGGGAGGATGTAAGGACTTGCAAAAATGCCCCAAAACGACCCGTAAGTGAAAACCCGGACCCCTGAAACCCTAATGTGCATGAAAAACCAAGAAATAAAGAAAATTGGGTTTCAGGCGGGCCGCGTAAACCATAAGAGGAGTTTACGCAGGCCGCGTTAACTTATATTTGACCGGATAAGCGCCCAGGGCCACGTGTCGCACAAGTGGCAGGTCTACCGATGACACCGTAGCCCTAGTCTACGACTAGGTTGTAACACCCCGTGTTTTCACGAGCGAAAGTCAAAGTCAAGGTCAAAGTCAACGACCGATTTCGCGCAACTTGACTCGTAGAAATGTTTTTATTTTAATTATATTATGTGGAGTAAGTGTCGTTCATTACAATAATCGAACCATATTAATCGTATTTCAATCGACCTACGACCGTGAATGATAGGAAGTAACAATGCGATAAAGTTAATCAAGCTATACTAATCGAAGCGACATTGAACCGTAACTCGAACTATGTGTTTTACTTGTCATTTATACGTGTGTGTGTGCCTTACGTGTTACCTGTGCATGTTTATTTTTATGTTATGTTGTGATAATCAAGCGAACTCAATCGAACTCGAAGTCTAACTCGAATGTAAACGAACCCGAAACCGAATTCTGAGTCGAACCATGTAAGAAGTAGTTGGGACTGAAAATAATTTGACTAGGAAACCCAATCGAATCGCTCGCAAATCGAAACCGAAGCAACATCGTACCGAGCGCACCTATTCAGGCGACATCCGCACGGATGGTCAATCCGCACGGATTGCCAATCCGCACGGATTGCCAATCCGCACGGATTGCCAATCCGCACGGATTGCCAATCCGCACGCATGACCAATCCGGGCGGATAGCCTATCCGGGTACGTGCCATCCGCACGGCTCACCCTTTCCCTTTTTGGCATCCTATAAATACACGGGTCACTCTCCAACTTTTCCACTTTTGGCAAGTGACGTCCGAACCGCACGCATTCTTCACTTTTTCTCAGATTTCTCTCAATCCAGGTAAGATCTTGCACTAATTCATGTACATTCTTGATCACTACACAATTCTACACCTTTCTATCTTTCAAATCTTAACTTCCAACCATGAAATCACCCGGATTTGAGGTATTCTCGGGTGACGTCACCATGAAGTTCTTATGAACTTCAAAGCTTGACTTCATTCCACCAAGAATAACTCAGATCTAAACGATTTCCACAAGATTTCACAACAACTTTACCTACATCTAAACTTTTCTAAGGATAAAAGAGTTGAAAGAATTAAACCTAAGTTCTCTCCTTCTTTTACCCTTAAAATCGGTACGAATCTGATCGGTTCTAGTGTTCTACTCGTTAATAGTGATGCACTAGTCCTAGATCTGGAATTCTACCGCAAGACACCTGATTTCAGGGTCAACCGGAATGACCGTTCTGAGTCGCCGACATGTCGAGTCAGGGTGGTTCCTGGCCGGCTTAGTCGTGCGGGTGAGAATACAACTCCAAGTAGTTGCCACGTAGTCAGAACGTCTCGATAAACGACAACAGAAACCAAGAGTAGACGAACGGAACAATCAGACCAGAGGCTGTCCGCACGAACTAGCCGTCTGCACGGACAAGCTGTCCGCACGGACTAGCTGTACGCACGGACAAGCTATACGGACGGGTTGTCACCCGGACGCACTACCCTTGGGACTCACTTCCCAAACAAGGTTTGAGTATCGACGAATGAGCAATCCGGACAGACGACCTCTGAATGGATTACTCTTCGGATCATGAGATACTAAGGCCCTGAGCTAAATTTAAACAGTGTTCATCCGCACGGCCGAGTCGTCCGCACGGACAGGCTGTCCGGACGGATTGTCTCTGCCCGCGTGCACAGACTGTCCGCATGGATTACCATTGTCCGCACGGACTACCATCCGTACGGATTGTTGTCCACGCGACCGGCTTGAAAGGTAGAAACACTTAAATGTTTTCTAAATGCTACAACGAAAACTTCAAAGCGCAAGCCATCATACACAAGCACATCCTTAGGAAGAAACAATCCACTTGAACGTTTATCCGCACGAACAACTTGTCCGTACGGATAAGCAATCCGTACGCACGACTAGTCCGCACGGATTACCATCCGCACGTACAGCCCACGCGCACGGATAGCTTATCCGGATGGGTCACCATCCGCACGGATTACCATCCGTACGGATAGTTCACCCGCACGGATGACTTCCTCTCACGGATAGTTGATCTGCACGATCAGCCATCCTAACCACTCTCACCTTGTACTGTTTTACGCGCCACTTATCGTTACGTTATCAAATCTATTCAGGCTAACCGTACTCGCTGTAAAGCGCTCCCTTCAATCCATTAATCGCTGTGAGTATACTCGAACCCTTTTTGCTTTAGCACTTTTGGGTGTTACATACGTTACGAATATTCAAACTACAACAATCACACTACTCAAGCTATTTTAACGCTAAACCATTTACGCATGTTATACGTGGCTTATGAATTCTTGTTTGTTATGTTTACACATGGAATGATGTCTACCTGCCTTAGCAACGATAGTACTATAGTTTGGACTCAGCACCCGTTCTCACGGGGGTTGTTAAGGATCTTTTACTTGCATGGATTACGGTGGTAATCATGTATTGCGAACTGCCTCGGGCAGTCAACCCGCAGTCATTGGTATCGATGGATCTATGTCGATAACTAACGTGCTTCATTTCACTATGTGTACGTGCTGGTTATGCGTAAACGAATTCGAACTCTATATGCTATTATCAAACTTGTATGCTCACCTTTACATTTTATGTATTGACTTTATTTTAACGTATGTGACAGGTGCTTAGGTTGCTTATATGCTTCTCGGGCTGTGATGAAATTGAAGCTAGGAACTGGAGTCCTAGAAACCAACGAATAAATTGGTATGTTTAAATCTGAGTTGTCGAAACAGAATATTTGTCTTGATGCTTTGCCTGTAATAACTATTTAACTGTTTAAGTTACGGTATGGGACGTGATATTTAATTAAATGGTAATGATAGTTGTTATGGAAACTTCTGGACAATCTGTTTCGCTCAGTGCCACGCCCCGATGATTCCGCCATCGGTTGGGGTGTGACAGATTGGTATCAGAGCCATAACTATAGGGAATTAGGCAAGACTCGACCTAGTCCGGGTCGAAGTCTTAGAGACCTAGTCTATAGTTAAGAACCAACAGACCAACTCGCGCGTATGCGTAAACTCGCCACTATCACTCGCTCTTTTCTATCACTGCACTCGAATTTTCAAATTATGAATGGGTAACGAGGTCGAGAATAGGTGTGAAAACCGCAAACTCTCGACTAAAGTTGCCTAATCAGTTGCGTTTTAACTACAAACGAGGAGAAATCATACCAAATTAGGAGTGAAATCCATATTTTGATGAATAATCTCCTCAATTTTATTAAGAGCAAGGACGAAGTGGTAAGATAGGGGTGAAACCCTAACCTTGACGACTTGTCCTACTTTTATACAAAAACTCCCACCAAAGTTTCGATGGACTCCAACGATCTAGAGACACAATACAACCAATGGGAATTGCGCCAACGCCCAAGAATCGAGGCAAGGGCATAGTCCTGGAGGTAATTATGCACACAGGATCCTTGCGAATAGTCGAGCCACTTTGGTTAGTCAAAGTCTATTAGCCGCAGACAATCTACCTTTGATTTATCGACCTTTATGAAGATTTTATGTGTTTTCCTGCTTATTTGTTAACATTTGAGGTACTATTGGTTTCGACCCAACACTATTGCTTCTGCTAAAACACAAAACCCACACGACACATCGCTAACAAATCAACAATAGGGGCAGTCAGAATGCTTGTAGGCTCGTATACGCTCCTAGTAACTCAAGCGTACACGTGTGTTTTTCTATTGTGCTTACATGTTCAGGAAATACTGTGATTATGTGCTCTATGTGTTTATGTGATTTTGTGCAATTCTGTGATTTTGTGACTATATGCGTTTACATGGTACGTGTTACTGAGCTTTAGTAGTAATAGACATGTGAGGTGAGATTCGTATACATGTGTTGAGTTCCGTGGCGATGTCTATTGCAGACAATGTCATCTGGATCTCGTCATACACTCACTCGTCAGGAAAAGAGGGACCGACGTCTTGCCTCTATTATCGCAAAAAGTGTGGCAAAAGCTGTGAGCGATGCCTACGAGAACGCCAGCAAATCATCCGAGGAATCGAGGACTGAAGGTCCTAAAGCTGCCGCAAGACCTTTCAGTTTCAAACAATTCAAATCATGTGGGCCGAAAGAATTCACAGGCGAAGGAGGTCCTACTGCACTATTCCACTGGTTTGACTCTATCGAGGTTACTCTGCGACAAAGTGGTTGCCCTGATGACCTTCGAACTCTGAACGCTACCGGCGTCTTTCAGTCCCGTGCTTTGGACTGGTGGACGGCCGAGAGGAACAAGAGAGGGAATGATGCAGCTTACGGTTTGTCGTGGGACGAGCTCAAGGAAGTCATGCTAGAGGAATTCTGCCCTCCTCACGAACGTCAAAAGCTTGAAGATGAATTCTGGCACATACATCAGAAGGATGGAGACAATGCTGGTCTCACCGCTCACTTCAAACAGCTCAGCATTATATGTCCCGACCAGGTCAAGACTCCCGAGATGACCATCAAGAAGTACATCCGAGCTTTGCCCGACTGCGTTGCTGATTTCGTGCAAGCGGCTAAGACTACCACGATCGAGGAAACCTATCTGCTAGCCGCTGAAATCAATGACAAAAGGGTTAAGGCTGGGGTGTGGGATAAGACCTCCAAGCATCTGCATCAAGCTACCGCTACTCCACCAACTGCTGAACCTACCTCATCAAGCAACAAGAGAAAGAACAAGAGAAAGAGCAACTCCACCAACAAGAACTGTGCGATTACTGCTGCACCGATTCAAGCTGTACCTGCCCAACAGCGTCAAGTAGCGGCGCCTGTGGCCAATGCACCGCCTGCGAAGCGTGCATATACTGGACCACACCCAATCTGCCCTACTTGCACCTATCACCACCCGACTGCTATTCAATGCCGCTTTTGTGCTCATTGCAACGTGTATGGCCACTTTACCGCCAACTGTCATATTCGCCAAGCTCCTGCCAATCAAGCTCTACTCACCGCCCCACAGGGTCAACAAGCTCCTCCGGCACCCGCAGTCAAAGCAAGAGCCTGCTTCACGTGTGGCGACCCGAATCATCTCGCCAACATGTGCCCGAACAGGGTAGTGAAACAAGAACCGCAACAGCAGCAGCCACAGCAGCAACAGCAACAACAGGCCGCACGCGCCAGAACTTTCAATCTCAACGTGCGTCAAGCCCAGGCCGACAACAACGTGGTCAATGGTACGTTCCTCGTGAATGGTATTTATGCTTCATGTTTGTTTGATACTGGAGCGGATAATTGCTTTGTATCGTTCGAATTTGAGAAACTCCTTAGTCGTAGACGTTCCAAACTCTCCTCGGCATTCGAAGTTGAAGTCGCTACTGGAAGAACCGTCGCTGTTAATTCCGTTATCCGTGATTGTACTCTTGAACTCAACGATCACGTCTTCTCGATCGACCTTATTCCGATGCAACTCGGAAGCTTTGATGTCATAGTAGGCATGGACTTTCTTCGAGAGAACCATGCCGAAGTTGTGTGCTTCGACAAGATGATTCATTTTTCGCTCGCAAATGGTGACTCGTTATGTGTTTACGGTGATACTACTTCAAAGGGTCTCAAGCTTATGTCATGTCTCCAAGCTAGCAAGTATCTCCGCAAGGAATACATGGCTTTCTCGGCTCACGTTGTAGCAGCGGAGAAGGAAAAGAAAGAAAAGAAGGAAGTAAAAGATGTTCCCGTGGTTCGGGAATTCCCTCAAGTTTTTCCAGAGGACCTTCCCGGACTACCTCCCAAACGCGATATTGACTTTCGCATTGATCTCATTCCTGGAGCGAATCCTACCGCCAGAGCTCCTTATCGACTCGCGCCGTCCGAAATGCGCGAACTCGCAACCCAACCCAACTCCAGGAATTACTTGAAAAAGGCTTCATTCGCCCGAGCACCTCTCCTTGGGGCGCACCAGTCCTTTTCGTCAAAAAGAAGGACGGGTCGTTCCGGATGTGCATCGACTACCGGGAATTGAATAAGTTGACTATCAAGAACCGCTATCCTCTGCCTCGAATCGACGATTTGTTTGACCAACTACAAGGCGCTACGTGTTTCTCAAAGATCGATCTACGTTCAGGATACCATCAGCTGCGTATACAAGAAGAGGATATACCCAAAACCGCATTTCGAACCCGTTACGGCCATTACGAATTCGTTGTCATGCCTTTTGGCCTAACCAACGCACCAGCAGTTTTCATGGACCTAATGAATCGCGTGTGTAGGCCATATCTCGACCGTTTCGTCATCGTGTTCATCGACGATGTCTTGATCTATTCCAAGTCGAGAGCCGAACATGCGCAGCATCTACGTTTGGTTCTCGAGTTACTCCAGGGGAACCAACTCTACGCCAAATTCTCCAAGTGCGAATTTTGGTTGGGGGAGGTTCAGTTTCTGGGTCACATAGTAAATAGTCAAGGTATTCACGTCGATCCTGCGAAGATTGAAGCTGTCAAGAGCTGGGTTACGCCTAAGAATCCGTCTGAAGTCCGTTCTTTTCTCGAACTAGCGGGCTATTATCGACGATTTATCGAAGGATTCTCGAAGATTGCTGTACCACTTACCTCTCTCACGCACAAGGATCAGCCTTTTGTCTGGGGAACCAAACAAGAGTCTGCCTTTCGAACCCTCAAATACATGCTTTGCAATGCTCCTGTTCTCACACTACCCGACGGAAACAATGATTTCATTGTCTACTGTGATGCTTCCAACCTTGGTCTCGGGTGTGTTCTTATGCAACGAGACAAGGTTATAGCTTACACATCTCGACAGCTCAAAATCCACTAGAAGAACTATACAACCCACGATCTCGAGCTAGGCGCGGTTGTTTTTGCATTAAAGATTTGGCGACACTACCTGTATGGTACCAAGTGTACGATCTTCACCGATCATAGGAGCCTACAACACATCTTTAATCAGAGGGAACTAAATATGCGTCAACGCCGATGGGTAGAACTTCTCAACGACTACGACTGTGAGATTCGTTATCACCCAGGCAAAGCAAATGTTGTTGCCGACGCACTTAGCAGACGGAGCTATCTGCTTAGCACTCGTAATGTTCAAGCCCAGCACAACCTCGACGCTCTCATCCGCGACGCCCAGCATGCATGTTTCAACGAACGCACCTTGAAGAAAGAAAGAATCTACCACGATGGAGCCCAGCTAGTGAGCAAATCAAATGGGATATTCCTCTTCTTAGACCGAATTTGGATTCCCAAGCGAACCGACTTGTGACAGATTATCATGGATGAAGCCCCTAAATCCCGCTATTCGATTCATCCCGGAGCTGACAAAATGTACCATGATCTTCGCTATAGGTACTGGTGGCCGGGCATGAAACGGGATATCGCCCTCTACGTCAGAAAATGCCTAACCTGTGCTAGAATCAAGGCTGAACATCAAAGACCCTCTGGCTTGCTCGAACAACCACCAATCCCCATGTGGAAGTGGGAGAGCATAGCTATGGATTTCGTAACCAAGCTTCCAACCACGTCATCAGGTCACGACAGCATTTGGGTTGTTGTTGACCGTTTGACTAAATCAGCTCACTTTCTGCCAATACGAGAAGACCACAAGGTAGAACGATTAGCCTGAATCTACACCGACGAGATCATTTGTCGACATGGGACGCCTCGTGACATCATCTCTGATCGTGATGCTCGGTTTACTTCACGATTGTGGGAAACATTCCAAGCGGCACTCGGTACAACGCTTAATCTAAGTACTGCGTTCCACCCACAAACCGACGGTCAGACTGAAAGAACGATTCGTACTCTTGAAGACATGCTCCGTTCGTGTGTTCTAGACTTCGGTGGTAATTGGGATAGACACCTTCCGTTAGTCGAATTCTCGTATAACAACAGCTATCAGGCTAGCATCCAGATGGCACCTTTCGAGGCCTTATACGGAAGAAGATGTCGATCGCCTATTGTGTGGCACGAGATCGGTCACTCGCAACTAACCGGTCCGGAACTCCTACAAGAAACGACAGACAAAATTTTCCAAATTCGGGACAACCTAGCGAAAGCTCGGGATCGACAGAAAGTTTACGCCGATAAAAAGCGCAAGCCCCGTGAATATGGCGTTGGTGACTACGTACTCCTGAAGGTATCACCTTGGAAGGGTGTAGTCCGATTCGGCAAAAAGGGGAAGCTCGCGCCTCGATATGTTGGACCTTTTAAGATTCTGGAAAGGATCGGAAAAGTCGCCTACAGACTCGAATTACCGGAGGAACTTAGCAATGTCCATCCGACTTTCCACGTGTCAAACCTCTGAAAGTGCATCGCCGACCACGACTTACATGTTCCTCTAGATGATCTACAAGTGAACGAAACATTACACTTCGTGGAAAAGCCTGTCGAAATCATGGATCGCCAGACCAAAGAACTCAGGCGCTCACGCATTCCCATTGTGAAAGTCCGATGGGAAGGTAAACGAGGCGCGGAGTTTACTTGGGAACTCGAAAGCGACATGAAGGCAAAGTACCCACAGTTGTTTAATTAAGAAATTTTGTAGGCTTATAAATCAAGTGTTTTCGCACAACATATCCAAGTCTTAACAATTTTTACCCGTAAAAAGTTGTTTAATTTAGCGATTTTCAGAGAAAAACGTGATAGATATGAAAAATGAAGAAATTGCTCAAATCTGAGTATGTTTGATCATCGCAATCGATCACCTGCTCAGATACCACTTGTAGGATCGGTTTTGACTCCGTTACGATTATGTTTAGTCACACACGTTCACGGATTCCGCACGATTCAGAGTCAACAATAGTCAACACGGATTTGTTATCCGTACGGTGAACATCAACAGCAACGTTCAACATTTTTTCTAACAAAAATTCAAATTTCTCCCAAACGGCTTCGAATTAAAATCTGAAACTTTATAGGCTTTTAGATCAGACAATTTCGCATAACATATCCGAAAATTAGCAATTTTCATCTGTAAAAGTCGAATAACTCAACGATTTTCAGTGGTCCAAACGAAGAACTCTCACATGTGATCCACGGTTAGTTACGGCTTTCAGCTTAATTTCGGGACGAAATTCCTCAAACAAGGGGAGGCTGTAACACCCCGTGTTTTCACGAGCGAAAGTCAAAGTCAAGGTCAAAGTCAACGACCGATTTCGCGCAACTTGACTCGTAGAAATGTTTTTATTTTAATTATATTATGTGGAGTAAGTGTCGTTCATTACAATAATCGAACCATATTAATCGTATTTCAATCGACCTACGACCGTGAATGATAGGAAGTAACAATGCGATAAAGTTAATCAAGCTATACTAATCGAATCGACATTGAACCGTAACTCGAACTATGTGTTTTACTTGTCATTTATACGTGTGTGTGTGCCTTACGTGTTACCTGTGCATGTTTATTTTTATGTTATGTTGTGATAATCAAGCGAACTCAATCGAACTCGAAGTCTAACTCGAATGTAAACGAACCCGAACCCGAATTCCGAGTCGAACCATGTAAGAAGTAGTTGGGACTGAAAATAATTTGACTAGGAAACCCTATCGAATCGCACGCAAATTGAAACCGAAGCAACATCGTACCGAGCGCACCTATTCAGGCGACATCCGCACGGATTGCCAATCCGCACGCATGACCAATCCGGGCGGATAGCCTATCCGGGTACGTGCCATCCGCACGGCTCACCCTTTCCCTTTTTGGCATCCTATAAATACACGGGTCACTCTCCAACTTTTCCACTTTTGGCAAGTGGCGTCCGAACCGCACGCATTCTTCACTTTTTCTCAGATTTCTCTCAATCCAGGTAAGATCTTGCACTAATTCTTGTACATTCTTGATCACTACACAATTCTACACCTTTCTATCTTTCAAATCTTAACTTCCAACCATGAAATCACCCGGATTTGAGGTATTCTCGGGTGACGTCACCATGAAGTTCTTATGAACTTCAAGCTTGACTTCATTCCACCAAGAATAACTCAGATCTAAACGATTTCCACAAGATTTCACAACAACTTTACCTACATCTAAACTTTTCTAAGGATAAAAGCGTTGAAAGAATTAAACCTAAGTTCTCTCCTTCTTTTACCCTTAAACTCGGTACGAATCTGATCGGTTCTAGTGTTCTACTCGTTAATAGTGATGCACTAGTCCTAGATCTGGAATTCTACCGCAAGACACCTGATTTCGGGGTCAACCGGAATGACCGTTCTGAGTCGCCGACATGTCGAGTCAGGGTGGTTCCTGGCCGGCTTAGTCGTGCGGGTGAGAATACAACTCCAAGTGGTTGCCACGTAATCAGAACATCTCGATAAACGACAACAGAAACCAAGAGTAGACGAACGGAACAATCAGACCAGAGGCTGTCCGCACGGACTAGCTGTCCGCACGGACAAGCTGTCCGCACGGACTAGCTGTACGCACGGACAAGCTATACGGACGGGTTGTCGGGCGGACGCACTACCCTTGGGACTCACTTCCCAAACAAGGTTTGAGTATCGACGAATGAGCAATGCAGACAGACGACCTCTGAATGGATTACTCTTCGGATCATGAGATACTAAGGCCCTGAGCTAAATTCAAACAGCGTTCATCCGCACGGCCGAGTCGTCCGCACGGACAGGCTGTCCGGACGGATTGTCTCTGCCCGCGCGCACAGACTGTCCGCACGGATTACCATTGTCCGCACGGACTACCATCCGTACGGATTGTTGTCCACGCGACCGGCTTGAAAGGTAGAAACACTTAAATGTTTTCTAAATTCTACAACAAAAACTTCAAAGCGCAAGCCATCATACACAAGCACATCCTTAGGAAGAAACAATCCACTTGAACGTTTATCCGCACGAACAACTTGTCCGTACGGATAAGCAATCCGTACGCATGACTAGTCCGCACGGATTACCATCCGCACGTACAGCCCACGCGCACGGATAGCTTATCCGGATGGGTCACCATCCGCACGGATTACCATCCGTACGGATAGTTCACCCACACGGATGACTTCCTCTCACGGATAGTTGATCCGCACGATCAGCCATCCTAACCACTCTCACCTTGTACTGTTTTACGCGCCACTTATCGTTACGTTATCGAATCTATTCAGGCTAACAGTACTCGCTGTAAAGCGCTCCCTTCAATCCATTAATCGCTGTGAGTATACTCGAACCCTTTTTGCTTTAGCACTTTTGGGTGTTACATACGTTACGAATATTCAAACTACAACAATCACACTACTCAAGCTATTTTAATGCTAAACCATTTACGCATGTTATACGTGGCTTATGAATGCTTGTTTGTTATGTTTACACATGGAATGCTGTCTACCTGCCTTAGCAACGATAGTACTATAGTTTGGACTCAGCACCCGTTCTCACGGGGGTTGTTAAGGATCTTTTACTTGCATGGATTACGGTGGTAATCATGTATTGCGAACTGCCTCGGGCAGTCAACCCGCAGTCATTGGTATCGATGGATCTATGTCGATAACTAACGTGCTTCATTTCACTATGTGTACGTGCTGGTTATGCGTAAACGAATTCGAACTCTATATGCTATTATCAAACTTGTATGCTCACCTTTACATTTTATGTATTGACTTTATTTTAACGTATGTGACAGGTGCTTAGGTTGCTTATATGCTTCTCGGGCTGTGATGAAATTGAAGCTAGGAACTGGAGTCCTAGAAACCAACGAATAAATTGTTATGTTTAAATCTGAGTTGTCGAAACAGAATATTTGTCTTGATGCTTTGCCTGTAATAACTATTTAACTGTTTAAGTTACGGTATGGGACGTGATATTTAATTAAATGGTAATGATAGTTGTTATGGAAACTTCTGGACAATCTGTTTCGCTCAGTGCCACGCCCCGATGATTCCTCCATCGGTTGGGGTGTGACATAGGTGGCCTTCGCGGGCCGCGTAAAACCCATTTTTCAGCTATAAATTGCTTAGTTCATGGCCTGTTCATCTGTGTCAAAAACTTTTCTCAAAAACGAAGTTCCACTGCTCAAAATCATAAATTCCATTAGGGAGACGCTGCTACGATACAGTGTATTAACTCGATCGCTGCTACGATTCAATGTCCGGTCGATTGAAACCAATCCCATGGATGTTTAAGTGCTGCCCACATTAGGGCCATACTTTGTCATTCGTCGTGAATTCGATGGATGTTTAAGTGTTGCACTTTATCATTCGTTGTGAGGGTTTTAATCTCGTGAATTATCGTAAATGTTGTATTAAGTTACTGACCTAGTTCGTGTGCATTGTTATTTAAATTAGGTTACAAGGCTTATCAGTAGTCTAAAACTCTGCCCGTTAAATTGCAATGTGAGTCATTCTCTTTTTTTCCACAATGCTTTACAATACTCAAATCATTTTCAAAAGTTATAATTACAGGGATTAAGTCGTGGTTATCTTGAATCACTGGCTAGTGGGGTATTGTGCACATTACTAATTTCTCACGGTTAGGTTCATTAACCTAACAGTGATAATCATCACTACTTGGGTGAAAAGACCCAATAGTGGTATGACCATCGTCACCAGGAGGTGACACGGCGCCAGATAAAAATAAGATAGTAGCCATTCTAATCGTTCTTATGCTGGGGTAAGAACTCGGCATGGGGAAGTCACCGCGGAGCTAGCTTGGTCGGGTAGCGGCTCCCGGAGTGAGATCACTCCGGCGGTTGGGAGGACCGTGCACTTTCCCCCCCCCCCCCCCCGTAATTTATAACTATGTGTCATTTTGTCAAATTTGAGTAACTCGCCAGTATTTCCCCGCTGATAAAATATTTTTAAACATGTTTCAGGTGACCTACTGTGAATCAAGAAAAAGTGCTACGGTGCATTAACAAAGCTTGAAATGGTGGCTCAGTTAAATAAATAAACATGTTTTGTAAACCAAGGAATTTCCTCGTGAAATTCCTCTATTGTAAATTACGGGGTTTATCCCGAATTATGAAATAAAATAATCGGGCATTTTCAAGTTTATAAGATCCTGTTAAACTTCCGCTGTCAACTCAATTAATAAATACCACGGGTTTCTGTCCCGCGGCTCCTGGGCCGGGTAAAACCGGGACGGGGGCCGTGACAGTGGCTCAATCGGAGGTGGGGGAGGTGACGTCGGGTCAACCGGAGGTGAGGGAGGTGACGGAGATGTGGTCGTGGTGGAGGAGGTGGAGGTGTCGGCTGGGAGGAGGAAGATGCTAGGGTTTGAGAAGAGGTTGGAAGAGGTGGGAAGACATTGGACCATGTCTACTTGGGGAAGAGGACGCGCAGAGGTTTGAAGACATTTTTTTAATGAAATGTCTTCTAAAAAACAAACGGTCTGTAGTGCTAAACGTCTGCGCGTGGTCTGCGCGGCGCAGACATAAGAGGTCAGAAGAGGTTTTTCTGAAAAAAAACAAACACCCCCTAAACCAAATTTAAATCTTGATAATCAAATTCAAATCAAGTCGAGTTTTGAATTTTTTTTTTTTTTTCGAATTCGATTCGAATATTGAACACCTTAGATAGCGGTTTTAACTTTATATTATGTTATGTCATGTCATGTCATGTTATATATATATATATATATATATATATATATATATATATATATATATATATATATATATATATATATATAGGGCAAGGCTATATAGAAAACCCTATATATATAAAAAACCCTAGAAAACCCAACCTCCCGACATTTTTTTTTTTGAAAAAAATAACACATGTAATATACATGTTTTTAAGAGTTTTGGGCCAAAAAAATCAAAAAAGCGCCGAATGGATGATTTTAAAAAAAAAAAAATCAGCAATTTCTGTCTTTTGTGCCTAACACATGTTAAGGCAACCGGACATTGCTAAAATTTGTTTATTTTTTTTTTTAAATCCCTTCGGCGCTTTTTTGTTTTTTTTTTGCCCAAAACACTCTAAAACATTTATTACATGTGTTATTTTTTTCAAAAAAAAAATGTCGGGAGGTTGGGTAAAAATGGGGGGAGATTTGAGTTTCCAGAGTTTTCTAAAAATTTAAGGGTTTTCTGTCTAGCCTTCCCTTATATATATATATATGGTAGGGATCCTAAGAGAAGTCCACCCTATTTGAGAAACTTGAGAAGCAATCTGGACCACACATTTTCCCTAAGCAAAAAATGCAAAAAAAGGTGGAAAAAATGCAATTTTTTTTTTTCTTTTTTGGAAAAATCGTAGCTTTTTCTTTAAGGATTAATTTTTTTTTTTAATTTTGGATTTATACACATGTGTATATTGTTAATCTTTTAACTATACATCGTAGCTTTTTCTTTAAGGATTAATTTTTTTTTTTAATTTTGGATTTATACACATGTGTATATTGTTAATCTTTTAACTATACATATATGTATATTGTCAATTATACATATATGTATATACATGTTTAAAATTGAAAAAATATGTGTTATAAATTCTAGACCTTATACCATAAATACTAAAGCTAAAGCTAAACCTTAATGCTAAACCCTAAACCCTAAAGCTAAACCCTAATTCTAAACCCTAATGCTAGGTCCTAAAGCTAAACCCTAATTCTAAACCCTAAAGCTAAACCATAATGCTAAACCCTAAAGCTAAAACTAAACCCTAAAGCTAAACCCTTAATGCTAAACCCTAATGCAAACCCTAAAGATAAAGCTAAACCCAAAAGTTAAAGCTAAACCCTAATGCTAAACCCAAAAGCTAAACCCTAATGCTAAACCCTAAATACTATTGCTAAACCCTAATGCTAAACCCTAAAGCTAAACCCTAAACCATAAAGCTAAACCCTGAATACTAATGCTAAACCCTAAATAACACTTATTTTTCAATTTTAAACATGTATATACATATATGTATAATTGACAACATACATATATGTATAGTTAAAAGATTAACAATATACACATGTGTATAAATCACAAAAAAAAAATTTAAAAATAAAAAATTAAATCCTTAAAGAAAAAGCTGCGATTTTTCCAAAAAAAAAAATTTCATTTTTTTACCTTTTTTTTGCATTTTTTTGCTTAGGGAAAATGTGTGGTCCAGAATGCTTCTCAAGTTTCTCAAATAGCCTACTACTTCTCACATGATCCTTATCCTATATATATATATATATATATATATATAGTATTATTATTTATATATTAATTACTAACTAGGATTGCGACCCGCCGCAATGCGGCGGGAATTCTTTAGTTATAACTAAGTCAATCTAGGACCCGCACGTTAAGTTAAACCTGTCAAACGGGGGAAAAATAGACGATGTAAAAACGTTCACCCACACACGCACGTTGCATCGTGTTAACTCACAAAATTTAGAACGAAACGTAAAAACGTTAAACCAAAGACGCACGTTGCGATTTGTTAAGTCACAAAACTTAGAACCAAGCATAAAGCGAAAAATTTGCGGAAAATGAAAACTATAAAGGACCAAAGTTGAAAGTAAAAAAAGTTATGAGGATAGATTGCAAAAGATAAAAAGTTTTGGGTTAAAAGTAAAAAAAATAAAATTTGAGTTAAAGTAATTTATGAATACTTTTGGGTGAAAAGTAAAAAAAAAAAATCATTTTTTTGGAAAACCGCCAAAGCCAACATTACGACAACCATATGCATAACCATTTTTTCTTTGAAAACCCCCAAAAGAACACCCCGCGTTGCGGCGGAGCGTAAAACAGCGTCAAATGGTACTAATGTCACACAACCGTCATCGACCACCAACACTGACTCGGCCTAGGATATGCGTGTTGCGACGAACCTGTCAAACATGGAAAATAGAGGTAAAAACGTTGAACCACACATGCACGTTGCGTCGTATTAACTCGAAAAATTTAGAACTGTACGTAAAACGAAAATTTGCGAAAGATGAAAAGTATAAGTGACAAAAGTTGTGAAGTTAAATTGCAAATAATGAAAAGTTTTGGATTAAAGTTAAAAAAACAAATTATGTAGGGTTAAAATTGTAAAAAGTAAAAACATTTGGGTTAAAAATAAAAAATCAACCTTTTTTTTTGGAAAACGCCCAAAACACAAAGTACAAGTGATAATGCACAAAAAAGTTGCAAACTTATATATATGGAATAATATGCTTATGCAATGTTGGTTTGACCCAATGCTTTGTGATTTTTTCAAATTTTGATTTTTAACCCCTATAATGTGTATCTTTTATAATTTTACCTCAATACTTTTTTACTTTCAACTTTGGTCCATATACTTTTTTATCTTTTACAAATTTTCCATTTTAAGTATCAATCTAAATTTTACGAGTTAACAATCTATACTATAACCCATAAAATTTAATAAAGATATAACTTTTTTTCTTATTTTTTATTTTACTTATTATGATTGAACCTAAGATTTTAGACGTGTTTACTTAACCGTGTAGCTTACTTTTCTTATTGTCGTTTCATTGTGATTTTTTCATGGGGTGAATACTAATGTACTAGTTTACATATTTCTCACCGCATCCACACGCCCAGGACAACGCGTGAGGACAATTGGCGCATGGATGACGACGACCGATGTAGAAAAAATGCAAAAGAGGAAGAAATAAAGCAATCAAAACCTAGAGAAACGCCAAAGGTGGGTTAACGTGAAAATTTTGGTTTTTTTGTAAAATTTCAAATACGGTGGTGTTTTTCACGTTTTAGACCGCCATGCCGCATACCAAAAAATAATGGTTATGAATAAATACAACGTTTAAAAAAACACATTTTTTTTCTAAAACAAAAGGGCTTGTAGCCTAGCGGTTAGATTTGTTGTGAAGACGTTTCTTCCAAAGTGGCCAAGGATAATGGTATCATGATAGATATTGGTGAAGATTTAGAAGTAGCTTTAGATGTGTGTGAGTTAGACATTGGTTTTCTAAAAGACCCTCATTGGCAAATTACCAACGAGCATTGGCGGAGCTAAGTAAATAGGTATGGGATCACCAGACCTCGTTCTTTTTTTGTGTTTCATGTAGAACGTATAACACGAAAATTCTAAACAACCCTAATACTTTTTTATGACGACTTTTTTGGTTTTATGAAATTTTGGCATCGTGCCCATTGGATTTATAACTAGAAGAATTATTTGTGGTTTTTACAAACTAAAAAATTATATAGAATTTTACCTAAATAAATAATTAAATAATTATTGTTAAGAGTTTAACCAATTAACACACTGCTTTTAATTCCAATTTGAATAAGCCCAACTATTCATTTAAAAGCAAGTTATTACCAATTAAAAAAAATCTCATTTTCTTATTTCCCAATTCTCACAATTCATTTAATAAAATGATATATGTGTCCTCTATCGTCTCTTTATTAAAGTTAGCATTAGTTTCATCGATTGCAACGAGCCAACGACAAGTGTTGACAGACGTTTTTCTTCAATAAAAAAGGTAAAAACAAATGGCGTAGAATGGATGATGATGATTGTATCAACAATTCTTGCATTTGTTATACTGAAAAATAATTCGTTGAAAAAGTAACGATTGAAGATGTAGTGAGTTGTTTTCAAAACATGAAAACTCAAAGAAAAAAAAACTATAAAATGGATTTTTTTTATATATGTATTTCAAATGTTGTTTTTTTTTCAATGACAATGTAGGTTCATTATAAGACCATCCACAATAAGAAGCCTTAAAAACACTAAAAAACATACCAACTCAACTGCCACATCATAAAAACACCATTATAAAAAAACACCCAAAACTGTCCCAATAACAAAATTTAAAAACACCCAAAACCAATGTATCTCATCATCATTTCTAATAAAAAGAATTGGTTTTTTTTTAATTAACATTACACCCAACCCTCCCACCCGGACCCACTCACTGACAAAATTCCCATGATCTTCTGGACGTTTTTTCTAGTTTGTGGGCAAAAATGATTCCTAAATATGAGATGTAAAAATGGAAGTCACAATAGGTAAAAACTTTTACCATGTCCACCTCACAGCTCTAAAAATGGGTAAGACTTGAACAAAAAATTATGACGTGGGTTTGTTATTAATTTAAGCACCGAAAAATATCCTGACTCAGTCACTACAGACTGATTGTACCTTCACCGACAGATTTGTACATCAGTGGTTGGTTGTGTGAAAGTAGTATGTTTTGTAGTGTAGCCTTATATATTATTATTAAACCAAATATAAATATATTGGTCCGTCTGGACTGGAGCAAACCTAGCCCATATCCACCCACTGCCGGTCCGGGTTCAAAACTAGCAGTCAACCAATCACTGACTCGAATATCCTCCAATTAAAAATAATCTTTCTAAACTGTAATCATTGACCAAACCAGCCTGCAGCTCAATATGTTACTTTACATCTAATTTCCAACTCATACAGCACCAGTTCACTGCAACATATTCATCTTTTACAGTCCAGAAATTATAGAAAAGATGGTACTTAACAGTAAGTTAATCAACATCTTTTTTTATTATTAACTTTGTAGCTTGAATATTTAGTTATTTACCTTTTTTGTCAGTTTTCAGTAACTTCATCACTGTGGATGATAAAAGAAGACTGGTTGAGGTTTTCCCAGATCCTGTGAGGAAACAATGGAACAAATGGGAGCTAAGAGGATTGGTACTTCTCAGCCTCACCCTGCAAACTTCACTAATCTACAGCGGTCACCGCAGAAAGTATATAGCCAAAAGAAGGATCAGAATCTTTATATGGTGTGCTTACTTGTTAGCCGACTGGATAGCCACCGTGGCCCTAGGCCTCCTGGTCGACCGCCAAGGGAATTCAGCCAGTACTAGTTCTAATAACAGCAACAAAGATTATGGAGATCTAGCACTCATGGCTTTCTGGGCACCCTTTCTTTTGCTTCATCTAGGTGGGCCGGACACCATCACTGCTTACGCGTTAGCGGATAACGAATTGTGGTTAAGACACTTGCTTGGACTCGTGGTCCAGACGGCTGCAGCTGTTTATATCACTCTGTTGGCATGGGATGGCAGTGTTATTTCTGTCCTCACAGTTCCTATGCTTGTTTGTGGAATTATCAAGTATGGTGAGAGGAGTTGGGTTCTGATGTCGGCTAACCGGGAGCAGTTTCGTGATTCGGTTCTTGCGGATCAAGACCCTGGTCCGAATTATGCTAGGTTTATGGAGGAGTTCTGTTTGAAAGAGGCTGAGGGGTACTATGTTGCGGCTGTGCAAGTGGACGAGGGAAACTCTCCGGAAGATGATGTGGAAAACACTGCGGGGGCTGCAGCTCCATCTGTTCCTAACCCTGATGCTAGCACACTAGACATAGCGGATTACTTCTTTGAAACATTGAAGTTCAAGCGGCTTTTTGTGGATCTAATACTCGGGTTCCATCCGCGAGATGTGAGTCAGTCTTTCTTTGAGAAACAGGAATACAACACCGCATTTGAGGTGATTGAAATTGAACTTGGATTTGCCTATGATGTTTTCTATACAAAAGCACCTATCATATACACTCCTTTCGGTTTGTTTTTCCGGCTCGCTACTTCCTTCATCACGCTCTCCGTGTTATTGACTTTTGTTGCATCCATGAACATGAGGCCACATAAACATCAACCTGAAGATGTTGTGATTACTTGCATATTGCTGATCGGTGCTATTTTGCTTGAAGCATATGCAGCCATATCTTTGCTGTTCTCGGATTGGGCAAATCTATGGTTAAGCCATCATTCTTCGAAGTTTCCATTTAAGCGTGTAGTCTCGTCGCTCCAGTCTTCACAGAAAGGAAAAAGATGGTCAAACTCTATGTATCAATACAGCTTGATAGATTTTTGCCTCAACCATAAATCCTCATCATTTCAAAAAATCTCAAAAGTCATCCCTTTGCATAAAAGGATCAAGAACTTATGGGAGAAATGGGAGAGTATGCTCCAGCTTAAACATCTTACAACAACACCCGAACTAAAATCTTTCATCTTTAATCACTTTAAAGAGAAATCTACCGACACAGAATTGGATCTAAAGATCTTAAACACCTGTCGTGGAGCGGTCTCTCTGCGAACCCACAAAAGTTATGGCACATTTAAATGGACGGTTGATGTGGAATTCGATCATAGCATTCTCATTTGGCATATTGCTACTGATCTATGCTTCAATCTAGATAAGATTAAAAGGGTGAAAGATGATTCAGATGGTGAGGAATTCAAACAAGAATGGAATCACTACATGATATTGAGCAAACAATTAGCAGACTACATGTTATATATACTGGTCATGTGTCCTTTCATGTTGCCCATTGGAATAGGAATGATACGGTTCAGAGATACTTGTGCAGAAGCCATGGTGTTTTTTAAAGAGAGAAACAGCTCAAGTAAACTTGAGGCGTATGAAATGTTGGGGCAAGTGAGCACCAAAGTGTTTCCGGCAACAGTAAAGGGGGATCGTAGTAAGTCGGTATTGTTTGAGGCGTGCAAGCTTGCGGCTTCATTGAGTGAGATGGGTGATGCTGATCCTGGAAAGATGTGGAAGATGGTGGGTGATGTGTGGGTGGAGATTCTTGGCTATGCAGCGAGTCAATGCCGAGGGTTTGACCATGCTCAACAGCTTGAAAAGGGTGGAGAGCTTCTTACTCATGTTTGGCTTCTGATGGCACATCTTGGCATCACTGAACACTTTAAGATTGAAGAAGGTCATGGAAGAGTTAAGCTGGCTGTTACCTAGAGAAGCTAAAGAGCAAACTCGGTGCAAGAGGCTCCCGCAAACGCATGGTCCGGTTGGGGGGGTTGGGGGGTTGGGCCAACTTGGCATGTTACCTAAAGAATCTATTGGGTTTTAGTATAAGAATATACTCTGTAATCAATGTGCTGCAATTATAATAATACATATGATCTCTAGTTGATATAGGGCTGCTTTATTATACCTAGGCATTTTTTTTTTCTTTCTTTTTACGGTTCTTTTCTCCGGTAGGATTTGGATCTTTAGGTTCTTGGGTTTGAGAGTTTTTAACACAAAAGTTTGCAGGTAAACCATAGGTATAACTAAAGAATAAGAATCAATAGTCATGATCATATAAAATAGTTTAGTTAATTATCATTATCACTAATGAAAACCACCACTAGCAACAATATAGCTGATAAAATATATGTTAAATAAACTATAAAAGTTAAAACCACCACTAGCATTTTTTATATCCAAACATTGCTTTTAAGCTGGCTGTTCAACCAAACAGATTCCATTAATTTTAGAGATCGACTAAATATTCCACAATTTCAGTTGCTAGTATTTTAGTCCTATATAGAAACATGTAAATCATAAAACCGAAATATAGCATAAAAGCTCCAAGAACTAAATAAATATGAGAAAATCATGAAAATAATCATTTTCTTAGGTGTGTTACACATATATAGTCATGTCAGAAACAAATAACTCAGTTAGCCACGAGACGCTTGTCTACGTTTACTCGCAGGCTTTTTCCATCAATGATGACACCATAGAGCGTATGTATCATTATTCGTGTATAGAACGAAATATTTAGTATTTAGGCGAGCAAAAGTAATTACTCGACCAATGATTCACGTATCTCACGGCTGTGACGATAGAGGTGTAACACACTAAGAAAGTGACTACTTTTGTGATTTTCTCATATATTATTACCTTGTAAGCAGAATTCAGTGAGTAGAAAGAGAAAAAAAAAAGTACCCAGATACATACACCATATGCAAAGAAACAAAAACTGAGATAAGAAATAGCAATAACCTTTCTTACAAAAATAAAAATAAAAAATAAATAAAAGATATGGTCCACATGAATAACATAATTATAGAATTGACTACAAGGGCAACAAAATTCTAAGTCAATGCACGAATTGGACCGCTATTACAATAACTGATGTTTAATTGAAGTCACTATCCTGACAGAAACAAGTTACCTGGACTGTTCTAGTCCATGAGGTGTGGACCACCAAGGAGAAAAAATCAAACTGATAGACTACATTATGAAAATATCATAGTGACAAATGGAATCTTGGCCGCCCAAAGTGATCTAGGACCATCAGTGGATCTAAAAAAGATAAGAGTTCACTTACTGGTTATGCTATTCACACACACACACCAAAAACTATTGTCTTTACCTACTGCAGAGAAATGGCTGTTGAGGCCATTGTCTCTGTGGTACTACACAACCTAACAAACTTACGGATCGAAGAATCAAATATATTTAAAAAGGTTAGAGATGAAGTAGAAAGGGTTGTCATGGAGCTTAGGGAGATGCAAAGCATTTTAAATGAGGTAGAACATCAAGAACAAGGTGACAAGGTGCTTACAGAATGGATACTAAAGTTTCTAGACATAGTCTACCGCGTGAAGGATGACATAGAATCTTTTTCCCTCACAGAAACGCGCTTGAAAAATACGGGTTTGGTCAAGAAGCGGATATCCGTCACTGCGAACAAGTTCAAACTTTGCAGAGAAGTACCAGATGAGATGGTTGATTCTATGAACGTTCGCAGACTCAAATCCAAGTTGAATGGAATCAGCAAAGAAATTCAAGAATGGAAAGATGGAAAACCTTCATTGGCTCTGGCACCTGTTCAAGGTTCTTATTCGATGAATCGCGATGAACAGCCATGGCAAGAGAGTGATGGTTATTATGCGCCAAAGAAGGAAGAAACCATCTTTAAGAAAGATGTTGAGAAGTTGGTGAAGCAGTTAACCAGCAATAGCAAACCACTTCAAATTATTTTGGTATTTGGAGAGGTTGGAACAGGGAAAACAGCTCATGTCAAGACGATATACAACAAGTTAGAGGTCAAGAACAAGTTTCCATGTCACGCTTTCGTAATCCTCACCACAAAGTGCTCGATTAGATATCTCATGATCACTATACTGCAACAAGTGACCAGCTTGAAGGCCAAAGATAAACTCAAAGATGAGGACTTGATGGTAAGGCTGAATGAGTTCTTGAAGGGTCAAAAGTACTTGATAGTAGTGATTGATGTAAAAAGTTCTGGTCTCTTGAAACAACTAAAAGACGTGTTGCCAGATACAAACAATGGAAGTAGGGTTGTGATCACCACCCCTGATGAAGAAGTTGCTTCATTTCCAGATGCAACAACTCATTATCATTTCAAACCTCTAGACATGGAAGATGGGTTAAAGTTTTTCATCAAGAAAGTATGGGGTCCAAAAGGAATCCCATTCACAGGTGATGTCATAGAGGATCTAAAGAACAAAATAGCCGAAAGATGCAAAGGGACCCCTCTAAGGATAATAATGCTTGCTGGATTGCTATCAACTAGAAAAATGATGTATGAAGATTGGTTGAGTGTTTTTGAGCAACATGATTTTGCAGCGAAATCACCTTCGTTTGACATTTTAGCTTTCTGCTACAATGATCTTACGCCCCACGTTAAGCTATGTTTTCTTTATTTAGGACTTTTTCGAAAAGGATTTGAAATACCTGTGAGAAGGTTGTTTCGGTTGTGGCTTGCCGAGGGTTATGTAAAGCCATCAGAAGGGGTTGTTCTGGAGGACATTGTAGAGGGATATCTTGAAGAGCTTGTGAAGAGAAACATGGTGGAAATAACAAAAAGACGATCTGATGGGACTCCCAAAAGATGCAGAATGATTGGAGTTCTATATGACATCTTCATGCCGAAAGGTGTAGAAATAGGCCTCTTCCACCTCCACCAAATGTCGGACGAAAATCCAAATGCAACAACAGAACCTCGATTTGGAGTTCGCCGGGTGGTTGAATACACCAATATCAAAGACTACCCATCTACCAAACCTTTCAACCAGAATCTACGGTCCTACATATCCTTCAACGGAAGAAAGAAAGATACGCCTGCAGAAGAAGTAGGAACATTTTTAGAAAGAATCATTGGAGCAAGAGGTTTTGGATTACTCAGGGTGCTTGATTTAGAGGGTGTTTATCGACCACATTTACCAGAGAATCTGGGGAGCTTATTTCACTTGAGGTATTTAGGATTGAGATGGACTTTCTTAGACACTCTTCCGTCTTCACTTGGCGATCTGCTCTACCTTGAAACACTTGACATCAAGCACACACATATCACAGCGCTCCCAAGTTCTATATGGAATATGAAGCATCTCCGGCATCTTTGTCTGAACGGAGTTCGTCTAGATATACCTGTGCAGTCAACCAGACATAGTGCTCCTAGCCAGCTCCAAACTCTATGGGGTTTGTTCGTAGACGAGAAGATCGCAAGAAAGATTGGTTTAACTTTGAGCAGAATGACCAACCTACGAAAACTTGATCTGACAAGGCAGTCATCCTCAACGGTAAAAACAACGACCATCACAACGGCAACAACGACCACCACTACGACAACATGCCATTCATCCTCCTATGAAGAAATCGGTTTGTGGATTTCATCACTGTCGAGCCTTCGGTCTCTAAGATTGAGGTCCAAGGACAAAATGGGCCGGCCTTCAGAGCTCATCGTTAAACCTTTCTCGAGTCTTGTAAATCTCTCTCAACTGTACTTATTAGGAAGTTTACACAAATCTATTGATTGGTACCAGATGCCACCTGCACTCAAAGTTCTTACTTTATCAGTCTCGCAGCTAGAAAAAGATCCCATGCCGACACTATCGCAGCTGCCGAGCTTGATTGTCCTGAGGCTTTTAGCTGCTTCTTATGTGGGAGAAGAAATGTGTTGTCCGGAAAACGGATTCCCTGCGCTCCAAGTTCTGAAGCTTTGGAAGCTGGAAAGGTTAAAAATTTGGACCGCGCATGGTGGAACAATGCCGAATCTACATACCTTAGACATTAGGTGTTGTAGAGAGCTAGAGGAGATTCCTGTAACCATGCTGCAGATACAGAGTTTTGAGAATTTGATCTTGACAAATATGCCAAAGCAGTTTGTTTCTGGTACTCGAAAAAAAAAGAAGAAACACACCAAGATTGTGGAAAATGAATAGAACGGCTGAGTAACGGTCCCACTAGTAAACCGAACCTTTATCTATGTTGACCTACCCTTGAAAGAGTCCAAACCCAAGTTGTATCTGATAGCTTTGAGCCTCTGTAGCAAATAGAGATTAGCCATAGACAAACTTCTTAGTACTAAAATGTTTGTACTCATGCTATGCACTAATATTCTATCTCATATGCATTTCTAATGTTCTATTCATCTGGTGCCTGTAAATACAGTTAGCAGAATAGCATAAATTCCTACTGATTTGTTTATATGTTTTTGTACCTTTTTTATTTGGTTTTAGGTAATTCGACATCAGAACATGAAAATGTCATTAGAAGTCATGTGGTACATGTTTGATTTTCGTATTAAAGTGGTGAAGAAAAAGAAATATAATGACATGACCACAATGTAAATGATAGCAAAGAAAATTTGCTACCAAGGGATAAATAAAATGATTTTGTTTTTAAGGGCATTGCTTTTATCAAGAAAAATCACAGAAATGCAAGAGAAAAACAAGTGGTAAGTAGGGAAAATCAAGAAACATCAAAGTTCCATGAGGCAGAAACACAAAATATAGAAGAGAACGTTGATAAAACTCTTAAATGAGAAAAACCATTATCAACCCTTTTTATAAAGAAAATCTACTTGAAAATGTGGAAATTTGGGTTCAACAGTTGAGCAACCCGCCTATGACTGTTTTTCACAATCTTCGGCCAATTACACCAATTTTGTGGATAAAAACAACCTAAAAGTTAACGGGCCAATCCCACTTCCTACAAAGTTCCCGTTTGCGTTCTAGTATAATCGACAACCATGGTTCTTCCACATTTTCATGCGACTCTAGAACAAGTTTCAAATCACCGTTCTTCTCTTTTTCCTGCAAGTATTTGATGCACCTTTCATCTCTTTTTATTGTTGATTCCGCCACCCCCTTGCGCATCTCCTTCTTGTCCTCTATATCCTTCATTTTTCTCGTCTTGTATTCTGACATGACATCCACTAAACCCACCTTCCCTTTGCTTGATGACGACTCAAAACCTTTCCTCCGTTGCGGCCTTGTCGGTAACGTGTCCTCGTTGGGGCCGTGATTTAAATTGGTGTCGGGAATGTTGTTTGATATCTCATCATTACCACCTGCAGCCTATTTCATTGAAATAAACACATAATCAGTGAAGCAAATCTTAATATACGAAAAAGCACCTTACAGCAGCAACAGATTTACATGAACACGAAGAAGGCGCTACCAGGCCCTTAGGCTTGTTAGGCTTGTGATCGATATATAGTTGCAAGAACTGAAATTGATAAATTGATAACTAGATCGGCCCGATCCGAGATGGGCAAATCTCTGAATTACAAAGAAAACTATGATAACCAAATTAACAGGACAAAAGAAAATAACCCTAGGAACATCGATACTTAAACTAAGAAAATAGTGGGAACGGTTCTCCCCACTACTCCTGACTTCGTAGGTTAACCTTGTTGTATCAAATCATATGATTATGATTCTTCTTAAAAAGGAGATTGTGGTAAGTCTGGTGGTTATCATAGATTGCTTAAAAACAAACTTGAGATTTAAAGTTTGAACATACATCATCAATGACCTCTTCCTCGTTCTTGACCTTGGACTTAAATCGGTCAGAATCATCATCCACATCATTACCATTTGCAGCCTATTTCAATGCAACAAATACATAATTAGTGAAGCAAATCTTAAAATAGGAATAATTAAAGATTCACAATTAACAAAGATTACCTGCTTCTTGTTGTAGGCTGCAATGTTCTTTTCATATTCAGTCTTCATTTTCTCAGCTTGGGCTACATAAAGTGCTTTTTCCTATGTTTACACCAACAAAGTACCAACATTATATATCTTGACTTTACAAAACAGCAATGCACCAATAAACACAAACATAGATAGTTCAATACTAATCAGTTTTTAGTTATAAACTTTAAAACTTATATTTGACAAACATAAGTATAAAGTTTTCAAATTGTAGGTCCCTCGGAGGTTGAGGTTAAACCTATTCCTTGTTATGTCTAACACACTAGCAAGTGCGGAATCCAAGCTAGCATGCAAACCGAGTTATAGAACAAGAACAAACACAACACACAATCTTCACCGATTAACACCACTTGTATTAATGCGAATGAAAGGTTCGGTTACAGCACAAGGTTTACAAATGTATTCTGCAAACTCTCTCTAACTCTCGTGTGTGTGTGTTCTCTCAACAGAATGCTCTCACTTCTCTCTCTTTTGTGTCTAACTTATCTGTCTTCCTACTGAAGTGAACACACTACATGGGTATTTATACCCAACACAGCACGTCTGGTCGAAGGATCAGACAGACTGATCGAAAGATCATCTGTCGACCAGAAACCTATCGAAGGATCACGTATACACCTCGAAGGATGATATCCTTCGTGGTCTATCAACATCCATCGAAGGTCCATCTTTCGAGCTCATCGAAGGATCTAAACAATCCTTCGATGATACATCCTTCGACACAGACATATTACAACCATTGTCTAACTGTTTGACCAAGTCAAACCGGAGGATGGTTGACTTAGTCAAACTTACAAGACTAACAAAGACATCGTTTTGTATCATGACAAGATACAGACAAAGTACAGACACAAGTGCACCAACAAACTCCCCCTTGGCTGTAGCTTTGTCTCGATTTTAAACTTGTAGGTCCCTCGTGTCTTCAAGTCTTTGACGTCCTTTCAAGTCTTCAATGTCGGAGGATCTTTAAAGTCTTCACGTCTTGAAAGCAGAAAGTGTATCAACAAACTCCCCGGTTCATGTAGGAAGTGTGTTGACAAACTCCCCCTTAACATAAGCTCCCCCTTGAGTTATGCTCGTGAATGTCTTGATCTTTACAACTTGAGATCCTTGTGGTGTTGATGATGGTCAGCGGCAACTCGATCATCTTCATCACTTGAGTGCCTTCACGTCGTGTCTTCATTCCGAAGCTTGTCATCGACCATGTTCTCCTTGCCTTTAGAATCTGCACATGCAAGAAATCTAAACGCGTAATGAGAACAACTGCTTGGAATATAGTAAACATAAACAAACGACACACGTGTGACCATTGTTTAATCAAACACCGTCCGACAGTTTGAAAGTTTAGAAAATTTGTCAATTTTAGTCTTTAACTTTCAGAACTAGCAAATTTCGACCGTTTATGAAGATTTAGTCGTTTTGGTTTTCGTTCAGGTTTCAGGTAACGAAGACTCGAGATCCAACATCGTACAATCGAAAATAAGATAGAAATAAAATCTTTTTGGCTTTTAGAAAGTTTATATTAAAACACACCTAAAATCTTTTTGGAATTTTTGAATATTTCAAATGTAAAGACATAAAGCAGTAAATAAATATATACAAAGATGCAGAAACTGAAAGCATTAAATAAATATTTACAGACATTCTTTTTGTGAGTTTCGAGGGTAAGAGAATCATATCAGTGTACGGTCATGCCAAAACGCTCTTGTTGTTCAATTAGTTAACATTAAGATAAGCATCCTATAACAATTATCGGTATTGTTGTCCACATAAGCTCAACTTATCAGATGTAATCATGGCGAGGGGATACGTTAAGGTATGATTTATACTTACCGACCGGTGTTCATCCACATCACGACACATTCCCGTATCAAGGTATGCACTAGGGTTCATCTTACCGGTGAGTATACCGATTATCATCTGTTTGACCGTATATGATGTGAGATTCTCACTTAATTTGATTTGAAAACAAGCCCTATGTGATATAATCACTTATTGATGAGGAACTTGATTTTCGATGCATGAGGGCACAGGAGCAAGTCCGTGAACAGGTCAGTACTTTCGTACAGCAGAGAGACGAACTTGACTCCCGGAAAGAATTTGTGATATATTATCACTTATTTTGTTTGGACATGTGATTGTTGATCACTTATTGAGGTCGTATGCAGTATGTACACGTATGTATAGTATCATGGAAGATCTAGACTTGCGTCCCCGTTATTTTTCGGTAAAAGATACAACCATGATACCCAGATGATAAGCAGCATAAAGACCGAATATCTCAGAACCTCGGCAATCTCTCAAACGAAATTTCGGTACCAATACCATATGCCAATGAATGGTTCCCACCTGGTCTTCAGTCGATTTAAGTTTATATCACCCTGCACACTTTAACATAATTGTGAGCCTACCGATACATCTTATATAGAGCTGCTTATCATTTTTCATTTAAGGTTTAAAGAGGCTTGGAAAGACCACTGATGTACTATCATTTTCTCTTTTGCTCGCCAGGAAACTCATTTTTGTTTTGCTATTGTTTTTGTGTTTTTGAAATTTTTCGATGTTTTTGGATTTTCAAATTTTGGATTTACTCCCCCTAAAATCAATAAACTAAGACAAATTAAAAAAAAAATATTTACAAAAATGATTTTCCGATGTTGGTTTTACTCTTGCTTGACCTTAATGCCGTTTACCAGTAATAAATAGTCAAATCTTGATTTGTCAAATGCTTTGGTAAAAAGGTCGGCACGTTGGTCATCGGTGTGGACGTAAGCAACATCGATTAGCCTTTTCTCAAAGCAATCACGTATGAAGTGATACTTAATTTCGATGTGCTTAGTCTTTGAATGCTGCACAGGATTTCTAGTGATCTGTAAGGCAGCAGAATTATCAACGTAAATAGGAGTAGTTAGGAATTCAAAACCGTAGTCGCGCATTTGTTGTTGGATCCATAGGACTTGGGAGCAACAACTTGAGGCAGCAATGTATTCAGCTTCGCATGTTGATGTAGCGACGCACGTCTGCTTCTTGCACTGCCATGTGACTAGGCGATTTCCCAAAAACTGACATCCAGCCGTTGTGGATTTGCCGTCGATTTTGCATCCGCCAAAATCAGAATCACTGAATGCGATCAAGACAAAGTTATTATCCCTAGGGTACCATAGACCGGTGTCAGGGTAACCCTTCAAATAACGAAAAATCCTTTTTACAGCTGCAAGATGTGAGGCCTTCGGGTTCACTTGATAGTGGGGCATCCAGGCACATGACAGGCGACATGAAGCTTCTCTACGACGTTAAATCTATTAGAGGAGGTTATGTTGCTTTTGCTGGAGATAAAGGTGGATATATTACGGGTGAAGGAATGATTTCCAACGGGGTTGTTAGCTTTGATAAGATCAACTTCGTACAACAACTTGATCACAATCTTCTTAGTGTTTCTCAAATTTGTGATAAGCAGTTCTCAGTACACTTTGATGCAAATGGATGTTATGTGCTGAAACCCGGCTTCATTGTGTCAGTGCAGATCGAAGGATATCCTTCGAAGTCGAAAGATCATCTTTCGATCAAAGGAGGTTCGATAGATAATTATCCTTCGAACCAAGGAATCTTTTCGAAGCATACATCTTTCGGTCTACAGCTCTTTTTCGAAAGATAAGGATCCTTCGTTTGGAGAATCTTTCGAAATCATTGTTCGAAAATCAACAGTGATCTTTCGAACACTGTTGATCCTTCGAACAAGCCTTGATCTTTCGATCCTTAGTCTGTTTATGTTTAACAAGTTTGTGATTCTCAGGTATTATTTTTCTTGATCAAAAATGAATCCAAGATGGGGTAGACCGGTAAATACAGAAATGTATTTTGGTACTCCGACTCCGGATTCATCTTCGCAAGCTAATGCTATATCTACCGGTCAATGGGCATTCGTATCAAATCAAACTCCAAGTGTTCAAAGCATTCTCTTAAGCGAGAGCGAAACCGGAAGTTTGAATCGGCCTCCAAAGTTGATGCACTTATACGAATATCCAGGATGGATTGACAGATTTCATACATACGTCCTTGGTCAAAATACAGAATTGTGGTTGCGGTTCATCACAGATTTCGATCAAACAATAGAGGTTGCTGCATCATCTGCTGCTACGTTTGCAGATCTTACGGAAGATCAAAAGAAGGTCTATGATTTGGAAAAGAAGGCATATGCCATTCTTACTCAAGCGTTAAGTAAAGATATTTATCATCAATTTGTCAGTTACAAGACAACGAAGAGGTTGTGGGACGCATTGAAGACAAGGGGCGTAGGAAATGAAGCGACATGTCAATTGAGAAAAGATCTGCTAAAGAAAGAGTTTGATGGTTTTACTTGTATGGAGAATGAATCTTTAGGAGATTTGACAAGTCGATTTAATCATCTGCTGACTGAATTATCAAATTTTGAGGTTGTTACAACTCCAGCAGAGATTGTGAAAAAGTTTGCAGACGCGTTGCCACCTCAATGGAATACTTTCTTGGAAATCATGAAGTACAATGGCACTTTAGCTACAACAAGCTTCAATGACTTTGTTCAACTCCTGGAAAACAAGAATCAGGAAGAAACTCTCAAGGCAAAAAGAGTTCCCGTGCCACAAAATCCTGAAATGTATTACGGAACTTCTAGCACTTCTACAAAACCTTCTTCACACGCTCCAATTCAAACAGCGTTTGTGTCAACCACTGACATGTATGGCAATACTATCCAAGTTCCGGTCAAGCCTGCTCGAACAGACATGTATGGAAATCCGCTTGAACCAGTTCCTCAACAGCAGCAAAGCCAACAACCTATCAGAGCAACTGATATGTTCGGAAATCCATTACCTGTTCGATCTACCGGACCAACAGACATGTATGGGAATCCACTTCCTCCTCAATCTACTGGACCAACAGACATGTATGGGAATCCACTTCCTCCTCAACAGCAAGCGTGTTATGGAAGCACATCATCTGCTGGTCAACAATCAAAGCCAAATACAGTACGGCTCGACACCTCAAGCTTTTCTAAAGTCAGTGTGGAAGTAGCAAAGGAACACATGGAGCTGCTAAACACTTTGGTGAGCGCATACTGTGGATTAGTGGAAGGTCAGATTGGTAACATTAATCTGACACAAGAAGACTATCAGCAGATCGATAAAGAGGAGATGGAGATGATGGACATCAAGTGGGCCTTTGCCAGTGCTGTTAGGCGAGCAAAGGATTTCATGGAAAGAACTGGCAGAACCAGCTTGGAAAGCAAGAAAGACACCAAGTATGGGTTTGATAAGCAGGCTGTTAAGTGTTTCAATTGTGGTGAACGTGGCCATTTTAAACGTGAATGTACGAGGCCATCTCAACATGGGAACCAAAATCCTTTCAGAGGACAAGGCAACAGGGCAAATCAGAACCAAGTAAGGAACAATGAGCGCACATTGGTGCCGGTCAACAACCAGAGTCAAGCAGGACCATCTAATGCCAACCAGGCACTTGTGGTTCAAGTAGATGAAGGTTGTGATTGGTCAATTCAGTTGGGAAATGATGCTCCAGATGGAACAGCTTGTTTTGCTGAAATTGTCAAGGATCTTAAACACGCCAGTGGTGGAGAATCTTCCACCAATGGTGTTGAATCTTCTGAAGATGAAGACAGTTCTGGTTATAGTGGAAGCTCAGATGAAGAATCCTCCACTTCAGGCAATGATCAGGAAGATGACACATCAAGTGCATCAGTTAATGCAGATATTGATGAGCTTTTGGAGGAAGCTGCAGCAGGAACTGATAGAAGATCTATTTTGGTGGATCAAGCTGCTTATTCTTCGTCTTCTCTCCATTCAGCCTTTATGGCTAATGTCGACAGTTCATCAAGTCAGGTATGTGTCGATGAACCCACTGCTGCTATTTGTGATAATTGTGCTAGATTAAGTGATAGATGTGCTGATTTGGATGCAAACATGTCTGAGTTGCAAGGCAAACATGATGCTTTACAAGCTAGTTTGTTTGACTTGCAAGACAAACATGTTTCGTTGAATGATAAGTGGTGTGAATTGCAAAGCAAACACGAGGCTTTGCAAGAGAAATATGATGTGACATTCATCCACAATCAGAAATTGACCATGGATCTCTCGAAGTGCACTGAAGCCAACATGTTTTATGAAAACCATGAAAAGGAGTTTAAATCGGTAATTGAAAAATTAAAGAAAGATAAAACCGAGTTAACTAAAATGGTTTCTAGAAAACAAACTGACATTAATTTGTATATTACTCGCCTTGAGGTAATGCAAAAGGAAATGGCTTGTGTCAAAACTGAAAGTGAGGCGATCCAACTTAAGCTAGACAGTTATTTGAGCTCTAGCTATGTGTTGGATCACATCATTGACGTACAGAAAGAGAAACGGGATGTCACATGCATTGGATACAAGCAATGTCCACCACCCGTGAGACACAATTATGATGCCATGCCTGACGAGGAGAATAGAACTTTCTTTGAACCATCTGTTCCTCTAGATGTTAATGAATTTGCAGCAGGTCTTGGATACAAGAAAGAAGTATCATCAGATTCGGATGCGTCAGCAGATACTTTTGTAACTGCTGAACCGAATCAGGATCCTCCAGTTGTGATTGAGGATGCTGATTCTTCTGATGATGAATCTGATGATACTGATTCAGCAAAGTCTGATGCGGTGATCAAAGAAGAGGACATACCTCTTGAGAATCATATTCTGTGTGATCCTCCTGCAAAACCCGCTAAGACTGTTGCAATCGAGTCCTTGCCTGCACAAGAGTCGGAGAGTGTGGATTTGCTGTACACTCTTGTTGGTGATAATAAAATTTATTCTGACAAAGATTTTCCGATTAAGAATGTAAATCAATCCTTAATCAGTAAAGTTTTTGAAAATTCGACAAGAAAATTTCTGGGTAAGAAAGGATTACACGTTGTGGTAACACAGTGCCCTCCTATCCCAAAGGCTGAAGTTAGAAAACAATTTGGCAATCAGAAATTACCAACAGTGCAAAAACAGCAAAATCATACCAAACCAAAAGGTAAAACACCGACTCAAAGTCAAAGGAAGCCGAATCAGAAGAAGAAAAAGAATGTGAACTTTGTGAAATCTAAGGGAACGGACAAAATTGAAAAGTTTGAAAATCAATCTAACTTAGATTTTGTCAAGAAAGCAACAGTGATGAAAAGAAATGAACCAAATAGTTCAAAACCTAGTACCTCGGGATCACAAAGTTCATCATCGGCAAGACGATCACATGATACTTCGGGGTTTGTGGAACGAAGATCATGTTTTGAATGTGGTACAATTGGACACATTGTCAGAAATTGTCCGTATCTTCATAAATTAAAAGCCAAAGAAGATGATCCCCGTGAACACAATCACCAAAAGCGATCTGTTTCTGTAAAACAAGATCCCCGACTTGTGAGAGAAAGGGAAAAGAAACAGAAACGCCAACAAGTCAAGGTGATTGAAAAGGCACTTAAAACTGATGTGGTTCAAAAACAATCTGTTTCGGTTAAGCCAGAAAACTCAAAACTTTCAAAAACTTCAAACAATCACGAAGTTAACTTGTTAAACAATCAAACTGGTAAAACTCAACAGACATGGAAACCTAAATTGACCACAAGTTCAGGGGGACCATCACAATTCTTGAATCATCAAAGAATAGAAGTTATTGTTATTGATGAAAATGGAAGACCCAAGACCACAATGGCTTGGGTCCCCATCTCCAACTAATTATGTGAGTTCATGTGCAGGGTGTTCCAGGAGGAACTATCAGTAGTCATTGGATTGTCAGAGCTAGCATGCAAACCGAGTTATAGAACAAGAACAAACACAACACACAATCTTCACCGATTAACACCACTTGTATTAATGCGAATGAAAGGTTCGGTTACAGCACAAGGTTTACAAATGTATTCTGCAAACTCTCTCTAACTCTCGTGTGTGTGTGTTCTCTCAACAGAATGCTCTCACTTCTCTCTCTTTTGTGTCTAACTTATATGTCTTCCTACTGAAGTGAACACACTACATGGGTATTTATACCCAACACAGCACGTCTGGTCGAAGGATCAGACAGACTGATCGAAAGATCATCTGTCGACCAGAAACCTATCGAAGGATCACGTATACACCTCGAAGGATGATATCCTTCGTGGTCTATCAACATCCATCGAAGGTCCATCTTTCGAGCTCATCGAAGGATCTAAACAATCCTTCGATGATACATCCTTCGACACAGACATATTACAACCATTGTCTAACTGTTTGACCAAGTCAAACCGGAGGATGGTTGACTTAGTCAAACTTACAAGACTAACAAAGACATCGTTTTGTATCATGACAAGATACAGACAAAGTACAGACACAAGTGCACCAACACAAATATCTCAAGGCCACTCATTTCTGTAGAACATTTTTTAAAAATTTATCAGATTGACCACCAAAAAATCATTTATTAGAAGGAAAACCAATCAATACTTGTGGAACAATTTTACTCAAACCTTAGCCACTTTTGCATTAAGCGTTGGCGCAAAAGTACTACCACTTTTGCACCATTTAGACTGAAAACTAACACACTGACACATGCCATAATTGACGCAAAGTTAACCTCATACGCACCACTTGGCTCAAATTTTGCGACGTTTCTTGTTGTGATTGTTTTCAGTGAAACATGTGTAACGATCAAACTGATATTATCATATTAAAAAAGAAGACCATAAATATTTTACTAAATAAGTATAGTCAACTGTTTACTCTTGTGATTGTTCCTTATAATTCTACCTTCTGATGTAAATTGCCAAACTGTTAAGTTATTGGAAACTAAAAATGTTGATAAGAGTGCTACTTACAGCAACGGGCATAGACCTCCATTTTGCACAAATGGCTTTCGCATCCTGTTAATTATTCACATGTAAAAACAAAATTTTACAGCTAGTTCCCACAGTTGTTAATGGCGAATAGCGACAAATAGCGATAAGGTACCTATATGTTACGTAGCGAAAAGTAATAAATAGCGGGCGGCTATTTTATAAACAGCGATACACTAGAAAAAAGATTAAAAAAGAATTATATGTATATTACATCAAAATACCCTGGTATATATGCTATTTTACATGTGTATTTAACAAATACCTAGAAAATATCTATATTTAATTGCTATTTATATTTTAAAAAAAATGTCGCTGTTATCGGCGTATCGCTACAACCCTAATAGCAAGTCTAGACCTATACGCTACGTAGCGCGCTATAGCGATCGCTACGCTCGCTATTGACAACTATACTAGATACAATAAAAGATTAAAAATAAATCACTGACAGCAGCAACAGATTTGTTATCCGGATTCTCTTCTCTAAACTTCTTCCTAAACTCCATGCTTCACAAAATAAACAAAAAAAAAACATCATCAAAAACCTAATCACCAACAATAAGTCAATAACTGAACATAAACAATAAAATCACAACAAATACTTACATGAACAAGAAGAGTGCACTACCAGGCCTCTTAGGCTTGTTAGGATCCTTACGAGCTCTAATTTTCTTCGCAAATAGCCTAAATCACAACATATATTCACTAACAAGTTTCAAAATCACGATCGAACGATAAAAACCTCAACGAATTTCATTTACGTAAATTATTAAACATATAAACCCTAACGTATAAGATAAAACCGTACTTAGCATCGATTTTTTCATAGCACCGGTTGATTTGCCCCCTTCCGTGATTTGATCCTGCGAAATCAAACCAAAAACAGCGAATTAGGTCAAAATTGATGCCAATATAATCTATACATGTAATAAAAGAAACCTCTTTGAGGACACGTGTCAATCAACGAGGCTATCTAAACAAATAACTCCTGATATGATTAAAAAAGTTTTTTTTTTATAAATATTATTTAAGTGTGAAATGTTAATACCCTGAAAGGTGATTTTAAACTGTTAGTACCTAAGTATGTTATTTTATGCAAACCACAGGGACTAACTATGCAATTAACTCTAAATATTTAAAACGCTAATATATTTCTTAGATTTAAATAATTAATATATTATTGTCAGTTATCTTTGTCTTTATCATTAAAATCTCTTCTACAAATTTTAAATTTAATATTATCAATAACTAACTTTCCATAATAAATATTTAGAAAAATAATTAAGAATGTCTTATAGAGCGCCATGTGTCCCTAACATGGTTTCTTTTATTATATAGTATAGATTTAAGTGTGATAATATCTTTTGTTCAATATGGTTGTTTGTTGCCTAATGATTTAAAGATAATTTAATCCATTAAAATTTTTAAATCTTCCATTCAAACTTTATCTAACATTGTTGGGTTTTGAATGATTTATTCAAGAAGTCATTTACCATTCCCTGGCATCATGGAGGAGTTACTACCTTTTCTAACAAAATTAATTCTCAATTTTTTTTATTTCTAATTATAATATCCTTTCTTTTGTTTAATTTTTTTTCTACCGTATATTATGTTGATTTACTTACTCTTTATTAATTTTTCAATGACGAATGTTATAATAACTTTAGTTCTAAATTACACCAAATAGATCCTAATATATCCATACTATTATGTTGATTCACTCTCTTTATTAATTTTTTCAATGGCGAATGTCACTTTTTGTGTTTAACGTATAGTGCATTCATAAGTTCCCATATCTTTTAAAAAACTTAAACATATTAAGCATAGGTACTTGATGTCTTTATAGATAGATACATTTTTCATATAACTAAGTTTTTTCATTAGCCATTTTGGAACATAATGTTTCCCTATAACGAAATTGTTTGTTTTTTTTATGATATAACTTTTTCTTATTATCACGAAAACTAAACTTTGTATTAATATATTATCATTAGTTGTTTTATGATATAACTTTTTTTTCTTATTTGGTACATAAAATTAGGTTTATTCAACCCGTGTAATACATAGGGTTTTAAAAAAATAACTTTTTTTATTATTTACTATACAAAATTACATTTATTTAACCCATCTATTACACAAGATTTTTAAAAATATAACTTTTTTTATTATTTGGTATATAAATTACATTTGTTAAATCTATACAATACACGAGTTTTTTAAGGATATATTATTTTTATTATTTAGTATATAAAATTACATTTAGTAAACCCGTGTAATACACGGGGTTCTACCTAGTGGTTTAATATAGCAGAATTACTGAATTAGGGTTTGATTGATATTATTTGTGCGGGAGATTTAGTTACCATGTGTGAAGTTGGGCCCATTTTGTTGTATGTGTTTTGGTTTGACTTTTCTGGTCAAATGGACTTTGAGGGCTTAATAGATTTTATAAATTTGTATATATGTTTTTGGTTTAGGGCTTAGGTCAAAACCTATGGAAACGAAACCCTTTAAAATCAAACCGAGCTATATATTTGGTTTTCGATTCTAAATTGAATCGAATTAGGTAATTGGTTTCTGGTTCAATGTTTGATTCTAGGAAACTCAACGCGGTTAAAACCAGAAATTTGAATTACATTTCAGCCTGATCCCGTTCAGTCCAAATCCAATCTCGTTTGATTGACACTAAAATTGAGGAGCTTAAATTACATTTTAAATTTTGGTTTTTTTTTGTTAAAATCGGGTATTTCAGGTTGAAGTCGAAATTAGAATCTGAATTGTTTCCGCTTTGCTAAATTTGAATTTCGGTTGGTTTAGTTTTCTATGTCCACTAAAAGAATTTTCAAATTGTTGCCTCATAAAGTGAAATTATAAAAAAAAAAAAAAGGCTGAGTTAAATGCTATTTTAGTCCACGTGGTTTGATCATAAAATTTTCAAAAATCAAGATAGGTAAAACTATATATATGTAAGGCTATATGGTGTGGGGGCATGGGTTGAAACATTATTTGCCACATAGGACTCAAAACACTTTTGAAAAAGCACGCTTTTAACAAACTCATGTAATTTTTTAGTCGCGGTGAAGTGAAATCGTGTGTTTGACTCGCTAATATATTTAGGGTATGTTTGGCAAAAGTAGCTGGTGGCTGGTAGCTGAAAGCTGGAAGCTGGTAGCTGGTGGCTGGAAGCTGGTAGCTGTAGCTGATAGCTAGTAGCTGTAGCTTTTTAGATATATTTGGTGTTTGGTAGAGTAGCTGGAGCTTTTAATAAAATGTATAAAATTACCAAAATGTACATAACTAAAAATTTAGAAAGTTGGTGCATTAAAAATTTCCTTATTTTTAGTGGATAAAATAGTCATTTTTCCCTAAAAGCTTGTAGCTCCTACTAAACGCTACTAGTAGTAGCGTTCAACCAAAAGCTTCAAGCTTCTAACCTAAAAGCTTAAAGCTCCTTCAACCAAACAAGGCTTTTTATTGAGTAGGAGCTTTTTCTTAAAAGCTTAAAGCTAGAAGCTCCTAAAAACTCCTAAGGGTATGTTTGGCAAAAGTAGCTGGTGGCTGCTAGCTGGAAGCTGTAAGCTGGTAGCTGGTGGCTGGAAGCTGGTAGCTGGTAGCTGTAGCTGGTAGTTAGTAGCTGTAGCTTTTTAGATATTTGGTGTTTGGTAGAGTAGCTGGAGCTTTTAATAAAATGTATAAAATGACCAAAATGGACATAACTAAAAATTTAGAAAGTTGATGCATTAAAAAGTTTCCTATTTTTAGAGGTTAAAATAGTCATTTTTCCCTAAAAGCTTGTAGCTCCTTCTAAACGCTACTAGTAGTAGCGTTCAACCAAAAGCTTCAAGCTCCCAACCTAAAAGCTTAAAGCTCCTTCAACCAAACAAGACTTTTTATTGAGTAGGAGTTTTTTCTTAAAAGCTTAAAGCTAGAAGCTCCTAAAAGCTCCATGCCAAACATACCCTAAAAGCTCCATGCCAAACATACCCTTAGTTTGATTTTTGTTTTAGCTTAGTTTTGATTTTAGCCCAATATTGGCCCATACTTAACCCAACCTCCATATCTAAACTACCGGAACAAACATGACCAACCTCTAAACACTAGAACAAATATGACATTTGCATCTCCACAAGCTCTTATTTATTTTTATATAAACAAGCCGCCTTGACAAGTCATGAGTGGGCATGAACCTTATTTGAGCTCAAGTTTTCAACTCGCTCGACTATTTTGAGATTTGGACTAAAATGGCAAAAGTGCCCAAACCACAGGGACCAAAATGGCAGTTTACTCTAATAATAATAATAATGACAAATTTATTTTTATTAAGTCATATGTTTTATGTTTTTTAAATTAAAATTATTAATTTATTTTTAAATAAAAAGAAGATGGTTGTTTAGGGTAGTTGATGCTGGGTGACGTGGTGGCCGATGGGTAATGATTGGAGGATGTTAGGGTAGGAATGACAAGTGGCCCTTCCCCTTAATGAGCGCAAGAGGGAGGTTCAAAAGTTTACGTGTGGACCTCATTAATTAGCCAATGAAAAGCCTCCGTTTAGAGGGGCGCCATTTTCACTACACTTTGTCTAATAGATTTGTAAAATCTATATATGTTTTGGTTACAAGTGTTCAATATAGGAGTTGAAACTCAAAACCTATCTAAATGAAACCTTTCAATATCATATGGAGTTATATATTTGGTTTCGGTTTTACACCCAATAGAAAAATGTAAAAAATTTCGGTTCTAGGAAACTCAATTAAGTTAAAACCGATGAACTTGAAATTAGAGAAAAATGTGCGGATAGTCCCTGTGGTTTCGCCTTTTTTCACCTATAGTCCATATCTTTCTAAAACTACTTGAATAGTCCCCAAGTTTTCGATTTTTGTTCTCGGATAGTCCCTGGGTCTAACTTGAGTTACTTTTCTCAGTTAAGTGGGTGTTGAAATAACCAAAATACCATTTCCTTAAAAGGCCAAACCATAGGGACTATCCGGGCATTTTTCTCTTTTATTTATTAAAACCTCACCACCCATCTCCGTCATTCCTACATATGAAAACCCTAGTTCCATATACACAAGACAACAGACCACAACACCCCTTCTTCTCCTTCTCGTTCAAGATCGGGCGACAACAAACACCCCCCCCCCCGGCAACCGACAACTCTCCACCCTCTCTCTTCTCGGGTTTGATCGGCGAGCCGATGGGAGCTCCGCCGTGAGCGGCGGCGGACCTGAATTATGTTCCGGCGACAAGACACGTGAGACAAAGAGATATCGGAGCTGCAGGGAGAGAGAACAGAGTTGGAGAAAGGGCGTCGACGACTTTGGGATGGTGTCGGGTGGCGGCTCGATCAGAGAGGAAGGAGGTGCCGGCCACCATACGCGGCGGCGATCGGCGGTGACATGAGATGATGGTGGTGGTTGGTTAGGTTTGAGTTCAAGTGACTTGGTTCAACTACAGGTTAGACCTGTTTCGGTTCAGATTACGCGGCAGGGGTGATGACGATGGTGAGTGGTCCGACGGGTTTCACGGTAGGTGGTTCAACGGTATTTTGGTTCGGTTTTATAAATAAAAATGTAGAAGTTGCCCGGATAGTCCCTATGGTTTGGCCTTTTAAGGAAAGGGTATTTTGGTCATTTCAACACCCACTTAACTGAGAAAAATAACTGAAGTTAGACCCAGGGACTATCCGAGAACAAAAATCGAAAACTTGGGGACTATTCAAGTAGTTTTAGAAAGATAGGGACTATAGGTGAAAAAAGGCGAAACCACAGGGACTATCCGGGCATTTTTCTCTTGAAATTACGTTTCACTACACACTCAATTTCTTGAAATCAAAACTAAGGAGCCTAAATTACATTTTCAAACTTTTGGATCTCAGTTAAAAGATTTTCAAACTGAAAAAACCAAAACTCAAACCATAAAATTCCCTAGTTTTGATTAAAACAAAATATTAGGGTGAACAGGGCACCATGCGGGGAGTGGGGCGGTGACCCAAGTCCCCGAGCGGGAAGACCGCCGCTATCGCCTCGGGGAGTGAAGGGGTATGGTCCCAAAAAGCCGCGCAAACCTCCGTCAAGGTTGCGCGCAGGACCATACTCCTTATTCAGTAAATTTCTTGCCGCTAACGTCGCGCGGTTACATCAACATTCTTTGATGCGGCGCGAGGTCTAAGCAATAGGAAGCTCAATTTTCAACACTTAGTATTCAGAATGAGCATGCAGTAACCTATACTCCTGCGCGGGGTAGTTACGTGCTCAGTAAGAATCGCGCAGGGAAGCAACGCCAGGATGTTTCAGATAGTACACAAGGTACAAGTAAAGAGCCAATCAGCGTCTTTCTGGCCCTGCTCAATCGTGCTCCACGATCGTCTGACATGCAGGAGACAAAAAGTACTTAAGGACGCCTACATGGCACCAATCACAGGGCAGAGACAACTGCCCCACGATCTCCACTTACCTGCTGATGGCAGAAAGGCGGCCAGGCCGACAACAGTGACACGTTGCTCCAATCACATTGCGCCAACTCCCAAGAGCTCCTGCTAACCACTAACGGTCGACACCAGTGAGACAAGGAGCATATCCCTTATGTTGTCGCCTTCAGGCCCAAGGCCCATCAGCCCATATCCTCTTACACCTCTCCGGCTATAAATAGGGACCTCACTTCACAGGTTAAACATTCCGTTCTCTCTACTCTCACTCTTAATACTTAATTATCTTCCCCAAAGCAGTCGTCTATTCTCACGCTGGAGCCCGGTTAAGAGGGAAACCCCCATATTCCCCTCTTAACGAGTAACGATGTTCTGTTTTGCAGGATCATTCAAGCATTAAAGAGCTCAGGAAACCATAAGGAAGATTAACCACTATGATAGGAACATAAACCAAACTGATTAGTCCCATAATTAGTTCAGTGTTTCTTCAGGGAGGGTATTCGGGGAGGGGGATCGGGGAGAATTCACCGCACAAGGTTTGCACAAGGATCGATGGTATACGTTGGGCAACGGTCAATTTTAAAAAAAATAATTCAATTTTAACAATATAAATAACCAACTTAATCTAATTTTTTACCACACCCATTCTTAAACTCACTCTAAAAATCTATCAAATACAACACAAAGCCAAACCGAGCAATGGAGAACCAACCCCGCGAAGCCAAGAAAAAATCTAAGGGACGCGGCTCGCAACCGTCTCGTGGTGGTTCGAGCGGTGCAAGTGCACAACCACAACCCCCTTTCGGATATACTTCACAACCCCCGTTTTTTTACCAACAACCTTCACACCCCTCCTTTTACAACACCCAACCACAACCCACTTTCGGCTATTTTCAAAATTTGTTATCAATGGATCCTCCTCAAACCCCCTCCTTCGACCCGTATGGTTTTCGTTCCCCACAAGTTCCATCTCCACGAGAAAATGTTGAACGTCGTCTACCTATTCACGAGGACGAGGATGAGGAAGTAGTGCCCGAAACTCAAAATTTGGGCGACTATGAAGATGACACCGGCGACGATGAATTTAATGTGGATGAAGACGCCGGCAACGAAGAAGATGATGCTCGGGAGAAAAAGGGAAAAATGGAGAGCCAAAAATGGACAAAGGTCCAAGAAGAGGCGTTGGCGAAGGCGTGGGTACATTGCTCTACCAACAAAAAGAAGGGCAATCAACAAAACCGCGATAGTTTTTGGCGTAAGATTTTAGATCATTATAACGCCACCGTTGGTGGAAGTAACCGGACCGTGCATCAAGTACGGTCTAAATGGACCCCGATGATGACGAAAATAAAGTTTTTCAACGGCCTATACCAACAAGCGGTAAAAAATATATTTTTTAACGTTGTATATTTTTTAATTTTGTTTACTAAGTTCATATGCTTTTAACACTTGTTATTTTATAATATGTAGGATCGCACACGAGGAAGCGGGTGTAGCGATCTCAACGTGATGAAAGTCGCTTTAAAGGATTTTAAAGATAGATATCCAAGCGGTTTTCAACATGTCGAGGCATGGGAGGTCGTTCGAAAACACGACAAATGGGCCCAAGTCCCATTGTTGGGTGAGGAAGGGGAAGGTTCGGCACAAAAAAGAAAGCTCGTTGACGTGGACCCTTCCATACCCGATATGAACGAAGACCCCTCGCCACAAAGAACACAACGGCGAGACAAGCGTCAAGCGACATCGTCCGAGGGCTCGGCTGAGTTGGCGGCACAATTCAAAGAGTACACCGCCATGAAAGAAGAGAAGCACGCGATTGAATTGGAGGCGATTGAATTGAGGAAGAAAAGAGAGTCGGAGGCTCGCGAACTCATAACGGAACAACGCGAGACGATGAGAAACTACGCGCACGATCGAGATATGAAAACATTCCTCAAGCCGCACGACGATGCTCCGCCGGAAATGTTGCCGTTCATCCTCGCCCGAAAGCGCGAGATCGCTAACAAGTACGGGTGGCCGTGCAATTTCTAAAATTTTTATGTAGTATTGCGATGTAATTTTTATTTTCTAGTTTGAATGTAATTTTTATTTTTAATTTAATGAAATGTCTTTTCTTAAATTTTATATTAATTTTTATTAATATTTGCTTAATTTATAAACATGCATAATTACAACAACTAAAAAAAATAAAAAAGCAAGTCCCCTAAGAGAGGAGTGCCGCCATCAAATTGAGGGTGTGAGAGGAGTTAAGAGAGGAGTTGACGTGGCGCATGCTGATTGGCCGTGCGTAAGAGAGGAGACTCCCCTAAGAGGGGAGTGCCCCTCTCACCCTAAGGACTTCATTTTGATAAGTCTATGTATGTACTTGTTATCTCATAATGTCAAATCGTCGAAACAAGCCTATGTGTGTACTTGTTATCTCGTAATATAGAGTGTGGTTCCTTTTCCTCATGTAAACATCATGTCATATCACCCTCCTCTTTCACCTTATCATCCTCCTAAAAACATAGGGTGTGGTTCTTCCTTCTTCCTTATTCTCCTTCCATTTTTTTATTTTTATTTTTTAATACCAAATTTCTTAAAAAAATAAAAAGATTTCATTAATTAAAAATAAAATTACATAACCTAAAAAATAAAAACATAATTTAAAAAAAAAACTAAAGCCCACTTCCACTTCCTCCTAACAATTTCTTTACGATTTTGTCTTTAATCTTTGAGAGCACCGCACGGTCTCTTTCGAGTACGCTTTTGATGTCAGTTCTCTTTAGTCGGAAGTCTTCGGCTTCTTGATTTTGTATATCAAATTCGAGTCACCTCCTATCAAACTCAAGTCTCTTCCTTTCCCTCGTCGTCACTTCTTCCGTTTCCTTCTCTTTCTTTTTATACCTATCCTCTTGTACTCCCATAAAATGGTTGAATTTTTGTAGAACTGTATCAAGTTTAGACGCATCACCCGAACTCGTTCCCTTTGAACCCGAAGCCTTCTGAAAAACTACTTTTTAGCGTGATCCCTTCCAGTTGGCCGCTCTGGTTCAGGAGTTGGAGCTTCATTTTCGAACTCGGGATAATCAATTATATTGATAGCACAACGTGCATCCGAACCACCCATACTATAATTCCCCGACACACTTGTTTTAGATCTTTTCGCTTCTGAAACCTCATTAGCTACCTAGGGCTGTAAACGAACCGAACGTTCAGCGAACAGTTCATGAACCGTTCAGCGGGAAGTTCGTTTATGTTCGTTCGTTTAATAAACGAACGACAAGACATGAACAAGAAATTTGGTTCGATAAGTTAAATGAACGAATATGAACAGATGTCTCGTTCGGTCAATTCTGTTCGTGAACGTTCGGTAAAGTGTTCGTGAACGTGTTCGTAAACATTCGTTCATTTGCGTCCGTTTATGTTCGTTTGTTTGTGTTTTAATTAAAGATTTCGTACTTTCATATATTTTATCTATACTTTTTATATTGTTAAATTTTTATCTATTTATTTATTTATTACTCTAACAATTAAATTAGGAAACCCTATGCCACCTTGTTTATGCACCATTCTTCTTTCCTTTCTCATTATTTACATCGACAAATATTATCGACCTCTGTTCCACATTAAGGGATTCAAGTTCCAATGCTACTCTTTGGGCCATCCACCATTATCCTTCGACATGTTAGCCAAATTTATTTATGTTCGTTTATGTTCGTGAACACGCTCATTTCCTTAATGAACGAACATGAATATAAAATCTCGTTCGGTAAGTATTCATGAACCGTTCGTGAACACATTTATTTCCTTAACGAACGAACATGAACAATGCATTGTTCGTGTTCGTTCGGTTCGTTTACAGCCCTGGCAACCACCTTCCACTTCTCACATTTTCTCAATATTTCATACGGCCTCATGTAATTCCACGACCCGTGTTTCGTGGTGTATCTCTCAATAGCCAACGACAAAATAGTTGCATCATCTTCACCACTTTTACGATTGTTCCATGCATGTTGATATATACCCGCAAACAAACCAATTTTTCCGTTCATCTCACTAGATTTTGAACTAACGGAATGGACAAATCGATATGGGTCATGTTGCATCATTTTTAAAAATTCTTTACAAACTTGGTTATAAAAGCCTTCACGTTTTCGGTTGTTGGCTACAAATTAAAAATATAATAAATCTTTAGAAATAGAATATAAATAATAATACTTTATTAAAATTAAAAAATATACCTAAAAACGGATCGCTAGAAGCTTTAACTCCATCGGTGGCGTGTTGTATACGAATGGGGGTTGGGTCGAGGAAGTAGCGGGTGTGTTGGGAAAGCATGGGAGCGGGTTCGGTCAGCTTCGATCCATGATTTTTTTGGATGTTAAAAATGGATTTGAGATTGGTTAAGGATATTGAAAATGGAATGAGATCTTTAAAGATGAAAATGTGGTATAAATCGGTTTTTATTTTTATTTATTATTATTATTATTATTTATTTTTTTTGAAAAGGGGATATATGTAATAAATGAAGTTTGTAGGGGGATATATGTAATTGCCCCTAAATAATAATGGGAACGAAAATCCTTTTTTGTTTCAACCATACACAGGTTTCCATTCCATTTTTTATGAAGTCTAATAAAATCATACTTTAAAAACACCTTTTTAAAGCACTTGTTGATGAACCGATCATAAAAAAAATTCAAAAATCGCTAGAACTATATACATGTAATAGAACTAGAAGACCATGGCTAGCATTTGTTAAAATATCACATGTTAAATATGTATGCTATTTGGTTAGTTAAAGTAAATAGTAGTTAGTTTGTTAAATCTACAACTAGTTATTTATTAAATATATCCGAACCCCTAGCCCAGTTGGTCCCATGTGGTTACAACTAGTTATTTATTAAATATATCCGAACCCCTAGCCCAGTTGGTCCCATGAGGGGAGGACGTCCCAATGATGGATTGTTCCTACCGAGGCATGGTACGATCCGGAGGGCAACCCGGTTTTACCCAGCTGTTACCCCAGCGAGTCTCTCGTGTGGGGGCAGTATGGTTTCCGGGCGAAGGTCAGTCAGAGCGGCGTCTGCGAATGCTGGGCTGACGGGTAACCGTCCTTGACGGGAACCCGGTGACCAATGGTCCATATACATATTGAAAGTCAGCCTTCAAAAAAAATTTATTAAATATGATTGATTGATGATGTAATTCATTCTTTGCTTAAGAATAAAAATATTCAAATATATATTCTCTCATTCCTGACATTAATTTCTTGCTATTTCAATCTTTTGATGTTATCAACGTTACGCTCGAACCAAATGTAAAACGTACTTTATTCCGTTTGTTTGTTGATCCAAGAAATACAATTTCAGAAGTATGCCTTCAATTAAGTTGCTCTCTAATCAATTTACTTGATACAGTTATGGAATATAAACACTAGTGTTGTTCAAATACCACAGCCTCAAAACACAAAACACGTTGAAACAAACTCGTATAAATATCGAGTTAATGTGAGCTCACGTGTTGGCTCGTGTAATTGTGTAAATAGTTTCAGTTTTACTTTAGGGCTTGTATTTAACCCAACCTCCATATCTGAACCACTGTAACGAACATGTGACACCCGTCTAATTTTACTTGAATTTAATAATAATTCATGTCATTAGATTTATAAAAAGATACCAAATTAACATAACTTTCATAAGTCAAGTTCAAAAGTAGCATAAACCTTAGTCAACTAACGACTAAGTTAGAAATCCAAAAGTTTTTATCAATGTGTTTACAGCACATAAACATAGTCTATTAAAGTTTAAAAACATTGCGGAAGCTTGTAAGTAGTGTTCGGTTCTTCAAAATCTAGCTCGATCATCTTCCGGTTACTTTCCATCATCACCTAAGATCAAAACCACAACAAATGTTAGTTTTGATCAAGTTAAAATGGATACAAACAAGTTCTAAGAGTCAACAACCAAGAAAATTAAAAAAAAAAATTCCGGAAGGGGGCGTCGCGTGACGCCAAGACCCCTCGCGTCACGCCTAGCCCCTTTTTTCTCAGAATGTTTGTTTCTTTGCTGCTGCAGATTCCCAGCTCAAAATTTAATCAAGTTCCAACTTAAAATAGCCATAACTTTTGACTCGTAAGTCCGTTTTAGATGATTCTTTTTCCTATGCATCTGTAAATTCGTTACCGACATGCCTATTACAAATTTCATACCGAAAAATTTGTTTACGGACCAAAAGACTATATGTCCATATGCAATTATTCGACCCATTCTAACTTAGCTATTTTACTACCATTTAACTATTAAACCTAAGGCGCTTATTACCCAAACTCCGGGGCTTATTATCATTGGCACTTCATTACCAAACTCGTGCTCTTGTGACCATTTTCACCACCTTTTTCATACTCAAAATGTTAATACTACAAAGTATCATTATTCGACCCGTTTGGTCCATCTACGGAAAATCCTCCATTTTGATGACTACCAAACGACTACAAACCAATTCTTAACCTACGGATTTAAGTAACGTACATGATCGCTACAACCAACGCAATTTTTATCAACAACACATAGTTTAACAACAATTCATCAAATGTAACGAATCAAGTTACATACCTTCAAAGTAGGCCTTTCAAACGTGGTTCGCCACCCGCTTGTCCGCTTGACGCTCCTGCGCTCTTTCCTATAGAGTTCATTTATGACATGTTTAGAACTCTCTTTAAACCTTATATCGCATAATACACCGAAACATCATAATTATGCGTTTAAACTTTGAATTTCAGTTTTAAGCCTTCTTAGAGGCATTTTCACAAACACTTTAAGGGCAGATTTTTACATGATTAAATATCAAGTCTCTAGCTTATCACTTAGCCCTAATTTCACATCATTCAACCATTTTACACAATTGTTAGGTTCTATAATTCTGAAGTTACCTCACAATTATCAAATTACACTAAAACAACACCCAATCTCCTAGTGATTATCAAATTCTACATAACCCACTAATCACCTACAATGGTGTTCATGGATTTTACTAAAATTTCACATGATTTCAACTTGTATTTGTCTACGGTTTGTCCCTAGACACTATAGTTGTTCCTAAATCATCATAAGACACACATGCAACCATAATTTCAGATTTCCCCAATTTCATGAGAATTTCAAGTTGAGAGTTTTCATCAAATTTTACATACCTTGTAATCCTCTTGTGATGAGGATCAATAATATACGCTCGATTTTCGTTTTTGATCAGATTTGGACCTTCAATTTGGTTGTTTTGTGAATGTTTAGGGTTTAGAGGGAGCCTGGGGTCGCCCCTGATGTTGGTCGATTTCAACAAACACAGACAAATGTGTTTTATGTTTTTAATTTTATTATTTCAATAAATTAGTTTCCATTTAGGCACATTTAGTTCCTCATCTTTCACTTTTTGTTTGTTTGAACCCCTAACTACTCATAAGTGACTAACTAACTTAGTTAGTGTCATTTCTAGTTAGTTTATTTTACTATTTTACTTACAACTAAATTGTAAATTTATAAACTCTTATTTTCGGGATGTTACAAGTCCATCCCCCTTAAAAAGAGTTTCGTCCCCGAAACCAAAGTACGTACCAAATAAAATAGGGTAGAGACGTCTCATTTCCTCTTCGGACTCCCATGTGGTATCCGCACCCTTTCTGTAACAACTCTCATCAAAAGTCATAGTTATTAAATTAATTTGTCCAATAGGAAACCCTAATTGAGACACCTAAGTGATTCTGCACAAACCCTAAAATTTTCAGAATTTTCAGAATCAGGATTAGGGCCCCTAAAACTCAGGGGGGGGGGGGGTAAACCCTAGTTACGATTATCTTAAAATCGTGCTGTCAAAATTGAAATTTTCGAATTTGTCAACTCAGCTAGGCTAGTCCCAGACATGGCAACTCTATAAAGATTCTGTGTCCCTTACGGACCGTAAGGGTTGAGTCTTACAGTCCGTAAGCTTGGCCAAATTTTGGGTATAAATAGTGGACATTGGCAATCGATTTCTGGCACTAAAACGACGAAGAAATTCGTTACGTAGACTGAGATATCGTAGAAACACTTATAAAACACACACGGATCACTAATTGCTGCCGCAATCAGGGTAATAACTCGATCGCTGCTACGATTCAATGTCCGATTGATTAAAAATATCCAATGGATGTTTAAGTGCTGCTCAAATTTGGGTTATGCTTTGTCATTAGTCGTGATTCCGACAGGATGTTTGAGTACCACCCGAACTCGGGGAATACTCTGTCATTCGTTGTGAATCCGATGGATGTTTAAGTATTGCACTTTGTCATTCGTTGTGAGGGTTTTAATCTCGTGAGTTATCGTAAATGCTGTATTAAGTTAAAAACCAAATTGTGTGCATGTTATTAAATTTAGGTTAAAAGGCTAATCAGTAGGCTAGGCTCTGCTCAATTTAATCTGCAATGTGAGTCATTCTCTTTTTACCAAATTACTTTTAAAAGCATGTTTATTTTCAAAGTTATAATTACAGGGATTAAGTCTTTGTAATCACCATATTACAGCCGGTATGTGGGGTTTTGTATACATTACTTGATAATCTTCACCATTGGACAACGAGTTAGCCAATGGGTGATATGACCATAGTCACAGAAACGAGTCGAGTGACAAATACCGAGGGTAGTTGGTTGATATCTGAAACATTGTAATCGCTCTTAATACTGTAGATTATAACAAACGAGTCGTTTTAATAAAATGAATTATTCACTCAGTATTTCCCACTGACAAAACCTTTTTCAAACATGTTTCAGGTGATCTGTTATGATCCAGGAAAAGTGCCGCGAAGCACTACAAGCTTAAGGAAGTGGCTCAGTATAAAATAAAGAAACATGTTTTGTAAAATAAAAGATTTCTTCATGAAATCTCAAGATTGTAAATTACCGGGTTTTATCCCGAGTTGTGAAATAAAATAATCGAGAAATATTTCAGTTTTAAAAAGATCCTGAAGAAACTTCCGCTGTTAATTAAATACCAGGGGATTTCTGTCCCGCGGCTCCTGAAACGGGTCAAACCGGGTCGGGGGCCGTGACAGAAAAAGGTGGTATCAGAGCCACTGATTTAAGCCAATTAAGTATTTAGAAAATACTTAATTAATTACTATTTTGTTATTAGGTGTTTTATTATCTGACTAATTGTGTACAGTATGGGCAGATCTCTATATATTAGCCACTGTAGCAATAAATATAAATCTTTAAAATAATCTGACTCAGAGTTTTAGCACCCGGATTACCTACAATCTAGAAACCTTACCTAGTAAATAAATAAGTAAACCTTAGTGTGTATTAATTTTCAGTTGTTTTGGTAGTTACCCAATATGAAATAATATTTAAAAGTTTTTCTATAAAATTTTATTTTTAACTTAGTATTTGTGTATTTTGCATAAACAGCATGAGTGACTTGTCTGACGCCCTTCAGAATTTAAATCTTTATCCAGTAAGAATAGAGGTTTCCAGAGATTTCAATAGGTATATATCAGACATAGAAGAACCTATAGAATTCAACGCTTCACCTCTCGAGAAACCCAAGCCTAAGAAAATGGAAATTGGGGAAAACTCTAGGCAACTTGAGGGGTTACCATCTCAGGAAGAGCTAGATTTTATATTGGCAAGCTATAATACTATTAAGCCTGTTAATGAAAATGTTTTTATTCACTCTCTTGAAACACAACTACCAATGAACTTAGAACCAGCTATTCCAAACCCTTCAATCCACTCGCAAATAGACGAATGGGTGACTAATGAAATACAACTCCAAAACAATCCCTATAAGCTTTTTCCTCAGTTCAATCCAGAACCTTTACCAAATCCACCAATAAGTAACGAGAATATGGCTGAACTCCGCCACTTTGGCGAAAAACTAATGGATGCTGGGAATAGGATCCAAGAGATTGGGGGACAGATCTCTTGGAAATACGATGAGAGGAAACGCCATTATTAGAATACCAACTGACAAAGGATAGGGGATTTATGGAACTGTGGTTGTGTAATAGTAATAGTAAAAATCAGTTTGTAAAATAACTACAAATAAAATTCTGTAAGATAATAGTGTGTATTGATGCATACTATTAAATATAAATGGAAATCGAGAAATCGATAGTTTTGGCTATATTGGTATTATGAACTCTGTATAATTGTGTTGTGTAATTATTATTTATTTGATACTAATAAATTATATATATTAATTATCAGATGGAAAACGCTAATAATGAACCAGTTAATGAGGTTAATCAATCTGAGCAACAACCGGGGGATCAATATATGACTAGGCAGGATATAGAAAATATCGTTGCTCAAGGGATAGCCAATGCTATTCCAGCAATCGTTGCTGCTGTTAAAAATCCAATAGAACCGCAACAAATCGTTCCTAGCAAACGTATTTCTGAAGATAACTTCAGTAATAGCGTAAATGGAGGCAATGATCATGTTAATCATGATAATGAACCACGGCAAGCTCCGCTCCCTAAGAAAATGAAAGCTGCAACACCTGGTTGCACTTATAAAGAATTTCTTGCTTGTAAACCCACTGAGTTTGCAGGCAATGAAGGAGCGACTGCGGCACTGCGTTGGTTAGAGAAAACTGAGGCAGTAATTGCCATAAGTAAATGTGCTCAGGATGATCAGGTCATGTACGCGTCGAATCTTTTTAAAGAAGTGGCGCTAGAATGGTGGAACACGGTGTTACAAGCAAAAGGAAGGATGATGGCGTATGCAATGAACTGGGAAGAATTTAAAAGTCTTGTAGAAAGAAAATTCTGTCCTGAGTATGAAAAACATCAAATGGCAAATAAGTTTTTAAACCATAGAATGATGGGTGTAGATTGTCGCGGTTATACCTCGACATTCTTTGAATATGCTAGAGGGGTACCAACACTGGCTTCGCCAGAACCAGTACTCATTTCTTGCTATATTTGGGGACTGATTAGTGAAATCCGTAACATCGTTAAAGCTGCGAGACCTCGTACGATTGACGATGCTGTGGAATTAGCCAATACCCTAACTGACGAACTGGTACGCACGCAAGATGAAAACAGGAAGAAGGAATTGGCTCAGAAAATTACCCAAGGATTTCGTACGGGTAATAATAGCAACTTCAAGAGAAGAGGAACGGGAAAATCCTCAACTATGCCATTCTGCAAGAATTGCAAAAGAAAACATTATGGAAGATGTAATGTAACCTGCAATTTTTGCAAAATGGTAGGACATCGTGAAGAAGACTGCAGAAAGAAAACAACGATTTGTTATAACTGTGGAGAAAAGGGACATTTTAGACCAGAATGTCCTAAATTGGTTAAACCAACAGACAACAAAGCCAAGACGGCTGATGGAGCTACTAAGAAGAATGTCCGAGCCTTTCAGTTAACTACTCAGGAAGCCGAGATGATTCCAGATGTGATAGCTGGTACGTTCCTAGTTCACAACATTTACGCCAAAGTATTATTTGACTCTGGTGCAAACCAAAGTTTTATCAATACTTCATTCTGCCAAGCTCTTAATATACCTTTAACCAAACTTAGGCAGATCTGTACAGTCGAAACAGCAGACGGGAATTCTGTTAGCATAGATAAAGTTTTGCAAAAGGAAGATATAGAACTCTCAGGTCATAAATTCTTTGCAAACCTATTGCCTATGAAATTAGCTGAATTTGATGTTGTGTTAGGAATGGATTGGTTAGTAGCCAACCATGCTCGAATTCTTTGTGATAAGAATTCTATAGAAATTCAGGCACCCACAGGAGAAGTAATTACGATTACAGGAGATAAACCACGTAAGCCCATGAAGTTCATATCAGTAATGAAAGTTGCTAGTTATGAACAAAAGCAAGGAATAGTATATATGATTTCAATAATCATTAATACTAAGGAAAAGAACTTAAGGAAATTCCTGTAGTCTCAGAATACCCAGATGTATTCCCAGAAGAGTTACCAGGGTTACCACCAGATAGGGAGGTAGAATTTAGGATTCATCTAATTCCAGGAACTATACCGATAGCCAAGGCACCTTATCGGTTAGCTCCCACAGAAATGTTAGAACTAAAAAGGCAATTAGATTAATTACTAAGTAAAGGTTTCATACAACCTAGTTCATCCCCGTGGGGAGCACCAGTGTTGTTTGTTAAGAAAAAGGATGGTTCGATGAGAATGTGTATCGATTATAGAGAATTGAATAAGGTTACAATTAAGAATCGATACCCATTACCTAGGATTGATGATCTTTTCGATCAACTTCAAGGAGCTAGGTATTTTTCTAAGATTGATTTACGCTCCGGATATCATCAATTAAAGGTACAAGAAGAAGACATACCTAAAACTGCTTTCAGAACTAGGTATGGTCATTACGAGTTTAAAGTCATGCCCTTTGGATTAACGAATGCACCTACAGCATTCATGGACATGATGAATAAGATCTGTAAACCGCATTTGGATAAATTTGTAATTGTCTTTATAGATGATATACTTATTTATTCCAAAAGTCAGGACGAACATTGTCAACACTTGCATGCACTCTTAACTTTGTTAAGAAAAGAAAAACCATACGCCAAATTCTCGAAGTGTGAATTTTGGTTGCAAGAAGTGCAATTCTTAGGACACATGGTAAATCACGAAGGTATTCATGTAGATCCTGCTAAGATAGAGGCAATTACCAATTGGAAGGTTCCGCAAATCGCAATGGAAATTAGAAGTTTTATAGGTTTAGCTGGATATTATAGACGATTTATTAAGGATTTTTCCAAAATAGCTGTACCATTAACTAAGTTAACCTGTAAAACAGTTAAGTTTGATTGGGGACCTAAACAAGAAGAAGCTTTTAGAATCTTGAAACAGAAATTAACCAATGCTCCAATCCTAGCCTTACCAGAAGGAACTGAAGATTTTGAAGTATATTGTGATGCTTCAAAATTAGGATTTGGATGTGTACTAATGCAACGCAAGAAGGTAATTGCGTATGCTTCAAGACAGTTGAAAAAGCACGAGGAAAATTATACAACTCATGACTTAGAGTTAGGCTCCATAATTTTTTCCCTTAAGATTTGGAGACATTATCTTTACGGAAGTAAATTTACTATCTATACAGACCACAAAAGTTTAAAATATATATTTGGGCAAAAAGAGTTAAACATGAGGCAAAGGAGGTGGATGGAAATCTTAAGTGATTACGACTGTGATATTCAGTATCACGAAGGAAAGGCAAATGTAGTTGCAGATGCCTTAAGTCGTAAGTACCTCAGATTAAATCTACAGTTAGATTTAATGGAACAACTGAAGCATTTTCAAGAAACAGCAATAGAGGATATTGCTGAAGGAATGAAAGGACGAATAAAAGAATTAGAACAAGGAGCTGATGGAATTTGGAGATTCCATAAAAGCAGAATTTGGGTACCAAAACAGGGAGAATTGAGAAATAAAATATTAGAAGAAGCCCATAAGTCTAGATATACCATACACCTTGGAAACAAAAAGATGTACCAAGATTTAAAAAAGAATTTCTGGTGGATAGGCATGAAGAAGGACATAGCTAGATATGTTTCTAAGTGTCTTACTTGTTCACAAGTTAAGGCAGAACACAAGAAACCTTCAGGTCTACTACAACAATTAGAGATGCCAGTATGGAAATGGGAACTTATAACAATGGATTTTGTTACTAAGTTACCCAAGACCAGAAAAGGTAATGATGTGATTTGGGTAATTGTAGATCGATTAACCAAATCTGCTCACTTTTTACCTATGAAAGAAACCTTTAGCATGGAAAGGTTGGCAAAATTGTATGTAGATGAAGTAGTATCCTTACATGGAGTTCCACTCTCCATTGTTTCAGATAGGGATAGTCGTTTCACTTCTCATTTCTGGAAAAGTTTCCAGCAAGCAATGGGAACTCGACTAAACCTAAGCACGGCATATCATCCACAAACAGACGGGCAAAGTGAAAGGACGATCCAAACTCTAGAAGACATGCTCCGAGCATGTGTAATAGATTTTGGTAGGAATTGGGACGATCACTTACCATTAATTGAATTCTCCTATAACAATAGTTATCATTCAAGTATCGAAACTGCCCCATTCGAAGCACTGTATGGAAGAAAGTGCAGAACTCCAGTTTGTTGGGCAGAAATAGGAGAAAGTCTATTGTCAGGTCCCGAGATAGTGCAAGAAACTACTGATAAGATTACTCAAATCAAGGAAAGGCTGAAGACTGCTCGAGATCGTCAGAAGAGTTATGCAGACAATAGATGTAAGCCGTTAGAATTCCAAGTTGGAGATAGAGTACTGCTGAAAGTTTCTCCTTGGAAAGGAGTGGTTAGATTTGGTAAGAAAGGAAAGCTAAGTCCAAGATACGTAGGACCATTTCCAGTAATCCAACGTATAGGACCAGTTGCTTATCGTTTACAACTACCAGAGGAATTAGCTGGAGTACATGATGTATTTCATGTATCCAATCTCAAGAAATGTCTATCAGACGAATCACTGGTAGTACCTCTACAAGACATAGAGGTAAATGAAAAGTTGAAATTTGTAGAGAAACCACTTCGAATAGAAGATCGAAAAATCAAGTTTCTCAAACATAAACGACTAGTATTGGTCAAAGTCAAGTGGGATTCAAGGAGAGGACCTGAATACACTTGGGAGCTGGAATCAGAAATGAAGTGAAAGTATCCTCAATTATTCCAGTAAATCTCGAGGACGAGATTTTTATTAAGGTGGGGAGAATGTAACAACTCTCATCAAAATTCATAGTTATTAAATTAATTTTTCCAATAGGAAACCCTAATTGAGACACCCAAGTGATTCTGCACAAATCCTAAAATTTTCAGAATCAGGATCAGGGCCCCTAAAACTCAGGGGGGGGGGGGGTAAACCCTAGTTACGATTATCTTAAAATCGTGCAGTCAAAATTAAAATTTTCGAATTTGTAAACTCAGCTAGGCTAGTCCCAGACGTGGCAACTCTATAAAGATTCTGTGTCCCTTACGGGCCGTAAGGGTTGAGTCTTACGGTCCGTAAGCTTGGCCAAATTTTGGGTATAAATAGTGGACATTGGCAATCGATTTCTGGCACTAAAACGACGAAGAAATTCGTCACGTAGACTGAGATATCGTAGAAACACTTATAAAACACACACGGATCACTAATTGCTGCCGCAATCAGGGTAATAACTCGATCGCTGCTACGATTCAATGTCCGATTGATTAAAAATATCCAATGGATGTTTAAGTGCTGCTCAAATTTGGGTTATGCTTTGTCATTAGTCGTGATTCCGACAGGATGTTTGAGTACCACCCGAACTCGGGGAATACTCTGTCATTCGTTGTGAATCCGATGGATGTTTAAGTATTGCACTTTGTCATTCGTTGTGAGGGTTTTAATCTCGTGAGTTATCGTAAATGCTGTATTAAGTTAAAAACCAAATTGTGTGCATGTTATTAAATTTAGGTTAAAAGGCTAATCAGTAGGCTAGGCTCTGCTCAATTTAATCTGCAATGTGAGTCATTCTCTTTTTACCAAATTACTTTTAAAAGCATGTTTATTTTCAAAGTTATAATTACAGGGATTAAGTCTTTGTAATCACCATATTACAGCTGGTATGTGGGCTTTTGTATACATTACTTGATAATCTTCACCATTGGACAACGAGTTAGCCAATGGGTGATATGACCATAGTCACAGAAACGAGTCGAGTGATAAATACCGAGGGTAGTTGGTTGATATCTGAAACATTGTAATCGCTCTTAATACTGTAGATTATAACAAACGAGTCGTTTTAATAAAATGAATGATTCACTCAGTATTTCCCGCTAACAAAACCTTTTTCAAACATGTTTCAGGTGATCTGTTATGATCCAGGAAAAGTGCCGCGAAGCACTACAAGCTTAAGGAAGTGGCTCAGTATAAAATAAAGAAACATGTTTTGTAAAATAAAAGATTTCTTCGTGAAATCTCAAGATTGTAAATTACCGGGTTTTATCCCGAGTTGTGAAATAAAATAATCGGGAAATATTTCAGTTTTAAAAAGATCCTGAAGAAACTTCCGCTGTTAATTAAATACCACGGGATTTCTGTCCCGCGGCTCCTGAAACGGGTCAAACCGGGTCGGGGGCCGTGACACTTTCTGTGTTCCTATTTAACCTTCACTTGGTTAATCACCTTGTTTCTCAAGCTCTTCTCTTTACGATCTAAAATCGCAATTGGTTTTACGGCATAGTTGAGACTGTTATCCACCTCGATATCATCGTAGTGGATACGAGCAGTTTCGTCTACTAAACATTTACGGAGATGTGACACGTGGAATGTGCTATGAATCCCACTCAACTCCTCGGGTAATTCGAGACGATATGCCACTTTACCAACCCGTTCGATGATTCTGAATGGCCCAATAAATCTTGGGCTCAACTTCCCTCTTTTTCTGAACCGTATCACTCCTTTCCACGGCGATACTTTCAGCATTACTTTATCACCCACTTGAAATTCAATCGGCCTGTTTCGTTTATCCGCATACGATTTTTGTCGATCCTGAGCCGCTTTTAGGTGAGCTCAGACCATGTCGATTTTCTCATTCGTAATTCGGATTATATCAGTAGTTGCTAGCCCTCATGGACCCACTTCTCCCCAACATACCGGAGTTCGACATTTTCTGCCATATAACATTTCATACGGGGCCATCTTAATGCTCGCGTGATAGCTATTGTTATATGAAAATTCGACCAAGGGTATATAGACATCCCAACTACCCCCGAAGTCAATAATGCAAGCCCACAGCATATCTCCCAACGTTTGTATTGTTCTTTCACTCTACCCATCCGTTTGTAGATGGTAAGCAGTGCTAATGAACAATTTAGTTCCCATTTGTTCTTGGAATTCACGCCAAAAATTTGAAGTAAACCGAGAATCTCTGTCTGACACAATGGATATCGGTACCCCATGACGTGCTTTGATTTCATTGGTGTACACCTCCGACATCTTCTCGGATGTATAAGTCTCACGAATCGGAATGAAGTGAGCGCTTTTCGTCAATCTATCTACAACTACCCATATAGCATCAAACCCGCGGTTAGTTTTGGGCAATTTGGTCAACAAATCCATGGTGATTTGTTCCCATTTCCAAACCGGAATTTCCAACGGTTGAAGTTTACCGTATGGTTTTTGGTGCTCCGCCTTGACTTGTAAACATGTCAAGCATTTTTCTACGTACTTCACCACATCTCTTTTCATTCCGGGCCACCAATAGTTTTGCTTTAAATCATTGTACATTTTGGTTGCTCCCGGATGGATGGAATAACGGGACTTATGAGCTTCATCAAGTAGAAGCTTTTTAACTCCACATGTGTTAGGAACCCAAATTCTGTTGAAATGTGTTTTCAAACCATGGTTGCTTACTTCGAGATATTTAACTTGGCCAACAATCCTTTCCTTTCTCCAGTTTTCCGTCTTTACTGCTTCATCTTGTGCTTCTCGAATTCGTTCGAGTAAGCCTGAGGTCACAATGAGTTGCAATGATTGTACTCGTATCGGGACATAATCTGTCTTTCTGCTTAGGGCATCCGCCACCACGTTTGCCCTTCCGGGGTGATAGTGTATTTCACAGTCAAAATCTTTCACCGTTTCTAGCCATCGCCTTTGTCGCATATTTAACTCCTTCTGATCGAAGAAGTATTTCAAGCTCTTGTGGTCGGTGAATATGGTGCACTTTACCCCATAGAAGTAGTGCCTCCATATTTTTAATGCAAATACCACCGCAGCCAACTCGAGATCGTGCGTGGGATATTTCTTCTCGTGTATCTTCAATTGCCTCGAGGCATAAGCTATAACTTTGCCCCGTTGCATCAAAACGCATCTGAACCCCGATAGTGAAGCATCCGCATAAACCACCATGTCTTCGACTCCGTCCGGCAATGTCAGTACCGGAGCTTGAGTTAACTTTTCTTTTAGCTTTTGAAACGCTCTTTCTTGATCGACACCCCAAATGAACTTTTCTTTCTTTTGGGTTAGCTTTGTTAGCGGTGACGCAATCTTGGAGAAATCTTGAATGAATCTCCTATAGTATCCCGCAAGCCCCAAAAAGCTTTTAATTTCCGAAGGGTTCTTCGGGGGATTCCATTTTGACACGGCCTTGATCTTTGACGGATCCACCAATACTCCGTCAGCACTTATGATGTGGCCAAGAAATTGTAACTCTCGTAACCAAAAGGCACACTTAGAGAATTTCGCATACAGCCTTTCTCGTCTAAGTGTCTCTAACACTTCTTGTAAGTGGTGTGCGTGTTCAGCTTCGCTTTTCGAATACACCAAAATATCATCGATAAACACGATGACCGACTTATCCAACATTGACTTGCAAACCCGATTCATGAGGTCCATGAAAGCCGCGGGTGCATTTGTTAGCCCAAATGACATCACGAGGAATTTGTAATGTCCGTATCTCGTGCGGAAAGCCGTCTTCGGCATATCTTCTTCCTTGACCTTTAGTTGGTGATACCCCGATCTAAGGTCAATTTTTGAAAACCAGTTCGCACCTTGTAATTGGTCGAATAAATCATCTATCCTCGGAAGCGGGTATCGGTTCTTTACCGTGAGTTTGTTTAACTCCCGATAATCGATACACATGCGCATGCTTCCGTCTTTCTTTTTCACGAACAATACCAGTGCGCCCCAAGGAGACACACTCGGCCTTATGAATCCCTTGTCAAGCAGGTCTTGAATTTGGGACATCAATTCGATCCCGAACTCTACTTCCCGTTCAGGCGGTATCCCCGGTAAATCCTCCGGAAACACATCTTCATAGTCTCGTACTATCGGTACATCTCCAATCTTCCGTGATTCTTTCTCGGGCTCATTTGCGTATATCATGAATGCCTTGCATCCTCGCTTCATAAGCTTGTGAGCTTTCAACATTGAGCATACTATAGGGTTGCCTCCTTTTTCGCCATAGATAGTGGCGTGTTTCCCGCTCGGAGATGTTAGTTTTATCTCTTTACGAAAACACACGACCTTTGCATGGTGCTGAGATAGCCAATCCATCCCAACGACTACTTGAAATTCCCCCATTGACATTGGGATTAGGTCTATCAAGTATTCCTCATCGTCGATGTTTAATTTGCAGCCTCGACAAACATCACAAACTATAAAACTGTTGTTGTCCCCTATTTCAACTTCTAAGGGCACAGATAATTTCGTCAATACAAATGAAGGATGTCGAATAAATCCATGTGAAATAAAGGATTTATTCGCACCCGTATCAAATAATACACGTGCTGGAATTGAGTTAATTGTGAATATACCTGAGACCACATCGGGTTCTGTTTTCGCTTCAGCCGCGGTAAGTTGGAAGGACCTAGCCTTCGCTTTGGGAGCTTCTGCCGGAGACTCTTTTGTGTCTCTCTTTCCAACCAACTCGGGGCATTCTGACTTTTTGTGGCCGGGTTGATAGCATTTGTAACAAACGGAAACTTTTCCGGGACATAGCGATGCAGTGTGCCCCGTTTTCCCACATACCGGACACGGCTTGTCTTTGAAGCGACACTCACCCTTGTGCCCCTTTCCACATACTTTACAACTTGGCGACCCGCCTTTAGCCTCTACCTTCTTCCCTGATTCTGCAGTTCTAGCTTTCTTTGTAGGGCTTGGATTCACATCTTGTGCCCTCCGCTCGCCCCTTTCAACTTGTTTCTTTAACTCAATTTCCCGCTCCCGGGCGGTGTTGATGATTTCTGTGAGAGTTTCATATTTTGACGGAGTCATAAACTCCCGGTACTCGGCACTCAGCATGTTGTAATAATAGTATATCTTTTGCTCTTCAGTGGTGACTAACTCGTCACAGAACCTCAGCTTATCCATGAAGATGCCCGTGATCTTATCAATTGTTTCACCCTTTTGTCTTAGCTGGATGAATTCTTCCTTAATCCTGTTAATAACCGCTTTGGGACTATGGTGTTTAAGGAATGGTACCTTAAACTCGTCCCAAGTCATAACCCTCGCCGCTTCGGTTCCCATTTCCTTCTTTTTATTGTCCCACCAATCCTTGGCTTGATTTCTCAATTGACCCGTTCCGTAAGCAACAAAGTCACCTACGTCACAGTGGGTTCGTTCGAACACTCTTTCGACATCACTTATCCATCTTTGGCAAATTATCGGGTCAACCTCCCCATTATAGATTGGCGGTTTACATGCCATGAATTCCTTGTACGAACACCCTTTGCGTTCTCCTGACTTTTCTTTTATAAGGTTGACATTATCTTCCAACCTTTTGACTCGCTCTTCAACAAGCGACAACACCGTACTTTGAATCTTGTCTATGAACCCGGATAGACTAACTTCAATTACCTTCCCTACTTCTTCGGCAATTATCTCTTTCATTTGTTCGGTGCTTGTTTGCACCGGATTATCATCATTTCCATCAGACATCTTGAAACTGAAATGTTTACATTTAAACGTTAAACATTTCATTTATAGCATTGCTTCATTTGTTTCGGTTTAGCCAAGTTCCTAACTTGCTTTAACCGTTCACTTTTGGTGCACTTTCCGGGTTTGAGTGTGTTAACACGCTCTTCCCATTCACATCAATTCATTTGTCATTTCTTACATAAGATATAATTTATTAACACAATAAGTTAATTCTTACCGGACGATTGATCAAGCTTGAACCGAACACTTTGTTGACAACCTTAAGCTCTGATTACCAACTTGTGACACCCGTCTAATTTTACTTGAATTTAATAATAATTCATGTCATTAGATTTATAAAAAGATACCAAATTAACATAACTTTCATAAGTCAAGTTCAAAAGTTGCATAAACCTTAGTCAACTAACGACTAAGTTAGAACATCCAAAAGTTTTTATCAATGTGTTTACAGCCCATAAACATAGTCTATTAAAGTTTAAAAACATTGCGGAAGCTTGTAAGTAGTGTTCGGTTCTTCAAAATCTAGCTCGATCATCTTCCGGTTACTTTCCATCATCACCTAAGATCAAAACCACAACAAATGTTAGTTTTGATCAAGTTAAAATGGATACAAACAAGTTCCAAGAGTCAACAACCAAGAAAATAAAAAAAAAAAAAATCCGGAAGGGGGCGTCGCGTGACGCCAAGACCCCTCGCGTCACGCCTAGCCCCTATTTTCTCAGAATGTTTGTTTCTTTGCTGCTGCAGATTCCCAGCTCAAAATTTAATCAAGTTCCAACTTAAAATAGCCATAACTTTTGACTCGTAAGTCCGTTTTAGATGATTCTTTTTCCTATGCGTCTGTAAATTCGTTACCGACATGCCTATTACAAATTTCATACCGAAAAATTTGTTTACGGACCGAAAGACTATATGTCCATATGCAATTATTCGACCCATTCTAACTTAGCAATTTTACTACCATTTAACTAGTAAACCTAAGGCGCTTATTACCCAAACTCCGGGGCTTATTATCACTGGCACTTCATTACCAAACATATGGCTTCGTGCACTTGTGACCATTTTCGCCACTTTCTTCTACTTACAATATTAATACTACAAAGTATCATTATTCGACCCGTTTGTTCCATCTACGGAAAATCCTCCATTTTGATGACTACCAAACGACTACAAACCAATTCTTAACCTACGGATTTAAGTAACGTACATGATCGCTACAACCAACGCAATTTTTATCAACAACGCATAGTTTAACAACAATTCATCAAATGTAACGAATCAAGTTGCATACCTTCAAAGTAGGCCTTTCAAACGTGGTTCGCCACCCGCTTGTCCGCTTGACGCTCCTGCGCTCTTTCCTATAGAGTTCATTTATGACATGTTTAGAACTCTCTTTAAACCTTATATCGCATAATACACCGAAACATCATAATTATGCATTTAAACTTTGAATTTCAGTTTTAAGCCTTCTTAGAGGCATTTTCACAAACACTTTAAGGGCAGATTTTTACATGATTAAATATCAAGTCTCTAGCTTATCACTTAGCCCTAATTTCACATCATTCAACCATTTTACACAATTGTTAGCTTCTATAATTCTGAAGTTACCTCACAATTGTCAAATTACACTAGAACAACACCCAATCTCCTAGTGATTATTAAATTCTACATAACCCACTAATCACCTACAATGGTGTTCATGGATTTTACTAAAATTTCACATGATTTCAACTTGTATTTGTCTAGGGTTTGTCCCTAGACACTATAGTTGTTCCTAAATCATCATAAGACACACATGCAACCATAATTTCAGATTTTCCCAATTTCATGAGAATTTCAAGTTGAGAGTTTTCATCAAATTTTACATACTTTGTAATCCTCTCGTGATGAGGATCAATAATCTATGCTCGATTTTCGTTTTTGATCAGATTTGGACCTTCAATTTGGTTGTTTTGTGAATGGTTAGGGTTTAGAGGGAGCCTGGGGTCGCCCCTGATGTTGGTCGATTTCAACAAACACTGACAAATGTGTTTTATGTTTTTAATTTTATTATTTCAATAAATTAGTTTCCATTTAGGCACATTTAGTCCCTCATCTTTCACTTTTTGTTTGTTTGAACCCCTAACTACTCATAAGTGACTAACTAACTTAGTTAGTGTCATTTCTAGTTAGTTTATTTTACTATTTTACTTACAACTAAATTGTAAATTTATGAACTCGTATTTTCGGGATGTTACAGAACAATGCGTATGTCGTCGGTTGCCGAAAAACGTTTTTGGCCGGAAAACTCAACATTTTCGTCCCAGACCTCTTTGTAACCATAGGTCGGACCTTTTTTCTAGTAAAACCTCCAATTATTGAGTTCGCCGAAAAACTACTTTTTGGCCGGAAAACTCAACATTTTCGACCTAAACCTCTTTGTAACCTTAGATCGAATCTTTATGAACCTTTTCCTAGTAAAAGCCTCAATTATTGAGGTCGCCGGAAAAAACCCTACATTTTCGTTCCAAACCTTTTTATAACCTTAGATTGGACCTTTAGGAACCTTTTTCCTGCCAAAAACGTTTTTTCGACAACCGTCGACTAACAACGTTAGGGTTCTGTTAGTGAGGATCCATTAGAGGCCAATATGTTAATAGTTGAGACGGTCAGTGGTTATTTTTTACGTTGGTACTGTTGATGACCAACGGCAAATAGTTTAGATTATTATAATGACAAGAACTCTCATACATGATACAACTTTCACTTATGTGTTTTTCTTTTGATTTGGCTCGTTACGTCTTCAAGAACTTCGCTTTGCACACAAACAATTAACTAAAAAGCTCAAGGTTTAACATGAATGATGCCAGCAAACAGTTTATAGTAAGAATCTCAACAAACATATATGAGTGATGATACACCCTTGATTTTTATGACTCGGTAAAAAAGTTTCATTGAAAATAGGTCACAAACATTTTCTAAATATTAAATATCAAACACATGTACGTGTTATTCAGCTTTACATGTCCGTTTACATAGATCACAACCACTTTAAAAACATTATAGAGAATATGATACGGTGTGTGTGATGTAGTTACATATTCCCACCTGTAATTCCAGGTAACACGAGAGACTCGTTAGGGTAACAGCTGGGTAAAACCGGGTTGCCCTCAAGACCGCACCATACCTCAGTAGGAACGATCTATCATTGGGACGTCCTCCCCCCGAAATGCCGCAGCCGGGTTTCGAACCTGTGACCTCCCAAAGGAAGACACAAGCCTAACCACATGGGACCAACTGGGCTAGACATGATGTATATTTCAAAACTATAAATTATCAACACATTTATGATTTATGTGGTTGTAACTTGGGTATTGGGAGTTTTTTAAAAAAAAAAATAATAATAATAATAATTTCACTTTTAACCCAAATATTTTAATCTTTTGCATTTTAATCTCTTTGACTTTTTACCTTTAACAAAAATATTTTCATCTTTTGCAATTTAACCCTCAACGCTTTTTTATTTTCAACTTTGGTCCGCCATACTTTTCATCTTTCGCAAGTTTTTCCTTTTAAGTTTCGTTATAAATTTTTCGAGTCAACACACCACAACATGCGTGTAGGATTCAACGTTTTTCGTATGTTTTTTCTTATTTGACAGGCAGTCGCAACACGTTTATTTGTTTTCGTTTGACAAGTTCGTCCCAACAGGCGGGTCCTGAATCGACTTAGTTATTCTTTTCTACATTTTACATTTATGTCTAATTTTTCGTATTAGCACGCTGCAATGGGCGTGCGTGATTCAACGATTTTACGTCTGTTTTTCGTTCGGTATTATTTTTTACCTTTTTGTTTATTTTATTTTTACGAGCTCTTCTAATGTTGGTGGTCGTTGGCACTGCTGTGGCATTAGTGCTACTTTGCACGATTTTTTACTAACGTATTTAGCCTATTAAGTTTTTTACAATAATTTGTTTCGAGTTTACAACTATATCTCCTTTACTTAAGAAAAGCTATTTTTTTATGTGCATATTTTTATGTACGTGTCGATATAAATTCGATTTGCTCTACGTTTCGACGTGAACTTTTTATGGAAACGAGTCTGGTTAAATATAATATCTTTTCGTTTAAAAAAACAAATTTTACTTACATATTTTTTTGTACGTTTCGGTATAAATTCGAGTTGGTGTATGATTCGACGTAAACTTTTTGGGAAACAAGTCAGGTCAAATATAATATGTTTTCGTGATTTTTGTGAATGTTTTGTAAATGTTGTTTCGATTCAAGTGGACTCAAATTGCGGTTTCTTTTTTTCCTTTTCTTAAAGCTCCAATTAATCTCTTTTGATTATGAGTGTTAGCATTTACGTTATAACCGTTACATTTTCTATGTTTGACTCGGGCCACATATAATACATTATAATTGTACGGTATAAATTTGATTTTTTTATGTTTTGATCCAATCGCAATGATTATATAGGTTGCATTGAGTTCAATAAGGTACGTCGAAACACGTGTTTTCATATGATTAACGCATCACATAAGGTTTGAACTAATCCATTTGATGTTTGCGATGTATCTACGCCGCAACGCGCACGGGTTTTGTTCCTAGTTAGAACTAATTTGGTGATTAGTGTTATTGTAATATTCGCCATTCGGAAAAAAACATATTCCCAACCTAAATTGAATTCATTTTGATTTGAACTATGATCAATTCACACGGCATATGCCTCCCAAATAAATGCATGTGGCAACATATTCCATGAGTGCCAACGGAGAATCTCGTGATACTTAAAACAATGTTTGTGTCACATCATTGATGCTACAATGACATGTGGTGGAGGTGATTTATCGTTTGGTGATTGACCGTCACATAAGCAGCCATGTCATGGGGGCCATTACCTCACCCAAGTGATGGGCCTGGGTGTGGGTGATGAGCCTCTCCCTTTTCTTACCTCACACAACGGTCAAAACCCGGGGGGGGGGGGGGGGGGGTGTTGACGGGCCTCGACGGGCCATCACATTCCGAGAATGCACCCCACACCCACCAGCCTTAAATCTCATGGGTAGCATAATAGCGTAAGGCCATAGGCATCTATGAGGACATGCAATAATAACATAGTGACAAGTTTGATAAATCGTATTGCGTGCTATAACATAGTAACAAGTTTGATAAAACATATTGCATGCAACATTTTCAAAGTACTTGTAATTAGAGCAAAGCATAATAACATGTTAACCAAAAGTGAACTAGATATCGTAACAAAATTTGTAAAGAACGTATGGGATACTTGAAGTCCAGACAAGTTTATATAAATAAAAGTTATATACTTGAAGTAGTAAATTGTATCCAACTAGAAACGCAACCCACCGCGATGCGGCGGGGCGATATTTATATCTATATTCAATCGGTTGCCATTGAGTTGCATCGATTGAGTTAATTACATACATAAGATAGTGTCTCAGCGGGAACACGCTTTCTTAAACACCAATGAGTGTCCAAAAACGATACACGCGCTAATCGACGGGACTGAACTTGGTAAACCGTCATATTCCTAAATTAATAACAATTTATTGATGTCTCATCGTATTCTCTTGTTGCAAAATAAAAAGTTGCAAGACAAAAAACCCAAATCTACATTTACATATGAAAACAAAAAGTACATTTATAGCATATGGAGCGTTCCATTTTTTGGAACTTTTGTTCTAGCCGGCTCTAGCACTGTTTTTGCAACCTCATTAGAGTGCATAGTCAACAAACTGGGCAACAATTCTACAAAAAAAAAATATGATGTATAAGTTGTTGAGGTTCCATTATTGTTCCTTGCATCTGCAAATGTAACTTGAAATTACCACTGCCAATTCTCAAATCTTGAAAATAATTACTTACCCTCTAAGTTTTCTTTTCTCCTCCAGTTAGCAACCAAAGCCCACCCAACTAAAGACAACTCACTCCAGTGTTAATTCTTATACATCAATTAAGCATTCAAAAGCTGTAAATTATCAAATCATTATGGTCTTATTGACCTATAAATTATCAAATCATTATGATCTTATTGACAGAAACTGCTACGGATTTGCGGTCACTTATGCAAGCAATTGAACAATACAAAGCATCAAAAAGAAGTTATTAAAAACACAAACAAATTAATACTAAATCGAGGTTGACGAACCTTAGAAACTTGAGTAAAGAATTGACAATGAGGAATTTAGAAGACAAATAAGAGAAAGGAGAACACCACCGTCAAACCACCTGCGAAAATAATTGGTCTAGGACCAGCCCTGCACATCTTTGCTACAAGAGGTAAAAGCCGCCTTTTATGGCTTGGATAATCAAGCAAAAGAACCTCGGGCTCGTCTGGTTTCATACAGAATACCTGTCTTATAGAGAGTACCTTATTGAATATATAGAAAATAAACTAATTAGATATAATTTAAGCTAATCTATGGTTCTTTTAAAAACAAATTAAATATAAGCATGTCAGCAGCTTGTGGTACCTTTGTCGTGTTTATTGAACTCGCTACAATGGTCACACGACCAGATGTCAAGGGTGCCATAAGAGCTGCAAATCAATGAAATCAAGTGTCGCGATGTATGACAAAATATTAGAGAAAGTAAAATAGAAGATAATGCTATATGAGCCATGAAACTTATAATTAAAAAAGTATTGAGTGGATCTTTTGTTGCACTCAAATATTGCCCTTCTAGTGAAACACCAGCAACTTAATTCAACGAATTCAACAAATTATGTCTGGAATCTCTAGTTTGCCAAACCTGAATGTTGATTAAGGTTATTATTAGTATCAGAAGTGTCTTATACAATGATTATTCCTTTCAATTCATACCAGATAAGGCCGTTAGCAACACCGTCCAAACCAATTTTATGACCACAATTGGCTATACGAACATTTTGACACATTATCATCTTTTTACCTGATCTGGGCTATAAATGCATGTACCATTGACTTCAAGCTGTGCGAAAAAAAACTGCATGTTTAGCATGCTGAAAACACAAACCAACATACTACATAATTTACAGCGGTACAATATAATGGTATAAGTAATGTATACATATTTGCCTTTGAGATAATAACAAACCAAGTTCAACTTTGAAATAAAATGTAGATGTTGTCTAAAGTGTAGCAGGTAGGCGAGAAAAATTTGAAGCCATTTTCGTCAAGGTTGTACTATGAAGTTCATAATTCCGCTATTTAAAATTTTGGATTTTCTTGAGTTATAACCTAGATTAGAGAAACTAATGATCAACAGTGGAAACTAACTATCTATTTTGGTCACAAAAAAATAATATTAGTAGGGCTGTGAAGTTGTTACTTATTATAAGGACCAAAATATTCAACCTGTATAAGAATCATGATTCATTAAAAGCCTTTTTCCCATTTCCACCTTTTTTTCTATCCAACAGATTATAAGGATTTAAAAATTAGGAAAAGCATGATCACTCATCACTAATCAAAACCACTTTTTCAGTTTCGTCCAGGGGCGGATGTATCGTATGAGAAGGGGTAGCCTCCGCTACCCCTTGGCGCTCCGGTGGTAGTGTAAATTTTGGAAAAATTTGACATTTTTTTAACGTTTTTTCGATTTCGTTACCCCTTTCTTTTAAGACGTTACCCCTATGAAGGTTTTCTAGATCTGCCACTGGTATCGTCCCTAAATTATGTTGCCTAATTTCACAAACATGTTGTTATTAGTTGATTTCGAGCTAGTCTTTGACGGTATGTATGACGGCAAGTTCCTAGGGTTTTTAGTTACGAAGTCAATTTTGCTAAATCACATACTCTTATATGCACACAACAAAGAAAAACCCTAACCTATGAACCGGATGAAACAGAGATAGGCAAATCGAACAGCAGATGAAAACAGGGCTTACCGGAACCCTGACGTCTTCTAACACCGTCTGATTAGGTTTCCGACGCATCAGAACCCTAAACGAAGTCGATAAAGTCGGATTACGTGCATCTCATTCCGTGAGTCCGAAATACCGATCGATTGAAGCTGAATCTAGCACCGATTTGATCGTTCGGCACTTTTTTCGGTGAGATATTCGGCAGCTGATCGATGGCCAGGGGGATGCGTTGTTGAGGAGAGTGAAGGAGGCGCCGGAGCGGATGTAGGAGCGATGGGAAGACGGAGAAAAGGGCGGTGGGAGATAGTTAGGTTTCCATTGATGTTTTTGTCTCCTACTCTCTCCTGCGATTTTGTGGGGATGAATTTACAACACCAAAAAGTTAATGTACAATTATGAATGCTCAAAATACAAAAACTAAAGCATGGAACACAATAGAAACACAAGTAACAACAATCAATGCACCTTTATGTTGCAAATTAGAGTATATATAAATTACTGATGATTTGATTCAAAGAAGATTATCAAAATCGGTGATATATCGTTTATATCGGTCAAATATCGGTGATATCGCCGATAATATCGGTACCGAGTAATTTGGCCAATATTTGACACTGATATTTTACTAGGGGACCAATATGATTGATATACCATCGATATTAACTGCATAGCTAAAAATATGCAAATTAAATTATATAAGACAATGTTTATATTTTAATGATGCTTGCATTGTTTTATGGCGTAGTTTCCATATCTAAGATGTTTTGCTGTGGTTACGGGCCCAAACAAACTTTTGAATATTTACTTTTGAGTTAATTACTGTTTTCGTCCCTGTGGTTTGTCAAAAATCACTATTTCAGTCCATTAGTTTAAAAATTGTGATTTCCGTCCCTGTGGTTTCACTTTCGTAACCATTTCAGTCCACCTCCGTTAACCCCATCCATTTATTCTGTTAAGTACATGTGAATTGACCATAATGCCCTTATTAATAAAAAAAACAAAAAGATATCCAAGTGAGTTAATTACTGTTTCCGTCTCTGTGGTTTGTCAGAAATCATTATTTCAGTCCCTGTGGTTTCACTTTCGTAACCATTTCAGTCCAGTCTCCTAACACCGTCTATTTTACCGTTAAGTTTTTAATTAAATACCTAAATTACCCTTGTGTTAATTAAATAAAAAAACCATGGAAATTGTTACGAAAGTGAAACCACAGGGACTGAAATAGTGATTTTTTGACAAACCACAGGGACGGAAACAGTAATTAAATCATTTGGATATCTTTTTGTTTTTTATTAATAAGGGCATTATGGTCAATTCACGTGTACTTGATAGAATAAATGGATGGGGTTAACAGAGGTGGACTGAAATGGTTACGAAAGTGAAACCACAGGGACTGAAATCGCAATTTTTAAACTAATGGACTGAAATAGTGATTTTTGACAAACCACAGGGACGAAAACAGTAATTAACTCTTTACTTTTTCATATAATTCGTTGGACAAAGAGAAACAAGCAGCTATGTGATTTCAAGTCTTACCCTCATAGTATTAGTTGGTTACCCTCATACTTATTATAATGCTACACCAATTAAGATTATGAGGGTAAACTAATACTTATTCTGAGTGGTTTGAGTAAAGAAATTTTTGGTTCATAGCATTATAATTACAATTTGGTGGGTAATTTTAAGGTTTGGTAACGATACGTTATTTGGGGGGGGGGGGGGACGGCACTGACTTCTGTTTTTCCTTCGGAGCGAATTTAAAAGAGTAGAAGATGAATTACAAACTTGGTACATATGATAAGATTTTTTTATTTGACATTTTTCAATAAGGTCACAAGCATTTTAGTTTTATAAAATTTAGAGGTTTAAGTAGATTTTATTTTTATAAAACTGGTCTATATAAAAAATTAGAAGTTAATTTCTGTCTTAGTTTATAAACAACCTTCGCCTTAATAGAAAAATTAACTTAGTTAGGGGTTGGATGAAAATTTATAAAAAATATGTGACAAAGCTATTATTTTTTTCATTTAAAAATTGCATTTATATTCTTTTTTATTATATATGTAACAAAATTAATTATATAAAGGAAATTTAAAAGAGTTCGAGTAAGTTGGATCTATAGCACATTTGCCTATGTCTGGTTGGTTTACTTTTAGATGAGCTCAGAGTAACTCTTTTAAGTACAAACCTTATTGTGTTGGTTTGACCACAATAATAATGCCTAATATTTAGGTATATATTTTTAGTGCCAATCCCACGTGTTGAAAGACATATGAGAACCAAATTAAAGTATACACACAATTTAATTACATGGTTATTTCAACACAAGTAAATATTATGTAATTTACTTTGATTAACCCGTGTGACACACTGGGATCTTACTATAGAAAGTTTTTCTTCAAAATAGGTTTAACTAAAAAACTTAATATTTTAGCTATGTAGGACTTGATCCTTAAGACCGACCAAGATCTCCTTGAAGTTCTGCAAGTAATCATGAATTCGGAAACGCCATGACTGTTGATGATGCAAGACAAACTCCTGTTAGGTCCGATCCATATTCATTCGGATCCGTGTCCATTTGAAATTAAATAGGTACTTTGTAGAGAATTAATAGTATTGCAATTTCTATTACTTATTGCCATATAAGGTTTGCCAAACATGCGTCTTAGCATGAAGAGATATCAAGTTATAAATCATATAAAAAAAATACTTTTATAGATATAGATTTTTTTTAACAAAACCCATAACCCGTGAAGCTCACGGGTATATAACCTAGTATATATATATATATATATATAGGATTAGGTTCAAGAGTGAACACTAGTGTAGCTTGCGAACTGAGTGAACTAATCCTGGCCATACACGTGTGTAGATCAATGGTCAGGATTTGATGTTGAAATACACTAGTGTATTTTACGATTTGATGATGAGATCATGGCCATACACGTGTGTAGATCAATGGCCAGGATTTGTTCACTCAGTTCGCAAATACACTAGTGTTCACTCTAGAACCCCACCCTATATATATATATATATATATATATATTAATTACCAATATGCTTATGCAATGTTGGTTGTACCCAATGCTTTGTGATTTTTTCAAATTTTGATTTTTAACCTCAATGCTTTTTTACTTTCAACGTCCTATATACTTTTTTATCTCTTACAAATTTTCTGTTTTAAGTATAACCCATAAACTTTAATAAAGATATAACTTTTTTTCTTCTTTTTTATTTTACTTATTATGATTGAACCTAAGATTTTAGACGTGTTTACTTAACCGTGTAGCTTGCTTATTTTTATTGTCGTTTCAATGTGATTTTTTCATGGGGTGAATACTAATGTACTAGTTAACATATTTCTCACCGCATCTACACACCTAGCACGGCGCACGAGGACAATTGGCGCATGGATGACGATGACCGATGTAGAAAAAATGCGAAAGAGGAAGAAATACAACAATCTGAACCCAAAGATGGGTTAACGTGAAAGTTTTGTTTTTTTTTTTTTTTGTAAAATTTCAAATACGGTGGTGTTTTTCACATTCTAGACCGCCATGCCGCGTACTAAAAAATAATGGTTATGAATAAATACAACGTTTAAAAAACACATTTTTTACTAAAACAAAAGGGCTTGTAGCCAAGCAGTGCTTAGATTTGTTGTGAAGACGTTTCTTCCAAAGTGGCCAAGGATAATGGTATCATGGTAGACATTGGTGAAGATTTAGAAGTAGCTTTAGAGGTGTGTGGGTTAGACATTGGTTTTTCTAAAAGACCCTTATTGGCAAATTACCAACGAGCATTGACGGAGCTAAGTAAATGTCGCAACCCCCGCCCCCTATCTGTCCCGGGAACGGGCGGCCGCAAACAACAGTGTTGGTGGTATCGGTGTTTATTAATTTGGCAGCGGAAATTACATCAGGACTGTAGTTAGGAAATATTTTATCAGAGTAAAACACCACATTTTATATAGATAAATACATTGGGACAAAACCCAGGTTTTCATTACAAGCTTATTTATAGGGATAAATCCCTTTTTATTGAAATAAACGCCTTCTTTTATTTAGGTAACTTTTATAGCCACTTTTCCAAGCCTTCAGTGCTGTCCAACTGGCTTCTAATTGGCTTTCACATTGTGTTACTAGAAACGCGTTTAAAAACATTTTGTCAGTGGGAAATACTGGTGAGTGAATCCCAGTTCAATCAAGAAAAGTTTTATTAATTTAAACAGTATTGAGTGCGATTACAATGTTTATATCTACACAATTACTTATTCAGTACTTGCCACTCGACCGGATCTGTGGCTATGGTCATATCACACATTGGCTAACCTGTTGTCAAATTTTGAAGATTATCAAGTAATGTATACAAAACCCCATAATACCGGCAGTAATTGAAGAATTACAAAGACTCAATCACTGCTAAATTGCATTGTAAAATATTTAAGGTTTTGTAAAAACTGTTTACAACAAGGAGATTACTCACATTGCTGTCTTAGGTTTTCTGTAAGGATTTCATGAGAATTATCTATAATTTACACAAATCCACACGTGTTAGTATAATAACCCATTTTAACATTAGTAATATCCTCCCCGAGACGGCATTCCAACGACTACGTCGGGCAGAACCACGACAGCCGTTACGGAACAGTAGATCAATCGGGCAGCGTATCTAATACGTATCCAGGGGTTATGATACTTACAACGGAGCAGAACTTCGTTATTTAGGGGGATATTATACTCGAGTATTATGTATACTACGTATAAATTGAGAGAGAAAGCACGAGATTTGAACGATTTCAACTGAAAGCTGATCGCCCCTATTTATAGGGTTTTTCGTCGAGTCCGTCGCGCCCCGCGACGAAGTAAGGCATGGCCTTCGCGGGCCGCGATGTAGGTGGTCTAGGGCGTAGGTTTGATTGGTCACCGAGTAGCTTCGACAGATGTTAGGACACGTGGCAGCTCAGGGCTGTGCCATTTGCCCAGGCGGTCGTGGCTCGCGTAGACTCAAGTGGAGTCTGTCGTGGCCCGCCAGATCCCAATAAATTTTATTTTTAATTTATTTTAACAAAAATTAAGGTATTTGGGGCTCGTTTTCGCGTATGGGGTGTATTTTAGGACATCTTGAGATATTTTAATTATTTTTAGGGTGTCGAAACCACCCTGTTTTAGAGCTCGTCCTCGAGGTCTACTGGAACAAGTGTGGATATTTCCTTTGCATTTCTGATTCAAGTTCCCATGTGTATTCTGGTCCTCTTTTGGAGTCCCATTTCACTTTGACCAGAACTAATCTCTTGTGCTTGAGGTTCTTAACTTTCCTGTCTTTAATCTGTAGAGGTCTCTCTAAAAACTTAAGTTGTTCATTTACCTCTATATCCTTAAGAGACACTACTAGTGATTCATCAGCTAAGCATTTCTTGAGATTAGATACATGAAATACATTTTGTATTCCTGCCATTTCCTCTGGCAGTTGTAGCTGATAGGCTACAGGTCCTATTGTTCTAATAATTTCAAAAGGTCCAACATACCTGGGACTTAGCTTTCCCCTTTTTATGAATCTTATCACTCCTTTCCAAGGAGAGACTTTTAATAATACCTTATCTCCTACTTGAAATTCTAACGGCTTGCGTCTGTTATCAGCATAGCTCTTTTGTCAATCACGTGCTGCTTTCAGTCGTTCCTTGACTTGAATGATTTTGTCGGTTCTCTCCTGCACTATCTCAGGTCCAGATAATTGCTTTTCCCCTATTTCTGCCCAACAGACTGGGGTTCGGCACTTTCGCCCATAAAGTGCTTCGAATGGTGCAGCATTGATACTTGTGTGATAACTATTATTATAAGAAAATTCTATTAAGGGTAAGTGATCGTCCCAATTACCTCCGAAATCAATTACACAAGCTCTAAGCATATCTCCATCGTCTGAATTGTCCTTTCGCTTTGTCCGTCCGTTTGAGAATGATAAGCTGTGCTTAGATTTAGCTTGGTTCCCATGGCTTTTTGGAAACTCGCCCAAAAATGAGAGGTAAAACGACTGTCTCTATCAGAAACAATTGATAAAGGAATTCCATGTAATGAAACTATTTCATTTACGTAAAGCTTAGCTAATTGTTCCATACTGAAAGTTTCCTTCATTGGTAAGAAATGAGCTGATTTAGTTAGCCTATCTACAATCACCCAGATTGTGTCATTACCTTTTCTTGTTTTAGGTAATTTAGTAACAAAATCCATTGTTATCAATTCTCATTTCCACACTGGCATTTCTAATTGTTGTAACAAACCTGAGGGTTTCTGATGTTCAGCTTTCACTTGTGAACAGGTTAAACACTTGGTAACATATGCTGCTATATCCTTTTTCATTCCTATCCACCAAAAATTCTTCCTTAAATCCTGATACATTGTATCACTCCCTGGATGCATCGTATACTTAGACTTATGGGCTTCTTCTAATATATGATGACGTAAGTTCCCTAATTTAGGTATCCACATTCTTTTCTTATGGAATCTCCAAATTCCATCTGTTCCTTGTTCTAATTCCTTAATCATTCCTTTTAATTTTTCAGTATCATCCTTGATCACTGATTCTTGTGCTTTTCTAATCTGATCATTTAAATCTACTTGTAGATTTAACTTAATAGAACGTACTCTTTTTGGTTGTTTGTGATACTTTCGGCTTAAAGCATCAGCAACTACATTTGCCTTTCCTGCATGATACTGAATATCACAATCATAATCACTAAGCATCTCCATCCAGCGTCTTTGTCTCATATTTAACTCCTTTTGCCCGAAAACATACCTTAAACTCTTATGATCTGTGAAAATAGTAAACTTACTACCATAAAGGTAATGTCTCCAAATCTTAATGGCAAAAATTATGGCTCCTAATTCAAGATCATGGGTTGAATAATTTTCTTCGTGATTCTTAAGTTGTCTAGAGGCGTAAGCTATAACCTTTTGACGTTGCATCAATACACATCCATAACCCAACTTAGAAGCGTCACAATAGATTACAAAGTCTTCAGTTCCTTCTGGTAATGCTAGTATGGGTGCGTGGGTTAATCTTTGCTTAAGAATTCTAAATGCTTCTTCCTGTTTTGGTCCCCATTCAAACTTAATGGATTTACAGGTTAATTTAGTTAAGGGAATAGCTATTCTAGAAAAATCTCGAATAAATCTACTATAATAACAGGCTAATCCTAAGAAACTTCTAACCTCAGTTGGTGACTCATGGGTTTTCCATTTGGTAATCGCCTCGATCTTTGTGGGATCCACATGAATTCCTTCATGGTTAACTAAGTGTCTAAGAAACTGTACCTGTTCTAATTAAAACTCGCACTTTGAAAATTTAGCATAAAGCTTTTCCTTCCTTAGTAAACTTAAAAGTGTGTGCAAATGCTTTGCATGTTCTTCTTTACTTTTAGAGTAAATGAGAATATCATCTATGAAGATAATTATGAATTTATCCAAATATGGCTTACATATTCGGTTCATCATGTCTATAAATGCAGCTGGGGCATTGGTTAAACCAAATGGCATGACAGTAAATTCATAATGGCCATACCTTGTTCTAAATGCGGTTTTAGGAATGCCCTCTTCCTGTACCTTTAATTGATGATATCCTGACCTTAAATAGATTTTAGAGAAAAATCGAGCTCCTTGCAGTTGATCAAACAGATCATCGATTCTTGGTAATGGGTACCGATTCTTAATCGTGACCTTGTTCAATTCACGGTAGTAAATGCACATACGCATCGATCCGTCCTTCTTTTTAACGAATAAAATCGGTGCTCCCTATGGCGACGAGCTTAGCTGTATAAATCCTTTCTCCAACAATTCGTCTAATTGTTTCTTCAGTTCCTGCATTTCTGCGGGTGCCAATCGGTAAGGTGCTTTGGCAATCGGTGCTGTCTCTGGTAGCAGGTGGATTCTAAATTCAACTTCTCTGTCTGGTGGTAGTCCTGGTAATTCTTCTGGAAATACATCTGAGAACTGATATATTACTGGTATATCTTTTAATTCTTTTCCTTTAGTGTTAGTGATTATAGAAATCAAATACACTAATGATCCTTTTCTTATATAACTTGCAGTTTTCATCACAGAGATGAATTTTGTAGATCTAGATGGCTTATCTCCTTTAATTGTGATATTTTCACCCCTTGGTGAATTTACTTGGATTGACTTTTGATCACATAAAATGCTGGCTTTATTGGCTATTAACCAATCCATTCCTAAAACGACATCGAATCCTGCCAGATTCATTGGGTAAAGGTTTGCCATTAATTTTTGATTAAAAAATTCTATTCTTGCTCCCTGCAAGATTTCAGAAATCCTGATGGTTTCCCCATTTGCTGTCTCTACTAGACATCCTTGTGGAAGTTTAGTTAATGACTGATTGAGTAATTTGCAAAATGAAGTATTAATAAAACTTTGGTTCGCACCAGAGTCAAATAATACTTTAACAAAAACATCATTAACTAAAAACGTACCGGCTATCACGTCGGGAATCATTTTGGCTTCATCTGCAGTCATAACAAATGCTCTAGCATTTTTAGTATTCTTGTTGTTCGTAGCTGGAGCCAATTTTGGACAGTTTGGCTTAATATGGCCTTGTTCTCCGCAGTTGTAGCATATCCTGCTGTTGGCTTTCTTCCTGCAGTCTTCTTCCTTGTGTCGCGATATTTTGCAGAAATTGCAATATATGGAGCACCTTCCAGAATGCTTCCTTTTGCAATACTTACAATAAGGTGCAGATGTGGAACCTATATTTTTCCCACGGTTGGAATTTCCAGAACGGAATTCCTGGGTAAGCCTTTGAGCTAGGTTCCTCCTTTGATATTCTTCTCGCGTACGCACTAACTCATCTGTCAAGGTGTTTGCTAGTTCTACAACTTCTTCTATAGTTTGAGGTCTAGCTGCCTTGACTACATGCCTAATTTCCCCGATTAATCCCCAAATGTAACGGGAGATTAATACTGGTTCTGGTGATGCAAGGGTTGGTACTATTCTAGCATATTCAAAGAATGTGGTAGTATAACCCTTACTATCTACCCCGGTCATCCTAAGGTTCAGGAATTTATTTGCTATCTGTTCCTTTTCATTGGGATGGCAGGATTTTCTTTCTACCATATTCTTAAATTCCTCCCATTTCATGTTGTAAACCCTATCACTTCCCCTAGACTGGAGGATTGTGTTCCACCATTCTAAGGTTGAATTCTTAAACAGATTGGAGGCAAACATTATTTTGTCCTCTTCCGCATACTTGCTTATTTTCATAACAGCCTCAGTCTTTTCTATCCAGCGTAGAGCTACAATAGGTTCTTCATTGCCCGAGAATTCTATCGGTTTGCAGGACCAGAATTCTTTGTAAGAACAACCATAAGGCATGGTTCTTCTTCTTTTGGGAATGGGCGCTTGAAGTACAGGTCCATTATTTACGCTGTTTTCAGGTTCAGTTGGTCTCTTACTGCTATGCTTACTTTTATTATCGGCCTCTTTAACAGTTTGGATAATAAATGGCATTGCATCTATAATTCCTTGTGCCACTATGTGTTGGATGGCACTATTATCCACTTGGTTTCCATTATTATTGTTGTTTGGATTCTCATGATTCAGATTATCGTCATTCTGAAGGTTATCATTCTGGTTTTCCTGATTCACTTCATTGTCCATCTGAATTTTAGACATTTACCACATATTAATATCACAAAATAATATTTAATATAGCCAATCACATGACACGCATTTTGGTCAAAAGCGTCGATCATTGCGACTTACTCTATTTTTATATAATATGCATCTAGTACAAACCAATACTGGAAATTTAAAATTACAATACCGACTGAAATTTAAAACTACACTACCAGTAGTAGGCATCCGTAGTTTTTTTTTTCATACGCATACACACATATTTTATTATTATATTATTATTATTATTTCTACCATCTCCACCATCATTTTCACGGATATGGATTCATCCAAAAATCCATATTGCGCTCGTCGTACTTCCAGACGAGTCGCTATCCCACCTGTTTCATCCTTTCACTATTTTCTAAGATTTTCTCACCAAATGTCCTGAGTTCTTGTACATTTTCTGCACTCATTGGGGGTGCAGGTTCTAGGACTGGGTTTGGAATCTGGGGTGCGGGTTCCCGATATGGGGGTGTGGGTGCCTGGAACTGGTAAGGATTCTCTAAAATCTCCCTAATGTATACATCGTTATCATAATATGGATCTAGAAGGTCCAAACCTGGGTAGGCTCCTAGATTCGGCATGGGTATGTCTTTGTGTATTGGGTAACGTTGCACATAGTCCCTGTTGTCGTCCCACCATGGGTTGTAATTTGGATCTAAGGGATTTGGTGCTGGTACCCTAGGTATCTCTTCCAGGTTGAAATCATGCATTTCTACTTGATTTTCAGAGTTCTCTATTTCCATTGGTTGGTCAGGAAATGGTGGTTGTGGTTGGGGTGCTATTATTTGCTCCAGGTTAGAGTCAGCTGCAGTGGTTGCTAGGATATGGAAATTAGCTAAACCTCAATTAATTATGTCCTGGGCATGGGCATCGGTCTCTCTTTTGGCTGCTGCTAGTGTTCTCTGGTCTTGTAACCTTTTCATATGTTTCCTACGCTCATGTGCTCCCTTACTGAACCATCCTCTCTTTTTCTGAGGGAATGGCTCTTCAGATTGAGCCTTAAACACGAATATTCCTTCTTCCGTATCAGCAGAGTACCCCGAGAGGGCAGGCTGAGAAGAGGCACCTTCGCTTCTAGGCGAACCAGACAATTGACGGTACGCATCATATGGTCCTTGGTCGCTCATACTGTAAACTAACAAATAGTCAAATAACACATAACAATAAAATACAATTATGCACGTATTTCTGTAATTTATTTCCTAACAGATTAAATTTTGGTGTCAGCAGAACACTTCTGTGGCTGAATTAGTGGCTTAGCTCTGATACCACCTTCTGTCGCAACCCCCGCCCCCTATCTGTCCCGGGAACGGGCGGCCGCGAACAACAGTGTTGGTGGTATCGATGTTTATTAATTTGGCAGCGGAAATTACATCAGGACTGTAGTTAGGAAATATTTTATCAGAGTAAAACACCACATTTTATATAGATAAATACATTGGGACAAAACCCAGGTTTTCATTACAAACTTATTTATAGGGATAAATCCTTTTTTATTGAAATAAACGCCTTCTTTTATTTAGGTAACTTTTATAGCCACTTTTCCAAGCCTTCAGTGCTGTCCAGCTGGCTTCTAATTGGCTTTCACATTGTGTTACCTGAAACGCGTTTAAAAACATTTTGTCAGTGGGAAATACTGGTGAGTGAATCCCAGTTCAATCAAGAAAAGTTTTATTAATTTAAACAATATTGAGTGCGATTACAATATTTATATCTACACAATTACTCATTCAGTACTTGCCACTTGACCGGATCTGTGGCTATGGTCATATCACACATTGGCTAACATGTTGTCCAATTTTGAAGATTATCAAGTAATGTATTCAAAACCACATAATACCGGCAGTAATTGAAGAATTACAAAGACTCAATCACTGCTAAATTGCATTGTAAAATATTTAAGGTTTTGTAAAAACTGTTTACAAAAAGGAGATTACACACATTGCTGTCTTAGGTTTTCTGTAAGGATTTCCTGAGAATTATCTATAATTTACACAAATCCACACGTGTTAGTATAATAACCCATTTTAACATTAGTAATATCCTCCCCGAGACGGCATTCCAACGACTACGTCGGGCAGAACCACGACAGCCGTTACGGAACCTTAGATCAATCGGGCAGCGTATCTAATACGTATCCAGGGGTTATGATACTTACAACGGAGCAGAACTTCGTTATTTAGGGGGATATTATACCCGAGTATTATGTATACTTCGTCAAGTCCGTCGCGCCCCGCGACGAAGGAAGGCATGGCCTTCGCGGGCCGCGACGTAGGTGGTCTAGGGCGTAGGTTTGATTGGTCACCAGGTAGCTTCGACAGATGTTAGGACACGTGGCAGCTCAGGGCTGTGCCATTTGCCCAGGCGGTCGCGGCCCGCATAGACTCAAGTGGAGTCTGTCGCGGCCCGCCAGAGCCCAATAAATTTTATTTTTAATTTATTTTAATAAAAACTAAGGTATTTGGGGCCCGTTTTCGCGTATGGGGTGTATTTTAGGACATCTTGAGATATTTTAATTATTTTTAGGGTGTCGAAAATATTTTAGGGTTGTTATAGTAAATAGGTATGGGATCACCAGACCTCATTCTTTTTTTGTGTTTCATGTAGAACGTATAACACGAAAATTCTAAACAACCCTAATACTTTTTTATGACGACCTTTTTGGTTTTATGAAATTTTGGCATCGTGCCCGTCGGAATTATAACTAAAAGAATTATTTAAGGTTTTTATAAACTAAAAAATTATATAGAATTTTACCTAAATAAATAAATAATTATTGTTAAGAGTTTAACCAATTAACACACTGCTTTTAATTCAATTTGAATAAGCCCAACTATTCATTTAAAAGCAAGTTATTACCAATTTAAAAAAATATAATTTTCTTATTTCCCAATTCTCACAATTCATTTAATCGAGCCTAAATGAAAATGATATATGGGTCATCTATCGTCTCTTTATTAAAGTTAGCATTAGTTTCATTGATTGCAACGAGCCAACGACAAGTGTTGACAGTCGTTTTTATTCAATGAAAAAGTAAAAACAAATTGCATCGAATGGATGATGAGTGTATGAACAATTCTTGCACTTCTTATACTGAAAAATAGTTCTTTGCAAAAGTTACGATTGAAGATGTAGTGAGTTGTTTTCAAAACATGAAAATTCAAAGAAAAACAACTATAAAATGGATTTTTTATATATGTGTTTCAAATGTTGTGTTTTTTTCAATGACAATGTAGGTTCATTACAAGACTTGAACCAAAAATTATGACGTGGGTTTGTTATTAATTTAAGCACCGAATCTGACAATATAGAAAAATATCCTGACTCAGTCACTACCTTCACCGACAGATTTGTACATCAATGGTTGGTTGTGTGAAAGTAGTATGTTTTGTAGTGTAGCCTTATATATTTATTATTATTAAACCAAATATAAATATATTGGCCCGTCTGGAGCAAACCTAGCCCATTGTTGGTTTCAGGCCCCTCTCAACACTCTGAATATACACACAAAACTCACGTGAATGTGTAGGAGATAAAAATGGAGGAAAACTTTCTACTATTATTTCAAAGAGGTACAAAAATAAACCCTACTAACTAACTACTCCTACATTCATATATATATATATATATATATATATATATATATATATATATATATATAAAGGTTAACGTACAAAACTGCTTAACGTACATAACGTACGCGACGGCTTAACAACATGCGTGAATAAGTTTATAACGTGCGTGATTATATATTGAACAAAATAACCATGCGTGATTACATACATGTATGCGTAATAATGCACAAAAACTGCTCCCATGCGTGATTAGGTTTCCACTTATAACTTGCGTGATTTTCAAATGCACTTGCGTAATTTGGTCGCGTACGTTTTGTAGGTTAAGCCGTAATATACATTATACTTTCTATATATATATATATATATATATATATATATATATATATATATATATATATATATATATATCGGGTAAGGATATATAGAAAACCACTTTTATTGAGAAAACCCGGGAAACTCAAAGCTTCCGACTTTTTTTTTTGAAAAAATTACCACACGTAATATAAATGCTTTTAAGAGTTTTGGGCAAAAAAAATCGAAAAAACGCCGAGTAGATATTTTAAAAAAAAACTAAACAAGTTTTGGTGTAACATATGTTCAGCGAATGTAACACATGTTACACCAAAACTTGTTTATTTTTAAAAAAAATATCTACTCGGCGCTTTTTCGATTTTTTTTGCCCAAAACTCTTAAAAACATGTATATTACGTATGGTAATTTTTTCAAAAAAAAAAAAAGTCGGGAGCTTTGAGTTTCTCGGGTTTTCTCAATAAAAGTGGTTTTCTTTTTATCTTTAGCCTATATATATATATAGGTAAAGAGTACTGTACAAATGTCCTTATCGTACATTACGTACGCTACAATCTCAGCCGTCAGATCATCTTCCCGCATTTTAAAATCGCATGTTATTTTTTTTTATAACAATTTCGCATGTGATAATTTTTTATGAATTCGCATGTTGTTTTTTGTACCAATTCCGCATGTGGTTTTTTTGATGAAATAGCATGAATTCATTATCATGCGAAATCCAAAATAAAATATAATTCCAAAATAGTCACATGCGAATTTAATGATAGTATGCGATTTCCAAAACGACTGAATTCCAACATATTCCAACATGAAGTCCAAAAGTCACATGCGAATTTAATAATAATATGCGAAAATAATTATTAGTCTGTTTTCTTCTCTAACATTACCGACCGATGATGAAAATGCGGATCGCCAGCAACCGGATTTGGATCGGAGGACTGGACGACCTTTGTAGTCAACGGTATCGTTGACGATGTTGTTGAGCAGCGGAGATTGAACTCCGGCGGAGTGTGTGCTGCTGCCGGTGTCATCCATGTGGTAGTCCGGTCACCTGTGCGGTGAAGAATCAAGCGGAGGTTGGGGAAGAAGAATGTAAGGTTTTTAATTTGATTAATTTTAATCATATCAATTAATTAGACCCGCGTTTAAATGATGGATGATCCTACGGCTGGGGTAATCGCGTACAATATGTAGGATTAGGGCTATTGTATAATAACCGGCCTCTATATATATATATATTATTATTAAACCAAATATAAATATATTGGCCCGTCTGGAGCAAACCTAGCTCATTGTTGGTTTCAGGCCCCTCTCAACACTCTGAATATACACACAAAACTCACGTGAATGTGTAGGAGATAAAAATGGAGGAAAACTTTCTACTATTATTTCAAAGAGGTACAAAAATAAACCCTACTAACTCACTACTCCTACATTCATATATATATATATATATATTAATTCATCACATTATGATGAATAGTAACATATTTTGTCTTTTGTGTTTTTTTAATGTTTTTTTAACTATAGGTATTTTTTCATTTTTGTTTTACAAGTTTAATTCTTGTTTTTATAATTTTGTCATAAAAAAGTTAAACAAGCTTAATTTTTTATTAATTTTGGTTTTATGTTTTTTCCTGAATTTGGTCATCATTCTGTTGCTACTTAGCACAATGTTTCGTGGTCACATTTGGTTCTTTAGTTTTTTTTCGTTCGTTTTCTATTTAGCACGGTATTTTGATGCTAAAAAAATCATATTTTTGTTTTATGTTTTTTCCGGTTTTGGTCGTGGTTCGGTTGCTACTTAGCACGGTTTTACGCCCCTCGGCCCCGCAACGCTGGTAACACGGTTTTACGCCCCCATCCCGCAACGCGAAGAGCTTAAGACTAGTTTATAATAATTAAAAAAGCACATGCATGAAATAAAACCACGATCTCCTGCTTTCAAGCAACAACCCAACTTCACTTGCATCAAACTCGGTCAATCCATGACTAAATCTCCAACAATCTTTCAAACCATTTATATCCGACCCAGTTCAGATCCGACCCATACCCGTCGACCCAAACCCATCAAGATTAAACCCAACACCCATATCCACCCACCGGTCTGGGTTTAAAACTAGCAGTCAACTAATCACTGACTCGAATATCCTCCAATTAAAAATAATCTTTCTAAACTGTAATCATTGACCAAACCAGCACCAGTTTCACTACAACATATTCATCTTTTACGGTCCAGAAATTATAGAAAAGATGGTACTCCACAGTAAGTTAATCAACATCCAAAATCAAGATTCCAACTCATTCACTTATCTTTTTATTATTAACTTTTTAGCTTAAACATTTACCTTTTGTCAGTTTTGAGTAACTTCATCACTGTGGATGATAAAAGAAGACTAGTTGAGGTTTTCCCAGATCCTGTGAGGAAACAATGGAACAAATGGGAGCTAAGAGGATTGGTTCTTCTCAGCCTCACCCTGCAAACTTCACTAATCTACAGCGGTCACCGCAGAAAGTATATAGCCAAAAGAAGGATCAGAATCTTTATATGGTGTGCTTACATGTTAGCCGACTGGATAGCCACCGTGGCCCTCGGCCTCCTGGTCGACCGCCAAGGGAATTCAGCCAGTTCTAGTTCTAATAACAACAACAAAGATTATGGAGATCCAACACTCATGGCTTTCTGGGCACCCTTTCTTTTGCTTCATCTAGGTGGGCCGGACACCATCACTGCTTGCGCGTTAGCGGATAACGAATTATGGTTAAGACACTTGCTTGGACTCGTGGTCCAGACGGCTGCAGCTATTTATATCACTCTGTTGGCATGGGATGGCAGTGTTGTTTCTGTCCTCACAGTTCCTATGCTTGTTTGTGGGATTATCAAGTATGGTGAGAGGAGTTGGGTTCTGATGTCGGCTAACCGGGAGCAGTTTCGTGATTCGGTTCTTGCGGATCAAGACCCTGGTCCGAATTATGCTAGGTTTATGGAGGAGTTCTGTTTGAAAGAGGCTGAGGGGTACTATGCTGCGGCTGTGCAAGTGGACGAGGGAAACTCTCCGGAAGATGATGTGGAAAACACTGCAGGGGCTGCTGCTCCATCTGTTCCTAACCCTGATGCTAGCACACTAGACATAGCGGATTACTTCTTTGAAACATTGAAGTTCAAGCGGCTTTTTGTGGATCTAATACTCGGGTTCCATCCGCGAGATGTGAGTCGGTCTTTCTTTGAGAAACAGGAATACAACACCGCATTTGAGGTTATTGAAATTGAACTTGGATTTGCCTATGATGTTTTCTATACAAAAGCACCTATCATATACACTCCTTTCGGTTTGTTTTTCCGGTTCGCTACTTCCTTCATCACGCTCTCGGTGTTATTGACTTTTGTTGCATCCATGAACATGAGGCCACATAAACATCAACCTGAAGATGTTGTGATTACTTGCATATTGCTGATCGGTGCTATTTTGCTTGAAGCATATGCAGCCATATCGTTGCTGTTCTCGGATTGGGCAAATCTATGGTTAAGCCATCGTTCTTCGAAGTTTCCATTTAAGCGTGTAGTCTCGCCGCTCCAGTCTTCACAGAAAGGAAAAAGATGGTCAAACTCTATGTATCAATACAGCTTGATAGATTTTTGCCTTATCCATAAATCCTCATCCTTTCAAAAAATCTCAAAAGTCATCCCTTTGGATAAAAGGATCAAGAAATTATGGGAGAAATGGGAGAGTATGCTCCAGCTTAAACATCTTACAACAACACCCGAACTAAAATCTTTCATCTTTAATCACTTTAAAGAGAAATCTACCAACACAGAATTGGATCTAAAGATCTTAAACACCTGTCGTGGAGCGGTCTCTCTGCAAACCCACAAAAGTTATGGCACATTTAAATGGACGGTTGATGTGGAATTCGATCATAGCATTCTCATTTGGCATATTGCTACTGATCTATGCTTCAATCTAGATAAGATGAAAAGGGTGAAAGATGATTCAGATGGTGAGGAATTCAAACAAGAATGGAATCACTGCATGATATTGAGCAAACAATTAGCAGACTACATGTTATATATACTGGTCATGTGTCCTTTCATGTTGCCCATTGGAATAGGAATGATACGGTTCAGAGATACATGTGCAGAAGCCATGGTGTTTTTTAAAGAGAGAAACAACACAAGTAAACTTGAGGCGTATGAAATGTTGGGGCAAGTGAGCACCAAAGTGTTTCCAGCAACAGTAAAGGGGGATCATAGTAAGTCAGTATTGTTTGAGGCGTGCAAGCTTGCGGCTTCATTGAGTGAGATGGGTGATTCTGATCCTGGAAAGATGTGGAAGATGGTGGGTGATGTGTGGGTGGAGATTCTTGGCTATGCAGCGAGTCATTGCCGAGGGTTTGACCATGCTCAACAGCTTGAAAAGGGTGGAGAGCTTCTTACTCATGTTTGGCTTCTAATGGCACATCTTGGCATCACTGAACACTTTAAGATTGAAGAAGGTCATGGAAGAGTTAAGCTGGCTGTTACCTAGAGAAGCTAAAGAGCAAACTCGGTGCAAGAGGCTCCCGCAAACGCAGGGTCCGGTTGGGGGGGGGGGGGGGGGGGGGTTGTTGGGCCAACTTGGCATGTTACCTAAAGAATGTTGGTCCCAATATATGAACTTGATACGAAAATAAAGATGAAACAAGAAATAGAATAAACAACAAGAATTCAATTGAACCTCATTGAATGTGATTATACAGAATGATTGAGAATGTGTTTAGAATTTAAAATCCTAACCCTATTTATACATATCGAGGAGGTGCGAATAAAGGGACATGTCTCCTCTTGAAAAGTCGCCTCTCTTGAACTTGTGGTGTTGCCACCAATTCCAAGGGATGCGTCTCCTGGAGGCGTCGATCCAATTAGATTGTAGGTTATAAACTTTCACTTCGTCACTTCTGGTCCTCGAACTTGTATACTTAATCTATTTACAACTTAAACTAACTATCTATTAATTACATAAACAACCCAATACTTTTGACCCACATGGATTAAGGAATTACATATCAATAAAGAATCTATTGGCTTTTAGTATAAGAATATACTCTGTAATCAATGTGCTGCAATTATATACTTAGCTCTTTAATAGTACATATTATCTCTAGTTAGATATAGGGCTGCTTTCTTATACCTAGGCATTTTTTTTTCTTTTTACGGTTCATTTTCTCCGGTAGGATTTGGATCTTTACTTCTTTAGGTTCTTGGGTTTGAGCGTTTTTAACACAAAAGTTTGCAGGTAAACCATAGGTATAACTAAAGAATAAGAATCAATAGTCATGATCATATAAAATAGTTTAGTTAATTATCATTATCACTAATGAAAACCACCACTAGCAACAATATAGCTGATAAAATATACGTCAAATAAAGAGAAAAATGCCCGGATAGTCCCTGTGGTTTCGCCTTTTTTCACCTATAGTCCCTATCTTTCTAAACTACTTGAATAGTCCCTGTGGTTTTCCGTTTTGTTCTCGGATAGTCCCTGGGTCTAACTTCAGTTACTTTTCTCTGTTAAGAGGGGTGTGAAATGACAAAATTACCCTTTCTTAAAAGGCCAAACCATAGGGACTATCCGGGCATCTTCTTCATTTATATATATACACACAACTATCTTCTCTCTCTATTCCTCTCTCTCTCTACCATTCTCACACACAGAGATCTCTCTCTCCCACCTCTCAACACCTTCACCACCGTTGATCAACCCGCCACCACCACCACCAACCTGTCACCGCCACCACCATCAACCCGCTACCGCCACCACCATCAACCTGTCACCGCCACCACCATCAACCTGTCACAGCCACCACCATCAACCCGCTACCGCCACCACCATCAACCTGTCACACACCCTTTCATCTGTACAATCTTATTTATATCTATATGTCACAGATTATCCCTCTCTCCCTGCTCTCTCTCTCTCTGGTACCACCACCACCATCACCTACACCCTTTACACCCTTTCATATGTACAATCTTATTCATATACACACACCTCCGATTTCGAAGATGAGCAAGAGAGACAGAGATGGCGGAGGTCACCGGCCGGCCACAACCACCCACAACATAACTAAATCAGTGGCGGAGGTGGCATGTGGTGTCGTCGGATTGCTGGTTTGAGCACAGAGAGACATAGATCGAGAGAGAGGGTGAAATCAGAGAGTGATGGTGATGATCGGAACACAATGGCAACGACAGAAAACGACGAGTCGTCGGACCGACGACCAAAAGCACCGACAATGGCGGCGGTGGTGATTCGGCTCCCAGATCCAGCAGGTTCGATTCTGATTGGTTCTTGGTTCGGGTTTTTCAAGTGAGTTTCGAGTTTTATTTGGGTATTTCGAGCTCGGGTCGGATACGGTCAAGTCGAAGATGACCTCCGGCCGCTGAGTTATGGTGGTTCTGTGATCGGTTCAGGCACGGTATAGTCTCGGCTCAGTTGGTTCAGTTGCGGGTCAAATCCGGTAGGTTCCGGGTCAGATTTGTTACGGATGCAACTGTGAACTAAAGTGTTGATTATGCCAAAAATCTGTAGTGACTATTTGATTATGTGAACTTGTTCTTTTTGATTCTGACATTAAATCCCAAATACACATGATGCGACAATATAATGGCGGGCCAGTGGTGATGGCAGGTGGTCGTCTGATGGTGGGCCAGTGGTGTTTGCAGGTTGCAGGTTGCAGAGACAAAGAAACAAATAGGAAGGGGATGAGTGGGGGGTGATGATGGCGATGTAGTTTTGAGGTCGGTTCGGGACCGAGCCCAACTTTGATCGCAGCTGGCCTTTAGACGGGCGGGTTTTTTCTAAAACTGTGGCGGTGATGGTGGAGGGTGGAGGAGGGTGATGGTGGGTGGAGGTTGAAGATGAAGTGTGGTGGTGGGGTTTTATATATTAGTATGAAGAAGATGCCCGGATAGTCCCTATGGTTTGGCCTTTTAAGGAAAGGGTATTTTTGTCATTTCACACCCTCTTTAACAGAGAAAAGCTTATTACCCAAACTCCGGGGCTTATTATCACTGGCACTTCATTACCAAACATATGGCTTCGTGCACTTGTGACCATTTTCGCCACTTTCTTCTACTTACAATATTAATACTACAAAGTATCATTATTCGACCCGTTTGTTCCATCTACGGAAAATCCTCCATTTTGATGACTACCAAACGACTACAAACCAATTCTTAACCTACGGGTTTAAGTAACGTACATGATCGCTACAACCAACGCAATTTTTATCAACAACGCATAGTTTAACAACAATTCATCAAATGTAACGAATCAAGTTGCATACCTTCAAAGTAGGCCTTTCAAACGTGGTTCGCCACCCGCTTGTCCGCTTGACGCTCCTGCGCTCTTTCCTATAGAGTTCATTTATGACATGTTTAGAACTCTCTTTAAACCTTATATCGCATAATACACCGAAACATCATAATTATGCGTTTAAACTTTGAATTTCAGTTTTAAGCCTTCTTAGAGGCTTCACAATCTCTTTAAGGGCAGATTTTTACATGATTAAATATCAAGTCTCTAGCTTATCACTTAGCCCTAATTTCACATCATTCAACCATTTTACACAATTGTTAGCTTCTATAATTCTGAAGTTACCTCACAATTGTCAAATTACACTAGAACAACACCCAATCTCCTAGTGATTATTAAATTCTACATAACCCACTAATCACCTACAATGGTGTTCATGGATTTTACTAAAATTTCACATGATTTCAACTTGTATTTGTCTAGGGTTTGTCCCTAGACACTATAGTTGTTCCTAAATCATCATAAGACACACATGCAACCATAATTTCAGATTTTCCCAATTTCATGAGAATTTCAAGTTGAGAGTTTTCATCAAATTTTACATACCTTGTAATCCTCTCGTGATGAGGATCAATAATCTATGCTCGATTTTCGTTTTTGATCAGATTTGGACCTTCAATTTGGTTGTTTTGTGAATGTTTAGGGTTTAGAGGGAGCCTGGGGTCGCCCCTGATGTTGGTCGATTTCAACAAACACAGACAAATGTGTTTTATGTTTTTAATTTTATTATTTCAATAAATTAGTTTCCATTTAGGCACATTTAGTGCCTCATCTTTCACTTTTTGTTTGTTTGAACCCCTAACTACTCATAAGTGACTAACTAACTTAGTTAGTGTCATTTCTAGTTAGTTTATTTTACTATTTTACTTACAACTAAATTGTAAATTTATGAACTCGTATTTTCGGGATGTTACAGAACAATGCGTATGTCGTCGGTTGCCGAAAAACGTTTTTGGCCGGAAAACTCAACATTTTCGTCCCAGACCTCTTTGTAACCATAGGTCGGACCTTTTTTCTAGTAAAACCTCCAATTATTGAGTTCGCCGAAAAACTACTTTTTGGCCGGAAAACTCAACATTTTCGACCTAAACCTCTTTGTAACCTTAGATCGAATCTTTATGAACCTTTTTCTAGTAAAAGCCTCAATTATTGAGGTCGCCGGAAAAAACCCTACATTTTCGTTCCAAACCTTTTTATAACCTTAGATTGGACCTTTAGGAACCTTTTTCCTGCCAAAAACGTTTTTTCGACAACCGTCGACTAACAACGTTAGGGTTCTGTTAGTGAGGATCCATTAGAGGCCAATATGTTAATAGTTGAGACGGTCAGTGGTTATTTTTTACGTTGGTACTGTTGATGACCAACGGCAAATAGTTTAGATTATTATAATGACAAGAACTCTCATACATGATACAACTTTCACTTATGTGTTTTTCTTTTGATTTGGCTCGTTACGTCTTCAAGAACTTCGCTTTGCACACAAACAATTAACTAAAAAGCTCAAGGTTTAACATGAATGATGCCAGCAAACAGTTTATAGTAAGAATCTCAACAAACATATATGAGTGATGATACACCCTTGATTTTTATGACTCGGTAAAAAAGTTTCATTGAAAATAGGTCACAAACATTTTCTAAATATTAAATATCAAACACATGTACGTGTTATTCAGCTTTACATGTCCGTTTACATAGATCACAACCACTTTAAAAACATTATAGAGAATATGCTACGGTGTGTGTGATGTAGTTACATATTCCCACCTGTAATTCCAGGTAACACGAGAGACTCGTTAGGGTAACAGCTGGGTAAAACCGGGTTGCCCTCAAGACCGCACCATGCCTCAGTAGGAACGATCTATCATTGGGACGTCCTCCCCCCGAAATGCCGCAGCCGGGTTTCGAACCTGTGACCTCCCAAAGGAAGACACAAGCCTAACCACATGGGACCAACTGGGCTAGACATGATGTATATTTCAAAACTATAAATTATCAACACATTTATGATTTATGTGGTTGTAACTTGGGTATTGGGAGTTTTTTTTTTTTTTTTTTAAAAAAAAAAAATTCACTTTTAACCCAAATATTTTAATGTTTTGCATTTTAATCTCTTTGACTTTTTACCTTTAACAAAAATATTTTCATCTTTTGCAATTTAACCCTCAACGCTTTTTTATTTTCAACTTTGGTCCGCCATACTTTTCATCTTTCGCAAGTTTTTCCTTTTAAGTTTCGTTATAAATTTTTCGAGTCAACACACCACAACATGCGTGTAGGATTCAACGTTTTTCGTATGTTTTTTCTTATTTGACAGGCAGTCGCAACACGTTTATTTGTTTTCGTTTGACAAGTTCGTCCCAACAGGCGGGTCCTGAATCGACTTAGTTATTCTTTTCTACATTTTACATTTATGTCTAATTTTTCGTATTAGCACGCTGCAATGGGCGTGCGTGATTCAACGATTTTACGTCTGTTTTTCGTTCGGTATTATTTTTTACCTTTTTGTTTATTTTATTTTTACGAGCTCTTCTAATGTTGGTGGTCGTTGGCACTGCTGTGGCATTAGTGCTACTTTGCACGATTTTTTACTAACGTATTTAGCCTATTAAGTTTTTTACAATAATTTGTTTCGAGTTTACAACTATATCTCCTTTACTTAAGAAAAGCTATTTTTTATGTGCATATTTTTATGTACGTGTCGATATAAATTCGATTTGCTCTACGTTTCGACGTGAACTTTTTATGGAAACGAGTCTGGTTAAATATAATATCTTTTCGTTTAAAAAAACAAATTTTACTTACATATTTTTTTGTACGTTTCGGTATAAATTCGAGTTGGTGTATGATTCGACGTAAACTTTTTGGGAAACAAGTCAGGTCAAATATAATATGTTTTCGTGATTTTTGTGAATGTTTTGTAAATGTTGTTTCGATTCAAGTGGACTCAAATTGCGGTTTCTTTTTTTCCTTTTCTTAAAGCTCCAATTAATCTCTTTTGATTATGAGTGTCAGCATTTACGTTATAACCGTTACATTTTCTATGTTTGACTCGGGCCACATATAATACATCATAATTGTACGGTATAAATTTGATTTTTTTATGTTTTGATCCAATCGCAATGATTATATAGGTTGCATTGAGTTCAATAAGGTACGTCGAAACACGTGTTTTCATATGATTAACGCATCACATAAGGTTTGAACTAATCCATTTGATGTTTGCGATGTATCTACGCCGCAACGCGCACGGGTTTTGTTCCTAGTTAGAACTAATTTGGTAATTAGTGTTATTGTAATATTCGCCATTCGGAAAAAAACATATTCCCAACCTAAATTGAATTCATTTTGATTTGAACTATGATCAATTCACACGGCATATGCCTCCCAAATAAATGCATGTGGCAACATATTCCATGAGTGCCAACGGAGAATCTCGTGATACTTAAAACAATGTTTGTGTCACATCATTGATGCTACAATGACATGTGGTGGAGGTGATTTATCGTTTGGTGATTGACCGTCACATAAGCAGCCATGTCATGGGGGCCATTACCTCACCCAAGTGATGGGCCTGGGTGTGGGTGATGAGCCTCTCCCTTTTCTTACCTCACACAACGGTCAAAACCCGAGGGGGGGGGGGGGTGTTGACGGGCCTCGACGGGCCATCACATTCCGAGAATGCACCCCACACCCACCAGCCTTAAATCTCATGGGTAGCATAATAGCGTAAGGCCATAGGCATCTATGAGGACATGCAATAATAACATAGTGACAAGTTTGATAAATCGTATTGCGTGCTATAACATAGTAACAAGTTTGATAAAACATATTGCATGCAACATTTTCAAAGTACTTGTAATTAGAGCAAAGCATAATAACATGTTAACCAAAAGTGAACTAGATATCGTAACAAAATTTGTAAAGAACGTATGGGATACTTGAAGTCCAGACAAGTTTATATAAATAAAAGTTATATACTTGAAGTAGTAAATTGTATCTAACTAGAAACGCAACCCACCGCGATGCGGCGGGGCGATATTTATATCTATATTCAATCGGTTGCCATTGAGTTGCATCGATTGAGTTAATTACATACATAAGATAGTGTCTCAGCGGGAACACGCTTTCTTAAACACCAATGAGTGTCCAAAAACGATACACGCGCTAATCGACGGGACTGAACTTGGTAAACCGTCATATTCCTAAATTAATAACAATTTATTGATGTCTCATCGTATTCTCTTGTTGCAAAATAAAAAGTTGCAAGACAAAAAACCCAAATCTACATTTACATATGAAAACAAAAAGTACATTTATAGCATATGGAGCGTTCCATTTTTTGGAACTTTTGTTCTAGCCGGCTCTAGCACTGTTTTTGCAACCTCATTAGAGTGCATAGTCAACAAACTGGGCAACAATTCTACAAAAAAAAAATATGATGTATAAGTTGTTGAGGTTCCATTATTGTTCCTTGCATCTGCAAATGTAACTTGAAATTACCACTGCCAATTCTCAAATCTTGAAAATAATTACTTACCCTCTAAGTTTTCTTTTCTCCTCCAGTTAGCAACCAAAGCCCACCCAACTAAAGACAACTCACTCCAGTGTTAATTCTTATACATCAATTAAGCATTCAAAAGCTGTAAATTATCAAATCATTATGGTCTTATTGACCTATAAATTATCAAATCATTATGATCTTATTGACAGAAACTGCTACGGATTTGCGGTCACTTATGCAAGCAATTGAACAATACAAAGCATCAAAAAGAAGTTATTAAAAACACAAACAAATTAATACTAAATCGAGGTTGACGAACCTTAGAAACTTGAGTAAAGAATTGACAATGAGGAATTTAGAAGACAAATAAGAGAAAGGAGAACACCACCGTCAAACCACCTGCGAAAATAATTGGTCTAGGACCAGCCCTGCACATCTTTGCTACAAGAGGTAAAAGCCGCCTTTTATGGCTTGGATAATCAAGCAAAAGAACCTCGGGCTCGTCTGGTTTCATACAGAATACCTGTCTTATAGAGAGTACCTTATTGAATATATAGAAAATAAACTAATTAGATATAATTTAAGCTAATCTATGGTTCTTTTAAAAACAAATTAAATATAAGCATGTCAGCAGCTTGTGGTACCTTTGTCGTGTTTATTGAACTCGCTACAATGGTCACACGACCAGATGTCAAGGGTGCCATAAGAGCTGCAAATCAATGAAATCAAGTGTCGCGATGTATGACAAAATATTAGAGAAAGTAAAATAGAAGATAATGCTATATGAGCCATGAAACTTATAATTAAAAAAGTATTGAGTGGATCTTTTGTTGCACTCAAATATTGCCCTTCTAGTGAAACACCAGCAACTTAATTCAACGAATTCAACAAATTATGTCTGGAATCTCTAGTTTGCCAAACCTGAATGTTGATTAAGGTTATTATTAGTATCAGAAGTGTCTTATACAATGATTATTCCTTTCAATTCATACCAGATAAGGCCGTTAGCAACACCGTCCAAACCAATTTTATGACCACAATTGGCTATACGAACATTTTGACACATTATCATCTTTTTACCTGATCTGGGCTATAAATGCATGTACCATTGACTTCAAGCTGTGCGAAAAAAAACTGCATGTTTAGCATGCTGAAAACACAAACCAACATACTACATAATTTACAGCGGTACAATATAATGGTATAAGTAATGTATACATATTTGCCTTTGAGATAATAACAAACCAAGTTCAACTTTGAAATAAAATGTAGATGTTGTCTAAAGTGTAGCAGGTAGGCGAGAAAAATTTGAAGCCATTTTCGTCAAGGTTGTACTATGAAGTTCATAATTCCGCTATTTAAAATTTTGGATTTTCTTGAGTTATAACCTAGATTAGAGAAACTAATGATCAACAGTGGAAACTAACTATCTATTTTGGTCACAAAAAAATAATATTAGTAGGGCTGTGAAGTTGTTACTTATTATAAGGACCAAAATATTCAACCTGTATAAGAATCATGATTCATTAAAAGCCTTTTTCCCATTTCCACCTTTTTTTCTATCCAACAGATTATAAGGATTTAAAAATTAGGAAAAGCATGATCACTCATCACTAATCAAAACCACTTTTTCAGTTTCGTCCAGGGGCGGATGTATCGTATGAGAAGGGGTAGCCTCCGCTACCCCTTGGCGCTCCGGTGGTAGTGTAAATTTTGGAAAAATTTGACATTTTTTTCAGTTTCGTCCAGGGGCGGATGTATCGATTTCGTTACCCCTTTCTTTTAAGACGTTACCCCTATGAAGGTTTTCTAGATTTGCCACTGGTATCGTCCCTAAATTATGTTGCCTAATTTCACAAACATGTTGTTATTAGTTGATTTCGAGCTAGTCTTTGACGGTATGTATGACGGCAAGTTCCTAGGGTTTTTAGTTACGAAGTCAATTTTGCCAAATCACATACTCTTATATGCACACAACAAAGAAAAACCCTAACCTATGAACCGGATGAAACAGATATAGGCAAATCGAACAGCAGATGAAAACAGGGCTTACCGGAACCCTGACGTCTTCTAACACCGTCTGATTAGGTTTCCGACGCATCAGAACCCTAAACGAAGTCGATAAAGTCGGATTACGTGCATCTCATTCCGTGAGTCCGAAATACCGATCGATTGAAGCTGAATCTAGCACCGATTTGATCGTTCGGCACTTTTTTCGGTGAGATATTCGGCAGCTGATCGATGGCCAGGGGGATGCGTTGTTGAGGAGAGTGAAGGAGGCGCCGGAGCGGATGTAGGAGCGATGGGAAGACGGAGAAAAGGGCGGTGGGAGATAGTTAGGTTTCCATTGATGTTTTTGTCTCCTACTCTCTCCTGCGATTTTGTGGGGATGAATTTACAACACCAAAAAGTTAATGTACAATTATGAATGCTCAAAATACAAAAACTAAAGCATGGAACACAATAGAAACACAAGTAACAACAATCAATGCACCTTTATGTTGCAAATTAGAGTATATATAAATTACTGATGATTTGATTCAAAGAAGATTATCAAAATCGGTGATATATCGTTTATATCGGTCAAATATCGGTGATATCGCCGATAATATCGGTACCGAGTAATTTGGCCAATATTTGACACTGATATTTTACTAGGGGACCAATATGATCGATATACCATCGATATTAACTGCATAGCTAAAAATATGCAAATTAAATTATATAAGACAATGTTTATATTTTAATGATGCTTGCATTGTTTTATGGCGTAGTTTCCATATCTAAGATGTTTTGCTGTGGTTACGGGCCCAAACAAACTTTTGAATATTTACTTTTGAGTTAATTACTGTTTTCGTCCCTGTGGTTTGTCAAAAATCACTATTTCAGTCCATTAGTTTAAAAATTGTGATTTCAGTCCCTGTGGTTTCACTTTCGTAACCATTTCAGTCCACCTCCGTTAACCCCATCCATTTATTCTGTTAAGTACATGTGAATTGACCATAATGCCCTTATTAATAAAAAAAACAAAAAGATATCCAAGTGAGTTAATTACTGTTTCCATCTCTGTGGTTTGTCAGAAATCATTATTTCAGTCCCTGTGGTTTCACTTTCGTAACCATTTCAGTCCAGTCTCCTAACACCGTCTGTTTTACCGTTAAGTTTTTAATTAAATACCTAAATTACCCTTGTGTTAATTAAATAAAAAAACCATGGAAATTGTTACGAAAGTGAAACCACAGGGACTGAAATAGTGATTTTTGACAAACCACAGGGACGGAAACAGTAATTAAATCATTTGGATATCTTTTTGTTTTTTATTAATAAGGGCATTATGGTCAATTCACGTGTACTTGATAGAATAAATGGATGGGGTTAACAGAGGTGGACTGAAATGGTTACGAAAGTGAAACCACAGGGACTGAAATCGCAATTTTTAAACTAATGGACTGAAATAGTGATTTTTGACAAACCACCGGGACGAAAACAGTAATTAACTCTTTACTTTTTCATATAATTCGTTGGACAAAGAGAAACAAGCAGCTATGTGATTTCAAGTCTTACCCTCATAGTATTAGTTGGTTACCCTCATACTTATTATAATGCTACACCAATTAAGATTATGAGGGTAAACTAATACTTATTCTGAGTGGTTTGAGTAAAGAAATTTTTGGTTCATAGCATTATAATTACAATTTGGTGGGTAATTTTAAGGTTTGGTAACGATACGTTATTTGGGGGGGGGGGGGGACGGCACTGACTTCTGTTTTTCCTTAGGAGCGAATTTAAAAGAGTAGAAGATGAATTACAAACTTGGTACATATGATAAGATTTTTTTATTTGACATTTTTCAATAAGGTCACAAGCATTTTAGTTTTATAAAATTTAGAGGTTTAAGTAGATTTTATTTTTATAAAACTGGTCTATATAAAAAATTAGAAGTTAATTTCTGTCTTAGTTTATAAACAACCTTCGCCTTAATAGAAAAATTAACTTAGTTAGGGGTTGGATGAAAATTTATAAAAAATATGTGACAAAGCTATTATTTTTTTCATTTAAAAATTGCATTTATATTCTTTTTTATTATATATGTAACAAAATTAATTATATAAAGGAAATTTAAAAGAGTTCGAGTAAGTTGGATCTATAGCACATTTGCCTATGTCTGGTTGGTTTACTTTTAGATGAGCTCAGAGTAACTCTTTTAAGTACAAACCTTATTGTGTTGGTTTGACCACAATAATAATGCCTAATATTTAGGTATATATTTTTAGTGCCAATCCCACGTGTTGAAAGACATATGAGAACCAAATTAAAGTATACACACAATTTAATTACATGGTTATTTCAACACAAGTAAATATTATGTAATTTACTTTGATTAACCCGTGTGACACACTGGGATCTTACTATAGAAAGTTTTTCTTCAAAATAGGTTTAACTAAAAAACTTAATATTTTAGCTATGTAGGACTTGATCCTTAAGACCGACCAAGATCTCCTTGAAGTTCTGCAAGTAATCATGAATTCGGAAACGCCATGACTGTTGATGATGCAAGACAAACTCCTGTTAGGTCCGATCCATATTCATTCGGATCCGTGTCCATTTGAAATTAAATAGGTACTTTGTAGAGAATTAATAGTATTGCAATTTCTATTACTTATTGCCATATAAGGTTTGCCAAACATGCGTCTTAGCATGAAGAGATATCAAGTTATAAATCATATAAAAAAAAATACTTTTATAGATATAGATTTTTTTTAACAAAACCCATAACCCGTGAAGCTCACGGGTATATAACCTAGTATATATGTATATATATATATATATATATAGGATTAGGTTCAAGAGTGAACACTAGTGTAGCTTGCGAACTGAGTGAACTAATCCTGGCCATACACGTGTGTAGATCAATGGTCAGGATTTGATGTTGAAATACACTAGTGTATTTTACGATTTGATGATGAGATCATGGCCATACACGTGTGTAGATCAATGGCCAGGATTTGTTCACTCAGTTCGCAAATACACTAGTGTTCAATCTAGAACCCCACCCTATATAGGATTAGGTTCAAGAGTGAACACTAGTGATATATATATATATATATATATATATATATATTAATTACCAATATGCTTATGCAATGTTGGTTGTACCCAATGCTTTGTGATTTTTTCAAATTTTGATTTTTAACCTCGATGCTTTTTTACTTTCAACGTCCTATATACTTTTTTATCTCTTACAAATTTTTTGTTTTAAGTATAACCCATAAACTTTAATAAAGATATAACTTTTTTTCTTCTTTTTTATTTTACTTATTATGATTGAACCTAAGATTTTAGACGTGTTTACTTAACCGTGTAGCTTGCTTATTTTTATTGTCGTTTCAATGTGATTTTTTCATGGGGTGAATACTAATGTACTAGTTTACATATTTCTCACCGCATCTACACACCTAGCACGGCGCACGAGGACAATTGGCGCATGGATGACGATGACCGATGTAGAAAAAATGCGAAAGAGGAAGAAATACAGCAATCTGAACCCAAAGATGGGTTAACGTGAAAGTTTTGTTTTTTTTTTTTGTAAAATTTCAAATACGGTGGTGTTTTTCACATTCTAGACCGCCATGCCGCGTACTAAAAAATAATGGTTATGAATAAATACAACGTTTAAAAAACACATTTTTTTACTAAAACAAAAGGGCTTGTAGCCGAGCACTGCTTAGATTTGTTGTGAAGACGTTTCTTCCAAAGTGGCCAAGGATAATGGTATCATGGTAGACATTGGTGAAGATTTAGAAGTAGCTTTAGAGGTGTGTGGGTTAGACAAAACCCTGGTTTTCATTACAAGCTTATTTATAGGGATAAATCCCTTTTTATTGAAATAAACGCCTTCTTTTATTCAGGTAACTTTTATAGCCACTTTTCCAACCCTTCAGTGCTGTCCAGTTGGCTTCTAATTGGCTTTCACATTGTGTTACTAGAAACGCGTTTAAAAACATTTTGTCAGTGGGAAATACTGGTGAGTGAATCCCAGTTCAATCAAGAAAAGTTTTATTAATTTAAACAGTATTGAGTGCGATTACAATGTTTATATCTACACAATTACTTATTCAGTACTTGCCACTCGACCGGATCTGTGGCTATGGTCATATCACACATTGGCTAACCTGTTGTCAAATTTTGAAGATTATCAAGTAATGTATACAAATCCCCATAATACCGGCAGTAATTGAAGAATTACAAAGACTCAATCACTGCTAAATTGCATTGTAAAATATTTAAGGTTTTGTAAAAACTGTTTACAACAAGGAGATTACTCACATTGCTGTCTTAGGTTTTCTGTAAGGATTTCCTGAGAATTATCTATAATTTACACAAATCCACACGTGTTAGTATAATAACCCATTTTAACATTAGTAATATCCTCCCCGAGACGGCATTCCAACGACTACGTCGGGCAGAACCACGGCAGCCGTTACGGAACCCTAGATCAATCGGGCAGCGTATCTAATACGTATCCAGGGGTTATGATACTTACAACGGAGTAGAACTTCGTTATTTAGGGGGATATTATACTCGAGTATTATGTATACTACGTATAAATTGAGAGAGAAAGCATGAGATTTGAACGATTTCAACTGAAAGCTGATCGCCCCTATTTATAGGGTTTTTCGTCGAGTCCGTCGCGCCCCGCGACGAAGTAAGGCATGGCCTTCGCGGGCCGCGACGTAGGTGGTCTAGGGCGTAGGTTTGATTGGTCACCGGGTAGCTTCGACAGATGTTAGGACACGTGGCAGCTCAGGGCTGTGCCATTTGCCCAGGCGGTCGTGGCTCGCGTAGACTCAAGTGGAGTCTGTCGTGGCCCGCCAGAGCCCAATAAATTTTATTTTTAATTTATTTTAACAAAAATTAAGGTATTTGGGGCTCGTTTTCGCGTATGGGGTGTATTTTAGGACATCTTGAGATATTTTAATTATTTTTAGGGTGTCGAAACCACCCTGTTTTAGAGCTCGTCCTCAAGGTCTACTGGAACAAGTGTGGATATTTCCTTTGCATTTCTGATTCAAGTTCCCATGTGTATTCTGGTCCTCTTTTGGAGTCCCATTTCACTTTGACCAGAACTAATCTCTTGTGCTTGAGGTTCTTAACTTTCCTGTCTTTAATCTGTAGAGGTCTCTCTAAAAACTTAAGTTGTTCATTTACCTCTATATCCTTAAGAGACACTACTAGTGATTCATCAGCTAAGCATTTCTTGAGATTAGATACATGAAATACATTTTGTATTCCTGCCATTTCCTCTGGCAGTTGTAGCTGATAGGCTACAGGTCCTATTGTTCTAATAATTTCAAAAGGTCCAACATACCTGGGACTTAGCTTTCCCCTTTTTATGAATCTTATCACTCCTTTCCAAGGAGAGACTTTTAATAATACCTTATCTCCTACTTGAAATTCTAACGGCTTGCGTCTGTTATCAGCATAGCTCTTTTGTCAATCACGTGCTGCTTTCAGTCGTTCCTTGACTTGAATGATTTTGTCGGTTCTCTCCTGCACTATCTCAGGTCCAGATAATTGCTTTTCCCCTATTTCTGCCCAACAGACTGGGGTTCGGCACTTTCGCCCATAAAGTGCTTCGAATGGTGCAGCATTGATACTTGTGTGATAACTATTATTATAAGAAAATTCTATTAAGGGTAAGTGATCGTCCCAATTACCTCCGAAATCAATTACACATGCTCTAAGCATATCTCCATCGTCTGAATTGTCCTTTCGCTTTGTCCGTCCGTTTGAGAATGATAAGCTGTGCTTAGATTTAGCTTGGTTCCCATGGCTTTTTGGAAACTTGCCCAAAAATGAGAGGTAAAACGACTGTCTCTATCAGAAACAATTGATAAAGGAATTCCATGTAATGAAACTATTTCATTTACGTAAAGCTTAGCTAATTGTTCCATACTGAAAGTTTCCTTCATTGGTAAGAAATGAGCTGATTTAGTTAGCCTATCTACAATCACCCAGATTGTGTCATTACCTTTTCTTGTTTTAGGTAATTTAGTAACAAAATCCATTGTTATCAATTCCCATTTCCACACTGGCATTTCTAATTGTTGTAACAAACCTGAGGGTTTCTGATGTTCAGCTTTCACTTGTGAACAGGTTAAACACTTGGTAACATATGCTGCTATATCCTTTTTCATTCCTATCCACCAAAAATTCTTTCTTAAATCCTGATACATTGTATCACTCCCTGGATGCATCGTATACTTAGACTTATGGGCTTCTTCTAATATATGATGACGTAAGTTCCCTAATTTAGGTATCCACATTCTTTTCTTATGGAATCTCCAAATTCCATCTGTTCCTTGTTCTAATTCCTTAATCATTCCTTTTAATTTTTCAGTATCATCCTTGATCACTGATTCTTGTGCTTTTCTAATCTGATCATTTAAATCTACTTGTAGATTTAACTTAATAGAACGTACTCTTTTTGGTTGTTTGTGATACTTTCGGCTTAAAGCATCAGCAACTACATTTGCCTTTCCTGCATGATACTGAATATCACAATCATAATCACTAAGCATCTCCATCCAGCGTCTTTGTCTCATATTTAACTCCTTTTGCCCGAAAACATATCTTAAACTCTTATGATCTGTGAAAATAGTAAACTTACTACCATAAAGGTAATGTCTCCAAATCTTAATGGCAAAAATTATGGCTCCTAATTCAAGATCATGGGTTGAATAATTTTCTTCGTGATTCTTAAGTTGTCTAGAGGCGTAAGCTATAACCTTTTGACGTTGCATCAATACACATCCATAACCCAACTTAGAAGCGTCACAATAGATTACAAAGTCTTCAGTTCCTTCTGGTAATGCTAGTATGGGTGCGTGGGTTAATCTTTGCTTAAGAATTCTAAATGCTTCTTCCTGTTTTGGTCCCCATTCAAACTTAATGGATTTACAGGTTAATTTAGTTAAGGGAATAGCTATTCTAGAAAAATCTCGAATAAATCTACTATAATAACAGGCTAATCCTAAGAAACTTCTAACCTCAGTTGGTGACTCATGGGTTTTCCATTTGGTAATCGCCTCTATCTTTGTGGGATCCACATGAATTCCTTCATGGTTAACTAAGTGTCCAAGAAACTGTACCTGTTCTAATTAAAACTCGCACTTTGAAAATTTAGCATAAAGCTTTTCCTTCCTTAGTAAACTTAAAAGTGTGTGCAAATGCTTTGCATGTTCTTCTTTACTTTTAGAGTAAATGAGAATATCATCTATGAAGATAATTATGAATTTATCCAAATATGGCTTACATATTCGGTTCATCATGTCTATAAATGCAGCTGGGGCATTGGTTAAACCAAATGGCATGACAGTAAATTCATAATGGCCATACCTTGTTCTAAATGCGGTTTTAGGAATGCCCTCTTCCTGTACCTTTAATTGATGATATCCTGACCTTAAATAGATTTTAGAGAAAAATCGAGCTCCTTGCAGTTGATCAAACAGATCATCGATTCTTGGTAATGGGTACCGATTCTTAATCGTGACCTTGTTCAATTCACGGTAGTAAATGCACATACGCATCGATCCGTCCTTCTTTTTAACGAATAAAATCGGTGCTCCCTATGGCGACGAGCTTAGCTGTATAAATCCTTTCTCCAACAATTCGTCTAATTGTTTCTTCAGTTCCTGCATTTCTGTGGGTGCCAATCGGTAAGGTGCTTTGGCAATCGGTGCTGTCTCTGGTAGCAGGTGGATTCTAAATTCAACTTCTCTGTCTGGTGGTAGTCCTGGTAATTCTTCTGGAAATACATCTGAGAACTGATATATTACTGGTATATCTTTTAATTCTTTTCCTTTAGTGTTAGTGATTATAGAAATCAAATACACTAATGATCCTTTTCTTATATAACTTGCAGTTTTCATCACAGAGATGAATTTTGTAGATCTAGATGGCTTATCTCCTTTAATTGTGATCTTTTCACCCATTGTTGAATTTACTTGGATTGACTTTTGATCACATAAAATGCTGGCTTTATTGGCTATTAACCAATCCATTCCTAAAACGACATCGAATCCTGCCAGATTCATTGGGTAAAGGTTTGCCATTAATTTTTGATTAAAAAATTCTATTCTTGCTCCCTGCAAGATTTCAGAAATCCTGATGGTTTCCCCATTTGCTGTCTCTACTAGACATCCTTGTGGAAGTTTAGTTAATGACTGATTGAGTAATTTGCAAAATGAAGTATTAATAAAACTTTGGTTCGCACCAGAGTCAAATAATACTTTAACAAAAACATCATTAACTAAAAACGTACCGGCTATCACGTCGGGAATCATTTTGGCTTCATCTGCAGTCATAACAAATGCTCTAGCATTTTTAGTATTCTTGTTGTTCGTAGCTGGAGCCAATTTTGGACAGTTTGGCTTAACATGGCCTTGTTCTCCGCAGTTGTAGCATATCCTGCTGTTGGCTTTCTTCCTGCAGTCTTCTTCCTTGTGTCCCGATATTTTGCAGAAATTGCAATATATGGAGCACCTTCCAGAATGCTTCCTTTTGCAATACTTACAATAAGGTGCAGATGTGGAACCTATATTTTTCCCACGGTTGGAATTTCCAGAACGGAATTCCTGGGTAAGCCTTTGAGCTAGGTTCCTCCTTTGATATTCTTCTCGCGTACGCACTAACTCATCTGTCAAGGTGTTTGCTAGTTCTACAACTTCTTCTATAGTTTGAGGTCTAGCTGCCTTGACTACATGCCTAATTTCCCCGATTAATCCCCAAATGTAACGGGAGATTAATACTGGTTCTGGTGATGCAAGGGTTGGTACTATTCTAGCATATTCAAAGAATGTGGTAGTATAACCCTTACTATCTACCCCGGTCATCCTAAGGTTCAGGAATTTATTTGCTATCTGTTCCTTTTCATTGGGAGGGCAGGATTTTCTTTCTACCATATTCTTAAATTCCTCCCATTTCATGTTGTAAACCCTATCACTTCCCCTAGACTGGAGGATTGTGTTCCACCATTCTAAGGTTGAATTCTTAAACAGATTGGAGGCAAACATTATTTTGTCCTCTTCCGCATACTTGCTTATTTTCATAACAGCCTCAGTCTTTTCTATCCAGCGTAGAGCTACAATAGGTTCTTCATTGCCCGAGAATTCTATCGGTTTGCAGGACCAGAATTCTTTGTAAGAACAACCATAAGGCATGGTTCTTCTTCTTTTGGGAATGGGCGCTTGAAGTACAGGTCCATTATTTACGCTTTTTTCAGGTTCAGTTGGTCTCTTACTGCTATGCTTACTTTTATTATCGGCCTCTTTAACAGTTTGGATAATAAATGGCATTGCATCTATAATTCCTTATGCCACTATGTGTTGGATGGCACTATTATCCACTTGGTTTCCATTATTATTGTTGTTTGGATTCTCATGATTCAGATTATCGTCATTCTGAAGGTTATCATTCTGGTTTTCCTGATTCACTTCATTGTCCATCTGAATTTTAGACATTTACCACATATTAATATCACAAAATAATATTTAATATAGCCAATCACATGACACGCATTTTGGTCAAAAGCGTCGATCATTGCGACTTACTCTATTTTTATATAATATGCATCTAGTACAAACAAATACTGGAAATTTGAAATTACAATACCGACTGAAATTTAAAACTACACTACTAGTAGTAGGCATCCGTAGTTTTTTTTTCATACGCATACACACATATTTTATTATTATATTATTATTATTATTATTATTTCTACCATCTCCACCATCATTTTCACGGATATGGATTCATCCAAAAATCCATATTGCGCTCGTCGTACTTCCAGACGAGTCGCTATCCCACCTGTTTCATCGTTTCACTATTTTCTAAGATTTTCTCACCAAATGTCCTGAGTTCTTGTACATTTTCTGCACTCATTGGGGGTGCAGGTTCTAGGACTGGGTTTGGAATCTGGGGTGCGGGTTCCCGATATGGGGGTGTGGGTGCCTGGAACTGGTAAGGATTCTCTAAAATCTCCCTAATGTATACATCGTTATCGTAATATGGATCTAGAAGGTCCAAACCTGGGTAGGCTCCTAGATTCGGCATGGGTATGTCTTTGTGTATTGGGTAACGTTGCACATAGTCCCTGTTGTCGTCCCACCATGGGTTGTAATTTGGATCTAAGGGATTTGGTGCTGGTACCCTAGGTATCTCTTCCAGGTTGAAATCATGCATTTCTACTTGATTTTCAGAGTTCTCTATTTCCATTGGTTGGTCAGGAAATGGTGGTTGTGGTTGGGGTGCTATTATTTGCTCCAGGTTAGAGTCAGCTGCAGTGGTTGCTAGGATATGAAAATTAGCTAAACCTCTATTAATTATGTCCTGGGCATGGGCATCGGTCTCTCTTTTGGCTGCTGCTAGTGTTCTCTGGTCTTGTAACCTTTTCATATGTTTCCTACGCTCATGTGCTCCCTTACTGAACCATCCTCTCTTTTTCTGAGGGAATGGCTCTTCAGATTGAGCCTTAAACACGAATATTCCTTCTTCCGTATCAGCAGAGTACCCCGAGAGGGCAGGCTGAAAAGAGGCACCTTCGCTTCTAGGCGAACCAGACAATTGACGGTACGCATCATATGGTCCTTGGTCGCTCATACTGTAAACTAACAAATAGTCAAATAACACATAACAATAAAATACAATTATGCACGTATTTCTGTAATTTATTTCCTAACAGATTAAATTTTGGTGTCAGCAGAACACTTCTGTGGCTGAATTAGTGGCTTAGCTCTGATACCACCTTCTGTCGCAACCCCCGCCCCCTATCTGTCCCGGGAACGGGCGGCCGCGAACAACAGTGTTGGTGGTATCGGTGTTTATTAATTTGGCAGCGGAAATTACATCAGGACTGTAGTTAGGAAATATTTTATCAGAGTAAAACACCACATTTTATATAGATAAATACATTGGGACAAAACCCAGGTTTTCATTACAAACTTATTTATAGGGATAAATCCTTTTTTATTGAAATAAACGCCTTCTTTTATTTAGGTAACTTTTATAGCCACTTTTTCAAGCCTTCAGTGCTGTCCAGCTGGCTTCTAATTGGCTTTCACATTGTGTTACCTGAAACGCGTTTAAAAACATTTTGTCAGTGGGAAATACTGGTGAGTGAATCCCAGTTCAATCAAGAAAAGTTTTATTAATTTAAACAATATTGAGTGCGATTACAATATTTATATCTACACAATTACTCATTCAGTACTTGCCACTTGACCGGATCTGTGGCTATGGTCATATCACACATTGGCTAACATGTTGTCCAATTTTGAAGATTATCAAGTAATGTATTCAAAACCACATAATACCGGCAGTAATTGAAGAATTACAAAGACTCAATCACTGCTAAATTGCATTGTAAAATATTTAAGGTTTTGTAAAAACTGTTTACAAAAAGGAGATTACACACATTGCTGTCTTAGGTTTTCTGTAAGGATTTCCTGAGAATTATCTATAATTTACACAAATCCACACGTGTTAGTATAATAACCCATTTTAACATTAGTAATATCCTCCCCGAGACGGCATTCCAACGACTACGTCGGGCAGAACCACGACAGCCGTTACGGAACCTTAGATCAATCGGGCAGCGCATCTAATACGTATCCAGGGGTTATGATACTTACAACGGAGCAGAACTTCGTTATTTAGGGGGATATTATACCCGAGTATTATGTATACTTCGTCAAGTCCGTCGCGCCCCGCGACGAAGGAAGGCATGGCCTTCGCGGGCCGCGACGTAGGTGGTCTAGGGCGTAGGTTTGATTGGTCACCAGGTAGCTTCGACAGATGTTAGGACACGTGGCAGCTCAGGGCTGTGCCATTTGCCCAGGCGGTCGCGGCCCGCATAGACTCAAGTGGAGTCTGTCGCGGCCCGCCAGAGCCCAATAAATTTTATTTTTAATTTATTTTAATAAAAACTAAGGTATTTGGGGCCCGTTTTCGCGTATGGGGTGTATTTTAGGACATCTTGAGATATTTTAATTATTTTTAGAGTGTCGAAAATATTTTAGGGTTGTTATAGTAAATAGGTATGGGATCACCAGACCTCATTCTTTTTTTGTGTTTCATGTAGAACGTATAACACGAAAATTCTAAACAACCCTAATACTTTTTTATGACGACCTTTTTGGTTTTATGAAATTTTGGCATCGTGCCCGTCGGAATTATAACTAAAAGAATTATTTAAGGTTTTTATAAACTAAAAAATTATATAGAATTTTACCTAAATAAATAAATAATTATTGTTAAGAGTTTAACCAATTAACACACTGCTTTTAATTCAATTTGAATAAGCCCAACTATTCATTTAAAAGCAAGTTATTACCAATTTAAAAAAATATAATTTTCTTATTTCCCAATTCTCACAATTCATTTAATCGAGCCTAAATGAAAATGATATATGGGTCATCTATCGTCTCTTTATTAAAGTTAGCATTAGTTTCATTGATTGCAACGAGCCAACGACAAGTGTTGACAGTCGTTTTTATTCAATGAAAAAGTAAAAACAAATTGCATCGAATGGATGATGAGTGTATGAACAATTCTTGCACTTCTTATACTGAAAAATAGTTCTTTGCAAAAGTTACGATTGAAGATGTAGTGAGTTGTTTTCAAAACATGAAAACTCAAAGAAAAACAACTATAAAATGGATTTTTTATATATGTGTTTCAAATGTTGTGTTTTTTTCAATGACAATGTAGGTTCATTACAAGACTTGAACCAAAAATTATGACGTGGGTTTGTTATTAATTTAAGCACCGAATCTGACAATATAGAAAAATATCCTGACTCAGTCACTACCTTCACCGACAGATTTGTACATCAATGGTTGGTTGTGTGAAAGTAGTATGTTTTGTAGTGTAGCCTTATATATTTATTATTATTAAACCAAATATAAATATATTGGCCCGTCTGGAGCAAACGTAGCCCATTGTTGGTTTCAGGCCCCTCTCAACACTCTGAATATACACACAAAACTCACGTGAATGTGTAGGAGATAAAAATGGAGGAAAACTTTCTACTATTATTTCAAAGAGGTACAAAAATAAACCCTACTAACTGACTACTCCTACATTCATATATATATATATATATATATATATATAGAAAGGTTAACGTACAAAACTGCTTAACGTACATAACGTACGCGACGGCTTAACAACATGCGTGATTAAGTTTATAACGTGCGTGATTATATATTGAACAAAATAACCATGCATGATTACATACATGTATGCGTAATAATGCACAAAAACTGCTCCCATGCGTGATTAGGTTTCCATTTATAACTTGCGTGATTTTCAAATGCACTTGCGTAATTTGGTCGCGTACGTTTTGTAGGTTAAGCCGTAATATACATTATACTTTCTATATATATATATATATAGGGTAAGGATATATAGAAAACCACTTTTATTGAGAAAACCCGGGAAACTCAAAGCTTCCGACTTTTTTTTTTGAAAAAATTACCACACGTAATATAAATGCTTTTAAGAGTTTTGGGCAAAAAAAATCGAAAAAACGCCGAGTAGATATTTTAAAAAAAATAAACAAGTTTTGGTGTAACATATGTTCAGCGAATGTAACACATGTTACACCAAAACTTGTTTATTTTTATAAAAAATATCTACTCGGCGCTTTTTCGATTTTTTTTGCCCAAAACTCTTAAAAACATGTATATTACGTATGGTAATTTTTTCAAAAAAAAAAAAAGTCGGGAGCTTTGAGTTTCTCGGGTTTTCTCAATAAAAGTGGTTTTCTTTTTATCTTTAGCCTATATATATATAGGTAAAGAGTACTGTACAAATGTCCTTATCGTACATTACGTACGCTACAATCTCAGCCGTCAGATCATCTTCCCGCATTTTAAAATCGCATGTTATTTTTTTTATAACAATTTCGCATGTGATAATTTTTTATGAATTCGCATGTTGTTTTTTGTACCAATTTCGCATGTGGTTTTTTTGATGAAATAGCATGAATTCATTATCATGCGAAATCCAAAATAAAATATAATTCCAAAATAGTCACATGCGAATTTAATGATAATATGCGATTTCCAAAACGACTGAATTCCAACATATTCCAACATGAAGTCCAAAAGTCACATGCGAATTTAATAATAATATGCGAAAATAATTATTAGTCTGTTTTCTTCTCTAACATTACCGACCGATGATGAAAATGCGGATCGCCAGCAACCGGATTTGGATCGGAGGACTGGACGACCTTTGTAGTCAACGGTATCGTTGACGATGTTGTTGAGCAGCGGAGATTGAACTCCGGCGGAGTGTGTGCTGCTGCCGGTGTCATCCATGTGGTAGTCCGGTCACCTGTGCGGTGAAGAATCAAGCGGAGGTTGGGGAAGAAGAATGTAAGGTTTTTAATTTGATTAATTTTAATCATATCAATTAATTAGACCCGCGTTTAAATGATGGATGATCCTACGGCTGGGGTAATCGCGTACAATATGTAGGATTAGGGCTATTGTATAATAACCGGCCTCTATATATATATATATATATATATATATATATATATATATATATATATATATATATATATATATTATTAAACCAAATATAAATATATTGGCCCGTCTGGAGCAAACCTAGCTCATTGTTGGTTTCAGGCCCCTCTCAACACTCTGAATATACACACAAAACTCACGTGAATGTGTAGGAGATAAAAATGGAGGAAAACTTTCTACTATTATTTCAAAGAGGTACAAAAATAAACCCTACTAACTCACTACTCCTACATTCATATATATATATATATATATATATATATATATTAATTCATCACATTATGATGAATAGTAACATATTTTGTCTTTTGTGTTTTTTTAATGTTTTTTTAACTATAGGTATTTTTTCATTTTTGTTTTACAAGTTTAATTCTTATTTTTATAATTTTGTCATAAAAAAGTTAAACAAGCTTAATTTTTTATTAATTTTGGTTTTATGTTTTTTCCTGAATTTGGTCATCATTCTGTTGCTACTTAGCACAATGTTTCGTGGTCACATTTGGTTCTTTAGTTTTTTTTTGTTCGTTTTCTATTTAGCACGGTATTTTGATGCTAAAAAAATCATATTTTTGTTTTATGTTTTTTCCGGTTTTGGTCGTGGTTCGGTTGCTACTTAGCACGGTTTTACGCCCCTCGGCCCCGCAACGCTGGTAACACGGTTTTACGCCCCCATCCCGCAACGCGAAGAGCTTAAGACTAGTTTATAATAATTAAAAAAGCACATGCATGAAATAAAACCACGATCTCCTGCTTTCAAGCAACAACCCAACTTCACTTGCATCAAACTCGGTCAATCCATGACTAAATCTCCAACAATCTTTCAAACCATTTATATCCGACCCAGTTCAGATCCGACCCATACCCGTCGACCCGAACCCATCAAGATTAAACCCAACACCCATATCCACCCACCGGTCTGGGTTTAAAACTAGCAGTCAACTAATCACTGACTCGAATATCCTCCAATTAAAAATAATCTTTCTAAACTGTAATCATTGACCAAACCAGCACCAGTTTCACTACAACATATTCATCTTTTACGGTCCAGAAATTATAGAAAAGATGGTACTCCACAGTAAGTTAATCGACATCCAAAATCAAGATTCCAACTCATTCACTTATCTTTTTATTATTAACTTTTTAGCTTAAACATTTACCTTTTGTCAGTTTTGAGTAACTTCATCACTGTGGATGATAAAAGAAGACTAGTTGAGGTTTTCCCAGATCCTGTGAGGAAACAATGGAACAAATGGGAGCTAAGAGGATTGGTTCTTCTCAGCCTCACCCTGCAAACTTCACTAATCTACAGCGGTCACCGCAGAAAGTATATAGCCAAAAGAAGGATCAGAATCTTTATATGGTGTGCTTACATGTTAGCCGACTGGATAGCCACCGTGGCCCTCGGCCTCCTGGTCGACCGCCAAGGGAATTCAGCCAGTTCTAGTTCTAATAACAGCAACAAAGATTATGGAGATCCAACACTCATGGCTTTCTGGGCACCCTTTCTTTTGCTTCATCTAGGTGGGCCGGACACCATCACTGCTTGCGCGTTAGCGGATAACGAATTATGGTTAAGACACTTGCTTGGACTCGTGGTCCAGACGGCTGCAGCTATTTATATCACTCTGTTGGCATGGGATGGCAGTGTTGTTTCTGTCCTCACAGTTCCTATGCTTGTTTGTGGGATTATCAAGTATGGTGAGAGGAGTTGGGTTCTGATGTCGGCTAACCGGGAGCAGTTTCGTGATTCGGTTCTTGCGGATTAAGACCCTGGTCCGAATTATGCTAGGTTTATGGAGGAGTTCTGTTTGAAAGAGGCTGAGGGGTACTATGCTGCGGCTGTGCAAGTGGACGAGGGAAACTCTCCGGAAGATGATGTGGAAAACACTGCAGGGGCTGCTGCTCCATCTGTTCCTAACCCTGATGCTAGCACACTAGACATAGCGGATTACTTCTTTGAAACATTGAAGTTCAAGCGGCTTTTTGTGGATCTAATACTCGGGTTCCATCCGCGAGATGTGAGTCGGTCTTTCTTTGAGAAACAGGAATACAACACCGCATTTGAGGTTATTGAAATTGAACTTGGATTTGCCTATGATGTTTTCTATACAAAAGCACCTATCATATACACTCCTTTCGGTTTGTTTTTCCGGTTCGCTACTTCCTTCATCACGCTCTCGGTGTTATTGACTTTTGTTGCATCCATGAACATGAGGCCACATAAACATCAACCTGAAGATGTTGTGATTACTTGCATATTGCTGATCGGTGCTATTTTGCTTGAAGCATATGCAGCCATATCGTTGCTGTTCTCGGATTGGGCAAATCTATGGTTAAGCCATCGTTCTTCGAAGTTTCCATTTAAGCGTGTAGTCTCGCCGCTCCAGTCTTCACAGAAAGGAAAAAGATGGTCAAACTCTATGTATCAATACAGCTTGATAGATTTTTGCCTTATCCATAAATCCTCATCCTTTCAAAAAATCTCAAAAGTCATCCCTTTGGATAAAAGGATCAAGAAATTATGGGAGAAATGGGAGAGTATGCTCCAGCTTAAACATCTTACAACAACACCCGAACTAAAATCTTTCATCTTTAATCACTTTAAAGAGAAATCTACCAACACAGAATTGGATCTAAAGATCTTAAACACCTGTCGTGGAGCGGTCTCTCTGCAAACCCACAAAAGTTATGGCACATTTAAATGGACGGTTGATGTGGAATTCGATCATAGCATTCTCATTTGGCATATTGCTACTGATCTATGCTTCAATCTAGATAAGATGAAAAGGGTGAAAGATGATTCAGATGGTGAGGAATTCAAACAAGAATGGAATCACTGCATGATATTGAGCAAACAATTAGCAGACTACATGTTATATATACTGGTCATGTGTCCTTTCATGTTGCCCATTGGAATAGGAATGATACGGTTCAGAGATACATGTGCAGAAGCCATGGTGTTTTTTAAAGAGAGAAACAACACAAGTAAACTTGAGGCGTATGAAATGTTGGGGCAAGTGAGCACCAAAGTGTTTCCAGCAACAGTAAAGGGGGATCATAGTAAGTCAGTATTGTTTGAGGCGTGCAAGCTTGCGGCTTCATTGAGTGAGATGGGTGATTCTGATCCTGGAAAGATGTGGAAGATGGTGGGTGATGTGTGGGTGGAGATTCTTGGCTATGCAGCGAGTCATTCCGAGGGTTTGACCATGCTCAACAGCTTGAAAAGGGTGGAGAGCTTCTTACTCATGTTTGGCTTCTAATGGCACATCTTGGCATCACTGAACACTTTAAGATTGAAGAAGGTCATGGAAGAGTTAAGCTGGCTGTTACCTAGAGAAGCTAAAGAGCAAACTCGGTGCAAGAGGCTCCCGCAAACGCAGGGTCCGGTTGGGGGGGGGGGGGGGGGGGTTGTTGGGCCAACTTGGCATGTTACCTAAAGAATGTTGGTCCCAATATATGAACTTGATACGAAAATAAAGATGAAACAAGAAATAGAATAAACAACAAGAATTCAATTGAACCTCATTGAATGTGATTATACAGAATGATTGAGAATGTGTTTAGAATTTAAAATCCTAACCCTATTTATACATATCGAGGAGGTGCGAATAAAGGGACATGTCTCCTCTTGAAAAGTCGCCTCTCTTGAACTTGTGGTGTTGCCACCAATTCCAAGGGATGCGTCTCCTGGAGGCGTCGATCCAATTAGATTGTAGGTTATAAACTTTCACTTCGTCACTTCTGGTCCTCGAACTTGTATACTTAATCTATTTACAACTTAAACTAACTATCTATTAATTACATAAACAACCCAATACTTTTGACCCACATGGATTAAGGAATTACATATCAATAAAGAATCTATTGGCTTTTAGTATAAGAATATACTCTGTAATCAATGTGCTGCAATTATATACTTAGCTCTTTAATAGTACATATTATCTCTAGTTAGATATAGGGCTGCTTTCTTATACCTAGGCATTTTTTTTTCTTTTTACGGTTCATTTTCTCCGGTAGGATTTGGATCTTTACTTCTTTAGGTTCTTGGGTTTGAGCGTTTTTAACACAAAAGTTTGCAGGTAAACCATAGGTATAACTAAAGAATAAGAATCAATAGTCATGATCATATAAAATAGTTTAGTTAATTATCATTATCACTAATGAAAACCACCACTAGCAACAATATAGCTGATAAAATATACGTCAAATAAAGAGAAAAATGCCCGGATAGTCCCTGTGGTTTCGCCTTTTTTCACCTATAGTCCCTATCTTTCTAAAACTACTTGAATAGTCCCTATGGTTTTCCGTTTTGTTCTCGGATAGTCCCTGGGTCTAACTTCAGTTACTTTTCTCTGTTAAGAGGGGTGTGAAATGACAAAATTACCCTTTCTTAAAAGGCCAAACCATAGGGACTATCCGGGCATCTTCTTCATTTATATATATACACACAACTATCTTCTCTCTCTATTCCTCTCTCTCTCTACCATTCTCACACACAGAGATCTCTCTCTCCCACCTCTCAACACCTTCACCACCGTTGATCAACCCGCCACCACCACCACCAACCTGTCACCGCCACCACCATCAACCCGCTACCGCCACCACCATCAACCTGTCACCGCCACCACCATCAACCTGTCACCGCCACCACCATCAACCCGCTACCGCCACCACCATTAACCTGTCACACACCCTTTCATCTGTACAATCTTATTTATATCTATATGTCACAGATTATCCCTCTCTCCCTGCTCTCTCTCTCTGGTACCACCACCACCATCACCTACACCCTTTCATATGTACAATCTTATTCATATACACACACCTCCGATTTCGAAGATGAGCAAGAGAGACAGAGATGGCGGAGGTCACCGGCCGGCCACAACCACCCACAACATAACTAAATCAGTGGCGGAGGTGGCATGTGGTGTCGTCGGATTGCTGGTTTGAGCACAGAGAGACATAGATCGAGAGAGAGGGTGAAATCAGAGAGTGATGGTGATGATCGGAACACAATGGCAACGACAGAAAACGACGAGTCGTCGGACCGACGACCAAAAGCACCGACAATGGCGGCGGTGGTGATTCGGCTCCCAGATCCAGCAGGTTCGATTCTGATTGGTTCTTGGTTCGGGTTTTTCAAGTGAGTTTCGAGTTTTATTTGGGTATTTCGAGCTCGGGTCGGATACGGTCAAGTCGAAGATGACCTCCGGCCGCTGAGTTATGGTGGTTCTGTGATCGGTTCAGGCACGGTATAGTCTCGGCTCAGTTGGTTCAGTTGCGGGTCAAATCCGGTAGGTTCCGGGTCAGATTTGTTACGGATGCAACTGTGAACTAAAGTGTTGATTATGCCAAAAATCTGTAGTGACTATTTGATTATGTGAACTTGTTCTTTTTGATTCTGACATTAAATCCCAAATACACATGATGCGACAATATAATGGCGGGCCAGTGGTGATGGCAGGTGGTCGTCCGATGGTGGGCCAGTGGTGTTTGCAGGTTGCAGGTTGCAGAGACAAAGAAACAAATAGGAAGGGGATGAGTGGGGGTGATGATGGCGATGTAGTTTTGAGGTCGGTTCGGGACCGAGCCCAACTTTGATCGCAGCTGGCCTTTAGACGGGCGGGTTTTTTCTAAAACTGTGGCGGTGATGGTGGAGGGTGGAGGAGGGTGATGGTGGGTGGAGGTTGAAGATGAAGTGTGGTGGTGGGGTTTTATATATTAGTATGAAGAAGATGCCCGGATAGTCCCTATGGTTTGGCCTTTTAAGGAAAGGGTATTTTTGTCATTTCACACCCTCCTTAACAGAGAAAAGTAACTGAAGTTAGACCCAGGGACTATCCGAGAACAAAACGAAAAACCACAGGGACTATTCAAGTAGTTTTAGAAAGATAGGGACTATAGGTGAAAAAAGGCAAAACCACAGGGACTATCCGGGCATTTTTCTCTCAAATAAACTATTAAAAGTTAAAACCACCACTAGCAACAATATTGTTGAAATATGTCTCTATTTCAGTTTAATATTTTGTGAAAAATAAAATAGATCTTTATATAATTATTATTGATGAGTGTTTGTGTTGGTTTTTTATATTTCATTTGATGGAGCTGATCAATTGAACTAGGCTTTGGGCTGCTTGAAATCCTTAATCTCTACACATCCTAGTACAAGGGTTTATTAGTTATTAATATAAAGTTAGTTATATGGCAGTTAAAGGTAGTTATATTGCGGTTAAATTTAGTTATATGGCGGTTAAAGGTAGTTATATGGCGGTTAAAGTTAGTTATATGGCGGTTAAAGGTAGTTATATGGCGGTTAAAGGTGGTTACATGGCGGTTACAAACTATAGGGGCTGATCCTGTCAAAATGAAAGATGTCAACCAACACCCCTAAGGGTTCCGACACCCTTGGGACACACCCCTATGATCGACGGCTTCAAGGGACACCACCAAGAGACACACCTATTCGATTAGTGGCTGCGATTAAGAAGGAAAAGATGCAACCTTTCACGTCAATTCTCAACCACACATTCAAGAGACGTGACTATTCACAAAGGGACATGTCTCTACACTCGTACCTGTTAGATTAGTATAAATAGGCCTTTAGATTTTCATTTGTAGATCTGGTTCAAGTTTATGTAATTCAACATTCAGTATTCAATAAAGTTACGTTTATCATTTGCGATCTAGAGATCAAAGATCATTCTGGGCAACAAGTGGTATCAGAGCATCAGGCTCTAAGGCATCGCAGGGAATTCACGATCAGGTTTTATTATTCTTTCTCAATTCGCAAATTAGTTTTATTTTCGGTTCAGGGTCGAACCAGGGGTTAGGAATCTAGGGTTTTGATTCCGGGGTTTAGTGCGAATTAGATTGATTGTTTATTACGCGTTGGGTTATACGCGGGGTTAAGGATTAGAGGTTTGCTGAAACCACGAAAGGATAAAGTTTTTGAAAGTGAAGATTGTGCGGTCAGAAAACATGTCAGGAACAACCGGACCAAATTCACAAATTATAATTCAAAAGGAAGGAAGTTCTCTTTCCCAGTTCCAGTGTCCTATTCTGAAAGCAACAAACTATACGGTTTGGGCAATTCGCATCAAAACGATTTTAGAAGCGAATGGACTTTGGGAAACGATTGAACCAGCAGAAAATACGCAAACGGATGTTAAGAAAGATAAGGCAACAATTGTTTATCTGTTCCAAGCAATACCGGAGGATGTTGTATTACAAGTTACAAGTTGTAAAACTGCAAAGGAAATTTGGGAAAATCTCAAGACAAGACACGTTGGTGTTGATTGGGTACAGAAGGCTCGTTGGCATACACTTTTATCAGAATTCGAGTTAATGCAAATGAGGGAAGATGACACGATAGACTCCTTCACCGCAAAGATAAACAGTGTAGTTACCCGGGCAAGCGAAATAGGGACAACACTGAGTCAACCGACTCTGGTACGCAAACTCCTAAATGCGGTACCAGATAAGTTTACTCAGATTGTCGCCTCGATGGAACAGTACTCCGATCTAGAAACAATGGCGCTAGAAGAAGCGGTCGGAAGGTTAAAAACGTTCGAAGAAAGACTTAAGCAAAAGAAAGGAAGCCCAGGAGAAAGTCAAGACAAGTTGATGTTTACACATCACGACAACAACTCAGGCAAAGGAAGACAGTTTGGAAACCGCGGGCGTGGCAAGTCAAACCAATCGCGCGGAAACTGGCGAGACAATAAAGACAGGCAAAGCACTAAGAACGAAGGATCTTCGTATAGACCCAGAGGTGGAAGGTCTAAGAATTGGAGGAATTTTGGAAGAAACGAAACAGATATAAGTAAGATCCAGTGCTACAAGTGTCAGAAATATGGACACTTCAAGAAAGACTGTCCTGAGAAGGATGTTGTACAAGAACATTCAAATCTCATTGAGGAAGACGAAGCACCCGTATTGCTAATGGCAATACAAGAAGAAAACGTTGTTCAAGAAAGGGTTCTACTAAACGAAGAACGCATAGAACCAGCAAGTTACACCACAGAAGATGAAAGTCTATGGTATTTAGACAACGGGGCCAGCAACCACATGACAGGAGTGCGAAATCACTTTAGAGAATTAGATGAAAAGGTGACAGGGCAAGTTCGGTTCGGAGACGGGTCGCACGTAGAAATTAAAGGCATAGGTTCAATACTGCTGGAATGTGTTAACCAAGAACAAAAGATTGTTTCTCAAGTATACTACATTCCAAGTCTGAAAAGCAACATATTGAGCCTCGGACAACTTACAGAAATCGGTTGCAAAGTAGTAATGGATGGAGACTTACTAACAGTCCGCGACAGGAACAGAAAGTTACTAATGCGAGTCAGGAGAATGAGGAACAGGTTGTATAAAGTAAAGTTGAAGATTGGAAGGCCAATCTGCCTGCTCTCAAACACAGAAGATTTAGCATGGTTATGGCACGCAAGGTTAGGCCATTTACACTTCGATGCTATTAAGGAAATGAGTCGAAAGAACTTGGTACATGGAGTTCCTCAAATAAGTCATGCCAATCAAGTATGTGACACATGCTTATTAGGAAAACATACTAGGACACCATTTCCAAATCAGGCAAAATTCAGATCTTTAAGACCTCTGGATTTAGTCTATGGAGATTTGTGTGGTCCTATATCACCACCAACACATGCTGGGAAGAAGTATATATTTCTACTTGTAGACGACTGTACTCGCTACATGTGGGCATATCTACTAACTTCCAAGGATCAAGCATTCGAAACTTTCAAGCAGTTCAAAGAAAAGGTGGAGACAGAAACTCGAACCAAGTTGAAAATGCTAAGGACAGACAGAGGAGGAGAATTCACATCGGCTGAATTCAACAAGTATTGCAAAGACAGTGGCATAGCGAGACAGCTTACAGCGCCATATTCCCCACAGCAAAATGGAGTAGTGGAAAGAAGAAACAGGACGATGTTGTCAACTACTCGAAGTATGTTAAAGGCAATGAACATGCCACAAAATTTCTGGGGAGAAGCAATAAGACATACGTTATATTTATTAAACCGGATTCCAACAAATGCTTTGGTAAACAAGACCCCGTATAAAGCATTGAAAGGAAGAAAGCCGAATCTGGAACACTTAAAGGTTTTTGGCTGCACAGCATACGCTAAGGTATTACCACTTCAACAAAAGAAGTTAGATGATAGAAGTGCACCCATGGTTTACCTTGGAATAGAAGAAGGATCAAAGGCATACAGATTATATGATCCGGCAAAAAACAAGATATGTGTCAGTAGAGATGTAAAGTTCATGGAAGGTCAACCATGGAACTGGAATAGTTATATGAAAACGGTAGATTCAGGGAATCCCGAATGGACAAACTTTGTCATTCAAGAAGATGACAACCCACCAGAGTTAGAAGAAAATGAACCAAGTAGTCCTGGTAGTAGCGGGCCACATCATGAAGATTCAGGAGTAGATCAGACAAAAGAACAAGACTCCTATGAAACCCCGCCAGCACATTCGTACAATCCGAACTCAGCAGGAAGTTCAAGCAGATTATCAAGTAGAGGTCCATCTACATCTGAAAGTACAACAGAGAGTATTAGTGACACTCCAGTAAAACTGAGAAGTCTCGAAGAATTGTATGAAGAGACGGAGGAAATTCAAGTAGATCCACAAGAATTACTACTTGCTGAAGAAGAACCAAGGAATTACAAGGAAGCATCTAGTGACAGAAAATGGATTGAAGCAATGAAGGCTGAGTTAGATTCGATAAACAAGAATAACACTTGGAGATTGACAGAGTTGCCAAGAGATCACAAGGCAATAGGTTTAAAATGGGTATTCAAGACTAAGAAAGATGCAAACGGAAACGTGGTCAGACATAAAGCAAGGCTGGTTGCAAAAGGATATGTTCAGCAACACGGAATAGACTTTGACGAAGTCTTTGCACCAGTAGCACGTATAGAGACAGTTCGACTAATGTTGGCTTTAGCAGCATATCAAGGTTGGGAAGTACATCACTTAGACGTGAAGTCTGCATTCTTACACGGAGATCTCAAGGAAGAAGTCTATGTCTCACAACCAGAAGGATTTGTAAAGTCAAGAAATGAAGGAAAGGTTTATAGACTATCAAAAGCACTGTATGGATTGAGACAAGCACCAAGAGCTTGGAATACAAAGTTAGATCAAACCCTAAAGTCACTTAACTTCAAGAAGTGCACTTTAGAGAATGCAATCTATACAAGGACGAGTGAGACTTCTACACTGATAGTTGGAGTCTATGTTGATGATTTGATAGTCACTGGAACATCAAGGGAGGAGATAGATATTTTCAAATCTCAGATGAAGGACAAGTTTGAAATGAGTGATCTAGGATTGCTAGCATATTATCTGGGAATAGAAGTTATTCAAGCAGGGGGTGAGATAGCCATCAAGCAGACAGGCTATATCAACAAGATACTCAAAGACGCTGATATGTTAACCTGCAACGACACAAAGATTCCTATGAATCCAGGAACACAATTAACGAAGAATGAAGAAGGAGATCTAGTAGATGCAACACATTACAGAAGCCTGATAGGTTCTCTCAGGTACTTATTGCATACAAGGCCAGATCTATGTTACCCAGTCAGTCTGCTTAGTAGATTCATGCAAGAACCAAAGGAGCAACACTTGAAAGCAGTGAAGCAAATACTACGTTATATCAAAGGAACTAAAGAGCATGGAATCATATACAAGAAGCAAGGAGGATGTAAGATCACAGGTTATAGTGATAGCAGTTTTGGAGTTAATACAGACAAAGGAAAAGGAACGACTGGTCTGGTATTCTACTTTGGGGAATCACCTATAACCTGGTGTACACAGAAGCAACAGACAGTGGCATTATCATCATGTGAATCAGAATTCATGGCAGCCACTGCAGCAGCATGCCAAGCACTATGGCTTAAAAGACTATTAAGTGAAATTACAGGCTGGAAGGAAGAGAAGATAACACTCAGGGTGGATAACGTTTCTGCAATAGCACTCATAAGAAATCCAGTCTTTCATGGAAGAAGCAATCACATTGATACACTCTATCATTTCATAAGAGAATGCGTGGAGAACGAACATATCAATGTGGAACATATAAGTGGAGAACTACAACGGGCAGACATACTAACAAAGGCACTAGCAAGGGTCAAGTTTGCTACAATGCGAGAACTGCTCGGAGTTCAAGATCTACAACAACTCAAGGATGTTCAAGATTAGGGGGGTGAATGAAATCCTTAATCTCTACACATCCTAGTACAAGGGTTTATTAGTTATTAATATAAAGTTAGTTATATGGCGGTTAAAGGTAGTTATATGGTGGTTAAAGTTAGTTATATGGCGGTTAAAGGTAGTTATATGGCGGTTAAAGTTAGTTATATGGCGGTTAAAGGTAGTTATATGGCGGTTAAAGGCGGTTACATGGCGGTTACAAACTATAGGGGCTGATCCTGTCAAAATGAAAGATGTCAACCAACACCCCTAAGGGTTGCGACACCCTTGGGACACACCCCTATGATCGATGGCTTCAAGGGACACCACCAAGAGACACACCTATTCGATTAGTGGCTGCGATTAAGAAGGAAAAGACGCAACCTTTCACGTCAATTCTCAACCACACATTCAAGAGACGCGACTATTCACAAAGGGACATGTCTCTACACTCGTACCTGTTAGATTAGTATAAATAGGCCTTTAGATTTCCATTTGTAGATCTGGTTCAAGTTTATGTAATTCAACATTCAGTATTCAATAAAGTTACGTTTATCATTTGCGATCTAGAGATCAAAGATCATTCTGGGCAACACTGTTGGTGCTATTGGGCTTCAGAAAGTCGGTTAAGTGAAGTTGTTATAACAATCAGATTTGTTATAACTGACTGGGTTTTTGGGCATATAAAAGTTACAAGTCTGGAGACTTCTTTGATAATTGGTTCAGATATTTTCACACAGTCTCTCTTGTTTCTCTCTCTAAATACCTACGGTTTCATTTGATTAAACTCTGATTCATCTTGAATCAGTGGTTTAGATCAAGATTCGGTGTTCTTGTGAGTGATTATCTTGTTGATAATCCTGTTAGTTGAGAGTTGAGAGTTTTGTAAGATTGTGTTGTATGTTCTTCATAGTCTGTGTAATCGCTGAAATATTCAGGGTAATAAACATCATTGGGTTGGGTTTATTGTTTCGATTACTTCATTTTTTGATACCAATTGTGACATGGTATCAGAGCTTAAATAGCTCTTGGGGTTTTTGTATTTGCTTCTGATGGTCATCGTTCTGGTTTGTCATCCTCAGAAACTCGGGTTTTTTCATCTATTGTGGCTCCGATCATCGTTCCGATCGTTTGTTCCGATGTTTGTTTCTGATGGATTTGGGTAGGTTTCTACTACTAGTTCCAGATTTTGAAGTTTTTGTTGCCTTGGTATTTGTGCCGTTCGGGATACATAAACCCTAAATCTAGGGTTTGTGTTGCGATCTGAGTCCTGGTGAACTTCGTTGTTTGCCGACATTAGAGCTGTGTACTTGGAGTGCTTTGGAAGGATTATTGGAAGTTGCCGCTCTGATTAGGGTTCAATCCTCGAAGATTGTAAAACCCTAATCAGATTTGGAGGAACCCTGACTTGGGTTCATCTTCTTTGTGAGATCTTTCATTGTTTTAATTCCTTTTCTTTTTTCTGCATTTAGGCATTATTGTTGCCGGGGTAGTGTGGACCGGTTTGATTGATTGGGACACAGGAAGGGTACATCCTGTTGCATTCTGTTGTGCTGTTATATTATGTGCTACTTGTTTATGTTGTTGTTTATCTCTGGTTGCTTAGTTTGTATCTAGGTCTATAAACTCCCTTGATAAGACTTGCAGAGGTACCTTCGAGTGATGAACCTCTGATCTTGTCCCTGTCAAGGTTTCGCTCTAGTTGCTTATAGTTTTATTGTTGTGATAGATTTGTGTTTTTGTTGATACTTCCTATTTAATTGTTTCTTGTTTGCTACCTGGTTTGTGTTTACAATGGTTGATGGTTTTGTTGTCACAAGTGGTGGACCTGGTCCTAGTGATCCACCACCTGAGACACTTGTGAGTAAACTTGATGCAAGTGATCCTTTATACTTGCATCCATCTGATTCTAGTAATTTGACTATTGTTTCCATTAAACTGAAAGTATCTGAGAATTACACAGTTTAGTCTAATGCTTTACAAGTAAAAATAAATGGGGATTTATTGATAAAAGTTGTGTTAAATCTAAAAACAATGAGGTTCTTGCTAGGCAATGGGATAGATGTAACTTAATAGTATTAACTTGGATCTTGAATTCAATTAGTGAGGAGTTGTACATGGGTCAAGTTTTTTCTGAACTTGCTTGTGATGTGTGGACGGATTTAAAAGAGACTTACAATAAAATAGATGGGCCAGTTGTGTTTGATCTTTATCAGAAAATAAATAGTTTTTCTCAAAATGGTTTAACAGTCTCAGACTATTATCATAAATTGAATGTTATGTGGAGGCAATTAGATCAAATCTTGCAACTGCCTGCTTGTACTTGCGATGCTGCAAAAGATTTCAATAGTTTTAATCATATGATTAAAGTAACGCAGTTTTTAATGGGTCTTGATTTGGTATATCAAAGTGTCAGAACAAATTTGTTAATAAAAGAAACTTTACCTACAGTTAAGGAAGCATTTGTTGTTGTTTCTAGGGAAGAATCTCATAGAAATTCCATCAGTGGTGTTAAAAAAGGATAGACCATGGCTTTTGTGTCTAACGTTAATCAACATACTGAGTTTAAGAAAAACAATAAAGTTTCGAATCAAAATTTAAAATGTTCTCACTGTAATAAAGTTGGTCATTCTGTGGATAAATATTTTGAAATCATTGGGTATCCATCTTGGATGAAACCACCAAGAAAGAGTCAAGGCAAGAAGGTAGTTGCAAGTAATAATAGTTCTGTTGAATCTTCTGATAATTTTGGTAATTCGTTGACTAGTGATCAAATTGCAAGGCTTCTTAGTTTGTTAGGAGATAAGCCCAGTGGGTCTCTGCAGAGTTGTAATGTTTCAGGTAGTCCATTCTGTGCTAGTTTATTTTCCAAACCTGTTTTTTGTTTTAGTAGTGAGTCTACTTGTGAACAGAATGTTGGTTGGATTGTTGATTCAGGCTCGAATCAACATATGATCAAAGATGAGAATTGTTTACTTGACTTTATAGATGTTTCTAAATTTAAAATAACAGTTAAACATCCCAATGGTACAAATGCATTGGTAACCAAGATTGGTTAATAATGTGATTTTAAAAGATGTCCTTGTGGTTCCCGAGTACAACATAAACCTCATTTCTGTTCACAAATTGACCAGAAATAACAAATTGTTGGTTGTTTTTTATGAAATCAAATGTCATGTTCAGGACTTGTCAACCAAGAGAATCCTGGTGACTGGTAATCAATTGGATGGTTTGTATTTCTGTGGCAGTTCTTACATGTCTGATAAGGTGTGTTGTAGTTCTAGTAGTTACACTAGTCTTTGGCATGCTAGGATGGGGCATCCCTCTGATCATGCTATTAAAGTTTTGAGAGATAAATTGAACTTAGAAATTTCTGATCCTACTCTTCCTTGTGAAGTTTGTCAACGTGCCAAACAACATAAGGAACCATTTCCGTTGAGTAATCATACATCTAGTAACTTAGGTGATCTTGTACACTTAGATGTATGGGGTCCCTATAGGATTGCTAGTAGGGAAGGACATAAGTTTTTTTTTTTAACTATTGTAGATGATTACTCAAGGGTAGTGTAGGTGTGTTTAATGAAAACTAAACACGAGGTTTTTGAAAATGTGGTTGATTTTGTAAATATAGTCAAAACTCAGTTTAAAAGAGACGTAAAATGTTGGGATTGAACCCTACCAGAGGAACAGATAATGAAAGCCAAAACTGGATCATGTCAGTGGATTCACAATAAGCAGCAGTTTACGCTAAGTCTTCTCCCTTGAAAGTGATTATAACATCTGATGGTCTTACATCCACTGTCCTGATACAACTGTTGCTGCTCTTCTAACTCCTGATGAAGCCAAAAGACTGCTGAGAACTAAGCACTGCTGATGACAAAACACTGCCCAATCAAGGACTGATCAACCTTGAGGAAAGCACTGACATAAAGAGAGAACAGTAGTTTAGTATATCATCTGTTTTATGTATAGTCAGTGGTTAGGTTTAGCAGTGTTTGTATAAGACCAGTAGATACAGGTTGTTAGACTGTTAGACGTCGCTTTCATGGTGACGTCAGCTGAGATGCCTCAGCGGTTTGGATTGTCTATAAATGGAACAGTACCCTGTACTGTTACATTTGATTCGTTTTGAGAGAGTTCTTCTCCTCAATTCAATCCTTTCATCTTGTGCAATCCAACCTTGGGGCATCAGGCTGAGGGGGAGCTTAGTTTGTAAGCATGTTTGTAATCATTTGATTCGTATTGTAAATCTTTTGACTAAATGAATTGCATATGCTTTTTCAAAACTATTTTCTCCTTTGATTGTGTTCACAAAGTTTGTTATTCATTTCCGCTGCACTTTACATTGTTTCATATTCATTCATTGTTCAAATCATACAAACAAACACAATTATGAGAGCCCTCCGGTCCTAACAATTGGTATCAGAGCCTGGACAGTCAAATTCGTTCTAACAATCAATTTGACATAACAGTTCGGCTCATTATTCATTGATACTAAGGTTGGGTGCATTTAGTTGAAAAACAGAGTACCGAGTAAACCATGTTCAAAGTGGTTATTCAAAAACTCTGTAAATCAACCAAGATGTCATATGACACACAAATCTCACACAACAAGTGATTTCATGCACAAGACACTCATGGTTTCTAGATCTGAAAACATATCTATTAAAACTATGGGATTATCTCTTATTTTCAAAATTGATTTCAACTATTGTTGTGAATTTTGTGTTGTTTCATCATGTTTAATACTAAAGTATGAACCTCAGATGAACAAAACCTATGTTCTTAAAACATTAGTGTTTTTGGTAAACATGAAAGAGGGAATTTAAAACTTTAGTCATAAGATCTGGTGTGTTGAAAAACAGGTTGAGGATCCTCAAATGGACAAAATCAACTATGTTAAAATACATTCAAAAAATCAGGGATCAACATAGTCCATATCATATGTAGTGTGAGATTGGTTGAAAAACTTGTGCAAACATGACCAATTCTCTCAAAACATTACGATAAAATGATATTGGATTAAGGTTTTTCTCAACAAAGATCTCCCAGTAAGTAATTCATTACTTATAAATGGGAAGGGTGAAAGGGGAAGAAGAAAATTAACAAAAGCTCAGAAGTGTGTTTATCTCAAAACACTTGAAGTCAACAGGAAAGAGTATAAACATAAAACACTTTTGAGTCAAAGGTTGGGGTAATTGTGGTCATTAAGCAACTATGTGCAATCATTAATTTAAGAAAATTCAGGGAACATTTGTATTCCCAATAAATGTATTTAAAAGAGGACTAGACAAATTTTCAGAATTTTCACATGGTAACAAAGTCTACAACTGAGTTTTCAAAAACTCATGTGAACATGTGTTCTCATTTCTGTTGTCAATCATCAACAAGAAAATGGTACCAAGCAGTGGATAAAATGCAGTTAAAATTCACACCACTGTCTTCAACCACTGACCATTCTCATAAACTTGAGCATGAGATGATTATGTGCTTTATTATTGTTTTACCAGGTTCCTTTGGTGCTGTTTTTAGAAAATCCTTTAATTTTTTTTAAGAAAGATTTTCTCGAATAAAGCAGGATATACTATTTTCTATTTTTTTTTTTTTTGAAATGATATATTTTGAACTTTTACTGGTTTTTGATAGTAAAAGTTTCAATCTTCTGCCTGGTTAGATAACCTTTATTTTTGTTGGTTAATTTATCCTCAAGCAGATCAAAAGGAAATGGTATATTTGTCATGGTCATGTCAAACTCAAGTTTGTTCTTAATCTTTGAAAAGGATTGATTGTCAACAGATCTTAAAATACCTGGGTACTCATGTTTTAATTCAAATATTATTACAAAGATGAGTAACTTTGGTAAAAAGTTCACATTATCTGGGGTACTAAACCACTGTCAAGGAGTTGTAAAGGCTTCAAAATGTGTAATTGACATGTGGCAAAACCCTGAATGAAAATTTTCAAAACTGTTGCTGATATACTGATCTCTCAAATCATTACCACTATATTACCTTTAACCACTGTCTTTGATTCAAACATCTTTTACTAAATACTGTCCACTGCTGAAAGTCATCCACTGATCCATCATTTCTCCTGGCAAACACTGATGCTCAAAATCAGTGTCTTATCCACTGATGTACTATCTACTGATAGTAAAAATCATCCACTGATGTCACATTATTACCGTTGTAACCACTGATGTTTGCTTCATCAGTGGTTTTTAAAACAACTGTCCTCTGCTATTCATCCATTTCATCAGAGTTTGACACGTGGTCAGTTTTTAGCCTTCAGATCATAATAACCGCTGCCACATCAGCGATCATTTTTTTCCCTAAATAAAACCCTGATCAAAACCCCCAAACAGGGTTTTACATTGTCGAATTGAATTCCAAAGTTCTCTTCTCAAAGCAGTTTCCAACCTTTCTTCCCAAATCACTCTCCGATTCTTCTTCATCAAAATGACGAAGTCAAAATCAAAATCAAAATCTAAACCAAAATCACCATCATCTTCAAAAGAGGTCGCTCAAATGGCCGAAGAAACCATTGAAATCCCATACAAATCACCGCACAACTACTTGGGTCTCCTCACAAAACCCTCAAACAACCGCACCTTCGATTCCGTCATCGACACACTATCTGAATCAAAGTACAAAACTTTGTTGACAGCAGACGCTCCCATTTACCTGCAAACCCAGAGAGAGTTCTGGAAAAATGCTACTCTTGAGAAACAAGACGATAAAGTAGTAGCCATCAACTCCTCGATACAGGGTAAAGCGATCCAAATCACTCCACAAACAATCTCAGAAGTCTTTAAACTCGATGATCAGAAAGGTAAAACTTCTTTTGACAAAACCGAGTTGAAAACTGACTTTTTGAAAAGAGGGTATGCAGAACAATCAAAGGTAGATACCTTAAAAAAGGTTATTTTCCGTCTGCACCCAGATTTCTATTTCACACACTTTTGTCGTGTGTTTCAAATAAAACAACAGCGTTTAACGAAATACCATTGAAGATTCAATGCCTGGGCTATGCTATTTTAAATAATAAAGATTACAACTATTCCCAGGAAATCTTCAATGACTTGGTAAAGAATGTTGATAGCAAAACATTTTTACTCTTTCCAAGGTTTCTAAGTTACTATTTTAAACAAAAATTTGAAAAAGAAAATGAAAATGTGCCAAAACAAGGTGTTTATTTTCAAATAAAAAGTTTAACACCTGAAACATTCACTAGAATGTTGGCACCAATAAAAACAAAAGCAGAGGTGTCCGAGCAGAATTTAGCAGTTACTACTGCTCCTCAGACATCTGCTGTTGAGCCCACTGCTCCAGGTGATCATAGCAGCACTACCACTGCTTTGAAACCCACACCTGCCACTACCAAAAAGACCAAAAAGAAAACATCCAGAAAGCCCCCCAAACCCAAAACAAAGGCAACTCTGGAAGATGAGATCCCAGAGCTAATGCCTGTGACAACACAAATGTCACCACAAACCACTGCTGCTACTTCCTCACAGCAGTTGGTAGAAAGATCTCCACCATTGCCTAAAACTCCTCCTGCATCCTCACAAAAGGATCAGGTTGTAAGCACAGGGACCCCACAATATGAAGCTCTGGATTCAATCGGATCCATCTTCCTCAGTCCTGATCCCAAGGACATGTCTCTTTCAACTCCCATACCCTCACCAATAATATTACCATAATCCATGCTACCTTTGTTGCATGCAGTTGTTATAGCTCAGACACAAACCAGTTCCTCTCTATCACTTGTCACTGAGAGTATACTCTCACAAGTGACTGGGTCTGATGCTTATACCTCTGCTATCCCAGCAACAACTGAGGAGGTTACACCCCCTGAGTTACAAGTAACTCTCGGTGGTAGTTCAAGTGGAGCAGCAACTACAACTGATGGATCAACAGATCTTCAGTTGGACAGTTGTTTCATTAGTAAGACTCCCTTGAAGGCAATTTCTTCCATAGCACCATCGGTAAGCGAGTTGGTTCTAACCACTGGTACCATCAAAGGTTTATCAAGTGTTGAAGAAAGAAGTCCACAGTACCAAGAACAAGGGGCATCAATGGGTGATTTTTGGGACTCAGTTCCTAAGTCAAACATTTATATAACCACTGCTGGTGGGGATTCAGATGATCCCATTAAAGTGGGTGATGATTCAAAATACCAGGAATTGACGGGAAGAGTTGAAAAACTGGAAACCTCAGTTGCTGAAATAAAGGATATGGTGCAAGAGATTTTAAAAGCTCAAAAAACACAATCCACTGTTGTCCCACCACAAGCACCTGTTCCACCTCAAGCATCTGCTCCACCACAAGCAATTGCTGCAAATGAGCTCTGGAATATCTTTCAACCCATGCTTGAGAAACAAAAACAGATGGCTGATCAGCAGCATGAGATACATGTGAAAATGCTGACAAACATGGTGGAGTCAAGATTTAAAGATACTCAAGCAGACATCAAAGCTATCAAGGCCCATCTCCAAAGCACTCCTGGAAAAGTTCCATCTACTATCCTTTTCATGGATAACCCCCTTGCAGATAATGCCAAAAAGGGGGAGAATGTCAAAAAGATGAAGAAAAAGGGAATTGAAGATGGTCTGTATGTTGAACCAGAATAAGGAAAACAGCCATCTAAAATCTCAAAGATTCAACATCTGAAACTTCCATCCAAACAGCTGATACAACAGTGGTTACAAAAACTGTTGTCAGTAGCCAAACAGCTGCCATTTCATCAACACACACCATCACAACCACTGTTCTACCACCATCTTCATCTAAAATCATATCACCACCATTGTCCCCTGCCATAAAGTAGAAGACATCTACTGACACATCAGTAGTTGTAATGACAACAGAGGTTGAAACACCAGTTGTTTCAACAGCTGTTAGTCAACCATCCACCACTGCTCTCTTCATTCCTACATCACAACCTCCAAAGCTTCACAAAAGAAAAAGAGAAACAACACAGGCTACTGATGAAAAGTATGATCCTGTTGCTGCTAAATATCCACTGGAATTAGAAGCTGTGAAAAATGAGATGAAACAATTTTACACTGAAGATAATCCTTCAAAAAGGAAATTTCCTTCTCTCATAGGTTTCATAATTCCAGAAAACATGGATGAATATCTCGAAATGAAAGCAAGACAAGCAAGGATAAGAGCCAAAGTTGAATGCAAGGATCAAGGTGATGAAGCCATTCTGGAAAGAAGGGAATTCCTGCTCAACAAAGTCAAGCAAATAGAAGAATATGCAAGTGATCTGAACAAAGAAATACCAAGCCTAGCTCCTGAAGCAGATCAACGAAATGAATTGAGAAAAGAATACCTTGCATACATAATGAAAGAAAAGTTCTATCCTGCTGAAGAAACACAATTCAAAGAATGGCCAATAGTTGCATTAAAGCATGAGGCTAACAGAATTGAAAAGATTAAAAATGATCCAAGAAAGAAGAAGACAGCTCCAAATTGGACCAAATACAGGAAGCTCATAGCTGATCTTACTTCTGAATATAAAAGAAAGAAGCAGGAGCTGGTGGATGCAAGGGTGGATACTGCAAATGCCATAGCAAAATGGACTAAGCAGCAAACAGATGAAGCTTATGAAAGACTTAAGAAAAGGATGATGACAGTCTCTGACACTCCTAAAAAGTCTAACTACAAAAAGCTAAAAGAGCAGATCAAGACTCTTGAAACACAGATCAATGCAGCAGAAACCTCTGTCACAATGTTGAGAAAAGAAAAGAGGGAAAAACTGACTATTGGAGAAGAAAAAGAAAAAGAAACTGATCACTTTGAAGAAGCCATCAAGAAAATGGCTTTAGATAAAGAAAACTTAGCAAAGCTACAAGATCTTGCCAAAAAGGTTTTGAGCCAATCGTCATCAGCAGATATCACAGACAGTGAGCTTGATCAACAACAGAGACAAGAGCTGACTGACAAAGAAGTTGCAGAAGATATAGTTGTAGCAAATGAAGTCATAGAAAAAGCTTTTAAAAGAATGTCTGAAGTTCAAGATACTGCTTTACAGTTTTTCTCAAGGCCAAAAACTTCAAGCTTATCTTCAAATAAATCTCTCCCTAGAAACCCATTTGGTTTAAAAATACTAAAGTGGCTCTCTGATCAAAAGACCCATGTATTGACTCTGGTCAGAATCAATGGTGAAGTGAAGCATATATCAAGGAATCAAGCACTAGGCCTGGGTGTTGAAGATCTACAAGATCTCCTTGAGCTTACACTGTGTCGGGATGAAGATGATACAAGTTCTTAGGATTTTGAGCTGAAATTTAAAGAACAAGTCAAAGAACTTCTGATGAGGAATAAAGATCCAGAATAATGAAGGGTTTTGGAATTATCGGTTCCAGGGGGAGATTGTTGGGATTGAACCCTACCAGAGGAACAGATAATGAAAGCCAAAACCGGATCATGTCAGTGGATTCACAATAAGCAGCAATTTACGCTAAGTCTTCTCCCTTGAAAGTGATTATAACATCTGATGGTCTTACATCCACTGTCCTGATACAACTGCTGCTGCTCTTCTAACTCCCGATGAAGCCAAAAGACTGCTGAGAACTAAGCACTGCTGATGACAAAGCACTGCCCAATCAAGGACTGATCAACCTTGAGGAAAGCACTAACATAAAGGGAGAAGTGTAGTTTAGTATATCATCTGTTTTATGTATAGTCAGTGGTTAGGTTTATGTCACACCCCCAAAATCCACCATGCGGAGTACCACCGCTTGGAGGCGTGACGTACCAGGATCGAGCCACCAATCATATTGAACCACTCAATTAAGTAAATAAAACCAAACATAATACGATTGGTGACCAAAGCTAGTTAACCTTGTTTAGTTTAAACAGCGGAAGCATAAACGTGAGTTCAAAAGCATAAGTCCATAGTTCATAAGTTAAAGTTTCAAAACGCAAGTTTAGTAAGTTCATAAGGATTTAAATATTAAGCACGGAACATAACAGTCCGTACACCACAACGACTCCTTCCCCGTGCAAGCTCCAAGCATTTAGCGACCTGTAAGACATGTAACAACGAGTCAACAACAAAGTTGAGTGAGTTCACGTTTGGTTGTTTTGTTTTAAGTTGTTTCTGAAAAACGTGGTTTGACTTTCGTTGGCTTATTTGCCGTGGGGGTTACCCCGTAGTTGAAAGTATGTTTAACCATTTCCTTTTTCTTTACCCAATCCATAACCATGATCAGTGGGGGTTTTCCCCGTTTGAACTACTAGACGGTATGATATCGACTGCTACGCAAATAAGTTGTGCCCTATATCAGTGTCTATCATCACTGACAATCTGCCATAGTCCATTAGTACACGCCCGTCCGAACGGCACGGTGTGAGGTTTGTTAAACCTAATAGCGCTATTAACTAATGACCCGCTCGCCATTGGCCTCGGCGATTAAGTCGATATGAAGAGGGACTTATTGATAGAGTTTTGTCTAGCTAGTTTTAAGGTTGTTGTCCTGCACCAGGAGGACGAACGTACGTATTCTGCACCAGGAGAATTCGTAGGTTTAATAATGGCATCCACTCTCTGGAGGATGGCCGTACATATCCTACCCAAGGAGGATATGTAGATTCAGTTTTAATTCTTTAACCCATTCCCAAACCACCGGGAATCCCATGCCTTAGAAAGTGTGTGAACTCACCTCGGTTTGCTCGGTTAGATTCTCAATATAGTTAACAGTCAAGGTCGGTCAATCGCGTCCTAATAAGGTACGGATAACAATCAGTTTCTCATGCATAACACGTATCCTACGTACGGTTTATTTGCACATTACTTCTACCACATAACAGGCACACACTTTAACGATTTACGCCCATATATACTTCCCATCCATTCCCCACTCATAAGCAAACATACAATAATGCATATAACACATATAACATGTTAGATCATTCACAGATAGCATACTCGACATTTAGACGCGCAAATCACAACTTATGTTATTTCAGCATTAATATTCAAAACCGGCTGTTTTCGGACATTTAAATAAAATAGTTAGATTATTCCAAAAATTCCCAAATTTTTATAGAATGTCATAAAAATTCCATATTTTATTGTGTAAAAATATCGGGGTCCGGTTCATTACCCACATTTTATAAAAATTCATATTCGGGACCGAACTCAGATTTATGTATTTCTGACCACAGTCCACGAAACAATTTATTAAAAATTCATCGAGTGTCCGATTTACGAAATTCCAGTGGGGTAATTACAAATACATCGGTTGTCATTTACTGTACAAATTTCATGGTTCGATTCATCACAAAACTCAGGTTATGACTGAAAATACGACACCCATTTATTGCTGTCAAAATTCAGCTTAAGTTGCTGTTACAAATTAACACTTTAAAAATAGTAAACGGAGTCCAAAAATTACGATTCCGGTGCCATTAGAACCGTATTTCATAATAACATATTTTAGATTCAAAATATCGATTTTTCGTTGAGTTTAAGACCTGTTTACAGCCAACTGAAGTTGGCTGTAACGCTTAGACAGATTCTGATTTTCAGTGTGTATCCTTCTAAATCGTGTTCGATTGATTCCGTTAACAAGTTTAGTGACCACAACAATCATCAATCATCAATATTAACTAACAAATCACCAGATAATCACAACTATGCAGGATTTATAAGATTTACACACATATCTTTTCTTTATCCAACATATACATCTTCATTACAAGACTTTTAGTTTGTGATCTTATATGTTAGTGATTTTCAACCGACGAAACCCTTATTAACCACTAAAAGCAAGATCAAGAGGGTGATTTAGAACACTTACTACTAGCTCGAGGCTAGGGAAGAAACAAGGCGTAAAAGTGGTGGTTAAAAGAAAACGAGAGAGGTCCTTCAACTTCCGAGAACACCAAGCTTCGTTGTACGCCTTGTAGCACCTTTGTATACTTGTAGAATGAATGAAACAAGATGGAAGGTGATGGTAGGGTGGTGATGGGTGTTCGGCCGTGAGCTCTTGAAGGAGAAGAGAAGAGATGGGTGTTGGTGGTATGAAGGGTTTATGTTTCTTGAGTTTACTTATAATCCACCAATTCCATTTACCTAGTGTGTAATGTGTTTGGGAAAGTAGAAGCATGATCTACTAAAATATCCAAACAAATCATATGTGGGGCCACCATGTTGGGAACCGTAGGTGAGGGGGGGGGGGGGTCTTAGGCTAGGGTTTAACTAGTTTAGTTAGCTTATAGTTGGATTTCAAGTGTTGGTTAGGGATTTGGTTACTAGATATTTATGTAGTGTGTGTTATGATATTCGGGGATCATAACTAGCTCAGTAAAAGTGAAACAATGTGTTTAACAATATTTTTGTGTTTCGGATAATGTCCGGTTGTTTGGTTCGATACTGTTCCGTTAAAGCGTTTAATTATTCCGTAAGGTGTCCTATTTATATATTTTGTAACGTTTTTACTTTCTAAAACTTAGGAAAATGTAACGGACTATTTAGTGACCTATCTGTACATTATTAGCATATTAGCAAATACGTGTAAGCATAACACAGATATCAGAAAGCAGTTACGTAATTCCACACAGTCGTCAAGCTCATTAATTATTATTAATAAATTGTACGGAATACATGGGATTTTGAGGGTTGTCACATTCTCCCCCTGTTAAGAGAATTTCGTCCCGAAATTTAGCGCGTGGTTACTGAGGAAGCTAGTTAAGTTGCGTTGTTTTCCTGATTTTCCTAGGGTGTCACATCATCCCCCCGTTGATTTGGAATTTCGTCCCGAAATTCTGCGGTAGCTTCAGCCTCAGTAGTGGTTGCGTTTTTCTTAAACAGTTGGGGATACTTGAGTTTCATTTGGTCTTCTCGTTCCCATGTATACTCTGGGCCACGACGAGCATTCCAACGAACTCGAACGAGAGGTATTCTTGTGTGCTTGAGAATCTTAACATCTCGATCAGTAATCTCTACTGGTTCCTCGACGAACCGCAGCTGGTCGTCGATTGTGAGTTCCTTGAGAGGAACTATGAAGGGCTCATCTGACAGACACTTCTTCAGATTTGATACGTGGAATACGTTGTGAACTCCGCTGAGTTCTTCAGGTAGATCCAACCTGTAGGCGACTTGGCCAATTTTCTCAATGACTTTGAATGGTCCGATATAACGCGGATTGAGTTTGCCTCGTTTGCCAAAGCGGACTACACCTTTCCAAGGTGAGACTTTGAGTAGCGCTCGATCCCCAACCTGGAGCTCGAGTGGTTTTCTTCCCTTATCAGCATAGCTTTTCTGACGGTCACGAGCTGCCGCCATTCGCTGTCGTATCTGAGCAATTTTCTCGGTGGTATCTACCACATGTTCTGGGCCAGTGATTTGGCTGTCACCAACTTCTGCCCAACATAGAGGCGATCGGCATTTGCGTCCGTACAATGCCTCAAACGGAGCGGCTTGGATGCTGGTGTGGTAGCTGTTGTTATATGAGAACTCCACTAGCGGGAGGTGCTTTTCCCAGCCGTTACCAAAATCGATTACACATGCCCTAAGCATGTCTTCAAGGGTTTGGATGGTGCGTTCAGATTGCCCATCCGTCTGCGGGTGATAAGCGGTGCTCATATCTAAACGTGAGCCAAAGGACTTGTGCATTGCTTGCCACAGTTCAGAAGTAAAACGCGCGTCACGATCAGATATAATAGAGATTGGCACCCCGTGCCTTGACACTACTTCCTTTAGATAAATGTCTGCAAGAGTAGAGAACTTGTCCGTTTCTTTGATAGCCAGAAAATGTGCAGACTTGGTTAGTCGATCTACGATCACCCAAATGGTATCGTTTCCGCGTTGAGATCTGGGCAGGCCAGTAACAAAATCCATGGAGATTTGCTCCCATTTCCATTTCGGGATCTCCGGTTGTTGAAGTAGACCTGATGGTTTCTGATATTCAGACTTGACTCTCGCATAAGTCAAGCACTTACTGACGTAGGTTGCTATGTGGGCTTTCATGCCAGGCCACCAATACGTAGTCTTGAGGTCGTGGTACATCTTGTCTGAACCAGGGTGTACAGAATAACGAGACTTATGTGCTTCATCCATCACAAGCTCGCGTAAGTTGCCATAAAATGGAACCCAGATGCGTCCGTTAACATAGTAGGCACCGTCTCCCTTTTGTTCTAGCCGCTGCCTCGATCCTCGTAGGGACTCAGCCCTGATGTTTTCTGCTTTCAATGCTTCGACCTGGGCATCTCGAATCTGAGCAGGAAGGTTAGACTGGATGGTAAGCTGTAATGCTCGCACACGCTTAGGTAAAGTATCCTTTCGACTGAGGGCGTCAGCCACAACATTGGCTTTGCCCGGATGATACTTGATAGCGCATTCGTAATCATTCAAGAGTTCGACCCATCGGCGTTGTCGCATGTTTAACTCTTTTTGCTTGAAGATATGCTCGAGACTCCTGTGGTCGGTGTAAATGGTGCACTTTGTACCGTACAGGTAATGTCTCCATATCTTAAGTGCGAATACAACTGCTCCCAGCTCCAGATCGTGAGTAGTGTAGTTTCTTTCGTGAACTTTAAGTTGGCGCGATGCGTAGGCAATGACCTTGTCACGTTGCATCAATACGCAACCAAGTCCTTGGATGGAAGCATCGCAATAAACCACGAAATCATCGGTGCCTTCTGGCAATGAGAGGATAGGCGCGCTACAAAGTCTATCCTTTAGATGTTGAAACGCGGACTCCTGTGCATCACCCCAACGATAGATGATGCCCTTCTGAGTCAGTGAAGTGAGAGGTTGCGCAATCTTGGAGAAATCTTTTATAAACCTTCTGTAATATCCGGCCAAACCCAAGAATTGGCGGATTTCTGTTGGTGTGCGGGGTGCAGGCCAGTTCTTGATCGATTCAACCTTAGATAGATCCACATGAATTCCATCCTTGTTTACCACGTGGCCTAGAAAGTGGACTTCGCGAAGCCAGAAATCACATTTCGAAAACTTGGCATACAACCGTTCCTTTCGAAGAAGTTCCAGCATAAGTCGTAGATGCTGCTCGTGTTCCTCCTGACTCTTAGAATAGATCAGGATATCATCGATGAACACAATAACGAACTTATCCAGGTAAGGCTTGCACACTCGGTTCATGAGATCCATGAAGACTGCCGGTGCATTCGTCAGCCCGAACGGCATAACCAGAAACTCGTAATGGCCGTAACGAGTTCTGAATGCTGTTTTGGAGACGTCCTCATCTCGGACTCTCAGCTGATGGTATCCCGATCTCAAATCAATCTTGGAGTAATAGCTCGACCCTTGCAACTGGTCGAATAAATCGTCAATACGTGGAAGAGGATAACGATTCTTCACAGTCACCTTGTTGAGCTCGCGATAGTCAATACACATCCTGAAGGTACCATCTTTCTTCTTCACGAATAGTACTGGAGCTCCCCAGGGCGAAGAGCTAGGACGTATAAAACCCTTTTCCAAGAGTCCTTGTAATTGCGTGGACAGTTCTTCGAGTTCTGATGGAGCTAGACGATATGGTGCTCGAGCTACTGGCGCTGCTCCAGGAGCTAGCTCGATTTGAAATTCAACTTGGCGGTGAGGCGAAAGACCAGGCAATTCCTCAGGAAATACCTCGGGAAAATCGCGCACAATAGGGATGTCCTTAATTCTCTTCTCTTCCGTGGATGTGTCAGTAACGAGTGCTAAAATGGCAGTGTGGCCCTTTCGCAAACACTTCTGGGCCTTAAGGAAAGAGATGATGCCTTCGACAGCACCACTCTTGTCGCCACGAATCATGAGAGGTTCTTCACCAGAACGAGGAATGCGGATGATTTTCTCCTTGCAAACAATCTCCGCTTGATGATGAGATAGCCAATCCATCCCAATAACGACGTCGAAACTACCCAGTGTGATAGGAATAAGATCGATAGAGAAGGTCTGACCAGCTAAGACGAGGTTACAATCTTTAACTATGTGTGTGGCTTCAAGACTTTTACCATTAGCTAGTTCTACCGTGTGTTTGGTGTTCAAGGGTGTTGGAGTACGCTTAAGCATTTGACTAACTTTTAAGGATACATAACTAGTATCAGCGCCGGAGTCAAACAAAACAGTAACAAAGAAGTCGTCCAGAAGAAACTTACCCATCACAACGTTGGGATCGTTCTTTGCATCACTCTGAAGATTTCAAGGAGTGATCACCGAGGATTGAGAGTCGAGCCTTCCAAACTCTCTATGCTAGAGGGTGTTCTTTTCAGTGTCTTTGCATGGTGGAGCGAGAACGGAATGTCACTGTGGTAAGAGAATGACGGTTTGGTCTAAGCAAATGGTAGAAATTAGACATAACATAAACCAATAATCATGTGTTGGTACAAAAGCTAGTATAAGGATTCCGCGTATTTAAGAAGACTATCATGGAATAGTACGATTTCTTGTAGTGTGAGGCGGGTCAGGTAAGCGTATAGATTATCGTGCTCGCCTGTAGGTTGAGTGATTCCATATTTCCGTCCTTGAGCGTCCTGATGACTATCCTATCAGTAAGGGCATCCATTCGCTAGGTTGGGTTTTTGAAGGAGTAAATCAAGTAGAAGAAGCAGTAACCACCCAATAAGGTGATGGGGGTAATCTTGTGATCGGTGGAAATAGTGGTGTGGTTGTTGGCGTTTCGTTAAATCAGTTGCCAATCGAAGAAACAGGGAGTTAATGAGGTTCATGCGAAGAATCGAGCGAAAACAGGGGTCCACCAATAACAGAAGAATTCAACCAAGTAATATGTCTCTTAGAAGCAATTCTAGTAGTGGGGTGTGGCGGCATGACACAAAAAGGGAAGTTCGTTGCATCACGATTCACGGAAGTATATTACTTGTCCAAATTAGAGTTTGGTTCGTAGAGTTGCGAGTTGCAAAGTGATGAACGCGCGTAAGTGTGGCTGCTTCGTTTCTGGTAACGACGACCAGTGGAGATGATGAGGTCCGTCAACGGGGATGCGTGGGTATAGTTCTCCAAAACCCAAGTTCGTTTGAGCCAGGTTGGGTCTTCGTGAATGTTGACGTACAAGCCGAATGTACAGAGGGTCAGATGGTGACGTCATGTCGAGTTGAGCGTGTAAATAGATAGAATGCATAAACAGTTTTCATAGAGGGACGACGAGAAATTAGAAAAGAATTTGACCACCACTTGTCAAATTTCAAGTAAACAATTGCATATCATAAAGATTGCAGTAGGGCTAATAGACAACATGCTACTACCCTAAATAAACACACCATAAACACCATACCGGACAAAAGTAATCTAGCAAGTAAGAAATATAAACTTAAATCATACCACCTAGTGTGTTGAGTCTTGCACGTGGAGCGAAGCGTCGTTGTGGATCGTTGAGTACTGTACCGGTTATAGTCTGGTTTTATCAAAAAAACTTTTCCCTTTTTAAAACCAAGTTCTCTATAACCAATGGCTCTGATACCAATCTGTCACACCCCCAAAATCCACCATGCGGAGTACCACCGCTTGGAGGCGTGACGTACCAGGATCGAGCCACCAATCATATTGAACCACTCAATTAAGTAAATAAAACCAAACATAATACGATTGGTGACCAAAGCTAGTTAACCTTGTCTAGTTTAAACAGCGGAAGCATAAACGTGAGTTCAAAAGCATAAGTCCATAGTTCATAAGTTAAAGTTTCAAAACGCAAGTTTAGTAAGTTCATAAGGATTTAAATATTAAGCACGGAACATAACAGTCCGTACACCACAACGACTCCTTCCCCGTGCAAGCTCCAAGCATTTAGCGACCTGTAAGGCATGTAACAACGAGTCAACAACAAAGTTGAGTGAGTTCACGTTTGGTTGTTTTGTTTTAAGTTGTTTCTGAAAAACGTGGTTTGACTTTCGTTGGCTTATTTGCCGTGGGGGTTACCCCGTAGTTGAAAGTATGTTTAACCATTTCCTTTTTCTTTACCCAATCCATAACCATGATCAGTGGGGGTTTTCCCCGTTTGAACTACTAGACGGTATGATATCGACTGCTACGCAAATAAGTTGTGCCCTATATCAGTGTCTATCATCACTGACAATCTGCCATAGTCCATTAGTACACGCCCGTCCGAACGGCACGGTGTGAGGTTTGTTAAACCTAATAGCGCTATTAACTAATGACCCGCTCGCCATTGGCCTCGGCGATTAAGTCGATATGAAGAGGGACTTATTGATAGAGTTTTGTCTAGCTAGTTTTAAGGTTGTTGTCCTGCACCAGGAGGACGAACGTACGTATTCTGCACCAGGAGAATTCGTAGGTTTAATAATGGCATCCACTCTCTGGAGGATGGCCGTACATATCCTACCCAAGGAGGATATGTAGATTCAGTTTTAATTCTTTAACCCATTCCCAAACCACCGGGAATCCCATGCCTTAGAAAGTGTGTGAACTCACCTCGGTTTGCTCGGTTAGATTCTCAATATAGTTAACAGTCAAGGTCGGTCAATCGCGTCCTAATAAGGTACGGATAACAATCAGTTTCTCATGCATAACACGTATCCTACGTACGGTTTATTTGCACATTACTTCTACCACATAACAGGCACACACTTTAACGATTTACGCCCATATATACTTCCCATCCATTCCCCACTCATAAGCAAACATACAATAATGCATATAACACATATAACATGTTAGATCATTCACAGATAGCATACTCGACATTTAGACGCGCAAATCACAACTTATGTTATTTCAGCATTAATATTCAAAACCGGCTGTTTTCGGACATTTAAATAAAATAGTTAGATTATTCCAAAAATTCCCAAATTTTTATAGAATGTCATAAAAATTCCATATTTTATTGTGTAAAAATATCGGGGTCCGGTTCATTACCCACATTTTATAAAAATTCATATTCGGGACCGAACTCAGATTTATGTATTTCTGACCACAGTCCACGAAACAATTTATTAAAAATTCATCGAGTGTCCGATTTACGAAATTCCAGTGGGGTAATTACAAATACATCGGTTGTCATTTACTGTACAAATTTCATGGTTCGATTCATCACAAAACTCAGGTTATGACTGAAAATACGACACCCATTTATTGCTGTCAAAATTCAGCTTAAGTTGCTGTTACAAATTAACACTTTAAAAATAGTAAACGGAGTCCAAAAATTACGATTCCGGTGCCATTAGAACCGTATTTCATAATAACATATTTTAGATTCAAAATATCGATTTTTCGTTGAGTTTAAGACCTGTTTACAGCCAACTGAAGTTGGCTGTAACGCTTAGACAGATTCTGATTTTCAGTGTGTATCCTTCTAAATCGTGTTCGATTGATTCCGTTAACAAGTTTAGTGACCACAACAATCATCAATCATCAATATTAACTAACAAATCACCAGATAATCACAACTATGCAGGATTTATAAGATTTACACACATATCTTTTCTTTATCCAACATATACATCTTCATTACAAGACTTTTAGTTTGTGATCTTATATGTTAGTGATTTTCAACCGACGAAACCCTTATTAACCACTAAAAGCAAGATCAAGAGGGTGATTTAGAACACTTACTACTAGCTCGAGGCTAGGGAAGAAACAAGGCGTAAAAGTGGTGGTTAAAAGAAAACGAGAGAGGTCCTTCAACTTCCGAGAACACCAAGCTTCGTTGTACGCCTTGTAGCACCTTTGTATACTTGTAGAATGAATGAAACAAGATGGAAGGTGATGGTAGGGTGGTGATGGGTGTTCGGCCGTGAGCTCTTGAAGGAGAAGAGAAGAGATGGGTGTTGGTGGTATGAAGGGTTTATGTTTCTTGAGTTTACTTATAATCCACCAATTCCATTTACCTAGTGTGTAATGTGTTTGGGAAAGTAGAAGCATGATCTACTAAAATATCCAAACAAATCATATGTGGGGCCACCATGTTGGGAACCGTAGGTGAGGGGGGGGGGGGTCTTAGGCTAGGGTTTAACTAGTTTAGTTAGCTTATAGTTGGATTTCAAGTGTTGGTTAGGGATTTGGTTACTAGATATTTATGTAGTGTGTGTTATGATATTCGGGGATCATAACTAGCTCAGTAAAAGTGAAACAATGTGTTTAACAATATTTTTGTGTTTCGGATAATGTCCGGTTGTTTGGTTCGATACTGTTCCGTTAAAGCGTTTAATTATTCCGTAAGGTGTCCTATTTATATATTTTGTAACGTTTTTACTTTCTAAAACTTAGGAAAATGTAACGGACTATTTAGTGACCTATCTGTACATTATTAGCATATTAGCAAATACGTGTAAGCATAACACAGATATCAGAAAGCAGTTACGTAATTCCACACAGTCGTCAAGCACATTAATTATTATTAATAAATTGTACGGAATACATGGGATTTTGAGGGTTGTCACAGTTTAGCAGTGTTTGTATAAGACCAGTAGATACAGGTTGTTAGACTGTTAGACGTCGCTTTCATGGTAACGTCAGCTGAGATGCCTCAGCAGTTGGATTGTCTATAAATGGAACAGTACCCTGTACTGTTACATTTGATTCGTTTTGAGAGAGTTCTTCTCCTCAATTCAATCCTTTCATCTTGTGCAATCCAACCTTGGGGCATCAGGCTGAGGGGGAGCTTAGTTTGTAAGCATGTTTGTAATCATTTGATTCGTATTGTAAATCTTTTAACTAAATGAATTGCATATGCTTTTTCAAAACTATTTTCTCCTTTGATTGTGTTCACAAAGTTTGTTATTCATTTCCGCTGCACTTCACATTGTTTCATATTCATTCATTGTTCAAATCATACAAACAAACACAATTATGAGAGCCCTCCGGTCCTAACATAAAATGTTTTTGAAGTGATAATGGAACTGAGTTTGTTAACAACCAAATAAACAGTTTTTTTTAAACAAAAAGGGATTATTCATCAAACTACTTGTACATACACACCCCAACAAAATGAGATAGTGGAAAGAAAACATAGGCATTTACTGAATGTTGCTAGGGCTTTGTTATTTCAATGTTGCTTACCTGTTAGATTCTGGTCAGAATGTGTCTTAACTGCTGCTTTTCTAATTAATAGGACTCCCTCTTCGGTGCTAGGTGGTAGAACTCCCTATGAGTTGGTGTATGGGTTGAATCTTTCTTAAATCACTTGAAGTTGTTTGGGTGTTTGAGTTTTTGTACTGTGTTAAATGAATCTGACAAACTCAACAGTCGTGCTGAGAAATGTGTGTTTATTGGATATTCCAACGAGAAAAGGGTTATAAAGTGTACAGTTTAGATAATAAAACTGTATTTTTTTCTAGAGATGTTAAATTCTTTCAAACTGTGGTTCCTTTTAAGGATAAAAATGTTTTACCACAAGCTAATGATTATGTTCTTAGTGAAATAAATAATCTGAATTTTTTTATACATATGAAAACACAGAAACCCAACAATTTAAAAATCCCAATGATGAAGGAAAGGAACTAAAAGAAATAGGGACACAGGTGTCTTCCGATTTAGATGATAAGGATACCGATGTTGTTGACAAGGCTTCTAGTGAGCAGTCCAGTATGAGGGAACATGTCACTAATAGGGATGAGTCTGTGATACCTATGTCTGAAGAACAAACCATTTCTGAGGGAAATATTAGTGAGGAAATAGGTAACCAAAGCTAACTCAGAAGATCAACTAGGAGTTCTACCTTACCTAAGAATCTTAGTGATTTTGTAGTTGAGGGTAAAGTCAAGTATGGATTAGAAAGAGTGGTAAACTACTCCAACTTGTCATCAGAACATAAATGTTTTACATCTGTGTTAGATAAGTCTGTAGAACCTAAAAATTTTAGTGAGGCCTCTAATGATCCTAATTGGATTTCTGCCATGAATGAGGAAATTGAAGCGTTACATAGAAATGATACGTGGGATCTAGTTAATTTACCACTTGGTAGGAGTGTTGTAGGTTGTAAGTGGATATATAAAATAAAATATAAGTCCACTGGTGAGATTAAAAGGTTTAAAGCTAGGCTTGTTACCAAAGGCTTTAGTAAAAAACAAGGAATTGTTTTTGACGAAACTTTATTGGTAACTGTTAGATGTATAATTTCTTTGGCTGTTGAACAAAACTGGAAATTATATCAACTTGATATGAATAATGCTTTTTTAAATGGTAGTCTTAATGAAGACGTTTACATGTCTCTACCTGAGGGTTATTTCTCAAAAAAAGAAAAACGAGTGTGTAAACTAAAAAAGTCATTATATGGCCTAAAATAGGCACCTAGGATGTGGAATGAAAAATTGGGTCATGTCTTGGTTGATTTGGGATTTAGTCAAAGCAAGTGTGACTACTCTTTGTTCTATATAGTGACTAAAATTGTAATTATTTATCTACTTGTAGATGTAGATGATATAGTTATCACTAGGAATAATTTGAATGAAATAGAATTAGTTAAAAGAAGTCTCAGGTCCAGGTTTGTAATAAAATATTTGGGTGAATTAAAATACCTTCTTGGCATAGAAGTTTTAAATGTAAAAGAAGGGATATGTCTTTCACAAAGAAAATATTGCTTAGAGTTATTAACTGAGTATGGCATGACTACATGCAAACCAGTTAATAACCCGATTGAGCAAAATCATGTTTTGGTGAATATGTGTAAAGAAAATAGTGATGTCCTTGATAGTATTACATGCTATCAAAAGTTAGTTGGTGTAGGTCCGTTTTTCTCGGAGGATCGATTACGAAACCTAGTCCCTGTTTACACAAACACGATCACGAGTGCGGAATCCTCGTGAGTGTGCAAACCAAACAATGTAGAACAAAACAAAAGGTAACCAAAGATTCACTATCTATTGATTAAACTGGATAAGAACAGATTACAAACACATACACACAATGTTTGATAATACTCTCAGTAGGGTTATGCTCTCATCCTGAACACAGTAGACGAACTATGCTATTTATACCTGCAGCCCAGCCCATTACACTACGAAGAACCTAAGCCCACGAAGAACAGGTTCTTCGTAAATTGTACAGACAAAAGACCATGTGACGAAGAAGGGTTCTTCGTCACACATCCTTCACGACGAAGAAGGTTCTTCGTGACAAGGACATCCCACAAAGAATAGGTTCTTCGTGGGGAGGCTGCATGACAGTAAAAGCTGCAAACTGTTTAACAGTTTGCAGCAAAACTTAACATGAAAACATAATCAGATAAACAGATTGCACACTAGCAACTGTTTAACATACATTACAAAGACAAACGTCATACCAAGTTAGATAGGAGGATATCCGACTTGGTCGACTCGATGGAAACATAACAGACTCGATAACAAAAGAATGTACTATTACATCGTAAATAAGAACAAGTTACAGACACAAAAAGATGCACCAACAAACTCCCCCTTGTCTGTTGCTTGGTCTTCGATCTTTAGTCTTTAATCTTCAGTGTTTCTCCGACCATGAGCTGCCGGCGTGAATCCCGCGATAGAAACAGAAGCAAGCGACGCGTTGAAATAATAACGCTTGATGCGCGTCCTTGTCTTCGTAGAATATGTCGTGACAAAACAGTTTGTTAATATCGGCAGCAGACATGTTGATTATCCACATCGGATCGAGCATGCGGAAGTTTTCTTGATCGTCTTTGAAAACAATAACGGCCTCGTGCGTATCGGAGTCATAACACCACAACGTCATATTTTCCAGAAAGTTTTGCTTCATCGGCATCAGAGGGACCTTGTCCATAACCTTCACCGGCTGATAAACAAGCTTGTATCTTGCCGTGTTGGTTGACAGATCCAAAGTATACTTGATCTGCTGATACATAGGAAACTGTGGCTTGTATAACTCGTCTTTCCAGCCTCTCCTCCGTTTTATCTTCAACTTTCGAGCAAACAACGTTGCTCCTTCATACTTTGAACGATTTATCAGTTTTAGCTTCGCTAATGCTGCAACATCATAGAACGGTAAGGATAGAATGCTAAGCAATGATCTAAAATACTGAATGTCGTGTTCACGTTTCACGGTCATGCAATGGATTTCTTTTTCAAACATCCAGCTAAGTATCTGTCCGTGCGACTTTTCTTTCTCGTATTTCAGATAATCGACTTGAGCTTCAGCAGGTGTAGGCTTTGTAACCTTGGAAAGGAACTGTTTTCTCCATTATGTGAATGAATCAGGTGAATTATCAGTAGAATCACGATTCTTCAACTGTTCGTCGATATCGTCCATATTCTCTTTCAACCAATCTTCATTGAAAGGATTGAACTCTGTTCCATCTTCTCGAACATAAGTAGACTTGTTATCACCACCTTCAAAGACAATTTCTTCAAGATTTTCTAAGTTTGCTGTTTTGGGTTCACTGGGGATCTGATCAATAGTAGCATCTTCTACTACTTTCATTTCTGTAAGAGCTAAAACCTGTTCATGCGAGAGTTTAGAAACAAGCTCTCCTTCTTCCAGTTCTTCGCAAGACACTGGATGTACACTCTTTAGTGCAAGATCAGCAGAATCAAGAACCGTATCCTTACCAGCTGAATAGCTTTCAACATAATGACTGCTCTCTAGTTGTTTCATTTCTTCTTGAGCGCCACCAGAGGTTCCCTGTGTAGACACGATCTGTTGAGGCTGGTCAACCATGATCTGAGAAGATCTCCATTTGTTTGCACCTTTCAGACCACATAATGTTGACGCGCCTGGTGCTGAGCTCGACATTGTCTTTAATCGTTTTGAAGCCTTCAGTCAATGTGGTGTTTCTTGAATTATACCACTGCCTCATATCATCATGCTTCTCCTTAAGTGAATCAGCCACTCGTTGAACCTCGGCGCTTCTTTCTTTCAATCTGTTCATATCAATCCCAAGAGCATTTTCAGCGGCTTGCATCTGCAATAATTGACGGTCTCGTACATCATCAGCAGCCTTTAGACGTTCATTCTCAGCCTTTAGTTGTGTAATTTCTGCTTGTTGGCGTTCGACAATGGATTTTAATGTATTGATCTCCAACTGTTTCTTGATCACGTCACTCCTTGTAATGTTCATGAACTCCGATTGTTTATCAATCTGACCTGCAGCAGCTTGCAGTTGGGAAAATAAGAAATCTACCTTTTTGTCTAGCTGCATTTCAGAAAATTGTCTTTTTCGACGTCCTGAGCTGTGCTGAGATGTAGTTGCTCTGATAGTAGATGCCATTGTGCGCGCAGGTTCCACTGGTGGTGTAACTGTTGTATTTTCATCTGCCGAAGTAACTACAGGAGGTGGTTCTGTTGTTCTTGGGGGAGAAGACATCATAGCAGAGGCTTCTTCGGTCGTGAGTCCATACTCTGGATTCATTTCGGCTTCTTGAACAGGCTCATGTTATGATACGGTCGGCTGTACAGATGAAGCACCAATGTACTTCCTGCTATTTTTCTTCCTTCGAGCAGCAGTTTCCTTTTTCTTTAAACGTTCAGCCTCAGTATCAGACGGAACATAATCAGCATCCTGCTCCTGTCTAATCCTTCTCACCTGCCTTACACCACGATCGTCAAGATATAACTCATATCCTGGTTCTGGATGATTATCGTCAGAATCAGAATCTTCAACATCACCTCCAGCACCACTAGCACCAGGTACACTAGCTGTTGTTGCCCCAGCATCTCTACTAGCACCAGTATCATCATCATTATCATCATTGTCACTATCAGAAGAATCGCTGAAAATCTTAATCTTCTTACGTCCAAATTTATCCTCCATCATCTTTTTCAATTTAGGCTCTTCGTCGTCCGATTGGCTGTCGTCGTGACGCCATTTATCATTTTCAGGAGCTACGTAATCTTTCTTATCAAGAGCACCGAACATCTTCCTTGGTGGTGTGTTTTCTTTGTACCTTTTTACTGCAACACCCTTGAATATCTTTAAAGAATGTCCTAACATAGCATCTATCTTCAGAATATCGTTGTCGGCCTTCGAAAGATTCGGATGTTGGACGTTCATTATCATCTGTAAGAATCTAGGATACATCCAGAACTTGTTCCCTGTAGTACGCGCACCCGTTCTCGTCAAGTTTTCCTTCATTTTTGCATAAATAAACTTTGAAATACTAAACGGTTTGTTTAGTACCAAAGCCACCATCAATCCCACCAAATCATTGCCTGCCATATCGTAACCAGCACGTCAGCTGCTCAAACATTGAATAAGAACATGCAATAGAAACTTGTAGGTCATCGGCAACCAGGCTTTGTTGACCTGACCACCAAAGATATCACCAGTACATTTCATTCGAAGCAAGCATCCGCGCGTGCACATAATTGGAATGGAATATTGTGCGTTTGGATCATCTTGAAGTTCCAATACGTTGTTTAGAATATCCGGAGAGACATCCACGTTCAATTGGTTAACTTGCCCTTGAATTAGCCCCTTTCCGTCAACTTCAATTACATTAGCCGAATTCCAGAAATCTTTAATAAGAGACCTGTACACCGGTGTTGAAAAGGTAATAGCTTTGTTGATTCGAGATTCCCATAACCATTGAGTGATCTCCTTAAATTTAGCAATCTTTCCTTCAGGATCAAGATACGCGATCATGTTGTGTCAGGGTTCGGACATGGTTTGTTCTTCTGTTTTGTATGTTTTCTTAGTCGCGGGTTTGCGTTTATGTTCTTTCGGAGCCATTCTGTACATGAAAAACATCCGCAATGAGTCATAAGGATATTACACTTGCATAATACATATATGCATACATGTTCAAGTATACTGTGAACAGTAAACATGTAAATACATACATACTGTGAAAGTATAATACAAATGAAAAACATGAAAATTTTTCTAAGTATAACCCCACGAAGAACCTTTCAATGTGACGAAGAACCTTTTCTTAGACGAAGAATTGGTTCTTCCTTGCAACAACCCACGAAGAACTTATGGTCAATAAAAGTCAACAAAAGTCAATGAAGAATGGTTCTTCGTTGACCATGGGGTCTTTCGTCAACTTGTATTGACGAAGAATGATTCTTCGTCAAATAGGTTTTTCGTCAAAAACAGTTGTGATGAAACAGGTTCTTCGTCAATTAGGTTTTTCGTCCCAATTGAATTTTGGGGGTTTTTCGTTACAAGGGTTTTTCGCCGAACAACATTGAATCAGCAGTTGATTCAAAACAGCAAACAATAAACCATATGCAAGTTCAAAACAAACAGACATGAAGAACCGAATCCATCGGTGTTTATCGACATCAGTTAGACAAAGAAAACATAACCAAACCTATAAACCACAACAATAACCCAAACCCCTTGTTTTAAATACCCAAAACAAAAACCCGGAACATAATAATTACATACATGTATGTGTATATCAAACAACAGATAAAGGTATGCAATAATCATAAATCAAAGAATCTCAAAGGGTTCCACAAACATTCAAACAATCAACAATTGGTTTAGAGGTTTTAATCATGTTAATGGTCCCTTTTAATACCTTGATTTGATAAAATAAACAGAGATAAAACAAAGGTTTTTCGAGTCGGTTGGGTTTTGGCGAAGAAGAAGATGAATAGTGTATGGGTTTTGAAAAAGTGAAGACAATAATTGATCGGAGGGTCCCCTTTTATACACTGACCCTAGACGAAGAACTTCCTTCGACGAAGAACCAAAATGGGCCGACGAAGAACCTAATTGGGCTTCAACAGTTAGCCCACAATGAAGGTCCACGAAGAACCTAGGTTCTTCGTGAAGACCTCGACGAAGAATGGTTCTTCGTTGTGATAAGATTTTTCGTTGACCAAGACTGGTTCTTCGTTGACCAGAAGAGGTTCTTCGTTGACCTGGAGGTCTTTCGTAGACCTTTCACACATAAAAATCACCAAGTCATTGATTTTGAACAGATTTTACAGATTGAACAGATTTTCCTTTGTGTTAAGTTTACCAAATGCAAAAGGATCTTTATGAAGTAGTGAAATCACAAACAAGTCGGTTTCGGGCTTTCCGGCAGAAAACATTTTAGTTTCAACTTCGGCTAATCAAAAAGAACTTTACAAAATACACTAAAACTGAATTTGAAATGCAGTAAACTAACGACAATCAATAATAAGCAGTAAAAGACTGTACAATACCAAACTTTTTGCGAGTTTCAAGGTAAGAGAATCATACCAGCTTTCGGTCTGTGTCAAAATGGTTTTTGTTTCTGTTTAAAGCTTTAGATAAGTATCCTACCATAATTATCGGTATTGTTGTCCACATAAGCTCAACCTATCAGATGTAATCATAATTAGGAGATATGATTTACGGTATGAATTATACTTACTAGTCGATGTTCATCCACTCATGACACATTCTCGTATCAAGGTATGAACGAGAGTTCATCTTACCGGTGAGTATACCGCTTATCATCTGTTTGACCATATAAAAAGATGTGAGATACTCACTTATTTTTTATTGAAAACAAGCCCTACGTGATAGAATCACTTATTGATAAGGAACTTGATATTCAGATGCTTGAGGGCACAGGAGCAAGTCCGTGAACAGGTTAGTACCAACGTACAGACAAAGAGACGAACTTGACTCCCGTAAGAAAGCTGTGATATATTATCACTTATTTTGTTTGGACATGTGATTGTTGATCACTTATTGAGGTCGTATGCTGTGACAACCGGTGAGTTATGGCTCTTAATTACGTGATTAACAGGAAATTAACGCCCCTTAATTATGCGATTAACAAATGTTTAATGCAATAATAAATAGTGTTTAAGGCACAAATTAACTTAATTAGGCCTTTAATATGCCTAGGAACGTATATCCGATATTATAGTACGCGTATGGTGATCTGCGAAAAAAAAATCTGCGAAACATTACACGGTAACGAACTGACAACGTACAAAATACTGACAACGCCGCCGATTACGAATTTCATACATATAACATATATTTATGGATTTTGTTTTGTGAAAATATTATGCTTTCAAACAACAAAAACCGCAAATGCGAACGAAAAACGCGAAAACAGTGACGCACCAAACTCGAATTCGTCTCGATGTTAATATTTTGATATATTTAGCTTCGTTTTTTTATTATTATCCGTAGTTGAAAACGGATCGCAAAACGGACACGAAACGAAAAACGACGCATTTTACGCGATTTAGCGTACTAACAACTTGCGCGATTAATAATGACTACCGACCGCATTTTACGTGTTTTAAATGCTAAGCTTTTAATTTACGACGCTATTGAGAGTTTGGGTTATTGATAACGAGTCTCGTAGGAATTACGGGTCACCTAAAACACGGGATTGGACTTGTGGGTCTTGGGCTCGAGCCTATTAAGGAAAAATCTAACCTAGTATTTAAAGTTAGTAAATTCTAAATCCCTCATAATTGTTCAGCCGACACCACAAATATCTTCACTCGTAGTTTTCTCTAAGAGCATTCACATCCAAACCATCAAATTATACATACATTCCACTAAAAAACAACTCCTATATCAATATATTTCCACTAAAAACAAATACTTTTTCTCTCTCCTTTTCAATTAAATAATATTATCATCACATTTTTCTCTCTCCTTCACTCACAACCACTTTCAATATATATTAAAAAAATTATACTGGGTGAACAGTGTCCCCCCAAATATACAGATGAACAGTAACATTTTCTCTCTCCTCCACTCACAACCACTTTTTATACCCTTTATAATATAAAAACTACCCCTCACATATTTTGATGGATAGAATGTGAATGCTCTAACCTACCAACCTTATCCTTATTTCCCTCTCTCATTTGTTTGTCTGCAAATACCCTCTCTCTCTATTACATGAACAACCACAGAGAAATCAACACCTCCACAAATCAAGCCTATCGATTACTACATAATGACAATCAATAGCATAAAACCCTCACAGGTACCTCTCTCCCTCTCGTTCAGCTGGTCAAGACGACCGAAGTCGGAACCGGCGCCGATGCCGGTGGTTTTTCAGGCGAGACACCCCCTTTAGGTTCATCAAAACGAACCACCACCACCACCGTCCGGTGGTGGTGCGGCGGCGCTACACCGAGAAGACGAGAGAGAAAGAGAGAGAGAGAGAGAGAGAGCTGAGAAGAGAAGAGAGAGAGAACCGGCGGACCAGATGGTCGGAGCCTCGGACCAGCGGTCTTCGCCTTTATCCGATAAGTTTTCCGTTCAGCAGAGGTGATCTCCGGTTCAGATTCGGTGCATCAGGTTCGAGTTGTATGGGGTTGTTTCGGCTGAGTTTTGGTTCGGGTTCCATTTATTTTCATCTCAGATTTTGGTACGAACCCGGGTGTTTAGTTCGAGTATGGTTCGGGTCGGCTCAGGTCAGTCTCGGTTCGGGTTCAGTCAACGAAGGTCAAAGGCAGTCAACCTTGTCGACAGTCCGGTTCGGCCAGACTCAGTTTCAGTTGACTCGGTCAAACCGAGTCAACTCTGTCAACAACAGTTCAGCTGGTCAACGACCAACAACGGGTCGAACGGTTTGGCTTGGATCGGTTTATGAAGCATTTTGGTTGACTCGGTCAAACCGAGTCAACTCGATTGACCAGGTCAACTCAGTCAACCTGTCCACGTTTCGACGAAGAGTGGTAAAGATTTTACGGCGCGTTTTATTTCTTTATTTTCATAATTTTATACCTTACGTGAAAAAGGAGCTTGAACCGATTTGATAGAAAGTTAGTCACATTTTATACGTATGATGAAAATTAACATATTGATATTGAATTGTTGATTGATTTTTGACAAATAACGACAACTTGAGTTGTCGGAGTTAGTCCAAAAACAGAGGAAACTCTGTCCGTTTTCCGTTAGAAACCCGGTTCACAAAACATATTTAAACCTTAAAGACGAAACTTATTGAGATACAAGTTTTCTTATAAAAATAAATATAGGAGTATACTTATTTTGGCGACGCTTTACGAATTACCAAACGAGTTTATAACATTTCGACAAAAGTGATTACAAGATAACAAAACACCGAAACTTATTTCGTTTAAACATAATTTCTTATGTTTAACCCACAAACATCTACTATTCGATGATTATTACTCGACTATTGTTTAAAAAAAATAATATATTTATTGACAACGTTTACGACTCGAGAGTTTACGAAATAAATATAATTATTTATATTTATTTCAGACGTCGATAATTCGAATACTTTCGATTACTTTTATAAAAATAAATGTAAGTGTTTACATTTATCTCAAACGCCGATAATTTCGAATAATTTTATAAAATAAATATAATTATTTATATTTATTTTCGAACGCCTAAACGGCATACAATATTTTACCGTAAGACTATAACAAACGGTATTTATTTACGTCCTACGGAAACTACGAAGAGTCGTACTACTGTTTCATCTACGCCTTCTATTCGCGACTACTAGCACGACTTCGTAAGTATTTATATTTATGTATATAAATATATATATATATATATCCTAAATCCTTCGGAAAACTAAGTCGTTTCCACAACTTAGTATTATCCCAATTATAAACGGGATCAAATAACTAAAGATGGTTATTCTAAATCAAGATAACACTACCTTAGGGTAGTTTAGTTAACGACTCGGTAGAGCTCGGACACGTAGTTTAACTACGTTTAAATTAGAAAACTGATAAGTTATTCTCTGTTAGGAATGCTAGAGTTGCACGCTAGCTAATTCACGTTCTTGGAACGACATCACGAAATCACGTTAAGCTAGCTTTGCACAGAAATATCCAGGTGAGTTCATAACCCCACTTTTTACGGTTTTACATTTTGATAAATGTTTTCGGGTGGAAAGACATGCACGTTTTGCAAAAGCATACAAGGCTTTTGACGAACTTACATTACACATTTCTAGATCATGCTTCTAGATAAGTTTTGACTAATACAAATGGTTTGTGAATTACGACAAGCACAAATGGTTTACAAATGACTTATGTTTTATACCGGTTTTTCAAACAAGCGTACTTTTCGAAATATGCATACACACGAATTCTATGCCCTGTGAGTTCATGTCCCCTTTTCGTCTTAAATACTTTTCAAGCTTTACAACTATCAGGGAAAATACATGTACAATAGTATGATAAGTCAAGGAATGAAACACCTTAGATCATGTGAGAAATTAGGGCCATAACTAAAGCTCCATTAATCCAAGTTTGCATCAAGGAACAAAAGGGTTAGATCTAATGGGTTTTGGCGAGCCCCACTCATGGCCATTCATTTGCTTAGGAGTGCTTTTGTTGCCCTACGACATGGTGTCGATACAATTAAAATCGTCTAGGGTTTGGATTGCTTCCTATTTCGTCACACATATTAATGTCCTCGCGAAACATTAATGATCAACGATTTCATTGACGCTTTACATACTACATCATTACATACAGATACATTTTATACAACTCACATTTTATGGATATATTTTATATACAACTCACAAGTTACAGATACATTCTACATGATACATACAAACATTCATTGTACACAGTTACAGATACGTTTTACAAGTTACATACCATGTCTTCATACAAAGTTTCTATATAACTTGACAAGAAAATGATTTTAAATTCATTTACTCAACAATACGTCAAAAACCGGTTATTCAAAAAGATTTATTTCAAATCTTTTACAAACAAACTATGAACTCGCTCAACTTTATGTTGACTTTTTCGCATGTTCTTTCTCAGGTTGCATTTTCAAAACTATGGCACGGTTGGAATAGGAGAACCTCGTGGATTCGAGTACTTAGTGGGCGTTCACTTTATAGAAGTCTTAGCTTAAACACTTCCGTTGTGCAATGAAGATACCAGTCCAGTCACGCCAATGCTCTGATATTTCGGGGTGTGACATATGCAATATATACACGTATGTATAGTATCATGGAAGATCTTGACTTCGTCTCCGTTATTTTTCCGGTAAAAGATACAACCATGATACCCAGATGATAAGACAGCATTAAAGATCGTATATCTCAGAACCTCGGCAATGAATCAAACAAATTTTCGGTACTAAGACCATATGCCAATGAATGGTTCCCACCTGACTTGAAGTCTGTTAGGTTTATATCATCCTGCACATTTTAATCTGATTGTGAGCCTACCGATACATCATAAGTAGAGATTCTTATCATTTTTCAATTTTTCTTTTATATATTTGACCATATTGACCGACCACACCAGTGTATCTCATCACTTTCTCTTATCCAAGAAACTCATTTTTGATTTTCTAATGTTTTGAATTTTTTTTAATTTTCAAACGTAAAAACATATTTTTGGATTTTTTTTTTGACTTTTTCACATGTTTTTGTATTTTCTTGAAATTTCTCCCCCTAAAATGCGAAAAGGTAACGAAAATGAAAATCTTTTTGAATTTTTAGAGGTTTTATAGAAAATATTTACGAAAACGATTAGCCAAAGAAGTTTTACTCGCGTTTCACCTTGATGCCATTGACCAAAAGAAGATAATCAAAACGTGACTTATCAAAAGCTTTAGTGAACAGCTCGGCACGTTGGTGATCAGTGTGGACTTTAATAACATCGATAAGTCTTTTATCAAAACAATCACGTATGAAGTGATACTTAATTTCGATGTGTTTGGTCTTGGAATTCTGCACAGGATTTCTCGTGATCTGTAAGGCAGCATTATTATCAACGAAAATAGAAGTAGATAGGAATTCAAAACTGTAGTCGCGCATTTGTTGCTGGATCCACAGAACTTGGGAGCAACAACTTGAGGCAGCAATGTATTCAGCTTCACAAGTTTATGTAGCGACACAAGTCTGCTTCTTGCACTGCCATGTGACCAGGCGATTTCCTAAAAACTGACATCCAGCCGTTGTGGATTTGCCGTCGATTTTGCAGCCACCAAAATCCGAATCACTGAACGCGATCAATTCAAAGCTATCATCCCTAGGGTACCAGAGACCGGTATCCGGGAAACCCTTCAAATAGCGGAAAATCCTTTTTACAGCTCCCAAATGTGAGGCCTTCGGGTTGCTTGATATCTTGCGAGCAGGCACGTAGGGTACATTATGTCAGGCCTCGAGGTTGTGAGATACATTAGAGATCCGATCATTGCGCGATAATATGAAGAGTTAATGCTTTCACCCTTCAAATCCGGAGTAATCCCGTGATTCTGCGGAAGTGGGGTACCATTGGGCGTTGCATTAGACATCTGAAACCGGCTCAAGATGTCACCAACATATTTAGTCTGATGGATGAATATCCCAGACTCAGTTTGTTGAACTTGTAGGCCCAAAAAGAAATTCATTTCCCCCATTGCGCTCATCTCGAATTTTTCCAGCATAACACGCTCGAATTGGCTGCACAAGACATCGTTAGTTGAACCAAATATAATATCATCAACGTATACCTATACCAACAGAAGATCTCCATCCTGTTCTTTGATGAAAAGAGTGCACTTATAGGTCCCGATGCGGATCGTCGGACTACGAGGATAACTTGTTTCGAATACCGTAACGAGTGCGGAATCCACGTTACGATACAAACCGAGCGAGAGATAAAGACACGACACAACGAATCAACGTTTAACACTTGTATATTGAATATCGATAGAGTATTGTTACATAAGATAATCCAATAAGAAAATAACAATAAACTCTAATGTGCTCTCAGTTCTCTCTCTCCCTAAACTCGGTTACAAGAGTTGCTTTTATATCCAACCTTATCCAAAGCCCTACGAAGCATTACTGGGCCCAGACATAAGCCCACGAAGAACATAAACTCACGAACAATGTGGGTTCTTCGTGAGTGACTTCCTGCGAACAACCTAGGCCATGAAAGATGTTCTTCATCCCATATCCTTCAGTTCTTCGTTGGGTTTGTCTTTAGTGTGTATATATTCTTCGTGAGTTTCTTCATGTGCACATGTGACTCCATGAAAAGTGACATCATGCAAGGTTGTATTATGATATTAGGTGACATCATCATGGTGATGTCAGCTTGTGGCTCTTCGTGCTTCGGGTGTCGTTCTCTGGGGCGCACGACGGAGGAATGTCGCGACGTTGGGCTCGAACCAAGTTGAGCCGAGCCGAGTAGAACCGAACCAAGTCGCATCCACAAAGTGCATCAACAAACTCCCCCTTGGATGCTGCTCGTGATGGTTCGACCTTCATGTTGTAGGATCTTCAAAGTCTTCACATTTCACAAACAGGGAGTGTACCAACAAACTCCCCCTTGGACGCTGCTCGTGATGGTTCGTTCTTCGCACTATCGGATTTTCAGAGTCTTCACGTGTTCACAAGTAGGGAGTGTATCAACAAACTCCCCCTTGAATGATGCTCGAGAATCTTTTGATCTTCAATGCTTTTGGATTCTTTTGGTGTTGATGAGTGGTCAGCTGCAACTCGATCATCTAGATCTTCTGATTGCATCAACGTCGTGTCTTCACTTTACGGCTTGTCATCTGACACGTTCTCTTCACTTTTAGCTGGTTCGAATGCAACATCTGCACATGTAACAGAGCTAAACACGTAATGAGAACAACCGCTTGGAATATAGTCAAATTAATTAAACGACACATATGAGACCAACTCTCAATCAAACACCGACCGACAACAGTTTGAAAGTTTTAAAATTGTTCAATTTAAACCTTTAACTTTCAACATCTGTCAGCTTCGAACGTTTATGAAGATACAATTGTTTTCCGGCTTACAATCAGGATTTTGGGTAGAATAGACTCGAGTTCCAACATCGGTCAATCAAAAATAAAATAGAAATAAAATCTTTTTGGATTTTATAAAGTTTAAATTAAAACACACCTAAAATCTTTTTGGAATTTTTTATTCTTCAAATGTAAAGACGGAAAGCAATAAGTAAATATATACAGAGATACAGAAACGAAGAAATGTAAATAAATATGTACAGACATTCTTTTTGTGAGTTTCGAGGGTAAGAGAATCATATCAGTGTACGGTCATGCCAAAATGCTCTTTTTGTTCAATTAGTTAACATTTAAATAAGCATCCTATACCGATTATCGGTATTGTTGTCCACATAAGCTCAACTTATCAGACGTAATTATGGTTAGGGAATACGTTAAGGTATGATTTATACTTACCGACTGATGTTCATCCACACACGACACATTCCCGTATCAAGGTATGCACGAGAGTTCATCTTACCGGTGAGTATACCGCTTATCATCTGTTTGACCGTATAAAATGATGTGAGATACTCACTTATTTTGATTGAAAACAAGCCCTATGTGATAGAATCACTTATTGATGAGGAACTTGATTTTCATATGCATGAGGGCACAGGAGCAAGTCCGTGAACAGGTTAGTACCAACGTACAGACAGAGAGACGAACTTCACTCCCGCATAAAAGCTGTGATATATTATCACTTATTTTTGGACATGTGATTGTTTATCACTTATTGAGGTCGTATGCAATATGCACATGTATGTATGGTATCATGGAAGTTCTAAACTTTGTCTCCGTTACTTTTCGGTAAAAGAAACAACCATGACACCCAGATGATAAACAGCATAAAGACCACATATCTCAGAACCTCGGCAATCTCTCAAACGAAATTTCGGTACTAAGACCATATGCCAATGAGCGGTTCCCACACAGTCTTCAGTCGATTAAGGTTTATATCGCCCTACACACTTTAACATGATTGTGAGCCTACCGATACATCGAATATAGAGCTTCTTATCGATTTTCATTTTAAGTTTAAAGAGGTTTAGATAGACCACTGATTTACTATCATTTTCTCTTTTTCTTGCTAGGAAACTCATTTTTGATTTTCTATTATTTTCGTCCTTTTTGGCGTGTTTTGCAACGTTTTGAATTTTTCGGATTTGGATTTACTCCCCCTAAAATTCAAAAAGTAAATTCAAACTTTGTAAGACATCTTTTTGGATTTTCTGAAGAAAAATATTAACAAAAATGATTTCCCGATGTCGGTTAACTCATGTTTTACCTCAAAGTCGTTTACCAAAATTAAATTTTAATCAGAAAAGATTTATCGAATTTTGGGAAAATGAGTTGGCACGTCGGTAAGCGGTGTGGACCATGACAACATTGACGAGTTTCATATTGAAACAATCACGTGTGAGGTGATATTCGAGATCAACATATCTGGTCAAAGAGTGTTGTACGAGATGATAATAATTCATAAAGCAGCTTAAATATCGACAAGTATAAGAGAGATTAGAAATTCAAAATCGTATCCTACAACTGCTTCGTGCATTGTCAGGAATCTGAGTTCTCTCCCAAACTAGATATCCACCCGGTGTGGATTTCAAATCGATCATGCAGCTACTTCAATTAATTGAGAAATCTCTTCACAGCAATAAGATCATAAACCTTTGGGTCCGGCTGGTCTTCCACATTGCACAAGTGAAGGTCTTTGTATTTCCCTTTGAAAAGTAGTGTGCTGTTGTTCAATCCACACCAAGGCATCTGCACACCTGGTTGGTTTGTTCAACAAACACATTTTATTCAATCACACCGCGAAGAAATGTACATTGCACGTTCATCTTGTTGATTTAACTTCAGACGTGCTGCAGGTGCGTACATTTTGATTGAATCTATCATGGGGACCCGATCAAAGCCTTTAACAATCAAACTTTGGAATGATTTTCATTTTGTTGAAGCTTTCAATTTCTTTCATCAGACATTCTTTCACCATCATATTCTTCTTTTTCTTTTTCTCTCTCCATCAAAGGCAACAACTCCTAGATGTAACAATGTTTCGGAGCCTTGTCGATCTTGTGCATGGACGCTCCACTATCAACAATCCTAGGACAATCAATAGCTCCTCCTGGAACATCCTGCACACTCATTCAGAGATTAGTTGGAGAGTGGGACCCAAGCCTTCATAGACTTGGGTCATCCGTCATCATCGAGGATTGTGACATCCATTTCCTGATGATTCGGAATTGACTTAGCTCCCCCTAAAGCAATTATCGGTTTTGGTTTCCAAATTTGTTTTCGTTTTTCATGTTTAACATCCAATTTAACAGATTTTGTTTGGACAACCTCCGGTTTTAACGCCTTTTCAACTTCTTTCCTTTGTTTCTTTTTATGTTTCACATGTGGTTGTTTAACAAGACGAGGGTCCTGTTTTGGTGAAACAGATCTTTTATGGTAACTGTTACCATGGGGGGCTTCAACCTTTGCCTTTCCCTTGGTGAGAAATGGACAGTTCTTGACAATGTGTCCAAACTCACAGCATTCAAAGCATGATCTCCGCTCAACAAACCTTGGAGTATCATAACTGTAAGAGCTTGATGATGAACTTCGTGATCTTGAGGTACTAAGTCCTACATCACAACTGTTTGTGTGTTGTGTGTAATTGTTTTGACTGTTTCTTTTCAAAATTTTACTTTGTTTAACAAAATCCGTATTGGATTTGTTTTCAAAAGTTTCAATTTTATCACTCCCTCGAGATTTCACGAAGTTCACCGTCTAAACCTTTTTCTTGGTTTGGCTTTGTTTGCCTTTTCCTTTTTCTTGGTGAGCGTGACTTTGTTTTCGTTGATTATTTTGTGGTTGTAGTTTTTGATTCCCGTATTTCCTTCTAACTTCGGATTTTGGTATAGGAGTACACTGAGTTATTACAACTCTTGGGCTCGACTTACCCAAAAACTTACTAGTAGAATCTTCGAAAACTTTATCAATCAAGGATTGATTGACATTTTTTATTGGGAAATCTTTATCTTAATATATTTTATCAGAACCAATCAACGTGTAAAGCAAGTTCATGCGTTCACAAGTTTCACCACTAACTTCAACATGCTTGACAGGAGCAGTCACACACGGTTTTGCTGGAGGATCACAAAGAATGTGATTCTCTAAAGGTATGTTTGCTACTTCTGTCACCGTATTTGACCACCTAGCTTCGTCCTCATTTGACTCATCATCCGAACTATCAAAATCCTCAACAATGACTGGAGGATCTTGATTCTGTACGGTTGTTGAGTCTTTGACATCAGTTGGTTGAGCTTGATTAGAGGATATATCCTTTTGTATCCGAGCCCAAATGCAAATTCATCAAGGTTCAAAGGAACTAAAGGCTCAAAGTGAGGCTTATCCTCCTCAACAGGCATCTTGGTATAATTGTGTCTCAATGGAGGTGGACACGATTTATAACCAATGCACTTGACATCACCTTTGAGTTTTTGAACTTTGATGATGTGATCTAGCACATATCGGGAGTTAGAATAACTCTCCAATTTGAGTTTGATAGCATCATGCTCGCATTTGGCAATGGCTAATTCCTTTTTCGTTTCCTCAATGATATTAATGTAATTATTAATACCCGTTTGTTTATTGAAAACCGTTTTTGTTAGCTCAGAAACGCTTTTCTTAAGAGTTTCCATTACCGATTTGAATTCTTTTTCATTACGAGTTAAAGCCGTGTTTGCCTCCTTGCATTTTGAAAGTTCAACAACCAAGTTTTGATTGTGGATAAAAGTCACGTCATATATGCTTTGCAAATTGGACAGTTTAGCATATAATTCAACACAACTATCACACCTATCAGATTTTAGTTCATCGACACATACCTGACTGGATTCACCCTCAGATATTGATCCCTCTATCTCAGAATCAACAACCTCCCTTGATGGATATTCAGTTCCATCCTCGCTTGAACTTGTAACATCTTCATCTGAACTTCTGTCGTATCCCAAACTGACATCATTTCCCGATGACTCACCATCGCTGACATTCTTGATAATTTCGGCATAAAGCGCAGCTCTGATACCACTTGTAGGTCCGTTTTTCTCGGAGGATCGATTACGAAACCTAGTCCCTGTTTATCACAAACACGATCACGAGTGCGGAATCCTCGTGACGGTGCAAACCAAACAATGTAGAACAAAACACAAGGTAACCAAAGATTCACTATCTATTGATTAAACTGGATGAGAACAGATTACAAACACATACACACAATGTTTGATAATACTCTCAATAGGGTTATGCTCTCATCCTGAACACAGTAGACGAACTATGTTATTTATACTTGCAGCCCAGCCCATTACACTACGAAGAATGTAATGGGCCCATGAAGAACCTAAGCCCACGAAGAACAAGTTCTTCGTAGACTGTACAGACGAAAGACTATGTGACGAAGAAGGGTTCTTCGTCACATATCCTTCACGACGAAGAAGGTTCTTCGTGACAAGGACATCCCACGAAGAATAGGTTCTTCGTGGGGAGGCTGCATGACAGTAAAAGCTGCAAGCTGTTTAACAGTTTCCAGCAAAACTTAACATGAAAACATAATCAGACAAACAGATTGCACACTAGCAACTGTTTAACATACATTACAAAGACAAACATCGTACCAAGTTAGACAGGAGGATATCCGACTTGGTCGACTCGACGGAAACATAACAGACTCGATAACAAAAGACCGTACTATTAAATCGTAAATAAGAACAAGTTACAGACACAAAAAGATGCACCAACAGTTGGCAAGTTAATTTATCCTGCCCATACTAGGCCGGACATTTCATACACTGTGCATTACTTGAGTCAATACATGCATTCTCCTACACAGGGTCACTTAAAAATTGTATTTATATTGTTGCGATATCTGGAAAGTTCACCTGGAAAAGGTGTTTTATTTAGTAAAGGGTCTACATTTAGTTTAGTCGGATATGCAGATTCGGATTGGGCTAAGTGGCTGGTGACGCGAAAATCTATTACAGGTTTTTTTTTGTGTATTTCTGGGAAACTGTTTAGTTTCTTGGAGAAGTAAAAAACAGTCTACTGTGTCATGATCCTCAGCAGAAGTTGAGTATCTCTCCACGTGTGCAGCTGCATGTGAATTAGTGTGGCTAAAAAATATGTTGTTCGAATTGGGTCTTAAAATTGAGTTGCCTATAAAGCTATATTATGACAATACAGCAGCTTTGTCCATAGCCGCTAATCCTGTCTTCCATGACACGACTAAACATTTTGAACTGGATTTGTTTTTCTTAAGAGAGTTAATAGCAAAAAATGTTTTAAAACCTTTGGCTATTGGTTCAAAAGATCAGTTTGCAGACTTATTCACTAAAGGGTTGTTAATACAACAACATAATCATATGTGTGAAGGTATTAAAATGTACAATCCGTTTGGATATTAAACTGAGGGGGTGTTGAAATATGTCTCTGTTAAAATATTCAATCGAACGTTATAAAAATAAATTTATTTTATTTTTTCTAATTGTTTTTTCTTTCTATTGTTTGTGTGGTAAATGGGCTCCTTTATTCAAGGATTGCTTTGGTCTCGCATTGGCTTTATTGGGCTGCATATGAAGTCCATCTAGGTCTTTGGCCTCTGTTCATTCTTCACGCAAATTATCAAGAAAGGAAGATGCCCTTCTTTTATTTATCCTCTCTGTCAATTTGAATGAAGATTGTGATTGCTAATCTTTAAGGTGTCATGGGAAAATTTCCTTTTTGGTCTCAATTTAACAGCTCATTCCTTGCTGTGTTCTTCTCTTCTGGGCTACTCTTCTCATATATATATAGGAGTCAAGACATTGAAGAAGGTGCACAAGATTAAACAGTATCTCATACACAAAAGGGTCATATGCAATTTTGCTTAGAACATAAGTTTCAGTTCTGTTCTTTTGTTCTAATCTTTTGGTTCATTGTATCCCTTTTTTATTTCAACAAATTGGGTGACTCCGTACATCCAACTTCTGTACTTGTAAACTTTCAATTGATTATAATCATCAATACCATTTGTTATCATGGTATCAGAGCCTATGTGCTCTTGATGTCTATGGTTTGAAAATCTGATTTAATCACATTCTTGGTCCAGATATATATAAAAAAATCTCTGATTCAATTCCGCTGCTTTAAATTGTTGGTTGTTGGTGTCTACTGCCCCTGGTCAAAATTGCTAGTTTCAATCGTTGTTTTATCTGTCAAATTTGTTCCTATTGTTATCGCAAGAAATTAGGGCTACAAGACTCAAAGTCTTGGTTACCAAGTGTGAGCAAATTGGTGCAAAATTCAGATCTTTTATAACAACCCTCCTGAATATTTTCCGACACCCTAAAAATATTTATAATATCCCTATATGTCCTAAAATACACCCCATACGTGAAAACGAACCCCGAATAACTTGAATATTATTAAAAATAATTAAAAATCTAATTTTTGGGTTTGAGGCGGGCCGCGTAAGCCACACCTCAACCCTTACGCGGGCCGCGACAAGGTAAAACCTGGCGAAACCCTGGGCCGCCATGTGGCCCAACACCCGTCGACCCTATATGCTGACCCGGATCAGCTACGCTGTTGACCAGCGTTGATGCGGGCCGCATAGCCCTTCTGCTACACCTTACGCGGGCCGCGTAAAAGTGAAAATCAGGCCCTATAAGTAGAAGGCCTTGGATCTTCAGTCTGCTCGTTCATTTTCTTTCTCAATCTCGAATTTCTTAAGGAATAGGCATAATCTCGGGTATAATACCCCCCTAAATAGCGAAGTTCTGCTCCGTTGTAAGTATTATAACCCCTGGATACGTTTTAGATACGCTGCCCGATTGATCTAGGGTTCCGTAACGACTGTCGTGGTTCTGCCCGACGTAGTCGTTGGAATGTCGTCTCGAGGAGGGTATTACTAATGTTAAAATGGGTTATTATACTAACACGTGTGAATTTGTGTAAATTATAGATAATTCCCAGAGAACCCTTACAGAAAATCTAAGTCGGCAATGTGAGTAATCTCCTTTTTGCAAATTGTTTTTACAAAACCTCACTTAATTAATTATATATTGAACAGTTATTGAGTATTTGTAAGAATACAATTATCGTCGGTATGTTGGGGTTTTGTATACAAAATTAGTTATTGCCTTGCGAGAAGTAACTTTTCCACAAGTCGGGTTTAACAGTATCGCGGGTGATAATTAGTATAACTTGGAAACAAATGTAATTGCGAGATCGCCCTCAATAATGTACAATGGGTTTTTACTAAAACTTGATTGAACTGGGATTCACTCACCAGTATTTTCCCACTGACAAAATGTTTTTAAACGCGTTTCAGGTAACAAAATGTGAAAGCCAAATAGAAGCCAGCTGGACAGCACTGAAGGCTTGGAAAAGTGGCAATAAAGTTACCTAAAAATAAATAGATGTTTTTATTAAATAAAATAGGGTTTTATCCCTATAAAAATGTGTGTACTTAAACTTAGAATTTTTCCCATATGTTTAATATATTAAAAGCGTGGTATTTTACTCTGATAAAATATTTCCTAACTATGATCCTGATATAAATTCTGCTGCCAAAATTTACTAAACCCGCGATACCACCGAAACTGGCTCGCGGCCGCCCGTTCCCGAAATAATAGGGATCGGGGGTTGCGACAGAAGGTGGTATCAGAGCTAAGCCACTGATTCAGCCACAGAAGCGTTCTGCTAACATCAAAATTCAATCTGTTACGAAATAAATTACGGAACTACGTGCATAATTGTATTTAATTGTTATGTGTTATTTGACTATTTGTTAGTTTACAGTATGAGCGACCAAGGACCATCTGACGCGTACCGTCAATTGTCTGGTTTGCCTAGAAGCGAAGGTGCCTCTTCTCAGCCTGCCCTCTCGGGGTACTCTGTTGATACTGAAGAAGGAATATTCATGTTTAAGGCTCAGTCATGTGACAACTCTCATAATTATATGTATCCGTACGATTAATTAATATTATATTGTGCTTATTGATTGTACAGAAAAATTGACTAAATGGTCCTGAATGTTCTCCTATGTGTTAGGAATTAAAAGTGTTATAAAAAGTTACATAAAAGACACTATACGGAACAACTTAGCACTTTAACGAAACGGTATCTAACCGAACAACCTGACATTACCCGGAACACCAAAATATTGTCAGAAACATTATTGTATTATTTTTGGACTAGTAATGGTCCCCGAATACCCCAATACATTATAAAATGTGCCATACACACATAACACTAGATATTACACACAACCTCCTAAGTATTTACCTACTCACCATCAAGTTACACTTACCCCCCCCCCTTCTCCATATCTACGGCCCCATGTGGGGGACCCCACTCATAAGATTTTGTTTCAATATTATATTAGATGGTTGCTTGTGTATCTTGCCAAGATTTGTAAGAAATCTTAAAAGATGTGTGTGAATCTTTACAAGATCATTTCCATATCTCTTCATATCCTCATAATCATCACCCCATTCCCTCATACTCTCTCCCTCCCTCTCGGCTCCATCAAGAACCGCCACCACCACCTCCTTACAACCCTCATCCTTCCATTCCAAGCTTGTTTCAAGGTGCACAAAGGTGAATTAGAAGGTGTGGAACACTCGGATCTTGAAGGACCTCTCTAGTGTGCTTTTATTCATCACATTTTCATCTTGTTTCTTCCCTAGCTTTAAGCTAGTTGTAAGTTTCTTGTTAAACCTTGTTTACTTCACATTTTGGTGGTTAATAGATATATCATGTTGGTTTATACAAGAACACTAAAAGAACACAAACATAAATCTTGAACATAAAGATATGTAATGTGATGAAATAATGCTAGTATGATGTTTTCTTGTTTATGTTGATGATGGTACTTGACATGATAAATCTGAGTTAAATAAACGATAACCTGCTGCAAGTGATGTTAAATGTCGTTGATGATCACTAAACATGTTAACGAAACAAATAGAACTTGCGTTAGAGCGCTATAAGCTGAAAACAGTTTCTGTCCAAACATTTACAGCCAACTTCAGTTGGCCGTAAACAGGTTGATATTTATCGAAAAACTGATTTTCTTGAATCTATAACGTGTTATTTCGAAATACGGTTCTAATGGCACTGGAATCATAATTTTTGGAGTTAGTTTACTATTTTTAAAGAGTCGTTTTTCACAGCAGCAAAAGCTGCGTTTTTACTGCAGAAAATATGTGTTATGTTTTTCTTCATAACTTGAAATCTGTGTAGAATTAGCTCATGAAATTTATACTGTAGATGTCCACTGATGTCTTGTAATGCTCCAACTGGAATTTCATCAATCGGACTTACGATGAATTTTAAATAAATTATTCCGTGGACTGCAGTCAGAAAGTGATGAATCTGATTGCAGTCCGGTAAATGATTTTTTTATAAAATATTGGTAATGAATTGGATCCCGATATTTTTACACAGTAATATTTGGATTGTTTAAAACATTCTGTAAAATTTTGGGAATTTTTGGAGTAAGTTAACTATTTTATTAAAATACCCGAAAACAGTCCAGTTTTGGATGTTCAAGCTGAAACAATATAACAAGTGATTTGCATGTCTAAATGTCGGTTATGTTAACCGATAATGATCTAACGTGTTATATGTCAATGAAAGTGTTATGTGCAATATCGTATGCTTGCTCTTGAGTAGCTATAAGTGGAATGTTTATATGGGCGTGAACCGTTAAAGTGAGTGCATGTTATGTGGTAGATGCGTGTAGGAACTTCGTGCTTATTTGAAGTCACTAATAAACTAAGTGGTAATCATACTAGGACGTGATTGACCAACACCAATTGTTAGCTATTTTATAGAGTCAAGCCGAGCAACCAAAGGTGAGTTCACACTTTCTACAAGGCATGGGATTCCCGGTGGTTTGGGAATGGGTAAAGAAACTAAAATGGAACCTACATATCCTCCTTGGGTAGGATATGTACCGCCATCCTCTGTAGGTAGGATGCCAATATTAATCATGCGTGTTCTCCTTGGGTAGAATACGTACGTTCGTCCTCCTTGGGTAGGACAACAACCTTAAACTACTAGCCAAAACTCTATCACCTAAGTCCCTCATTTTATATCGACTTAATCGTCGAGGCCGATGGCGAGCGGGTCATTAGTTAATAGCGCTATTAGGTTTGACAAACCTCACACCGTGTCGTTCGAACGGGCGTGTACTAATGGATCATGGCAAACTGTCAATGATGATAGACATTGACGTAGGGCACAACTTACTTTCGTCAGTAGTCGATATGGTAACGGTCTAGTGGTTCATATGGGGAAACCCCCACGGGTCATGGTTTGGGAAAGAAGGAATTGGTTAATCATATTTTCAACTATGGGGTAACCCCCACGTCAAGTAAGCCAACTAAACGAAAACCATGTTTTTGAAACAACTTAAAACGAACACCCAACTGTGAACTCACTCAACTTTGTTGTTGACTCCTTGTTACATGCCTTGCAGGTCGTTAGGTATCTATGGAGCTTGCACAGGGAGGCGTGGTCGTTGTGGGACATGGACTATCGAGTCCTATGTTAAACATTTAAACTTATGAACTTATTACTTATGTTTTGGGGTTTTACCTTTAATGTTTCCGCTGTTTAAGTTGAACTTGGTTAACTAGCTTTTGATCACCAATTATATTGTGTGGTTGGATTTTATCTATTTTAAATACGTTTTTCAATATGATTGGTGGCTCGATCCTGGTGATGTCACGCCTCCAAGCGGTGATACTCCGCATGGTGGATTTTGGGAGTGTGACAGATTGGTATCAGAGCCATTGGTTATAGCGAACTTGGTTTTAAAAAGGGGAAAAGCTTTTTGATAAAACCAAACTATAACCTGTACAGTGCTCAACGATCCACAACGACACTTCGCTCCACGTGCAAGACTCAACACACTATAGGTAATGTGGTTTGTGTTCGTATTGCCTGCCTGTTTGTTAAGTAGTGCATCATCTATGGTATACTTAGTTGACATAGCCACTGACTGAAAACTCTGTGTGCTTACTCTCACCTGTCATCCCATGCTTACGCACTTAAGCGACACCCTTCTTACCTGTGTTTCCCTTGATGTGAAGATCATGAGTGGGCGTCTCAACTTGACTCAGGATCAGCTGACGACCTTGATTAATGAACGGGTTGCTGAAGCTTTAGCAACCCAAACAGGGAGTCACCCCATGCACACTCAAACACGCATAGGCACCTTCAAGGTGTTCTTGGAATGCAAACCTCCCACTTTCGATGGCACTGGAGGGGCAATCGGCCTTCTACCCTGGATCCGAAGAATCGAATATACATTCGAAGAAAGTGAAAGCCCTGCCAGCAAACGAGTAGAGTACGCTACTGGCATGTTGCAAGGGAAAGCGTATTCTTGGTGGAACGCACAAGTTCAGATGCTCGGGCTGGCAGACGCGAATGCCACCCTCTGGAGCGACTTCAAGGATTTGATTAAGGAAGAATTCTGCCACCTGGACGACATTCTAAAACTTGAAATAGAGTATTATGGTTTGAAGATGGAGGGATCAAAGATTGAGGCGTACACAAAGAGGTCCAACGACTTGGCTGCCTCATGTCCTAACTTGTCACAACCCATATCTAGACGAATCAAGCTATACCTCAGAGGCTTAGTCCCGGAAATCCAAGGGTCTGTAATTGCGGCCAACCTTCCCACAATCCAGCAAGTCGTTCGTTTGGCGCACCAACTCACCGATCAGGTGGTGGAAGAGGGCAAGTTGCCCAAGCGTAACTCTTCCAATGCAAATGCTCTTATTAGTAACAAGTATATTTTGGGTGATCACCAAGGTGAGGGTCCTAGCTCTATACAACAGGACCCGCACAGGAAACTCGTACAGCAGGGGCTGAACTACCAAAATCAGGGGGGATACCTAAGGAATAAACCAAGATGCCGCAAGTGCCAACGGCACCACAGCGGGTTATATGCGGGATCGTGTTGCCATCGGTGCAAGAAGATGGGACATATGGCTAGAGACTGCAGGAGCCCATATCCTGCAAACCGGAACCAGCAGCAGCAGCAGGGTAGCAAAAGGGGGTGTTTTCGATGTGGAGTTGAAGACCACTTTAAGAGGCACTGTCCACAGCTGAATCAGAATCAGGATCAGAACAACAACCAAGGAAACGGGAACAACAACGGGGGTAACAATGATGGCAATGGTGCCAGGGGACTTGTTTTCATGCTGGGTCAGGGTGATGCAAGGAACGATCCCAATGTGGTGATGGGTAAGTCTCTTCTGGATGATTTCTTTGTTACTGTTTTATTAGATTCGGGTGCCGATACTAGTTATGTGTCCTTAAAAGTTAGTCAAATGCTTAAGCGCACTCCAACACTTTTGACCACCAAACACATGGTAGAGCTAGCAAACGGTAAAAGTTTTGAGGCCACACACATAGTTAAGGGTTGAAATCTTGTTCTTGCTGATCAGACCTTTTCTATCGACCTCGTTCCTATCATTCTGGGTAGTTTTGATGTTGTTATTGGGATGGATTGGTTATCTTATCAGCAAGCTGAAATTCTTTGCAACGAGAAGATTGTCCGCATCCCTCGTTCTGGTGAAGAACCCCTCGTAATCCGTGGCGACAAGAGTGGTGCTGTTGTAGGCATCATCTCTTTCCTTAAGGCCCAGAAGTGGTTGCAAATGGGCCACACTGCTATCCTAGCCCTCGTTTCTAATACATCTTCGAAAGAGAGGAAGATAGAAGACATACCTATTGTACGCGACTTTCCTGAGGTATTTCCTGAGGAATTACCTGGCCTTCCGCCTCATCGTCAAGTCGAGTTTCAAATCGAGCTAACTCCTGGGGCAGCACCTGTTGGTACACTTTATGTGGACGCGACTCAGCTCGGTTCGACTCGGTTCGGTTCAACTTGGTTTCGACACGGTTAGGTCCGGCTCAAGCCCGACGTCACGACATTCCTCCGTCGTGCGCCCCAGAGTTCGACACGCGAAGCACGAAGCGCCGCAAACCAAGTCCCGCTGACACATCATCATGACATCATCATGATGATGTCATGATGATGTCACAAGGTTGTCTTATCTTGAATTTGTGAGATTAGTGAACAGAAACTTCAACTGGGCCGTATATCTTCAATTTGGGCTTCGAATGAATCTGGGCCAATTAACATTGAATTGGACTTTGATTTAAACTTGGGCCTGCTACAACATTTGGACGAAGACCAAGCCCAGGACATCAAAGTGACGAAATCACTTTGATTTCGTCAAGACATTATGGCAAAAACACACATGTGACGAAATCCAAGGGATTTCGTCGAGATCTTGATTTCGTTGATGTGTTTCACTATATAAACACAGACAACGAACAGAAACATGAGAGAAGTCTGAATAGATTTCACTGAGCGAACACACTGTAACACACACACTGAGAGTTTACAGAGACCATTTGTAAACACCGCATTGTAACCGTTTTCTAGCATTAATACATTGAGTGTTAATTGTTGAATATTGTGTCTTACGTATTCGTAACTTGGTTTAACTTACCCGTTTGGATTCCGCACTTTCGGGTTTGTCGGAAAACAGGGAATAGAGGTTACTCGATCCTCCGGGTGGACCTACAATTGGTATCAGAGCTTTGGCTCGATTCCTTGTTAAAACCAAGTTGATTTTCTTGTGTTTTGATAGTTTTTTAAAAGTGTTTTTCAGTTTGCATTCTTGTTTGAAAATCATATTTCTGGAAAAACTTTCCACAAAACCTCGAAAATCTTGTGTTATTGCTATTTGTTTTATTAAAAACCTTGTTAAATCGTTGTTATACATGTTAGGATAAGGTTATTTTTAAAACATTATTGCAAAATTTGTGTTCGGAAATTTTTCGGTTCACCGGAAAGTTCATAAGTTCACCGGAATATTCAAAGTGTTCATCAGGATCTTCATATTGTTCACGCGTGTTCTTCATATATTATTGTGTTTGATCTGTGTTTTGATGAAATATTGAAGTGTTTGTGATTATAAAATAGTTGTTTGACAAATGTGTACAAGTATCAATGATGAAAAGTTGAAATTAACATGCTTCGAAATCTGTTTCAGTAAGGTGGTGAGTGTCTTGGTAAGGTAAAAAGGTAAAGTTTGAAATTTGTGGCTTTGTGTCAGAAGAGTTGGTTTTGATAATATCTAGCTTGTCTGGTTCTCTTTTTCAACGAAAACAACCTGGTCAAATATATCAAGCCACGAAATCACCCTAGTCATCAAACACTTGGGCCGAAATCAGTTGTGGGCTTTTCATCTAATCCTGGTCGAAAACTCCCCTGGCCGAAATCCTTATCTGGCCGAAATCACCATACTCTCCAGCCAACGAAAACAACCAGTCAAAAACATCAAGCTGCCGAAATCCCTTCACCTGAGCCGATATCACTTCAGTCTTCTTTACTGGACGAAATCACTCTCTAAACATCTGGGCCGAAATCATCTGGGCCCAAATCAGTCTTGTTGCCGAAATCAGGTTCCTAACCGAAATCACATTTGGGCCGAAATCAGTTCTGGTCCCAAATCATCACTTGTATTTTCATTGCTGGCCGAAATCCCTTATCAACAAGTCTGGTCGAAATCACTTCCTCACTTTCTATCAACGAAATCCATGTCTGATTTCATCACTTGATCTTGGCCGAAAACCCTTACCCTTGACGAAAACCCTTCTTGTTTTCATCAGATTTCAAGCAACGAAATCACCAACATCAGTCAACGAAATCACTAACATGTTACTCAACGAAAACATCTGATTTCGTCCTTCATACTTGGAATCTTTTTAACAGGAGATTTTTATTTCTTTGTTAACTGTTTGTTTAAGTGATTTAAGCAGGTACAATTGTTCTAACATCAATCATGAGTTGTACAAGTCCTTGGGATTGGAGTACGGATCCACAACCAGCTCAAAAACAGATGTCGTTGGCCGAATATATGACGAGTACCATACCTAAACAACATCAGTCAATAAGTTCAAGTCAATGGGCAATGGTGTCGAATCAAAATCAGAGCATTCAAAATATTTTGCTTAGTGAGAATGAGACGGGTAACAACAATCGCCCGCCAAAGCTGAATCACATGAACGACTATCCATCATGGAAGGGTCGTTTCCATAATTACGTTCAAGGGCAAAACACAGAATTATGGACGTGCTTCACCTCTGCATTTAGTGAAGCTCTTGAAGAAGCAGGATCAAATGCGACAACTTTCAATAATATGCAAGAAGCCGACAAAAAGGCATATGATCTGGAGAAGAAGGCGTATGCTATTCTCACTCAGGCACTTCACAGAGACATCTTTCATTAATTCTCTTATTGTAAGAACACGAAAGGATTATGGGATGCATTGGTAGCGAGAGGAGAAGGAAATGCGGCCACACGGAAGACGCGTCAGGATTTACTAAAGAAGGAGTTTGAAGGGTTTATGCTTTTGCAGACTGAAACATTGAATGAGATGACAACTCGTTTTTAACATTTAATTAGTGAATTGATTTCTTACAAGGTTGTTGTATCTTCACAGGAAATAGTCGCACGGTTTGCTGATGCTCTACCACCAAAGTGGAGCCCATTCATTAAGTAAAGCATACAGGTGTATTGGATACTGTCAGTATCTATGAGTTTGTTCAAAAGTTGGAGAACAAGGATGCAGAAGAAATCAGAAAAGCTAAACTAATTCCTGTCCCTCAAAATCCAGAGATGTACTTTGGAGGGATTGCTCCTGCTGCTAGTACAAGCCAGCAACCAAAGATACAAACAGCTTATGTGTCAAATGCTTTCGACCCAAGATCCTATTTTGGAGGAGTAGCCACACCTCAACCCCAATTTGACATAAATGCCTATATTCCAAAACCTCAAGTTGCACCACCCCAACCCCAATTTGATCCAGCTGCCTATTTTTCTAAACCTCAAGTAGCCACACCTCAACCCCAATTTGATATAAATGCCTATCTTCCGAAACCTCAAGTTGCCACACCTCAACCCAATTTGATCCAACTGCCTATTTTTCTAAACCACCACAAGCCCAACCACAACAAGCCTTCTATGGTAACAAACCTGATACTTCAAATCTTTCCAAAGTGAGTGTAGAAGCTGCACGGGATCACATTGAAATTCTTACCACTATGGTTAATGCCTACAGCGGATTAGTCGCAAGTCAAATTGGCAACATTAATTTGACAAACGAAGACTATCAGCAGATATACAGGGACGAAATGGAGTTAATGGATATCAAGTGGGCGTTTGCTAGCGCTGTGAGAAGGGCAAAGGATTATATGAGCAGAACGGGGAGAACCAGCTTGGAAAGCAAAAGGGATACCAAGTACGGGTTTGACAAGGGTGCTGTCACATGCTTTAATTGCGGTGAAAAGGGTCACTTCAAACGTGAATGCACGCGACCGAGCAAACAAGGCAACCAACAACGCAACCAAAATCCCTTCCAAAATCAAACAAGTACTTCAAATCAAGCTAACAACGAAAGAGGGATAGTAGCTGCTAACAACCAAACTAACCAGTCAGGGCCTTCAAACCCCAACTAAGCATTGATAGTTCAAGCTGATGAAGGATGTGATTGGTCCGTACAGTTAGGAGGAGGAAATGCATGCTATGCGAAGATCATCAGTCACATCAAGCATGTGCACAAAGAAGAATTTTCTGAATCAGATGATAGTTCGGGATACAGCGGGAGTTCAGATGAAGAAAGCTCGAATGCGGGAGATTATAATTCTGAAGATGGATATTTTTCTTATCAGACTGCCTTTATGGCAAATGTCTCAGCCTCGACAACTCAGGTAAAATCTGAAACTCCTAGCATATGTAGTGATTGTGCTGATATGAAACATGAATGTGATAGAGTGAAACTTGAATGTGATACGATTCATAGTCACAATCAGAGTTTAGTTGTTGAACTGTCAAAGTGCAAAGAGGCAAACATGGCCTTAGCTCGCAATGAAAAGGAATTTAAAACAGTTATTGAAACCCAAAAGAAAAGTTTTTCCGAATTAACAAAAACTGTTTTCAAGAAACAAATTGGTATTAATAACTACATTAATATCATTGAGGAAACCAAGAAAGAGCTAGCCACGGCCAAGTGTGAATATGAAGCGATCAAGCTCAAATTGGAGAGTTATTCTAACTCCCGATATGTGCTTGATCACATCATTGACGTTCAGAAACTAAAGGGAAACGTTAAAGGCGTTGGTTATAGGAAGTGTCCACCCCCTTTGAGACACGACTATACCAAGTCGCCCGATGAAGAGGATATGCCTCGGTATGAACCCAGTGTGCCTCTTGATTATGAGGAAGTTACTACTGGCCTAGGGTTCAAACCGGACAATTCATCGGAGGGCTCATCTGATCGGAAAGAAAAGTCATCATGTGCTTCAAATCAAAGTTCTCCAACCATTGAGGACTATGATTCTTCAGATGATGAATCAGATGTGAATGACCAGGATGAATCACTTGATGAGACGAAAGGAGTAGAAATTCCAATTGAGAATCATATTCTTTGTGATCATCCTACTCCTGCCGTGCAACCTGTTGCCAAGCAAGTGATAGATCCTGTCAAGGATGTCAAAGATGACAATGAATGTGTGTCTGCTGTTAAGAGCAATAACTTGTTGTATACTTTAGTCGGTGATAGTAAAATTTATTCAGACATAGATTTTCCAATTAAAAATGTCAATCAATCTTTGATTGATAAAGTGTTTGAAGATACTACCAGTAAGTTTTTGGAAAAGGGGATCCTGAGAGTTTCAGTAACTCAGTGTGATCCGATTCCAAAAGCTGAAGTTAGAAGAAAATTTGGAAATCAAAAATCACCAACGAAGCAACAACCTATCGCTTTTAAGGGTAAACAGCAACAACATCGAGCTCAAAATTCTAAAGGTTCCCAACCGAAGGTTGAGACCAAAGGAGCTCGTTTCAAAAAGAAAAACAATGATGTTAAATTTGTAGCATCCAATGGTACTGATAAAATTGAGACTTTTGAAAACAAATCAAACACCGATTTTGTCCAACAAGTCAAGGTTTTAAAACGTAACGCTCAAAACAATTACACCCAACACACAAACGGGTGTGATAAAGGAACAAGTACCTCTGGGTCTACAGGTTCAACACGTGAAAATCGAACCGGTTCTCCTAAGTTTGTTGAAAGGAGAACTTGTTTCAAATGTGGGAAGGTTGGGCACATCATTAGAGACTGCACAAACTCGCCCAAACCAAATTTTGTTGAAAGAGCACCCTCTGAACAAGGTCACTCACAACGTCGTCCTGTTTCTCCAAAACATGATAAACGCACTGTTAAAGAACAAGAAACAAAACAACGACGTAAAAATGTGAAGGTGATTGAAAAGGCGTTAAAACCGGAGGTTGTCCAAACAAAGTCTGTTAAGTTAGAAATTAAAAATGAAAAACAAAAACAGATTTGGAAACCAAAATCGGTAACTGTTTCAGGGGAAGCTCAATCCATTCCGAATCATCAGGAAATCGAAGTCACAATCCTCGATGATGAAGGACGACCCAAGTCTATTAAGGCTTGGGTCCCCCTCTCCAACTAATGTCTGAGTGAGTGTGCAGGATGTTCCAGGAGGAACTATCGATAGTCATTGGATTGTTGATAGTGGAGTGTCCATGCACAAGATCAGCGACAAAAGAAATTGTTGCCTTTGATGGAGAGAAAAATAAAAGAAGACAGAATTGTCTGTCGAAAGAAATTGAAAAGCTTCGACAAATTGAAAATCATTCCAAAGTTTGATTGTTCAAGGCTTTAATCGGGTCCCCAGGATAGATTCAAATCAAGATGTACGCACCTGCAGCACGTCTGATGTTCAAATTCAACAAGATGAACGTGCAGTGTACATTACTTCGCGGTGTGATTGAAGAAAATGTGTTTGTTGAACAAACCAACCGGGTGTGCAGATGCCTTGGCATGGATTGAACAACCGTACACTACTTCTCAAGAGAAAGACAAAGACCTTCGCTGGTGCAATGTGGAAGACCAGCCGGATCCAAAGGTTTATGATCTTGTTGCTGTGAAGAGATTTCTCAGTAGCTACAAAATCGACTTTGAAATCCACACCGGGTGGATATTCAGTTTGGGAGAGCACTCAGATTCCTTGCAATGCACGAAGCAGTTGCAGGATACGGTTTTAAATTTCTAATCTCTCCTATACTTGTCGATATTTAAGCTGCTTTATAAATTGTTATCCTCCCGTAGCACTCTTTGGCCAGACACGTTGATCTCGAATATCACTTCACACGTGATTGTTTCACTATGAAACTCGTCAATGTTGTCATGGTCCGCACCGCTTACCGATGTGCCAACTGATTTTCCCAAAATTCGATAAATCATTTCTGATTAAAATTAATTTTGGTAAACGGCATTGAGGTAAAACATGAGTTAACCAACATCGGGAAATCATTTTTGTAAATACCTTTGTGTTTTTAAAATTTATCATAGTTTGTTGATTTTAGGGGGAGTAATTCCAATATTTGAAAATTCAAAAACATCGAAAAATTTCAAAACTCAAAAACAATAGAAAAACAAAAATGAGTTTCCTGACGAGCAAAAGAGAAAATGATAGTAGATCAGTGGTCTGTCGAAACCTCTTTAAACTGTAATGCAAAATGAAAAATTGATAAGCAGCTCTATATAAGATGTATCGGTAGGCTCACAATCATTTTAAAGTGTGCAGGGCGATATAAACCTAAATCGACTGAAGACCAGGTGGGAACCGCACATTGGCATATGGTCTTAGTACCGAAATTTCGTTTGAGAGATTGCCGAGGTTCTGAGATATTCGGTCTTTATGCTGTCTTGTCATCTGGGTATCATGGTTGTATCAAACCGTAAAAATAACGGAGACGAAGTCTAAGATCTTCCATGATACTATACATACGTGTACATACTGCATTCGACCTCAATAAGTGATCAACAATCACATGTCCACAAAACAAGTGATAATATATCACATTTATCCGGGAGTCAAGTTCGTCTCTTTGCTGTACGAAAGTACTGACCTGTTCACGGACTTGCTCTTGTGCCCTTCATGCATCTGAAAATCAAGTTCCTCATCAATAAGTGATTCTATCACATAGGGCTTGTTTTCAAATCAAAATAAGTGAGTTACTCACATCTTTTTATACGGCAAAACAGATGATAAACGGTATACTCACCGGTAAGATGAACTCTCGTGCATACCTTGATACGGGAATGTGTCGTGTGTGGATGAACACCGGTCGGTAAGTATAAATCATACCTTAACGTATACCCTCGCCATTATTACATATGATAAGTTGAGCTTATGTGGATAACAATACCGATAATTGTTATAGGATGTTTATCTAAATGTTAACAAAAAGAACACCAAGAGCGTTTTGACGTGACCGTACACTGATATGATTCTCTTACCCTCGAAACTCGCAAAAAGAATGTCTGTAAATATTTGTTTACTGCTTTTAGTTTCTGTATCTTTGTATATATTTATTTATTGCTTTCCGTCTTTACTTTTGAAAAATGAAAAATTCCAAAAAGATTTTAGGTGTGTTTTAATCTAAACTTTATAAAAGTCAAAAAGATTTTGCTTCTAGTTTATTTTTGATTGACCGATGTTGGAACTCGAGTCTATCCTATCCAAAATCCTGATTGTAAGCCGGAAAACAATTGCACCATCATAAACTGTCGAAGTTAACAGGTTTTGAAAGTTAAAGGATTAAAATTGAACATTTTGTTAAACTTTCAAACTGTTGTCGGTCGGTGTTTGATTGAGATTTGATCTCATATGTGTCGTTTGGTTAATATTGTCTATATTCTAAACGGTTGTTCTCATTACGTGTTTAGCTTTCTTGTATGAGCAGATGCGACATCAGAATCAGCTAAAGGCGAAGAGAACGTGTCGGATGACTAGCCGTAAAGTGAAGACACGCGTTGATGTAATCAGAAGATCAAGATGATCGGGTTGTAGTTGATCACTCATCAACACCTCAAGGATCTAAAGTTTTGAAGTCCAAAAGATTCACGAGCAGCATCCAAGGGGGAGTTTGTTGATACACTCCCTGATTGTGATAAGTGAAGACCTTGAAGATCCTCCGACACAAAAGACACGGAAGACGAACCATCACGAGTAGCATCCAAGGGGGAGTTTGTTGATACACTCCCTGATTATGTCACGTGAAGACTTTGAAGATCCTCCGACATGAAAGACATCGAAGACGAACCATCACGAGTAGCGTCCAAGGGGCAGCACCTGTTGGTACACTTTATGTGGACGCGACTCGGCTCGGTTTGACTCGGTTCGGTTCAACTTGGTTTCGACACGGTTAGGTCCGGCTCAAGCCCGACGTCACAACATTCCTCCGTCGTGCGCCCCAGAGTTCGACACGCGAAGCACGGAGCGCCGCAAACCAAGTCCCGCTGACACATCATCATGACATCATCATGATGATGTCACAAGGTTGTCTTATCTTGAATTTGTGAGATTAGTCAACAGAAACTTCAACTGGGCCGTATATCTTCAATTTGGGCTTCGAATGAATCTGGGCCAATTAACATTGAATTGGACTTTGATTTAAACTTGGGCCTGCTACAGCATTTGGACGAAGACCAAGCCCAGGACATCAAAGTGACGAAATCACTTTGATTTCGTCAAGACATTATGGCAAAAACACACATGTGACGAAATCCAAGGGATTTCGTCGAGATCTTGATTTCGTTGATGTGTTTCACTATATAAACACAGACAACGAACAGAAACATGAGAGAAGTCTGAATAGATTTCACTGAGCGAACACACTGTAACACACACACTGAGAGTTTACAGAGACCATTTGTAAACACCGCATTGTAACCGTATTCTAGCATTAATACATTGAGTGTTAATCGTTGAATATTGTGTCTTACGTGTTCGTAACTTGGTTTAACTTACCCGTTTGGATTCCGCACTTTCGGGTTTGTCGGAAAACAGGGAATAGAGGTTACTCGATCCTCCGGGTGGACCTACAGCACCCATAGCTCGTGTGCCTTATCGCTTAGCCCCATCAGAACTAGAGGAATTGTCCACTCAAATGCAAGACCTCTTGGACAAGGGTTTTATTCGCCCTAGCTCTTCGCCTTGGGGAGCTCCAGTGTTATTCGTGAAGAAGAAAGACGGTACCTTCAGAATGTGTATTGACTACCGCAAACTCAACAAGGTCGTGAAGAATTGTTATCCTCTCCCACGTATTGATGACCTATTCGACCAGTTGCAAGGGTCAAGTTCTATTCCAAGATTGACCTGAGGTCAGGTTACCATCAACTGAGAGTCCGAGACGAGGATATCTCTAAAACATCATTCAGGACTCGTTATGGGCATTAAGAGTTTCTGGTCATGCCTTTCGGATTGACGAATGCACCTGCGGTCTTCATGGATCTCATGAAAGGTTTTCATTGCATACGATTGGTAAACATACTACATTCTCATGAAATAACTTCAAACGCCAAACATTACATAACCGAAATCATAGTTTTAGTGTTTACATCACCAGACAGCATTTTGTCTGAAAAGTTACAACTTTATTTAACGATAAACATAAACGACATCCACGAGCATGAGTAAGACCGTGCGCACACCCACTCTAGTTACCTGAAATACATGGTTTTTGGAAAAACGTCAACATAATGTTGGTGTGAATTCATGCATTTCTTGTATTGAATTTTTAAATACTTGAATGAAAACATGGTATGTAACTTGTAGAATGTATCATGAATGTTTGAATGTAACTTGGAAAACGTATCTGTAACTGAGTACTATGAAGGTCTGTATGAATCATGTAGAATGTATCTTTAACTGAATACTATGAATGTTTGAGATCGCTAGTGGTTTGCAAGGCCACTAACATGTGTCACGACATAGGAAGCCACCAAACCTAGGCATTTTTGTCGACTTTGACTGAGACACAGAAGCACTCATTGGTAGAAGTAGGCCAAGAGTGGGGTTGCCTGAAACCCATTAGATCTAACATTTTGTTCCGCGGTCTGAATGTATACGTTGATTAATGGTGCTTATGGTACCCTATTCGGGACATGATCTAGAATGTTTCACTTGAATGTTTTTGTACTCCATCATACCATTTGTAAACATTGTAACATTTGTGACATGTATTTCACCCCCGAAGTTATAAAACTGAAAACAGTTAGAAGAAAAGGGGGAGCATGAACTCACAACTTTGCGTTCCTGCGTCGTAAACTTCACCGGGTTTGCTTATCTAGCGTCGTGACCTAAACGTGTTTTATTAACGTTAGTCACTAGAGTTGTATCGCACAAGTACAAGTCACTTTCTTTTATGTATTTTCTCTTGTGTTAAAAATAATTTATATTTTTAACTATGTGTCTTACTTATATTATTTTCTCAAAAATAAATATAAGTATCTTGTATTTTTCACCCGAATTATGTATTTTGTCCAAAACTTCATTTCCTGTTCATAACTTGTCCAAGTTATTTATTCTATCAAGTAATATATTTTCATAAATATATTTTCTTGTATTTGTCTAAGCATGTTGTATGTGTATTTTTGTATTTTCACTCCTTAGGAGTATTTAGTGTATTTTCAAGTCCTAATACACTATTACATGTAATACATACTACATATACTTAGCACAAAATTTGGTGATCAATAAATATATATATTTCTCTCAAAAATATACATACTTAATATCGATTTTAGTCTTGAAGAAATCATCATTTCTTAACACAAAAATTGGGGAAACCTTGGTAAATATTTTTAGATACATTTTTAGGGAATAAGTTTCTCAAAAACTTATATTTTCTAAGTGTCAAAATTTATAGAAATTTTGACAGAGTTTCCCCTAAAAATTGAGGTTTCCCATGTTTTCAAAACATGTGTTTATTTTCTTTTAAATCAACATCAACAACTTATTCTATACTTATCAAGTGCCAAAATCAAGTAAATCACACCACATCATGAACTTGAAGTTTTGTAAAAACTTGTAGTACTTTACCATGTTATTTAGTAGGTTTAGTTACTCTTAAGAACATGGTTGTTTGCTTGTAAATCTCATTCTTGGAGAATTTAGTCAATTACAACTTGTAAGATGATTTTTCTAAAAATACTTCTCTTGTATTTTTCTTGTTACAAACATGTTTCTATTCTTGTTTAAACACTAAAAACATTATTAGTTTACTTTGAAACCATGACTTTGTAAGTCTTGTAAATAATCTTGGTTTCTTGAGAAAATTATTTTTGTAATCACCCATTTACAAGAATTGTATTTTGTTTAAACCATCTTTACATAAGAAAACCCATTTCATTATTCAAGTTCATGAAGACATAAAGTATGACGATCTTGGTCTTTCACAAGATCACCACTTTAACTCACTAGATCTTGTCTTTAATCACAATCTAGTAGGCTCCATATGATGTCTAACATCACCAACACTAATAATAAATCAACAAGAAGCAAATAAACATATTCAACATATATTCTTATGTATTTAAGCTTATGTGAAAGATTCATGTTCATATTCTTTAGTGTTCTTGTAATTTTCACCATAATATATCTTTTAACCAATCAATATATGAAGTAATAAGAGATTATGAGGGCTCACCACTAGCAACAAGGCTAAGGAAGATTACTAGGACTTGAAGATGACAAAAGTGTTGAATAACAGCAAACGAAGAAGGTCCTTCAAGTTCCGTGAGCATCGAGCCTCGTTAGTGACCTTCTAGCACCTTGAGAAGACCTTGGATTGGTTGGTTGATAACCAAAAATGGTGGTGGTGTTGGGGGGTGTTCGGCCGAAGGTTTTAAGAGGGAGAGAGTGAGAGTGTGGTGGTGAAGAAGATGAAGCACTTATGTCTTCTTATGGTACTTTCATGATATCTTTACAAGATCCTATCATATCTAAATAAATCTAAATAAAATCAATTTAAGATCTTGGGAAGATTACATAATCTTGTATTTAGACATGTGGGCCGATTTTGTTAGGATATGGGGAGGGGTCTAGTTGTAACTTTTAACCATTTCATATCTTCAAAGATCTTTGTAAAATCATGTAGGATCCAAGGAAGGTCATGGGATATCTTGGCAAGATTTTAGGGGATTTAGTAAGATCTCACAAGATCAAGAGTGGGGCCTACTGAGGTGACCGTCCACATGTAGAGGGGGGGCAAAGTGTAAATTTCATTTCCTAATTACATGAATAAGTAAAGCTTTCAAGTGTAAAGTTTAGGAACTTGATGTGTTATCACGTTATAAGGGGTGTTATGGTGTTCGGGGACCATAACTAGTTCAGAAACATTAAAACAATGCTTCTAGTAATATTTTGATGTTTCGGGTAATGTCCGGTTGTTCGGTTAAATACCGGTTCGTTAAAGTGCTAAATTACACCGTTTAGTGTCCTTCAAGTGCCCTTTTGTGATACTTACAATTCCCGACACTCAGGAAAATATTCTGGATCATTTAGTCGTGTTTCTGCATGGTAATATCTTGTTATATTGCTGAATTTTGCTTAATTATATAAAATTCAGCTTTTAAAGTGTATTTCGGGTGCTTTTTAGTGCGTATTTAGCTTCCGGGAAGTCTATATATATAAACCCTTGTATGTACTCTTGGGTTTTAATGTATTCTTGTCGTTGGACCTACACCTAGGCCCCAATTCTATTGTCTGACTGCTTTCTGCAGAATTGTTGACACAGTGTGTCTTACCGGTGAGTTTACTAGTATTTCTGACGCAACGCTATCATAAAGTAATTCTTGTAGTATGAAACGTGCATGAATTCACTTGTATAGTATGAAATCAAACAATGTTGACATTTAAGCACATAATTGCAGTCATTAAGTATTAATTAAAGTGTACGGAAATTACCGGTTTGGTGCCAGTTGTCACAAAAACGAGCTGGTCGGACGTCACTTGCCAAAAGTGGAAAGAATGAAGGTGACAAGGGGTATTTATAGGATACCCAAAGTGGAAAGGGGCTGGCCGGTCGGATGGCATCTCGCCCGATGTCATCTCGGTCGGATGGCAGCCTGGCACCTTGATCAGGTGGCAGCCCGGTCGGATGGCAATCCGGCTGGCTGGCACCTGGTTCGAGTGTTCGGCGCGACGATTTCTGCTGTTTCGATTTCGATTGCGAGAGTTTCGATGCGATAGAGTTTCCTAGTCAAATTACTTTTAATCCCAACTATTCATATCTCGCACTGTCTCTTCTCCACCAATTATCATACCATTTCGATTGCGATTGAGTTCGACTGCGTTTGAGTGTCGATTGCGTTTTGATTGATTAGCACAACATAACATAAATAAACATGCACAAGTAACACATAAGGCACACACACACGTATAACAATAACCAAAATGCGTAATTCGAGTTGCGAGTGCGATTATCATTCGATGTCGATTTGATTAGCATAGTTCGAGTATCATTTTAGTTAAATTTATCGCATTGTTACTTCCTATAGTTCACAGTCGTAAGTCGATTAAATAGCGAATAACACCTGTCGATTATTGTGATTATTGACACTTACTCCAGATAATACAACTATAGTGATACGTAAAATAGACTAATTACAAGTCAAAGGAGTCAAAACAAGAATTGAGCAAGGAGAGACAGATCGCAATTAGCAATCTTGTCTTCCTTTGACTTCAATCTTGACTTTGACTTTGACTTCAGAAACACGGGGTGTTACACTTGAAAGGACCAACATAGCGAGGTGCGAGTTTCCCTTTCTTGCCAAATCGAACCACGCCCTTCCAAGGGGATACCTTGAGAAGTACGAAGTCACCTGTCTCGAATTCCAAGGGTTTGTGACGCTTGTCGGCGTAACTCTTTTCTCGGCTCCTGGCTTTTAGTAAATTTTCTCGAACCAGTAAAATCTTGTTCGTCGCTTCTTGTATAAGCTCGGGACCAGTGAATCGAGATTCACTAATCTCGTGCCAACTAATAGGCGAACGGCACTTGCGACCATACAATGCTTCCAAAGGTGCCATTTGAATACTCGCATGATAGCTGTTATTGTACGAGAATTCGACCAAAGGCAAGTGTGAATCCCAGTTGCCACCAAAATCTATTACGTATGAACGAAGCATATCCTCTAATATTTGGATAGTACGCTCGGTTTGACCGTCTGTCTGAGGATGAAAAGCGGTGCTAAGGTTAAGAACAGTACCCATAGCAGATTGAAAAGTTTGCCAAAGACGAGACGTAAAACGAGCATCACTGTAGGAAATGATGTCTATGGGGATACCATGACGACAAATGATCTCATCAGTGTAGATTCTACCCATTTTCTCGACTTTGAAATCCTCATGAATAGGAAGAAAATGAGTTGATTTAGTCAATCGATCAACGATCACCCAAATACTGTCATGACCAGAAGAAGTACGAGGAAGCTTAGTTATAAAGTCCATGGCGATGCTCTCTCATTTCCAGACAGGAATCTCTGGTTGTTCGAGTAAGCCAGAGGGACGTTGATGCTCATCTTTGACTTTCGAGCAGGTAAGACATTTCGCAACGTAAGAGACGATATCTCTCTTCATTCCAGGCCACCAATAGGATGTACGCATATCGTGGTACATCTTATCAGCATGAGGGTGAACGGAATACCTTGTTTTGTGTGCCTCATTCATGAGAAAGTCTCGGAGGTTTTCACGATTAGCGATCCAGATACGATTGAGATAGTATAGAATACCATCGGATTTAGACACGAGCTTATGTTCCTTAGCGCCTCGTATCTCAACAAAGAGACTACCTTCGTTAATGGAGGCATATTGGGCTTCATGAATACAGTTTTGAAGATCGTTAACAAGTTGGAGACAACGAATACCCTTCACATGAGTCTTACGACTAAGCGCGTTGGCTACTACATTCGCTTTACCTGGATGGTATTTGATTTCGCCGTCGTGGTCGTTTAACAGTTCCACCCAATGATGTTGACGCATGTTCAGTTCTTTTTGGTCGAAGATATGTTGAAGGCTCTTATGGTCGGTGAAGACCTCACACTTAGTATCGTAAAGGTAGTGTCGCCAAATTTTCACCGCAAAAACAACTGCGCCAAGTTCAAGGTCGTGAGTAGTATAGTTCTTCTCATGTATCTTGAGTTGCCTCAACGCATAAGCGATGACCTTGTCTCGTTGCATAAGCACACAACCAAGTCCAAGGTTTGAAGCATCGTAGTATACGACGAAGTCGTCTTTACCATCAAGAAGCGCGAGAATAGGAGCATTACAAAGCATCTCCTTGAGCGTTTGAAAAGATTCCTCTTGTTCGGGACCCCAAACAAAAGGTTTCTCTTTTTGAGTCAAAGAGGTCAAAGGAACAACGATCTTCGAGAAGTTAGAGATAAAACGATGATAATAACCAGCAAGACCAAGAAAAGAACTAATTTCAGACGGAGACTTAGGTGCGATCCAGTTCTTCACAGCTTCGATTTTAGCAGGGTTAACGTGAATACCAAGTTCGTTGACAGTATGACCAAGGAATTGAACCTCTTTTAACCAAAATTCGCACTTGGAGAATTTGGCGTATAGACGTTCAGTACAAAGAAGTTCAAGGATAAGACACAAGTGTCGCTCATGCTCTCCTTGTGTCTTGGAATAGATAAGAATATCGTCGATGAATACGATCACGAAATGGTCCAAGTATGCTTTGCACACGCGGTTCATCAAATCCATGAAAACAGTAGGTGCATTGGTCAAACCAAAGGGCATGACCACAAACTCGTAATGACCATAACGTGTACGAAAGGCGGTCTTAGGTATATCTTCTTCAAGAACTCGAAGTTGACGATACCCAGAACGAAGATCGATCTTTGAAAAGCAGGTCGCGCCTTGCAGTTGATCGAAGAGATCGTTAATACGAGGCAGAGGGTATCGGTTCTTGACAGTAAGCTTGTTGAGCTCACGATAGTCAATACACATTCGGAATGACCCATCTTTCTTTTTTACGAACAAAACAGGAGCGCCCCAAGGAGAAGTACTAGGGCGTATAAAGCCTTTATCAAGAAGCTCTTGAAGTTGACTCGAGAGCTCTTGCATCTTAGAGGGTGCTAAACGGTAAGGAGACTTAGTGACGGGCGTAGAGCCAGGACTAAATCGATACGAAAGTCGACAGAACGAGCAGGAGGCGAACCAGGAAGATCGTCAGGAAACACATCGGCGAAATCACATACAACAGGGACGTCGCTTATGCTTGGTCCTTTGTCCATCTTTTCTACAATATGGGCGAGAAAGGCGAAGGTACCCTTGCGTAAGCATTTGTTCGCTTGGATACACGACATAAGCTTGAGACGTTGAGAAGGTTTCTCACCATACACGTGTAGGGAATCACCGTTTGGAAGAGGAAGGCGGATAAACTTTTCAGAACAAACAACTTCAGCACGAACTCGCCTAAGCCAGTCCATGCCTACTATGATGTCAAAGCTATCCATTTGCATAGGTATAAGATCGATTGAGAACGTATGGTCGTTAAGAATCAAGGAACAATTGGAAAGAACATAATCAACAATGACGGATTTACCATTAGCGACTTCGACAGCGAAAGATCTTGGCAACTTAGAGCGTTTACACATAAGCAATTGTTCGAATTCTAACGAAACAAAACTTCTATCGGGGCCAGTATCAAACAAACAAGAAGCATAAATATGGTTCTCAAGAAATGTACCAGTAATGACATCGTTTGCATTCTGAGCCTGAGCGGCAGTGATGACAAAAGCTCGGCCTCTAGCAGGTTGTTGAGCTTGTTGCTGCTTTTGTGGCGGCTGCTGCTGCTGCTGTTGTTGGGGTTGATTCTTTTGAGGGCAAACATTGGCGAGATGATTGAGATTGCCACACTTTAAGCATGCTCGTACAGGAGCAGCTTGAGGTTGAGCCTGGTTAGGAACAGGGTTTGCAACGAGAGCTTGGTTCTGGTTGTTTTGGGGTTGAGGGATGTTGCGGCATCGGTCGGCAAAATGACCATACCTATGACAGCTGGCGCATTTGCGGCACGGTGTGTTGGTAGGATGATGGTACAAACAGGTAGTACACTGGGGATGAGATCCAGTGTAGGCTCCTTTTGGTATTTCGGTGTTTGCGGGGGTAACGGCGGCTACTGTTTGTATGGGTACAGGGTTTGGCGGAGTGACGACCGCATAGTTCTGGCTTGAAGCCTTCCGCTTCTTGCCATAGTTTTTCTTTGTTTGGGAGGATGAAGGTTCAGCAGCGGTGGTAGTATCGATGGTATCAGTGACAGCTTGATGGGCACTCTTCGTTGAAACCTTGTCATAGGTTCCATGAAGAACGCAATTGTTGTTAAGTTCGGTGGCTATGCTAAAGGCATCCTCTATGGTTTTAGGACAAGCAGCGGCAACATGGTTAGTTAAGGAAGGTGCAACACAGCGAATGAACTTGGCTATGGTTTTAGGGACGGAGTCGACCTGTCCAGGACAAAGGACACTCAGTTGTTTGAAGCATGTAATCAGACCATCCATGTCGCTCCCCTTCTGCGTTAGGTTCCAAAATTTGTTCTCCAACTTTTGGAGTTCATGAGGAGGACAGAAGTGGTCTTTCATAAGCTGCTTAAGCTCGTCCCAAGGCATGGCATGTGCAACATCGTTTCCCCTCTTGTTGCGTTCGGTGGTCCACCACTCAAGTGCCCTCAAGCGGAAGACTCCAGTTGCATTCAAAGTTCTCAGGTTATCGGGGCATCCACTTTGCAGAAAGGTGAGCTCGATTGCATCGAACCAATTCATCATGGCGGTGGCGCCATCTTTCCCAGAAAACTCCAAAGGTTTACATGCCATAAATTGTTTGAATTGGAATGACGATCGAGGTGCATCCACCTTCGAGTCCACAAAGCCATGGGGAGAGTCGGGATTGATTTTGCGGATGACCTTAGCCATTTGCGCAGCCATAAACTTCATGCAATCCTTTTTCGACACTGATTTGGAGCTAGAACCCTTCTTTGATTGGAGCTTCTTGGATGCGTTGGACGACGTCTATAGGATCGAAAGAGAAGGAAAGGATGAGACTTGATCATAAAATAAGTTTGCAAGTTTAAGCATCTAAGCATGATGTAACACGTATGGTTCACATAATTAGCATGGATTCAACAAGTATAATCATGTATGAATGCGTAAAAAGAATATAAATTTAATTTGTTCACGAGAATTATTATTGTTTTTGATTGCGCGAGACGTGCGAATTGTGTAACGGTTTTGAAACGAACGAGGTAACAAGTATAAAATCACATATAAATTGAATCACATAAAAGAGTGGCTCATAAAACATAGGATTGTTTCGGGTAGAGAAACGTCGACTATTCCAAAGTGAATCGAAAGTCCTTTCAAATTAGAGAAACGTGCTTTGGCCTATAGGTAAGATACTCTCGTCGAGAAGCGATTAACGGTATCTTACCCTTCCAATTACTACACGTCTCTAATCGATTGAAACAATTGAAACTTTGGCGAGATCGAAAATCGAGGAATGGGACTTAATCGACAAGGTGCGGGTTTCACCCATAACTTGACAATTTCGTACCCTAATGTGGTTAGTACTCGTCGGGTCAAAATATAATTTCAACACTTTGACGCGAGTCCACTAGAGTTTGAATTGGAAATTTACCATTAAGATGTGGATTTCACTCCTAGCTTAATGGCGAAATTTCGTGCAAAATAAGAATAAGCGGAATGAGAGTCGTTCACCAAATTGTGGGTTTAACACCTATTTTGGTAAATTCGTCTCTTTTGTATAAAGAGGGTCTTCAAGTCTTCAAGTGTATTATGCAAAGTGTCTTAGGAAAGACATTATGTAAATATTAAGACCAAAAAGAAGAGAAAGAAGCAAAGTAGCAAGAATAACATTTTAAGCAAGAATCAAGAATGGTCAAAAATATGGTTCCTACTATAGACTAGGTCGAACATGGCAATTCTACCTAATTCCCTATAGTTATTGTAACGGTCCCCGAACCGGTTTGACCCGTTTCAGGAGCCGCGGGATAGAAAATCCCGTGGTATTTATTTAACAGTGGAAGTTTCTTCAGGATCATTTTAAAAACTGAAATATTTCCCGATTATTTTATTTCATAACTCGGGATAAAACCCGGTAATTTACAATCTTGAGATTTCACGGAGAAATCTTTTATTTTACAAAACATGTTTCTTTATTTTATACTGAGCCACTTCCTTAAGCTTGTAGTGCTACTCGGCACTTTTCCTGGATCACAACAGATCACCTGAAACATGTTTGAAAAAGGTTTTGTCAGCGGGAAATACTGAGTGAATCATTCTATTTACTAAAACGACTCGTTTGTTATAATTTTACAGTATTAAGAGAGATTACAATGTTTCAGATATCAAACCAACTACCCACAGTATTTGTCACTTGACCCATTGGCCCATTCGTCCAATGGTGTCTGTGACTATGGTCATATCACCCCTTGGCTAACTCGTTGTCCAATGGTGAAGATTATCAAGTAATGTATACAAAACCCCACATACCGGCTGTAACTTGGTGATTACATAAACTTAATCACTGTAATTATAACCTTTGAAAATAAATATGATTTCAAAAGTAATTTGATAAAAAGAGAATGACTCACATTGCAGATTTATTATGAACAGAGCTTAGCCTACTGATTTTGCCTTGATAACCTAGTTTAAATAATCATGCACACAAACTAGGTTAGTAACTTAATACAGCATTTACGATAACTCACGAGATTAAAACCCTCACAACGAATGACAAAGTGCGATACTTAAACATCCATTGAATTATCAACGAATGACAAAGCATAAACCCTAATGTGGGCAGCACTTAAACATCCATTGGATAGTTTAATCGATCGGACATTAAATCGTATCAGCGATCGAGTTATTACCCTGAATTGTGGCAGCACTTCGTGAATCGTGTGTGTGTTTTGTAGTGATTATATTATAACTCAGCGTATGTTTTGAGTTTTTACGTCGAATTAACACAGAATGTCAAGTCCCAGACTCTTGTATTTATACTTGAAAATCGGTTCCCCCGCGTGTCGCGGAGGGTGTCTCCGTTCCTGTCGCGTGTCGCGGGGCGTGTCAAAGTAGGGTAGGGTAGGTTAGTCACTGGTATAGGCCTGGTGAGTTGTTATTCGAACGTATCTCAAATTTGACAGCGTATTTCGAAGATAATTATCAATTAGGGTTTACCCCCCCTGAGTTTTAGGGGCCCTGATTCTAATTCCAATTATTCTGAAAATTTTAGGGATTATGCAGAATCACTTGGGTTTCTCAATTAAGGTTTCCTATTGGTCAAATTCAAATAATAAATAATACTTTTTGATGAGAGTTGTGACATTCTCCCCACCTTAATAAAAAAATCTCGTCCTCGAGATTTACTGGAATAAATGAGGACACTTTCGCTTCATTTCCGATTCCAGCTCCCAAGTGTATTCAGCTCCTCTCTTTGAATCCCATCTGACTTTGACTAAAACTAGTCGTTTGTGTTTGAGAAACTTGATCTTTCGATCCTCAATTTGAAGAGGTTTCTCAACAAATTTCAGCTTTTCATTTACCTCTATATCTCGAAGAGGTACTACTAGTGATTCGGCTGATAAGCATTTCTAAAGATTGGATACATGAAATACATCATGTACTCCAGCTAATTCTTCTGGTAGTTGTAAACGATAAGCAACTGGTCCTATACGTTGGATAACTGAAAATGGTCCTACGTACCTTGGACTTAGCTTTCCTTTCTTTCCGAATCTAACTACTCCTTTCCAAGGAGAAACTTTTAATAGTACTTTGTCTCCCACTTGGAATTCAAGTGGCTTGAGCCGATTATCTGCATAACTCTTCTGACGATCGCGAGCCGTCTTCAGTCTTTCCTTGATTTGAGTAATCTTATCAGTCGTCTCTTGCACTATTTCAGGACCTGACAATTGATTTTCTCCTATTTCTGCCCAACAAACTAGAGTTCTGCACTTTCTTCCATACAGTGCTTCAAATGGGGCAGTTTCAATACTTGAATGATAGCTATTGTTATAGGAGAATTCAATTAATGATAAGTGATCGTCCCAATTTCCACCAAAATCTATTACACATGCCCTGAGCATGTCTTCTAGAGTTTGGATCGTCCTTTCACTTTGTCCGTCTGTTTGTGGATGATATGCAGTACTCAGATTTAGTCGAGTTCCCATAGCTTGCTGGAATCTTTTCCAGAAATGAGAAGTAAAACGACTATCCCTATCCGAAACAATGGAGAGTGGAACTCCATGTAAGGATACGACTTCGTCTACATACAATTTTGCCAACCTTTCCATACTAAAGGTTTCTTTTATTGGTAGAAAGTGAGCAGATTTGGTTAGTCGATCTACAATTACCCAAATCGCATCATTACCTTTTCTTGTTTTGGGTAACTTAGTAACAAAATCCATTGTTATGAGTTCCCATTTCCATACAGGCATTTCTAGTTGTTGTAGTAACCCTGAAGGTTTCTGATGTTCTGCCTTAACTTGTGAACAAGTAAGACATTTAGAAACATATCGCGCTATATCCTTTTTCATTCCTATCCACCAGAAGTTCTTTCTTAAATCTTGGTACATCTTATTGTTTCCTGGATGCATAGTATACCTAGATTTATGGGCTTCTTCTAAAATCTTAGGTCTTAAGTCTCCCTGCTTAGGTACCCAAATTCTACTTTTGTGGAATCTCCAAATTCCATCTGCTCCTTGTTCTAATTCCTTTATTCGTCCTTTCATTCCTTCAGCATCATCCTTGATTGCTGTAGCTTGAACATTCTTCAATTGTTCCATTAAATCTATTTGTAGATTTAATCTGAGAGCACGAACCCGTCGTTGTTTCTCATGGTACTTACGACTTAAAGCATCTGCAACTACATTTGCCTTTCCTTCGTGATATTGAATATCACTGTCGTAATCACTTAGGATTTCCATCCATCTCCTTTGTCTCATGTTTAATTCTTTTTGCCCAAATATATATCTTAAACTCTTATGATCCGTATAGACAGTAAATTTACTTCCGTACATATAATGTCTCCAAATTTTAAGGGCAAAAATTACGGCTCCTAATTCTAAATCATGAGTCGTATAGTTCTCCTCGTGCTTTTTCAATTGTCTTGATGCATACACAATTACCTTCTTACGTTGCATAAGCACGCATCCCAATCCTAGTTTTGAAGCATCACAATATACTTCAAAATCTTCAGTTCCTTCTGGTAAGGCTAAGATCGGTGCATTTGTTAATTTCTGTTTCAAAATCCTAGAGGCTTCTTCTTGTTTAGGTCCCCATTCAAACTTAACTGCTTTACATGTTAACTTAGTTAATGGTACGGCTATCTTGGAAAAATCCTTAATAAACCGTCGATAATATCCAGCTAAACCTATAAAACTTCTAATTTCCATTGCGGTTTGCGGAACCTTCCAATTGGTGATTGCCTCTATTTTAGCAGGATCTACGTGAATACCTTCGTGATTCACCATGTGTCCTAGGAATTGCACTTCCTTTAACCAAAATTCACACTTCGAGAATTTGGCATAAAGCTTTTCTTTTCTTAACAAAGTTAAGAGTGCATGAAGGTGTTCACAATGCTCTGTCTGACTTTTGGAATAAATAAGTATATCGTCTATAAAAACAATTACAAATTTATCCAAATATGGTTTACAGATCCTATTCATCATGTCCATGAATGCAGCAGGTGCATTTGTTAACCCAAAGGGCATGACTATAAACTCGTAATGACCATACCTAGTTCGGAAAGCAGTTTTAGGTATGTCTTCTTCTTGTACCTTCAATTGATGATATCCATAGCGTAAGTCAATCTTAGAAAAATATCTAGCTCCTTGAAGTTGATCAAACAGATCATCAATCCTAGGTAATGGGTATCGATTCTTAATTGTAACCTTATTTAATTCTCTATAATCGATACACATTCTCATTGAACCATCCTTTTTCTTAACAAATAGCACTGGTGCTCCCCACGGGGATGAACTGCGTTGTATGAATCCTTTACTTAGTAATTCATCTAATTGCTTTTTCAGTTCTAACATTTCTGTGGGTGCTAACCGATAAGGTGCCTTGGCTATCGGTGTAGTTCCTGGAATTAGATGAATTCTAAATTCCACTTCCCTATCTGAGGGTAATCCTGGTAACTCTTCTGGAAATACATCTGGGTATTCTGAGACTACTGGTATTTCCCTATGTTCTTTACCCTTAGTGCTAATGATTACCGAAATCAGATACACTATTCCTTGCTTTCGTTCATAATTAGCAACTTTCATTACTGATATGAACTTCATGGGCTTACGTGGTTTATCTCCTGTAATCCTAATTACTTCTCCGGTGGGTGATTGAATTTCTATGGAATTCTGATCACAAAGGATTCGAGCATGGTTGGCTACTAACCAATCCATTCCTAATACAACATCAAATTCGGCTAAGTTCATAGGTAATAGGTTTGCAGAGAATTTATGTCCTAAAAGTTCTATATTTTCTTCCTGCAAAACTTTATCTATTTTAACTGAATTTCCGTCTAATCTGTCTAAGTTGAGTTAAAGGTAAGCTAAGAGTTTGGCAGAATGAAGTATTTATAAAACTTCGGTTTGCACCAGAGCCAAATAATACTTTTGCGTAAATGTTGTGAACTAAGAACGTACCAGCTATCACGTCAGGAATGAGTTCTGCCTCCTGAGTAGTTAGCTGGAATGCTCTGACATTCTTCTTTGTAGCTCCATCTGCTGGTTTAGCTTTGTTGTCTGCTGGTTTGACCAATTTTGGGCAATCTGGCCTGAAATGTCCAGTTTCTCCACAATTGTAACAAATTGTGGATTTCTTCCTACAGTTTTCTTCACGATGTCCTACCATTTTGCAAAAGTTGCAAGTTATATTACATCTTCCAAAATGTTTCCTTTTGCAATTTCTGCAGAATGGCGGATTTGAGGGTGGCCCTGTTCCTCTTCTCTTGAAGTTACTATTATTACCCGTACGAAATCCTTGGGTAATTTTCTGAGCCAGTTCTTTCTTTCTGTCTTCATCTCTTGTGCGCACCAGTTCGTCGGTTAAGGTGTTAGCTAATTCCACAGCATCGTCAATAGTACGAGGTCTCGCAGCTTTAACAATGTTACGGATTTCACTAATTAGTCCCCAAATATAGCGAGAAATGAGTACCGGTTCTGGCGAAGCCAGCGTTGGTACTACTCTAGCATATTCAAAGAATGTCGAAGTATAACCGCGACAATCTACACCCATCATATGATGATTTAGGAACTTATTTGTCATTTGTTCTTTTTCGTACTCGGGACAGAATTTTCTTTCTACAAGATTCTTAAATTCTTTCCAGTTCATGGCATAAGCCATATTTCTCCCTTTAGCTTGTAATACTGTGTTCCACCATTCTAGCGCCCCTTCTTTAAAAAGATTTGACGCATACATGACCTTGTCGTCCTTGTCACATTTACTTATTGCAATTACTGCCTCGGTTTTCTCTAACCAACGCAGTGATGCAGTTGCTCCTTCATTGCCTGCAAATTCAGTGGGTTTACAAGCAAGGAATTCTTTGAAAGTGCAACCAGGCGTTGCAGCTTTCATTTTCTTAGGGAGCGGGGCTTGCCGTGGTTCATTATCATGATTAACATGATCATTGCCTCCGTTTACGCTATTACTGAAGTTATCTTCAGAAATATGTTTACTAGGAACGATTTTTTGCGGTTCAATTGGATTCTTTACAGCAGCAACGATTGCTGGAATAGCATTGGCTATCCCTTGAGCAACAATATTTTTGATATCTTGTCTAGTCATATATTGATCCCCTGGATGTTGCTCAGACTGATTAACCTCATTTACTGGTTCATTACCAATGTTTGCCATCTGATAATTAATATATATAATTTTATTAGTATCTGATAAATAACAATTATACACAAAAACAAATAATACACGTATAGTCAAAACTATCGATTTCTCGATTTCATTTTATATCTTTATAGTATTCATCACTACACACCAATATCATACAGAGTTTTATTTGTAGTTATTTTACAGACTAATTTCACTATTACTTTTACTATTACACAACCACAGTTTCACCATCCTACTATCTCTTGTCACTTGGCTTTTTAAATACGAAGTTCCCTTTCATCATACTTCTAGGCAATTTGTCCCCCTATCTCCCGGATTCTATTTCCCGCATTCATTAACTCTTCGCCAAAATGGCGGAGTTCTGCTAAATTCTCGTTACTCATGGGTGGATTTGGTAATGGTTCTGGGTCGAACTGAGGAAGAAAGGAATAAGGACTATTGATTAGGTTTTGAAACTGCCAATCATTTGTCCACCATTCGTCTATCCCCAGAGGTTGAGTATGGATTATAGGGTCTGGAATTGCTGGTTCTAAGTTTATTGGTAGTTGATTTTCAATAGTAGGGTACAGATTATTATTAATTGGCCTGACAACATCACAGCTTGCCAATGCCCGATCTAATTCCTCCTGAAAAGGTAACTCCTCCACTTTTCTAGAACTTTCTCCGACTTCCCTCTGGATTTGCCTAGAACTTCCTCCATAGTCCATTCCTGGTGGCCTAGAATCTTTTCCCAATTCCATTTCTAGTGACCTAAAACCTTCACTGACTTTAACCCCTTTTCCTTTGTCTAAAGGATTTTCTATTTTAGGAATTTTCCTGGTTGTAGGCTTCCTCCTACGCACACGTCTCCATCCCACAAATCTCCTCCTCTTCTTGGGTTTAGGTTTCTCTGGAAGTGGTGAAGCATTGAATTCAACAGGTTCTTCTATGTCCGGTATATACCTATTGAAATCTCGGGAAACCGCTATTTTTACTGGATAGAGATTTAGGTTTTGAAGGGCGTCAGACAAGTTGTTCATGCTGTTTAGCAAAATACCCATAATTAAAAATTATAACAAAATTTTATAGAAAACTTTTAAATATTATTTCAGACTGGGTAACGATAAAATAACTGAAAATTAAAACACACTTGGTTTTATTGTAAATTTATTTATTTACTGAATAAGGTTTCTAGACTTGTAGATAATAAAGGTGCTAATACTTGGGAAAAAATATTTAAAGATTTGCATTAACTGCTACAGTAGCTAGCATATAAAGATCTGCCCATTTCTCATCTAGCTTGTCCTCCCAAGGTGTTTTATTGGTTAATTCCTGGGTCTCCTGATTAACTTTCTTTTCTCGTATTTTCCTTATTTCCTCCTGACTTTTCCTAATAATCAAACTTCTTTTATTAGGAGAAAGTGGTTTCTCATAATGTGCCTTTCTCACAAATATTCCTTCTTCAGGAATTACTGAGTGATTTGAGGATTTGGGTTGGGATGAATTCCCGTTGGATGACCTATCTAGTTTAAGATAGATGTTTGACAGCTTTTGTTTACCCATACTGTAACTAACAAATAATCAGTTAATAAAACACATAATCACATAATTGGCAATCATTAAGTATTTCTAAATACTTAATAGGCTTAAATCAGTGGCTCTGATACCACCTTTTTCTGTCACGGCCCCCGAACCGGTTTGACCCGTTTCAGGAGCCGCGGGACAGAAAATCCCGTGGTATTTATTTAACAGCGGAAGTTTCTTCAGGATCATTTTAAAAACTGAAATATTTCCCGATTATTTTATTTCACAACTCGGGATAAAACCCGGTAATTTACAATCTTGAGATTTCACGGAGAAATCTTTTATTTTACAAAACATGTTTCTTTATTTTATACTGAGCCACTTCCTTAAGCTTGTAGTGCTACTCGGCACTTTTCCTGGATCACAACAGATCACCTGAAACATGTTTGAAAAAGGTTTTGTCAGCGGGAAATACTGAGTGAATCATTCTATTTACTAAAACGACTCGTTTGTTATAATTTTACAGTATTAAGAGAGATTACAATGTTTCAGATATCAAACCAACTACCCACAGTATTTGTCACTCGACCCATTGGCCCATTCGTCCAATGGTGTCTGTGACTATGGTCATATCACCCCTTGGCTAACTCGTTGTCCAATGGTGGAGATTATCAAGTAATGTATACAAAACCCCACATACCGGCTGTAACTTGGTGATTACATAAACTTAATCACTGTAATTATAACCTTTGAAAATAAATATGATTTCAAAAGTAATTTGATAAAAAGAGAATGACTCACATTGCAGATTTATTATGAACAGAGCTTAGCCTACTGATTTGCCTTGATAACCTAGTTTAAATAATCATGCACACAAACTAGGTTAGTAACTTAATACAGCATTTACGATAACTCACGAGATTAAAACCCTCACAGCGAATGACAATGTGCGATACTTAAACATCCATTGAATTATCAACGAATGACAAAGCATAAACCCTAATGTGGGCAGCACTTAAACATCCATTGGATAGTTTAATCGATCGGACATTAAATCGTATCAGCGATCGAGTTATTACCCTGAATTGTGGCAGCACTTCGTGAATCGTGTGTGTGTTTTGTAGTGATTATATTATAACTCAGCGTACGTTTTGAGTTTTTACGTCGAATTAACACAGAATGTCAAGTCCCAGACTCTTGTATTTATACTTGAAAATCGGTTCCCCCGCGTGTCGCGGAGGGTGTCTCCGTTCCTGTCGCGTGTCGCGAGGCGTGTCAAAGTAGGGTAGGGTAGGTTAGTCACTAGTATAGGCCTGGTGAGTTGTTATTCAAACGTATCTCAAATTTGACAGCGTATTTCGAAGATAATTATCAATTAGGGTTTACCCCCCCCCCCCCCCTGAGTTTTAGGGGCCCTGATTTTAATTCCAATTATTCTGAAAATTTTAGGGATTATGCAGAATCACTTGGGTTTCTCAATTAAGGTTTCCTATTGGTCAAATTCAAATAATAAATAATACTTTTTGATGAGAGTTGTTACAGTTATGCTCTGATACCAATCTGTCACACCCCAACCAATGGCGGAATCATCGGAGTGGGACTAGTTCGAGATTTCAAGAGATTTCATAACACTATTTGTGACAATATTTAATTCAACCATTTTCATTTCATAATCAAATTGTCAAAACGATACAAGGAAATCCAAATAACAACATTGTTCAAACATAACATAACAAAATTGATACAACACTTTAAACCTAAATGTCTAAGTGAGTATCTAGGCATCTTTGCTAGTCCATTTCATAGCATCATCAATCCTCAACCTGTAACATGTTTAAAATACAATTCAATGCAAAAGCAAAGGCGAGTATACAAGTTTCAGAATAAGTATAAGTTTAAAAGTTAAAAACGAATCCACATGGTAACTTAGTTTATACAAGAGCATCATACAAGGCATGCGATATTTCTAGTCAACCCTCTGTTTACACAAAAATGATATAATTCAACATGACCTCTCATTCACGGGTGGTGCGTTACTCCTAGAGCGCTATACATGTCAAATGGAGGCTAATAATAAGCTAATGACTATTGTATCACATAAGAATCACCCAAGTATAAGCATCAAACATACAACATAGCATACATGTATAAGGATTGTTTTCGTGCATTTGCATAAAGAATAAGTTTAAGTGTCGTTTTATAATTTAACATGTTACACCCCAAAAGTGGTAAACATAAAAAGGGGGTTTGCGAGTATACTCACGGTTTTGCAAGTCTTCTACTTGTGAATCCGCGAGTGAGTTGTTGTTGATTAGGAGGTTGGAACACCAAGTCCTTCTACGCGAAGAAACAAAGTGTATGAGTTTCGGAGATTAACGGTAGATTAAGGATTTAGGAATTTAAACCACAAGAACTTAAACATATGAAAATAAACATCCTTAACATATGATGTTTGGATGATAAACTTACTACTTGACAATGCCCACTTGTTCATCATCATGGTTCGGTTTGTTAAGTATATTACATATATTATATACATATTATTATGTCCAATATTTCAAGCATGAGGTAGAAGATTAAGATCTTCATTTAGGGACCTCTAAGTATCATGGAAACCATATAGGAGGTAGGAAAAACAAGCTTCCATTTAGGTACCTCTAAGTGTTCACCACTACACTTGATGTAAAAACATACAAGGAGGGTCATGAACTATAAGTAATACAAGAATATTAAACACTAATCTAAGAGAAATCATCAAGAAATGTGGGGATTTTATGTAGGTTAACCCAAGTTAATCCTCAATCACACCTTCATCAAGCTTGAAGCTTAAACATCACTTGAGGGTTAAAAACCCTAAACAAAACAGAATGTATGTGAGGTTTAACCTCTAATTTCGAATGTCTCGGCCTTGTTTTTAAGCCCAACTAACCATACAAGTGGTTATGCGCATAAGGGCGTGGGTTTAAGATGAGTTAGACTCAAGTTGAACAAGTTTAGTAAAGATTAGATGAAATCAGAAGTGAACAGTGAACTTTGGAGCCTTTTTGCCAGAGTTCCAGGGACTTGTTTACTGTGAAAAACCCATGGTATCGAAGCTAAGGTCAATCCAAGCACATAGGAAAAAGAATTGACTAAATCGGATAAGAAACGAAGAAGTTATGCATACTTTTATGAAGTAGTATGCTTCTGTCCGAATCTTCTGATGTTGCAGCTGATTATGGTGATTTGAGGGTGATTAGGAGAGTTTGCAAAGTGATTTTAGCTTGGAGGAGGCCTTGGTTTTATAGGGTTTGAAGGGGGTTGGTTGGTGGTTGAGTTTTAATGCAAGAAACACAACAAAACACCCAACTAACTCTCAAAAATGGTCCAATTCGCAATCAGAACTTAGCTGGCTGTGGATTACACCCTCTGGCGGGGTGCGAGAGAGAACCAAGGGCGGTCGCGGGGTGCCAGAGACCATCAGTTCAGCACTTCTAGTTTTAGGAATGACATTTTGGTCCCTTTAGTTTATAAATTAGGGTTTTAGGGTATTTTAAGGGTATTTTATGTAATTTAAACATAGTTTAGGGATAAATTAAGTATGACGAACATAAACCAAGTATAATTAGGTGTAGAATGTTGTATTTAAGTATCGTATACGTTCAAAAGACGTTTTATGCATAAGTTTCACATATTGGCAAGTTTAGCACATAGTTTCCAAAAATTACGAGTAAGCATCAATTGTTTCACGAAATTGAATGTATGAGCATGTATAAAGTATGTATAGCATGAATTTAACGAAATACGAGTTTTATTTATGATCCAAGTCTCATATTTTACAACGGTTACAAAGAGAGAACGATTATAAGAACACAAGACTTCCAAAAATAGAAATACAAATAAGACTTTATATTTATGGAAAGTATGAAGAAGCAGGGCGTTACAGTCTTCCCTCCTTTAGGGAATTTCGTCCCAAAATTTAGGAAGAAGTAGCGAAAAGATAGGGATACTATGTCTTTATTTCACTCTTGAGTTCCCAAGCAAATTCAGCGCCGTGTTTTCCTTCCCATCGAACCTTAACGATAGGAATTTTACTGCGCCTCAATAACTTGACTCCTTGATCCATGATTTCAACGGGTCTTTCCACAAAATGCAAGGTCTCGTTGACTTGGAGGTCCTTAAGTGGGACTTGAAGTCCTTCATCAGCTAGACACTTCTTTAGATTGGACACGTGGAAGACATGGTATACATTGTTGAGTTCTTTAGGCAGGTCCAGTCTATACGCAGCCTTGCCAATCCTTTCGAGAATCTTGAAAGGACCAACATAGTGAGGTGCGAGTTTCCCTTTCTTGTCAAATCGAACCACGCCCTTCCAAGGGGATACCTTGAGAAGTACGAAGTCATCTGTCTCGAATTCCAAGGGTTTGTGACGCTTGTCGGCGTAACCCTTTTGTCGGCTCCTGGCTTTCAGTAAATTTTCTCGAACTTGTAAAATCTTGTCCGTCGCTTCTTGTATAAGCTCGGGACCAGTGAATTGAGATTCACCAATCTCGTGCCAACTACTAGGCGAACGGCACTTGCGACCATACAATGCTTCGAAAGGTGCCATTTGAATACTCGCATGATAGCTGTTATTGTACGAGAATTCGACCAAAGGCAAGTGTGAATCCCAGTTGCCACCAAAATTTATTACGCATGAACGAAGCATATCCTCTAATGTTTGGATAGTACGCTCGGTTTGACCGTCTGTCTGAGGATGAAAAGCGGTGCTAAGGTTAAGAGCAATACCCATAGCAGATTGAAAAGTTTGCCAAAGACGAGACGTAAAACTAGCATCACGATCGGAAATGATGTCTATGGGGATACCATGACGACAAATGATCTCATCAGTGTAGATTCTAGCCAATTTCTCGACTTTGAAATCCTCACAAATGGGAAGAAAATGAGCTGATTTGGTCAATCAATCAACGATCACCCAAATACTGTCATGACCAGAAGAAATACGAGGAAGCTTAGTTATAAAGTCCATGGCGATGCTCTCCCATTTCCAGATAGGAATCTCTGGTTGTTCGAGTAAGCCAGAGGGACGTTGATGCTCAGCTTTGACTTTCGAGCAGGTAAGACATTTCGCAACATAAGAGGCGATATCTCTCTTCATTCCAGGCCACCAATAGGATGTATGCATATCGTGGTACATCTTATCAGCACCAGGGTGAACGGAATACCTTGTTTTGTGTGCCTCATTCATGAGAAAGTCTCGGAGGTTTTCACGATTAGGGATCCAGATACTATTGAGATAGTATAGAATACCATCGGATTTAGACACGAGCTCATGTTCCTTAGCGCCTCGTATCTCAACAGAGAGACTACCTTCGTTAATGGAGGCATATTGGGCTTCACGAATACAGTTTTGAAGATCGTTAACAAGTTGGAGACAACGAATACCCTTCACATGAGTCTTACGACTAAGCGTGTAGGCTACTACATTCGCTTTACCTGGATGGTATTTGATTTCGCAGTCGTAGTCGTTTAATAGTTCCACGCAACGACGTTGACGCATGTTCAGTTATTTTTGGTCGAATATATGTTGAAGGCTCTTATGGTCGGTGAAGACCTCACACTTAGTACCATAAAGGTAGTGTCGCCAAATTTTCAACGCAAAAACAACTGCGCCAAGTTCAAGGTCGTGAGTAGTATAGTTCTTCTCATGTATCTTGAGTTGCCTCGACGCATAAGTGATGACCTTGTCTCGTTTCATAAGCACACAACCAAGTCCAAGGTTTGAAGCATCGCAGTATACGACGAAGTCGTCGTTACCATCAGGAAGCGCGAGAATATGAGCATTACAAAGCATCTCCTTGAGCGTTTTAAAAGATTCCTCTTGTTCGGGAGCCCAAACAAAAGGTTTCTCCTTTTGAGTCAAAGAGGTCAAAGGAACAGCGATCTTCGAGAAGTTAGAGATAAAACGACGATAATAACCAGCAAGACCAAGAAAAGAACGAATTTCAAACGGAGACTTAGGTGCGATCCAGTTCTTCACATCTTCGATTTTAGCAGGGTCAACGTGAATACCAAGTTCGTTGACAGTATGACCAAGGAAATGAACCTCTTTTAACCAAAATTCGCACTTGGAGAATTTGGCGTATAGACGTTCAGTACAAAGAAGTTCAAGGATAAGACGCAAATGTCGCTCATGCTCTCCTTGTGTCTTGGAATAGATAAGAATATCGTCGATGAATACGATTACGAAACGGTCCAAGTATGCTTTGCACACGCAGTTCATCAAATCCATGAAAACAGCAGGTGCATTGGTCAAACCAAAGGGCATGACCACAAACTCGTAATGACCATAATGTGTACGAAAGGCGGTCTTAGGTATATCTTCTTCAAGAACTCTAAGTTGATGATACCCAGAATGAAGATCGATCTTTGAAAAGCAGGTCGCGCCTTGCAGTTGATCGAAGAGATCGTCAATACGAGGCAGAGGGTATCGGTTCTTGACAGTAAGCTTGTTGAGCTCACGATAGTCAATACACATTCGAAATGACCCATCTTTCTTTTGATGAACAAAACAGGAGCGCCCCAAGGAGAAGTACTAGGGCGTATAAAGCCTTTATCAAGAAGCTCTTGAAGTTGACTCGAGAGCTCTTGCATCTCAGAGGGTGCTAAACGGTAAGGAGACTTAGTGATGGGCGTTGCGCCAGGCACTAAATCGATACGAAAGTCGACAGAACGAGCAGGAGGCGAACCAAGAAGATCGTCGGGAAACACATCGGGGAAATCACGTACAACGGGGACGTCGCTTATGCTTGGGCCTTTGTCCATCTTTTCTACAATATGGGCGAGAAAGGAGAAGGTACCCTTGCGTAAGCATTTGTTCGCTTGGATACACGAAATAAGCTTGAGACCTTGAGAAGGTTTCTCGCCATACACGTGTAGGGAATCACCGTTTGGAAGAGGAAGGTGGATAAACTTTTCAGAACAAACAACTTCAGCACGAACTCGCCTAAGCCAGTCCATGCCTACTATGATGTCAAAGCTACCCATTTGCATAGGTATAAGATCGATTGAGAACGTATGGTCGTTAAGAATCAAGGAACAATTGGAAAGAACGGATCGACAGCGACGGATTTACCATTAGCAACTTCGACAGCGAAAGATCTTGGCAACTTAGAGCGTTTACACATAAGCAATTGTTCGAATTCTAACGAAACAAAACTTCTATCGACGCAAGTATCAAACAGACAAGAAGCATAAATATGGTTCACAAGAAACGTACCAGTAATGACATCGTTTGCATTCTGAGCCTGAACGGCAGTGATGACAAAAGCTCGGCCTCTAGCAGGTTGTTGAGCTTGTTGTTGCTGTTGTGGCGGCTGTTGCTGCTGTTGTTGGGGTTGATTCCTTTGAGAGCAAACATTGGCGAGATGATTGAGATCGCCACACTTGAAGCATGCTAGTACAAGAGCAGCTTTAAGCATGAGGTAGAAGATTAAGATCTTCATTTTGGTACCTCTAAGTATCATGGAAGTCATATAGGAGGTAGGAAGAACAAGCTTCCATTTAGGTACCTCTAAGTGTTCACCACTACACTTGATGTAAAAACATACAAGGAGGGTCATGAACTATAAGTAATACAAGAATATTAAACACTAATCTAAGAGAAATCATCAAGTAATGTGGGGATTTTATGTTGATTAACCCAAGTTAATCCTCAATCACACCTTCATCAAGCTTGAAGCTTAAACATCACTTGTGGGTTAAAAACCCTACACAAAACAGAATGTATATGAGGTTTAACCTCTGATTTCGAATGTCTCAGCCTCGTTTTTAAGCCCAACTAACCATACAAGTGGTTATGCGCATAAGTACGTGGGTTTGAAATGAGGTAGACTCAAGTTGAACAAGTTTAGTAAAAATTAGATGAAATCAGAAGTGAACAGTGAACTTTGGAGCCTTTTTGCCAGAGTTCCAGGGACTTATTTACTGTGAAAAACCCATGGTATCGAAGCTAAGGTCAATCCAAGCACATAGGAAAAATAATTGACTAAATCGGATAAGAAACAAAGAAGTTATGCATACTTTTGTGAAGTAGTATGCTTCTGTCCGAATCTTCTGATGTTGCAGCTGATTATGGTGATTTGAGGGTGATTAGGAGAGTTTGCAAAGTGATTTTAGCTTGGAGGAGGCCTTGGTTTTATAGGGTTTGAAGGGGGTTGGTTGGTGGTTGAGTTTTAATGCAAGAAACACAACAAAACACCCAACTAACTCTCAAAAATGGACCATTTCGCGATCAGAACTTAGCTGGCTGCGGATTACACCCTCTGGAGGGGCACGAGAGAGAACCAAGGGCGGTCGCGGGGTGCAAGAGACCATCAGGTCAGCAGTTCTAGTTTTAGGAATGACATTTTGGTCCCTTGAGTTTATAAATTAGGGTTTTAGGGTATTTTATGCAATTTAAACGTAGTTTAGGGATAAATTAAGTATGAGGAACATAAACCAAGTATAATTAGGTGTATGAATGTCATATTTAAGTATCGTATACGTTCAAAAGACGTTTTATGCATAAGTTTCACATATTGGCAAGTTTAGCACATAGTTTCCAAGAATTACGAGTAAGCATCAATTGTTTCATGAAATTGAATGTATGAGCATGTATAAAGTATGTATAACATGAATTTAACGAAATACGAGTTTTATTTATGATCCAAGTCTCGGAGTTTACAACGGTTACAAAGAGAGAACGATTACAAGAACACAAGACTTCCAAAAATAAAAATACAAACAAGACTTTCTATTTATGGAAAGTATAAAGAAGCAGGGCGTTACACCTAAAAACACAAAAGAAAGTGTACTTTTTAAAACACAATGCACTTAAAACACCTAAAACGCAATGCACAAAAAACACAAACAAATGTCTTATTTCTAAAACGCAATGGCCAGAAAACACTTAAAATGTAAAACGCAATGCACCAAAAACACAAAGAAATGTCTTATTTATAAAACGCAATGGCCAGAAAACACTTAAAAATGTCTCATTTCTAAAACACAATGGCCTAAAAAAACAAAAGAAAGTGTTCTCTCTAAAACACAATGGACTGAAAACATCTAAAAATGTGTTTTACCTAAAACGCAATGACTAAAAACACTTCAAAAATGTGTTTTTCTAAAACGCAATGGCCAGAAAACACATAAAAATGTCTTAGTTCTAAAACGCAATGGCATAAAAACATCAAAGAAAATGTTCTCTCTAAAATGCATTGAACCAGGACAATAGTTTTGTCTGTGAATTGTCTGAACCAGGAATGCAGTCCTAAAACGCAATGGCATAAAACTGTCTACCCAGCCAGGGGCTCTGCCCCTTGAACCCCGCCAGGGGCTGCCGCCCCTTGGACCCTGCTACCAGGGGCGCTGCCCTCGGACCCCCATCAAGATCGTAAAACGCAATGACTAAATCAAAAACCCAGATCGTAAAAATGAAATTAAAGAATTTCTTACATGGATCGAAGCTAATTTCTTCAACGATTGACGAAATTTGAATGACAGAAACACTTATCAGCGATCGAATCGAACGGATCGAGTGATTATCTTCAAAATCATGGGAAAAACGATATTTTGAATGAAATTAAACTGGGTTTTCTTCAAAAAAAAAAGCTGAAGAACACGTTGATCGGGTGTTTGAATCATTGATTGGTGATGAAAATCGCACTATAATGTAGTGATTATTAAGATAGAAAGTGAAGAAATAGTTGAAGATGGTGGGTTTTGAAAATGGTGGGTTTTGAAGTTACTGTGGAGAAGAAGGAAGAAGAGAGGATCTGATTGACTAAAATACCCTTCCTATTTATTTTAAATTTTGCCACATATCATAATCCTATTGCTTCCTATCCTTCGTAGGCAAAATAAACTTCCTATTTGATCCTCACCCTTGTCCTATATAGAAACATGTAAATCATAAAACGAAAAATAGCATAAAAGCTCCAAGAACTAAATAAATATGAGAAAATCATGAAAATAATCATTTTCTTAGGTGCGTTACACATATATAGTCATGTCAGAAACAAATAACTCAGTTAGCCACGAGACGCTTGTCTACTTTTACTCGCAGGCTTTTTCCATTAATGATGATATTGTGATACGCAACACCATAGAGCGTATGTATCATTATTCGTTCTATAAAATATTTAGTATTTAGGCGAGCAAAAATAATTACTCAACCCATGATTCACGTATCTCACGGCTGTGTGTGTGAAATTGTTTTGACACACTAAGAAAATGGCTAGTTTTGTGATTTTCTCATATATTATTACCTTGTAAACATAATTCAGTGAGTAGAAAGAGAAAAAAAGTCCTCAGATACATACACCATATGCAAAGAAACAAAAACTGAGATAAGAAATAGCAATAACCTTTCTTACAAAAATTAAAATTAAAATAAAAATTAAAAATTAAAAAAAAAGGTAGATCCACATGAATAACATAATTACAGAATTGGCTACAAGGGCAACAAAAGTCTAAGTCAATGCACGAATTGGACCGCTAGATTTATTGATGTTTAATTGAAGTCACTATCCTGACAGAAACAAGTTACTGGACTGTTCTAGTCCATGACGTGTGGACCACCAAGGAGAAAAAATCAAGGGAAAATTACGAAAATGTCGGTTAACTAAACTTGTTTTCAAATTTGTCACGCTTCTGCGTCCTTGGAGCGTCGCATCATGCGTGGGGTGCGTCCTTCAAGCCAGTGGCGGACCCAGGAAATTTTCCATGGGGGTGCGGAACATTTTTTTTAAATTTTAGGCCCCAATGTATATAAGTAAAAAAATCGGTTCGTATCGGGTCGGGTCCGGTCGGGTCGGGTCATGTAAAACAAAAGAATATCAAACTAAATTTATATAATCATCAAAAACACGTCAAACCTTGTTACAAACATAATTAAAACGTCGCCCTACGGCTATAAAAAAAGACAAAATATCATCACTAACAAAATATAACCCACCATAACATAATGAAAAACAAAACGAAGCACATGTCCACTGTGGTTAGTATGTGTCTATAATAGGTTGTGGTTAGTATGCGGCTATAATAGGCTGCTGGTGGTGGATCATATCAACCAAAAATCATCAAAAAATCAACCAAAAATCATCAAAAATAACAAAGAAACTTACCCGTGTTCGATCGGCGGTGATATGGTGGCTGATTACGGTGGTATGCGGCTGCTGACTGTTCACTGTGTCGCTGTTGATATTATGAACTTCTGAACGCTGGCGTGCAGGGACGATGTAGAGAGCGGGATATAATATGTAAGGGTTTTGGGCTTGTTTATTTTATTTTAGTTTGAAATATTGTTGATTTGTTGGGTTTGTTTATTGGGCTAAGACTTAGTAGTGGGCTAGTTAAATGTATTGGGTATTTGGGTTTAGTTATTTAGGTATTAAAAGTTGTATAATTTAGGTAGTATTTTTAAAAAAATAAGAGTTTACTAAAAAACATTTTAAAATATAAATCGATAACACTTTTTACCTAAGGGGTGCGGTCGAAAAATTCCAAGGAGATAACACTTTTTACCTAAGGGGTGCGGACAGAAAATTCCAAGGGGTGCGGAAGAAAAATTCCAAGGGGTGCGGACGGGATTTTCGACGGAACTTAGCACTAAATTTTTTTTTTCTCGGGGGTGCGCCCGCCCACCTTGGGCTGGCTATAGGTACGCCCCTGCTTCAAGCACGGGATGCGTCCTTAGAGCGAAACGCAATAAAAAATGGTCACATGGCCACGGGATGCGTCCTTCAAGCACAGGATGTGTCCTTGGAGTACGGGATGAGTCGGGCAAGTCTCTGAACCGTCCGGCGAGTTTTCCAGCGAGTTGCAGATTTCCGACGAGTTTTCCGGCAAGTTATTTCATTGAAAGGAACCTCCATGAGAGAGGTTGACGAGTGATTCTTCAGTGTATATACTTTGACTCTTTCGACAACTACAAACTGACGAATCTCAGTTTCACTGATTCTGAATCTTGAAGATGATCGTCAGATGCAGTGTCTCTCACCTTCATTCTCATCATAATCAAACACCCACCTTTTCACGCATCCTCCATTTCTCTCAGGTCTCTTCCACATACGGCGGTGCTCAGTTTCAATGAAATAACTCGCCAGAAAACTCGTCGGATCTCTGCAACTCGCCGGAAACCTCGCCGGACGCTTCAGAAACTTGCCCGACTCATCCCGTGCTCCAAGGACGCATCCCGTGCTTGAAGGACGCATCCCGTGGCCACGTGTCCATTTTTTATTGGGTTTCGCTCTAAGGACGCATCCGGTGCTTGAAGGACGCATCCCGCGCATGATGCGACGCTCCAAGGACGCACGAGCGTGACAAATTTGAAAACACGTTTGGTCGGTCAACCGACATTTTCGTAATTTTCCCAAAAATCAAACTGATAGATTACATTATGATAATATCATAGTGACAGATGGAATCTTGGCCCCCCCAAAGTGATCTAGGACCATCAGTGGATCTAAAAAAGATAAGAGTTCACTTACTGGTTATGCTATTCACACACACACACCAAAAACTATTGTCTTTACCTACTGTAGAGAAATGGCTGTTGAGGCCATTGTCTCTGTGGTTCTACACAACCTAACAAACTTACGGATCGAAGAATCAAATATATTTAAAAAGGTTAGAGATGAAGTAGAAAGGGTTGGCTTGGAGCTTAGGGAGATGAAAAGCATTTTAAATGAGGTAGAACATCAAGAACAAGGTGACAAGGTGCTTACAGAATGGATACTAAAGTTTCTAGACATAGTCTACCGCGCGAAGGATGACATAGAAACTTTTTCCCTCACAGAAACGCGCGTGAAAAATATGGGTTTGGTCAAGAAGCGGATATCCGTCACTGCGAACAAGTTCAAACTTTGCAGAGAAGTACCAGATGAGATGGTTGATTCTATGAACGTTCGCAGACTCAAATCCAAGATGAATGGAATCAGCAAAGAAATTCAAGAATGGAAAGATGGAAAACCTTCATTGGTACTGACACCTGTTCAAGGTTCTTATGCGATGAATCGCGATGAACAGCCATGGCAAGAGAGTGATGGTTATTATGCGCCAAAGAAGGAAGAAACCATCTTTAAGAAAGATGTTGAGAAGTTGGTGAAGCAGTTAACCAGCAATAGCAAACCACTTCAAATTATTTTGGTATTTGGAGAGGTTGGAACAGGGAAAACAGCTCATGTCAAGACGATATACAACAAGTTAGAGGTCAAGAACAAGTTTCCATGTCACGCTTTCGTAATCCTCACCACAAAGTGCTCGATTAGATATCTGATTATCACTATACTGCAACAAGTGACCAGCTTGAAGGCGAAAGATAAACTCAAAGATGAGGACTTGATGGTAAGGCTGAATGAGTTCTTGAAGGGTCAAAAGTACTTGATAGTAGTGATTGATGTAAAAAGTTCTGGTCTCTTGAAACAACTAAAAGACGTGTTGCCAGATACAAACAATGGAAGTAGGGTTGTGATCACCACCCCTGATGAAGAAGTTGCTTCATTTCCAGATGCAACAACTCATTATCATTTCAAACCTCTAGACATGGAAGATGGGTTAAAGTTTTTCATCAAGAAAGTATGGGGTCCAAAAGGAATCCCATTCACAGGTGATGTCATAGAGGATCTAAAGAACAAAATAGCCGAAACATGCAAAGGGACCCCTCTAAGGATAATAATGCTTGCTGGATTGCTATCAACTAGAAAAATGATGTATGAAGATTGGTTGAGTGTTTTTGAGCAACATGATTTTGCAGCGAAATCACCTTCGTTTGACATTTTAGCTTTCTGCTACAATGATCTTACGCCCCACGTTAAGCTATGTTTTCTTTATTTGGGACTTTTTCGAAAAGGATTTGAAATACCTGTGAGAAGGTTGTTTCGGTTGTGGCTTGCCGAGGGTTATGTAAAGCCATCAGAAGGGGTTGTTCTGGAGGACATTGTAGAGGGATATCTTGAAGAGCTTGTGAAGAGAAACATGGTGGAAATAACAAAAAGACGATCTGATGGGACTCCCAAAAGATGCAGAATGATTGGAGTTCTATATGACATCTTCATGCCGAAAGGTGTAGAAATAGGCCTCTTCCACCTCCACCAAATGTCGGACGAAAATCCAAATGCAACAACAGAACCTCGATTTGGAGTTCGCCGGGTGGTTGAATACACCAATATCAAAGACTACCCATCTACCAAACCTTTCAACCTGAATCTACGGTCCTACATATCCTTCAACGGAAGAAAGAAAGATACGCCTGCAGAAGAAGTAGGAACATTTTTAGAAAGAATCATTGGAGCAAGAGGTTTTGGATTACTCAGGGTGCTTGATTTAGAGGGTGTTTATCGACCACATTTACCAGAGAATCTGGGGAGCTTATTTCACTTGAGGTATTTAGGATTGAGATGGACTTTCTTAGACACTCTTCCGTCTTCACTTGGCGATCTGCTCTACCTTGAAACACTTGACATCAAGCACACACATATCACAGCGCTCCCAAGTTCTATATGGAATATGAAGCATCTCCGGCATCTTTGTCTGAACGGAGTTCGTCTAGATATACCTGTGCAGTCAACCAGACATAGTGCTCCTAGCCAGCTCCAAACTCTATGGGGTTTGTTCGTAGACGAGAAGATCGCAAGAAAGATTGGTTTAACTTTGAGCAGAATGACCAACCTACGAAAACTTGATCTGACAAGGCAGTCATCCTCAACGGTAAAAACAACGACCATCACAACGGCAACAACGACCACCACTACGACAACATGCCATTCATCCTCCTATGAAGAAATCGGTTTGTGGATTTCATCACTGTCGAGCCTTCGGTCTCTAAGATTGAGGTCCAAGGACAAAATGGGCCGGCCTTCAGAGCTCATCGTTAAACCTTTCTCGAGTCTTGTAAATCTCTCTCAACTGTACTTATTAGGAAGTTTACACAAATCTATTGATTGGTACCAGATGCCACCTGCACTCAAAGTTCTTACTTTGTCAGTCTCGCAGCTAGAAAAAGATCCCATGCCGACACTATCGCAGCTGCCGAGCTTGATTGTCCTGAGGCTTTTAGCTGCTTCTTATGTGGGAGAAGAAATGTGTTGTCCGGAAAACGGATTCCCTGCGCTCCAAGTTCTGAAGCTTTGGAAGCTGGAAAGGTTAAAAATTTGGACCGCGCATGGTGGAACAATGCCGAATCTACATACCTTAGACATTAGGTGTTGTAGAGAGCTAGAGGAGATTCCTGTAACCTTGCTGCAGATACAGAGTTTTGAGAATTTGATCTTGACAAATATGCCAAAGCAGTTTGTTTCTGGTACTCGAAAGAAAAAGAAGAAACACACCAAGATTGTGGAAAATGAATAGAGCGGCTGAGTAACGGTCCCACTAGTAAACCGAACCTTTATCTATCTTGACCTACCCTTGAAAGAGTCCAAACCCAAGTTGTATCTGATAGCTTTGAGCCTTAGTAGCAAATAGAGATTAGCCATGCTATGCACTAATATTCTATCTCATATGCATTTCTAATGTTCTATTCATCTGGTGCCCGTAAATACAGTTAGCCGAATAGCATAAATTCCTACTGATTTGTTTATATGTTTTTGTACCTTTTTTATTTGGTTTTAGGTAATTCGCCATCAGGACATGAAAATGTCATTAGAAGTTAATGAGGTACATGTTTGATTTTCGTATTCAAGTGGTGAAGAAAAGGAAATATAATGACATGACCACAATGTAAGAGATGATAGCAATGAAAATTTGCTACCAAGGGATAAGTAAAATGATTTTTGTTTTTAAGGGCATTGCTTTTATCAAAAAAAATCACAGAAATGCGATAGAAAACCAAGTGGTAAGTAGGGAAAATCAAGAAACATCAAAGTTCCATGAGGCGGAAACTCAAAATATAGAAGAGAACACTCTTCAAGAGAAAGTTGATAAAACTCTTAAATGAGAAAAACCATTATCAACCCGCCAATTACACCAATTTTGTGGATAAAAAACAACCTAAAAGTTAACGGGCCAATCCCACTTCCTATAACCCGTTTGCGTTCTAGTATAATCGACAACCACGGTTCTTCCACGTTTTCATGCGACTCTAGAACAAGTTTCAAATCACCGTTCTTCTCTTTTTCCTGCAAGTATTTGATGCATCTTTCAACTCTTTTTATTGTTGATTCCGCCACCACCTTGCGCATCTCTTTCTTGTCCTCTATATCCTTCATTTTTCTCATCTTGTATTCTGACATGACATCCACTAAACCCACCTTCCCTTTGCTTGATGACGACTCAAAACCTTTCCTCCGTTGCGGCCTTGTCGGTAGCGTGTCCTTGTTGGGGCCGTTGTTTAAATTGATGTCGGGAATGTTGCTTGATATCTCATCATTACCACCTGCAGCCTATTTCATTGAAATAAAAACATAATCAGTGAAGCAAATCTTAATATACGAATAAGTAAAGATGTACAAATAACAAAGATTACCTGCTTATTGTTGTAATCCGTCATGTTCTTCTCATATTCAGTCTTCCTTTTCTCAGCGTCGGCTACGTAAGGTGCTTTTTCCTATGTTTACACTACAATTGGCAAACAGTCGGGTCATGGGTCAAAACGGGTCAAATAAAAAAATGGTTGTTTTGGTTCGGGTTGAAACAGGTTCGAGTCGGAACGGGTTCGGGTCAAAAAAGGTTCGGGTCGGAACGGGTCCGGGTCCGGGTTGGAACGGGTTTCGGGTCAGGTCAGATTTTTTTTTTGTGATGACTAAACGATGCGTTAATCATTCATATCAGTGGCGGACCCAGAAATTTTTTTCATGGGGTGCGAAAATTTTAAAGGGTCATTTGTCAATCGATATATATATATATATGCATTTTGCCCGGGCCGGGTTGGGTCGAATCAGGTCAGATCATATAAAAAATGCATCAAACCAAATTTTATTTTATCAATAAAAGTACACCAAACGTTATTATAAGTTATAACAAACTCACGTAATAAAACGTAGTTGTTCCGTTTGAGTTTTCTATCTATAATAATAATAAATATTAGTACTAGAATTATGAAAAACCAAAATAATATATCCTAAACTAAATCATATATATTAACTTTAACAATAACACAACATATGAACTAAAATACTAAATCAATAAACAAACAATAATTATAATAAATAATATACTACTTATGAACTAAAATACTAAATCAATAAACAAACAATAGTTATAATCAATAAAAGATAAAAACAAAATTGACTAGTTCCCATGCAACACGAACCAAGTCACTGTTGGGCTTTTGGTATTTTGTTTTAAAGCAAAAGCCCACAACCATTCCATTAGTTTTAAAAAGTCAAACTCAAATATCACGCCTTTTCATACCCTTCTTCTTCTCTATTCCCAGTCGCCTTTTGAGTTACCGGAGCACTTCGTCGGACCATCCTTCCATCACCACCGGCCCCAATGATGTAGATCTGGGGAGTTCACATAGTCCCGACATGTTCAAGGGGTGCGATTACAAAATTTCAAGGAGGGTGATCAAGATTTTACTGTACGTATAACACTAAAAAATGAAAATTTAAGGGGTGCGACCGCCCACCCACACATACTAGTAGGTCCGCCCCTGATTCATATACTTATGATCTACCGAGGGTAAAAGTTAAATAATTTATGATTTTAAACTAATTTTTGAACACTGATATTAGTTACAAAATTTGGTATCGACTTTTGAGCATGTGAAATTTGTAATGCAGGTAGGTTGCACAGGAAGTTGTTTGCGGAGAAGGTTAAATAGGCTTTTGGATATATATATCAATTATCAAGATAGGATACTGCTTTAATTAAGGCAGTTTACTGTTGTAGTTTGTGAGCACAGATGGTTTCATGAATACATAAAAACAATATGATTTAGTCAAGCCTTTATGGCTTTATAAAATTCAGCCCCATTCTAGAAAACTCATAATTAAACAGCGGCCTTTTCATGGTCACAAAAAGGGTAAATCAACTGTACCATTGACGACATCAAGCAAGCTATTATAGATGTTGTAACATGTACTAGTCAAATAAAGAGGTCAACTGGTCATGAAAGTATCTCACAAAACTTCACTCCATACAAGAACATTTACTTGCCATATTTACTGTCTTAATAAAAGTCAAACAGGCCTAATATGACTTATTGCTCGACCTCAAGATGAAAAATCTGTCAGTCAACCTAAAGCAGAAAAGAAAAATTAGTAATACATACAGGTGGCAAGCGGGTAAAAAGGGACCCAAATTGTATTTTAGTGCAAAGAAACCCAATATGATATAAAAATGTTCTGCTGTTGAAACAATGTTGTTATTGTAAGCATATTGAATGAATGAATGAATGAACATACCAACTAGTATAGAACAATTAAATTAAATATCTGAATAAAAAAAACACCTCAGGTGAACCCGACCCATTACTCACAGGTAGCAATTTCAATCCATATTTTACTACCAAATGGGCATATTCAGGTTGACTTTATCTCTACAAAGTCAAATGGGTCAAACAAGTCACACAGGTAAATGAACTCAATAAACTTAATGCTAATATATTTGACCTTCAAAGTCTATTATTTAGTAAACGAGCCCGAGCTTTACTTATCGAGCTCGCGAGCCTAAAAAGTCTATTATTTATATTATTTTTATTTAATATATCAATTAATAGATAATAAACGAGCCGAGCTCGAGCTTGAGAAAATACCAACGAGCCGAGTTTGAGCTTTGAAAACAAAGCTCGAATTGAGCCGATCTCGAGCCCGAGCTCATAAGTTAATCGAGCTCGAGCTCGAGCCTGGTCGAGCTTGGGTTCGGCTCGACTCGTTTGCACCCCTACTATTATCGCTACAACCCTAATAGCGAGTCCACGCTACAGCGATCGCTACGCTATAGACAACTATGCTAGATACAATAAAAAAGATTAAAAATAAATCACTGACAGCACCAACATATTTGTTATCCGGATTCTCTTCCTTAAACTTCTTCCTAAACTCCATGCTTCACAAAATAAACAAAAAAAAACATCATCAAAAACCTAATCACCAACAATAAGTCAATAACTGAACATAAACAATAAAATCACAACAAATACTTACATGAACAAGAAGAGTGCACTACCAGGCCTCTTAGGCTTGTTAGGATCCTTACGAGCTCTAATTTTCTTCACAAATAGCCTAAATCACAACATATATTCACTAACAAGTTTCAAAATCAAGATCGAACGATAAAACCTCAACGAATTTCATTTACGTAAATTATTAAACATATAAACCCTAACGTATATAATAAAACCGTACTTAGCATCGATTTTTTTCATAGCACCGGTTGATTTGCCCCCTTTCATGATTTGATCCTGCAAATCAAACAAAAAACAGCGAATTAGATCAAAATTGATGCCAAGAATCTATTATATTTAATAAACGAAAATAATTTGGGACACGTGTCGCAATATTAGGGCCTCTAAATTTGGGTTTTGGCGGGAAAGTGGGAGCGTGTTTTTTTTTCTATATGGGTCCTAAATTGGGTCAAACCCAATGTTATATTCGGATCTTATAAAAACATAGTATCCTAATTTCCTGAAACCCTAACTATCATACGCTTCTTCTTCCTGCATCTCATTTTCTTTGAAACCTAAATTTTCATCTTCGCTTAATCGCAGCCGCATGTTCTTCTCCATCTTCAAATATATGATCTTCATCTCGATGGTACAATCAATCGATTGTATGTTTTTCTTGTGGATTATCTTCTGTATTTTAATTTTGTGGTTTGATTTTGGGGGAATTTTTTTAATGAGATGATCAATTTCTATTCCCTCCGTACAAACCCTAATGTGCAGTCGTGTTCCTTTGCTGAAAAAGAGTGGGAGCAGTCATCATCGTATGTTCTTAGTTGGATTTAAACAGTATGTTATTCATTTGTTTCTTACTTTACAATCGTTAAGGATTCTGGTTAACGTGTTCCCAGTTCGGTTCTTATTTGGTAGATTTGACGCAACTCCTTTAGGTTTTGTTGTCTTGATGCCGATAACAAACAATATCCGATCTTCAGTCTTCCGTCTCACACATATAAGGTGATTTTTTTGCAGTTTTTCGTAATTGTTCGCTTTAATGTTTTCAGCTTTCTGGATCTTAACTTGATTTTTTTGTTGATGTTGAAAAGAATGTTTATTTGTTGTTTAATGATCAGTGGATGCACAGGATCGGTCTTCAAAATGGAAATGCATTGATTTAGAAGACATCAGATTTCACTGGTAAGAGATCAATAGAAACATTACTAGCTTGCTTATGCTTCTATTTATCTGTGAATTTATACTGTATGTTTGCTTAATTATTTGTAGACATGCTATAGTGTTATGGGATAATTCAGTTTAATTTATCACTAACAGATCCATCAAATGAGTTAATTTTATTTAATATAGGTCAAACTCAAACGGGTCAAACAAACAGGAGAAAGTCACCAAAAATGCATATAACCTGCAGATTTGTTTTATTTCAAAATAAAGTACTATATTGATATTTACTTTTTGATCGCATCTAATACTGAACTTTTGTTATGAAAATCAAGAAAAACAAGTTTCTGGGCCAGTCGTACCCATTTTGACACGCACAGGTAAAAACTAATCAATTTTTTATATATCCCAGTTGATTTTTTTTATATTTCACTATGATATAATTGGTTTAATTTGCCCTTTGTTTAGAATATTGTAACAATTTTGGATAGGTTGCTGCTTGCAGTTGTGATTTTTGTGACCAAGGAGGGCGTTAAATTCTCAACACGAGGTGATTTCGGAAGGGCGTTAAAACTAGATATATCAAATGGGATAAACCAGTTGAAGTTACCTACTCACCAAGTTTATGACCTAGATGGCATTCCACATGTCAGCACAATCTGCCTACGTGGCAGCCACATCAGATTGTGATTAAGGATGAGCGCGGTACCTGTTTGGTTTGGTATCGGTACGGTACCGGTATTTACCGGTGTTTTATCCGTAAATACGTAAATACTGGTACCGTACCAGTACCGGTACCGCAAAACGAGCTGGGAAGTGTGAGTTTAGCATGTGTGATATGAGGGGTAAAGGGGGATAGAGTTAAAAATCAGGGTACAATAATGTTGGAGACATTAACAATGAGTGAAGATGGGTGGATTGGTCATGTTCTTCAAGTATGTGTTCTTAGATTTTTATTAATATTTGGAAAGGGTTTCTTAACAAATTACCTGGATTAAGCTTCAATTTAAGACATTCAACTTAATTGGATATAGTTTCTTAACTATATAAAATGTGTCTCATGCTTTTTCTATGATTGTTGATTCTGATGATTCAAAATAATAAAAACCTTATACTATACTTTCTATTTTTAAATGCAGGATAAAAACATTTCAACATCAATACATGTCCGCCATGGAAGCACATATGTAAGTATATATCGTTCATGTGAAATGCTCAAAAAGTTACCATTTTAGTAATTATTTTTTAATTGATCTTCAAGCGTTCCATAGAATATATAGCTTTTAATTTGCAGGTGTTGTTTTTTGTTTTGACAGAAATTTTTCGAAGGACCTCCATACTGCATTATTTTGTGTCAAAACATTTATATTGCAACAAACCAAAGGAGCCCAAAGGAACAGATTCATGGAAAATGAATCAAACGAAGAAAATAGTGACTTAAATGAGTGGTATGATACTAAAGAAGTTGACTGAGGAAGACCTCCCTTTATCCTTTTCCATTATTAAGTCTATGAAAAGGTTCACTAGGAGAGCCAAAAATTATGGACTTTCAACAATGATGTTTGTGAGCTACAGATCTGAACTCCGAATATAGTTTTATAATATATTATAATTGTAGGTGAATGATATTCTTCGGGTTCGTTTTTTCGAGCAATGAAGGCCCGTTTTGCCCTAATCCGATCCAAACACAATCCGGGTTCATATAAAAACCTTCTAAATATTTCAGTTTATCACTTTTCCCTTACACAACATAAACCCTATTCTTCAATCAGATGCCTCCCTCATTCCCTATGCAGTTAATACGGTAAAATATCGGTTATCGGTCAAGGACCGATATTTGAAATATTTGTTACTCGGTGAGATATCGGTGGGATATAGGTAATTTTAATATACTGCAAAATTTATATATATAGCAATTTAACACCAATAATTCAGTGATATATCGGTTATACCGGTCAAATATCCGTCAATATCACCGATAATATCGGTACCAATATTTTGATCGCTATTTGACACCGATATTTTACTAAGGGACACCGATATGACCGATATATCACCGATATTAACTGCATAGCTCATTCCATATTCTCCATATTCAACCCTACCGGTCCAAGCTCGTGTTACTTTCAGTAAATTGTAAATGTAACATTATTTGTCTTATTTCTTGATTTTTTTGTACCCGACTTATGAAGAAAACTTCTACAATTCACTTTGTTAGTAATCTATGAAATATGTCACTTTATTTGCATTAATTTTATATATACATTTATGATTAATGTAATTTAGATTTCCTACCCGGGAAGCAATCCCGGGTGATAACCTAGTGGTTTAATATAGCAGAATTAGGGTTTGATTCGTTTATGGATATTATTTGGGCGGGAGATTTACTTACAATGTGTGAACTTGGGCCCATTTTGTTGTATGTATTTTGGTTTGACTTTTCTGGTCAAATGGACTTTGAGGGATCTTTGGTGTTGTTTAATAGATTTTATAAATTTTGTATATATGTTTTTGGTTTAGGGCTTAGTTCAAAACCTATGGAAACGAAACCGTTTAAAATCAAACCGAGCTATATATTTGGTTTTCGATTCTAAATTGAATCGAAATAGGTAATTAGTTTCTGGTTCAATGTTTGATTCAAGGAAATTCAATGCGGTTAAAACGAGAAATTTGAATTACATTTTAGCCTGATCCCGTTCGGTCCAAATCCAATCTCGTTTGATTGACACTAAAATTGAGGAGCTTAAATTACATTTTAAATTTTGGTTTTTTTTTTTTTTTGTTAAAATCGGGTATTTCGGTTTGAAGTCGAAATTAGAATCTGAATTGTTTTGTATGCTTTGCTAAATTTGAATTTCGGTTGGTTCAGTTTGCTATGTCCACTAAAAAATTTTCAAATTGTTGCCTCATAAAGTGAGATTATAAAAAAAAGGCTTGAGGGTGAAACTAGATCATTTGATTTCTTGGTTTCTTGATTCCTTCAATCTGGTTCCATCATCTTATGATTTTTTTTCATGCTAAATCAAAAACTAAACCAAAACAACATTTTCATGTGAATAAACCAAAAAAAGATAAATTCAAATTCGATTTTATACCAAATTCAACCATTTCAAAATTGGACATTTCTTATTGCTCGTAAGTGAGTTTTATTACGATATTCATATCTTTGTAAAAGATTTGGTTCACCTCATTTTAATATTTGCTTATTGTTCATTGACTACATCATCTTTTGGTAAATTCATACTCTTGATAATTTATATATCAGAAGAAAATTTTATGGGTTAAGTTAATTAAGTTATAAGAATAGTAGTGATTATATTGGCATTCTCATAACCCTATAAAATGTAATCTCTAACTATTGCGCACTTCTTTTGAATCATTTTTGTTCCGTATAATTTTCATATCTCGTGTATAGGAAATAAAGAGAATGGAAATCTTTATTTCCAACCTTTCCAATTTTTATGAAACTAAATAGAAGTAGAAGAACATGGCTACTACTTGTTAAAACAAATTAAATAGCACATGTTAAATATGCAAGTTGGTTAGTCAAAGTAAGTACTAGTTATTAGGCTAATGGGAGTGATAGAAATCTATCACTAGTGACCACCCCTCAGCCCTCCTACCCTTATCTTTTAACTTACAACTAGTTGTTAATATACAAACTTCACAAATATGATTGTTGTATTTCATTTAGTATGATTTTTGTTTTAACTTAGTTTTGATTTTAGCCCAATATTAAGGCCCATACTTAACCCAACCTACATTAGACATGGGCAAATAAACCGGTTTTTTAACCGAAACCGGTTAATAACCGTAACCGGTTTTTAACCGGTACCAATATAACCGGTTTAGGTTTCTTAATAACCGCCGGTTCGTAACCGGTTTTAGTTATTCATATCAATAACCGGTTTTTAACCGGTTAATTAAAAACAGGTTTTTTAGAGTGTTAATAACCGGTTAACCGGTCTCAGCTTCTTGATCTTCAACAGCAGAAGCACAGCAGCAGCACAGAACAATTGCAGACATGAATTGTTACCGTTTGAAGTGAAAAAAACGGTAATATTACCGTTTTGGACCTGTTTGGATGTGTATAAATAAGATTTCAATGCATATGTATAATCCCACTTCAATTCTGCATGTTTTGTATATGATTCTGCAGCTTTTTTTTTTAACTTTCTGCAGTTTTAATATAATTCTGCATGTTTTTATAACTTTCTGCATGTTTTTAAATGATTCTGCATGTTTTTATAAAATTCTGCATGTTTTGTATATGATTCTGCAGCTTTTTTTTTTAATTTCTGCATGTTTTTATAAAATTCTGCATGTTTTATAAAATAACCGAAAAAAACGGTTTTTATTAACCGGTTCACTAGTTAACCGGTTTTTCATAACCGGTCGGTTATTACCGGGTACTGATGTTCGGGGTTAATAACCGGTTATTAACCGGTCGGTTATTAACCGTAACCGGTTTTTTTTTTTTTTTGGCCCAATAACAGTCCCAACCGGTTAACCGGTTTAGGTTATTAAAAAAACCGATTTGAGCATGTCTAACCTACATATCTAAACTACCGGAGCAAACATGACATAGGGGCTACGCACAACCTCTAAACCACTAGAACAAATATGACATTTGCATCTCCACAAGCTCTTATTTATTTTTATATAAACAAGCCGCCTTGACAAGTCATGAGTGGACATGAACCTTATCTGAGCTCAAGTTTTCAACTCACTTGACCATTTCGAGTCAAGCCGAGCTAAATGGACCAGCCAAAGTAGGTTTCTAACAGAAAATACCTAAACAAGACATGATTTTAAAGATATAAAACCTAAGATTAACTTCTTGCCCTAGCGCACCATATAGCCTAATAACTATTCTATGCACTCATGTTCTGTAGCCAGAAGACGAGTCTAAACATAGCCATTACTTAACAATCTAAATTCAAATTACATAGAAATGTTAACTACTCAAACCATCATTAAGCAAAACCTTCTTCATGTTTCCTGGTTCACTCATCATCTTCCTCCTACACAACACAAAAGAACCATTAATCAACATTAGTTTCTGTAATGCATTTCTAGACAATCATCAACCATTCACCCCGACTGTCAAAATTCCTCAAGTTTCCCTATCTTTTAAAGAATTTTGTGAGCAGAAATATTTGTATAAAGTTGTATGATTATGATGTTTCTTATAAAGGAGATAGTGGTAAAGATTGAAGGCATCGGTTAGAAAGAAGACTAAGAAGGACCTAAGCTCCAGCATCTGAAATTCATGGGAGAAAACGAATAAAAATGCCCTATGGCAAGTTAGTATCATTCTTTTGGTTTTGTTAAATATTCACGTGGATAAGATCAATGGGAGAAAACAAAAAAGTGAAACCACTGTTTTGGGTTAAACAATGTTTTGAAACCACTTTTCGGTTAAAACAGTGGTTGAAACCACTGTTGGGTTAAAACAGTGATGTTAAAACAGTGTTTTGAAACCACTTTTGGGTTAACAGTGTTTGAAACCACTGTTGGTTTAAAACAGTGTTTGAAACCACTGTTTTAATCCAGAACACTGGTTTCAAAACACTGTTTTAACCCAATGTGATTGAAGATTTGCTTAATTCATGTTTTATGGTAAATATATTTTCTTAATGCTTAATTCGAGTATTTATCGTCTTATGTTTTTATTGTTACGTTCGCTTATTTTTTTGTTGTGCTTTTAATTGACACCTTATTTGACTTTGTTTTTAACTCAAAGAAAGTCAGTTTTCCATATGATGTGCTTTTAATTCTTTCATGGATGTAACTAGGTGGTTCTGAAGGCTTATTTGCTCAAAGAACACTTGAGATCACAGATGATGTACTTGCAACCTACAGAAACCAAGGTAACGTACAAGCAAATACAATTTTGTGAATGTATTTCTCTTCTTTAACGTATATTCATTAATGGCTGTGTAATCCTATAAAGGTGTTTATGATCTGTTGGGACGAACGAAAGTTCAAATAAGAATGCAAGAACAAGTTGAAGCCGCAATGGCTGCATGTAAGGATTTGAAGTTGGATGGCCTTGTCATTGTTGGAGGTATGCCTGAACTATTGTTTAATGATAGTGATTATTAGCGTTTTGATATTAAAATTTGTGTTTTCTTATTTATTAACGTTGCTTTTGTTGTTGTTTAATGATAGTGAGTATTAGCGTTTTGATAGAAAATGTTTTTAACATTGTTTTATAAAGATATGTAACCCAGGACAAACAATTTAAATAATGTATTATAATCTGTTTTTTAGTATTTGGTTTCGATTGTTATTAAACCTACCTGTGTGCTCACACGGGTCCTACACCTAGTGGTTTAATATAGCAGAATTACTGAATTAGGGTTTGATTGATATTATTTGGGCGGGAGATTTACTTACCATGTGTGAAGTTGGGCCCATTTTGTTGTATGTATTTTGGTTTGACTTTTCTGGTCAATGGACTTTGAGGGATCTTTGGTGTTGTTTAATAGATTTTATAAATTTTGTATATATGTTTTTGGTTTAGGGCTTAGTTCAAAACCTATGGAAACGAAACCGTTTAAAATCAAACCGAGCTATATATTTGGTTTTCGATTCTAAACTGAATCGAAATAGGTAATTGGTTTCTGGTTCAATGTTTGATTCAAGGAAATTCAACGCGGTTAAAACGAGACTTTTGAATTACATTTCAGCCTGATCTCGTTCAGCCCAAATCCAATCTCGTTTGATTGACACTAAAATTGAGGAGCTTAAATTACATTTTAAATTTTGTTTTGTTTTTTTTTTTTTTTTTTTTTTTGTTAAAATCGGGTATTTCGGTTTGAACAATTAGAATCTGAATTGTTTTGTACGCTTTGCTAAATTTGAATTTCAGTTGGTTCAGTTTTCTATGTCCACCCTTATGATTTTTTTTCATGCGAAATCAAAAACTAAACCAAACTAAATTTGAAAATTTTATGGGTGAAGTTAATTAAGTTATAAGAATAGGAATGATTATATTGGCATTCTCATAACCCTATAAAATGTAATCTTTAACTATTGCGCACTTCTTTTGAATCATTTTTGTTCCTTATAATTTTCATATCTCGCGTATAGGAAATAAAGAGAATGGAAATCTTTATTTCCAACCATTTAAATTTTTATGAAACGAAGTAGAAGTAGAAGAACATGGCTAGTACTTGTTAAAACAAATTAAATATCACATGTTAAATATGAAAGTTGGTTAGTCAAAGTAAGTACTAGTTATTATCTGTTAAGTTTACAACTAGTTGTTAATATACAAACTTTACAAATATGATTGTTGTATTTCATTTAGTTTGATTTTTGTTTTAGCTTAGTTTTGATTTTAGCCCAATATTAAGGCCCATACTTAAGGTCTTAACCCAACCTCCATATCTAAACTACCGGAACAAACATGACCCACAGGCTACGCACAACCTCTAAACACTAGAACAAATATGACATTTGCATCTCCACAAGCTCTTATTTATTTTTATATAAACAAGCCGCCTTGACAAGTCATGAGTGGACATGAACCTTATCTGAGCTCAAGTTTTCAACTCACTTGACCATTTCGAGTCAAGCCGGGCTAAATGGAGACCCTAGTGATCTTTAAAACGATATTGTACAAGTGTCTCATCACTGATGACACAATGACATGTCTAACAAGCTAGGGTAACAAACTGCTAAATCTCATAGGTGACATAAATAAACTAATTAAATCAAATACTTTATTAACAGAAAATGGGTGCGAGTTTTCATGATTTTGAGTTTAAAATTAAACTTTAAGCTCAGGTCATGTTTTGGGTCATGTAAAATTTGTGGTTTCAAGTTTCATTCAACAACCCATGAACGACCCATTTAACGGCCATAGGCCATATGTTGCCCAAAATCATAACACAAATCAACATAAGAGAAAGAAGCACCAGCCAAAGTAGGTTTCTAACAGAAAACACCTAAAGAAGACATGATTTTAAAGATATAAAAACCAAAGATTATCTTCTTGCCCTAGCGCACCATATAGCCTAATAACTATTCTATGCACTCGTGTTCTGTACCAGTCTAAACATAGCCATTACTTAACAGTCTAAATTCAGATTACATAGAAATGTAAACTACTCAAACCATCATTAAGCAAAACCTTCTTCATGTTTCCTGGTTCACTCATCATCTTCCTCCTACACAACACAAAAGAACCATTAATCAACATTAGTTTCTGTAATGCATTTCTAGACAATCATCAACCATTCACCCCGACTGTCAAAATTCCTCAAGTTTCCCTATTTTTTTAGAGAATTTTGTGAGCAGAAATATTTATATAAAGTTGTATGATTATGATGTTTCTTATAAAGGAGATAGTGGTAAATTCAACGGTTATTGTGCGTTGCTTAAAACAAATTTTGAGAAAACAAATGGACACTTGAGTTAAAGTTTGAACAACATACATCATCACTGTCCTCTCCCTCAATGACCTCGGATTTGGATTTGTCAGAAGCATCATCCTCGTCGTTACCACCAGCAGCCTATTTCATTGCAACAAACACATAATCAGTGAACAAAATCTTAATATGCCAATAATAAAAGATGCACAATTAACGAAGAATACCTGCTTTTTGTTGTAGGCTGTCATGTTCTTCTCATACTCAGCCTTCCTTTTCTCAGCTTTGGCTACATAAGGTGCCTTGTCCTATGTTTACACCATACAAAGTACCAATATTGAATACATTTTCTTTACAAAATAGCAATGAAGCAATCAACACAAGCATGAATGCTATATCAATCATCTATATATTATAAGGCGTTTAACTTTTTAGGTCAAAACTTTATATTTAAGACTATCTCCAGTGCTACGTACGCCCTTAGCTGCCATGTCATATCCTTACAAAATCCTTAAAACCCCTTATTTCATCTCCAACCCTACAAATATCCGTACCCTTCTTAATTTCCACCTCATTACTTACCCACTACACACAATCTTTAAATAAAACATTTTGTTCTTTTACTTAGGGCCCACTCACTTACACAAACAAAGCCCTTGTGGAAGGGCTTAGATGCTAAGGGCATCAATGGACAAAATCTCACAATGCTAAGGGCTTGTAAGGGCCTTCAAGGGCATCCCTCCAATGTATGCATTGGAGATAGTCTAAGAAACACATAACTACAAAGTGTTCTTTTTAGTATCTCAAGGCCAATCATATCTGTAGAAGATACAACTAGAAGAACCGTGTTGACAAAATATACAACCAAATTAACCCGTGATATATTTCTAAAAAAAATATCAAATAGATCGTTACAAAATCTTCTAATAAAGACACTCTTATCAATACTAGATACATGTGTCATTTTTGCGCAAAACATTCCCACTTTTGCGCCGATTAGACTCACAGCCAAACGCATATGAACACGTATTATAGTTGGTGCAAAATTAGCCACTTATGCACCGATTAGACTGACAACCAAACACATATGGACATGTATTATAGTTGGCGCAAAATTAGCCACTTATGTGCCGATTGAACTGATAACTAAACACATACAGACACGTATTATAGTTGGCGCAAAATTAGCCACTTATGCGTCACATGGCTCAAATTTTGCTGAGTTACGCGCCTTCTTGCACAACTATTAACACGTGTCTTGTTTCAATCAGTTCCCCTTGTCATTGAAACATGTACAACGATCAAACTAACAATTTGAAAATTAAGTTGATGCCTATTTCGGTAAACACATTCAGTCAAATATTTATTCTCATGATTTTCCTCTAAGAGCCAACGTAAATTGTTAAGTTCTCTGGAAAACTAAACGTGTTAAACAAAGTGCTACTTACAGCAACAGACATAGACTTCCATTTTACACCACCAGCTTTCCCAACCTGTTAATCATTCACATATAAAAACAAAATCAAAACCTAAACACATATCAAATCCAACTCAACCTACCAAAACACCTAATAACTCAATCTCCTAAAACCAAAACCAAAAGCAGAAAAACACTCACAGCAGCAACAGACTTATTATCAGGAAGCTCCTCTTTAAACTGCTTCCTAAACTCCTCCCTTCACAAATCAAACATAAACAACATCCTCAAACCCTAATCACCAACAAAAACTAAACAAAAACAACAAAACCACAACAAATACTTACATAAACACGAAGAAAGCGCTAGCAGGCCTCTTAGGCTTGTTAGGATCCTTACTAGCTTTCCCCTTAGCTCCAGTTTTCTTCACAGTCAACCTAAACCACAACATATCATCACTAAGTTACTAACAAGTTTCAAAATCACAATCGAACGATAAAAACCTAAACAGATCTCACAAATTTACGGAAACTTAAACATATAAACCCTAACGAAAAGTATGTATGAGATAAAACCGTACTTAGCATCGGTTTTTGTTCCAGCACCGGTTGATTTGCCTCCTTTCATGATTTAATCCTGCAAAATTGAACAGAAAACAGCGAGTTAAGGCAAAATTAAGGACAAAATTGGTGTAAGAGAGCGAAACTAGATCGGAATTTTGATGAAAAGGGGGGAAACATACGCAGTTAGTGAGAGATTTAGGGTTTGAATCGTTTATGGAGATGAGAAATGAGGTTTGAAGTGGTTTTATAAGGCTATAACCCTTGGTGGGAAATGGGAATATTATTTGGGCGGGAGATTTTTTTGTTACAAAAGGGCTTGTGAATTGTTAACATGTCTTGTTAGTGAGCTTGGGCCATTTTTTTGTATGTATATTCGTTTTACTTTTAGCCCGGAGGGTGTGGGGGGCGCTATACCCGCCACCTCAGCCTCTATAGCGCCCCGGGCGCTCTACACCCACACCCTCCATGTTAAGGAGGGGCGCCATACTTCACTCGCCAACATGGTAACGAGAGGAGAAGGGGGTATCAGGTGGGGCCCACTTGTTTGCACCAATCAAAATTTTTATTTTTTTTTTTTTTTTTTTTTCTATAGCGCCCCTAGGGGTTATCACCACACCCTCCATGTTAAAGGGGGGTTATAAAGCCCACTTGGCTGACGTGGCGCCTACGTGGCGCTGAGGTGGCGCTTATAAAGCCCCAAGGGGTTATCCCACACCCTCTAGCCTTATGGTGAAATGGGACTATGAGGGGTTTTCATGTTTGACTATTTGGTGTTTGATGTTGCATAAGACAATGTATAGTGGGGTCGTGTTATCAATCACGTCAGTTTAAGGGACGTTAAATATCATGTCGTGGGCGTCATGAACACTCTCTTGTGAGTGTGGTAAGGTGTGGCTACACCGCTGCCAGTTCGTCGGATAGGGAGTTGGGTAAGCAAAAGCCAATGAGGGTTGTTGATGTTAGGTTTTTTTTGGCATTAAGCACAATGATTTGTTGATTTTGGGGGTTTATGGATTTTTGGTGGTGGAATTAAACATTTAAACACAAGGCTTTGATGTTTTGGGGGGGGAAATTATTTTTGGGAGGTGGAGTTAAACATAGGTTGGTAACTAAGAAGATGGTATTTTTGTTCTTCCCTTGCATTTTTATCACCATGTTCAATAATAATAATAGTAATAAACTAATAATAATAGTAATAGTAGTAATAATTTATTTTTTAAGTCATATGTTTTATGGTAATAATAATAATAATAATAATAATAATAAATTATTAATCTATTTTTAAACAAAAAGAAGATGGTTGTTTAGGGTAGTTGATGTTGGGTGACGTGGTGGGTAATTATTGAAGGATGTTAGACCATGTGTAGTCGTTAGCTAAATAATGCTTCCACCCTGTGGCGTTTTCTGTCATGTGGCAGTCCAGTCAGCATGAGGGTATTATTGGGCGTTATTGCAAAAATGATGTCGTGGGAATAATGCCCAATAACGCCCATGCAATCATTACACAATTATTTTTTTATTTAAAACTAAAAATACTTCATTAATTTAAAAAAAATTACACTACTAGAAATAAAAAAAAACATAATAAAAAAACGGAAATAAAAACAATAAAGTTAAAAAAAAAAAAAAAGATGATGATGATCTAGAGTCCGTATTTTTCCCGAATTTTTTGGCAATGCATTTACGCAAGGATTAACGCGTCGCCTTGGAGGTGGTCGATCGGTTTGGACAAAAACTCAATGTCCTTTTCCATTTGCCTCGCCTCTTGCATCTCGTTAAACTTTTTGATTTCGGCGACGCGTTCTTTCATAGTCTCCAAACGTTGGTGGCCGAGGTCTCGAATGTCTTGTAGACGACAGTTCATCTCCTCGAAATCTTCCTTCAACTTGAGATCGGAAGACGACTCCACCGGTTTTTTCCCGGTTCGCTTATCTTTTCTTCTACCGGGCGGTCGGGCCAACTCTTCTTCAAATTGCTCGTCAACGTCCACAACAACATTTAGATCGACATTGCGGGCATCGGAAGTCGGTGTTTCAGGGTAAACGGAGGATGATGTTTTTGACCGTTTAGCTCGACGTCTACTACTCGACGTCATGGTCACTACGCCCGCCCACTTTGGACTTTTTCGTAGTAGTTCCCAACACTTATAGTACGGGAAAACGCTTTTCGTTCTCTCGTACTCTTCCATAGTCCTCCTTAAAACCCCGACGTCACCTTCTCCGCTCGGGCGATTATCGTAGTTACGTTGATACACTTCTTGGAAGGAGTGACACTTGTTGTTGATGTCGGTCCATTTGCTAGAAATGGAATCTTTGTCACGATGTTCGCCCTTACCCCACGTGCTATAAAAGAGGCACGAATCCTATTCCAAAAATCGGGGCCCGTTTGAAAGTTTGCTACAAATTGAAAAATAAAGTTGTACATTAAAAACAAAATAAAAGAGAGGTGTACGAAAAAATAAGTAAAAAAAAATATAAAACTTACCAATATCGGGGTCCTCCGAAACATCGACCCACGCCCGAACCAACGTGTATTCCTCCTCCTTCGTCCAACTAACGTAAGAATGCTTACGTCGAGGTTCGTTCGCATCCTTCTTCTTATGCGAACTTTTTCCGCGTTTCGACGTCTCTCGCTCCGGTTCAGGTTGCGTCTCCGGCACGATATCCACATCGGGTTCGGCTTGTTGTTGTGAAGGTTGCGAGCCGCCGGCTTGACCAAAGCCGAAAGTCAGTTGCACGAATGGAATAGCGCCACTGAAGAAAGCCGCGTACGATAACATGTTCGGGTCCATGTCTTGAAGGTTAAAGGGTTGTTGCGGTTGGGTTGTGTTCGGGTTCCCGGGTCTTGAGGGGACACCAAATGGGGGTCGGAATGGGTTCATATTTTATAAATTGTAGAAGCAGTAGAGAGAAAGTTTGATGGTGTGTGAGTTTTTTATAAAAAAGTGAATGAACTAGTGGGTATTTTATAGTGTGTTTATATTGGATTTAAAAAAATAAAATAAAATAAAGAAACTTACCGTTGCCAACGGTCAACTCGTCCCCCAAAGCAAATTTTTGGCGTGTTTTAAAAAACACCGGTGGCCCATTTTTCTCGAATACCGCCCAATAACGCCCAAGGGGGCGGAAGCCGGGCGTTTTCCGGCGTGTTTGGTGAAAATTAAAAAAAAAACGCCCCATTACGGGCGGTCTTAGGGTAGGAATGACAAGTGGTCCTTCCCCTTAACGAGCGCAAGTGGGAGGTTCAAAAGTTTGTGTGGAGTGTGGACCTCATTGATTAGCCAATGAAAAGTCTTCCTTTAGAGGGGCGCCATTTTCACTACTTTGTCTAATAGATTTGTAAAATCTATATATGTTTTGGTTACAAGTGTTCAATATACGGGTTCAAACTCAAAACGGATCTAAATGAAACCGTTCAATATCATATGGAGTTACATATTTGGTTTCGGTTTTATACCCAATAGAATAATGTAAACAATTTCTGTTATAGGTAATTCAATTAAGTTAAAACCGATGAACTTGAATTACGTTTTGCTACACACTCACTTTGGATTTGAGTTAAAAGATTTTCAAACTCAAAAAACCGAAACTCAAACCATGAAAATGTAAGATTAAATATATTATGTATTAATATTTAATCTATAGCCATTATAATCATTTACATAATATAGATCAAAATATATTATAACCTATTAAATAATTAGTTGGTAATTGTTGATGGACCATATTACCCTTATTAACTAATTAGGTTTCCTCTTGGATGCTTATATAAGGAGAATTATGTGGAGGTTAAGGGGTTAGACAATTACACATTAGAAACACCCCATAAGCATAACATCACCTTCGACCTCCATCTCCCATAGCCGATATCCCTTTTCGGTTTTCTAAGTCCCCATCATCAGGCAACACCCTAAGGAGGAACCAGATCACGATGACAAGCATGTCGAACTCCATTACTGGATTCTCCACTGCATTGAATGCTGTAACAGGTATGTATTTCATGTTTTCCATCATGTTTGAACAAAACTGAACCAACATGTGGTATCAGAGCATATGTTGATTAGTCAGTTCTGTTTTTTCGTATCCATAATTCTGGGATTGAAACTTGGAAAACGGAATTTTTTGAAACCTTATGAATCTAACAGCCGGTTTCGAGTCGGTCATGTCCACTCGAGATCATTGTTTTCGGAAAAAAGGTTAATCATATGTTCATTCGAAATTAACTAGATTATGTTTTAACCGAAATCTGTTTAGAAAAGCTATCAAAATTCAGGTTTCGGGTTCCAGAATTTATGTTTTATTTTTAGGGTTCATCATGTTCTTAGGAAAATTCGAAAATTCTATTATGTTTTGGAATATGATTCGGATTATTAAGTGTTTTTCCTGTTTTGATCTGATTTTGTCTTCTAAAGATTTTCGAAAACTGTTAAAAAGATAAACAGATTATAATTTTGAAATATTTGATAAATTTAGATCATCACTAAAACAGGAAACCATACCTCAAAATCCCTTAGATTTCGAATTTTCAGTTATGTTTCCACATTCACAGCTGTTAACAGGAAGTTTCGAGACCATCAGTCTCGACTCGAGACAACAAGGTCTCGACTCGAAATCATCAGGCCATTAAACCTTCACAACTCGAGACAGAGGTCTCGACTCGAGACCATTAGATCATGAATCGAGACCATTAGATCATGACTCGAGACAAAGGTCTCGACTCGAGACAACAAGGTTGTGACTCGAGACAAAGGTCTCGACCGCGCTAACGGGTGGTTTGCTATTAAATAATTGGTTTTGTAATTACTTAGTTAATTAATCAGAATCAGATAATGTTTTACAAAACCAAAATAGCTTAACTTGAATGAGCTTTTGATGTATCATTTCTGGCCAAAGCTGACTTGACACATCTACTTATCGTTCAAGTATTACGAAAGCTATGTTGTGTGTGCATCATAAGCATGAATGTCTTAATTTCTGGCCAAAGCTGATTTAATTCATTCATAGATGGCATACTCAACAAGTGCATAACTAAAGTGATTGTTTCAATTTCTGGCCAAAGCTGATTTGTTACAACCACTTTGCACATATGCTTAAATGATTACACTTCTGGCCAAAGCTGTTTTGTCTTCGTTTAAGTAGAACTTTTTAGCTAAGTCTATTATTTTGATGTTAGTAATAGACAATATCACAGCTTCATAATGAAAAATGGTCATTATTTATGCCTGCCTTAGTTTAATGTGCCCTTAGATCACATTAGGACTTCTTCATTAGTATCATAACTTGCTCATCTTATTTCCACTATCAGCGCCCAATTGCGGGATTCCACCTTTGACTGGTGATAACTTTGCTGCATGGAAGGATGCTCTCATGCTTACTCTTGGGCTGCTGGACTTTGATTATGCTCTAAGAGAGAATAAGCCAGCGGATCTTACCACTCAAAGTACTGCTGCTGAGCAGTTGACTCATGATAAGTGGACTAGGTGTAACCGCATGTCTCTCATGTTTATGAAGCAGTCCATCAGCAATGCAATCAGAGGAGCTATTCCTGATTCTGAAGATGCTAAAACCTACTTGGAACATGTGGAGGCGCAATTCAAAGGGACGTCTAAAGCACACGCTAGTACTCTTATTCTCAAGCTGGTGACAACTAAGTATGATGGGAGGAGCGGCATTCGCGAGCACACCATGATGATGAATGACATGGCCAATAAGCTGAAGGGGCTGGAAATGGAAATCAGTGATGGTTTCCTTGTTCATTTCATCATTACTTCGCTTCCTTCGTCCTTTGAAGCATTCAAGATCAATTACAACACTCAGAAGGACAAATGGACGATGAGTGAACTGGTCGCTATGTGCGTACAGGAGGAAGAGCGTATGAGGATGGATCGCCATACTGATGTTGCCAACTTCACTACCTCCAACTCTAAGAAAAGGAAGAACAATTATTAGAGGAAGGATGCTTCTAAAGTCCAAAGGCCTAACCCTAATCCTAATACAAGTGCACCTTCCAGCTCTAAGAACTCCTTAGGCAGTATCCGCTGCAAATTCTGTAAAAAGACATGACACATGCAGAAGGAATGCCCTGACTTTAAGGAGTGGCTGGCTAAGAAAGGTAACGATTATTTTATGATACTTGAGTCCTATAATTTAAGTGTTCCTGCTAATTCTTGGTGGTTTGATTCTGGTTCTATGGTTCATGTTACCAATTCAACTCAGGGATTCCTTACAATCCGGAAGCTGGAAAGAAACCAAAGAACGCTTAAGGTTGGAGATGATCGAGAATTAGAAGTGAAGGCCATTGGAACATTACAATTAGTTATGAAAACTGGTTTATGTATTAAACTTTATGATACCTTATATGTTCCTGAGGTAACTCGGAACCTTGTATCAGGACCAAAGTTAGACATGTACGGTTTTATTGTTTCCCATGGTCATCGCAAACTCTCTATCCTTTATGATTCTGTTCTTTATGGTACTGGTATTTTGGATGGTGGTCTCTATAGATTAGAACTAGAAGATAACTTTTCCAAATCTTTGTTGTCATATAACATTAATGAATCACTCACAAAGATGGAAGAGAAACGAGACTTAGACACTTCATCCATGTTGTGGCATCAGCGTTTAGGTCACATTTCAAAAGAACGATTAAATCGTCTCGTAAAGGATGAAGTCTTACCTCCTCTCGATTTCTCTGATTTTGGAACATGTGTCAAATGTCTTAAAGGTAAAATGACATTAGCGAATAAGAAAGGTGCCACTAGGAGCTCTAATTTATTAGAACTCATTCACACTGACATTAGTGGTCCCTACCAAATCGCTGGCATAACAGGACATACTTCATTTATCACTTTTATTGATGATTATTCTCGTTACATGTACTTGTATCTAATTAAGGAGAAATCTGAATCTCTTACAACTTTTAAAGATTATAAGGCTGAAGTTGAAAAGCAATTAGATCGTCAGATTAAAGTTGTGAGATCAGATAGAGGCGGTGAATATTATGGAAAACATACTGATGTGGGTCAAGCTCCTGGTCCATTTTATGAGTTTTGTAAGGGCCAGGGGATTGTAAACCAATACACCATGCCTGGTACACCTCAGCAGAACGGTGTCGCTGAAATAAGAAACTGTACCCTTATGAACATGGTGCGCAGTATGTTAGCCAACACTAATTTACCATTATTCCTCTGGACTGAAGCATTAAAAGCAGCTGTTCATATACTCAATAGAGTTCCTTCTAAGTCTGTCCCTAAAACTCCTTATGAACTTTGGACAGGAAGGAAACCGAGTCTTAAATATATGAAAGTATGGGGCTGCATTGCTGAAGCAAAACTTTACAATCCTTTCCTAAGGAAACTTGACCCTAAAACAGTTACCTGTTTCTTTATCGGGTATCCTGGTAATTCTAAGGGTTATCGTTTCTATTGTCCTTCCCATGTCACCCGTATTGTTGAAACCAAGCGTGCTGCGTTCCTGGTGGATTTCAAGGTCAGTGGGAGCAGTACCAACCCTTACGAAGAATTGCAAGAAGTACAAGACGCGGGGGGAGAGACTCGTTGTCACACCCCAACCGATGGCGGAATCATCGGGGCGTGGCACTGAGCGAAACAGATTGTCCAGAAGTTTCCATAACAACTATCATTACCATTCAATTTAAATGATACGTCCCATACCGTATCTCAAATAGTTAAATAATTATTACAGACAAACATCAAGACAAGTATTATGTTCCGACAACTCAGATTTAAACATAACTAATTTATTCGTTGGTTTCTAGGACTCCAGTTCCTAGCTTCGATTTCATCACAGCACAAAGAGCATATAAGCAACCTAAGCACCTGTCACATACGTTAAAATAAAGTCAATACATAAAATGTAAAGGTGAGCATACAAGTTTGATAATAGCATATAGAGTTCGAATTCGTTTACGCATAACCAGCACGTACACATAGTGAAATGAAGCACGTTAGTTATCGACATGGATCCATCGATACCAATGACTGCGGGTTGACTGCCCGAGGCAGTTCGCAATACATGATTACCACCGTAATCCATGCAAGTAAAGGATCCTTAACAACCCCCGTGTGAACGGGTGCTGAGTCCAAACTATAGTACTATCGTTGCTAAGGCAGGTAGACAGCATTCCATGTGTAAACATAACAAACAAGCATTCATAAGCCACGTATAACATGCATTAACGGTTAGCGTTAAAATAGCTTGACTAGTGTGATAATTGTAGTTTGAATATTCGTAACGTATGTAACACCCAAAAGTGCCAAAAGCAAAAAGGGATCGAGTATACTCACAGCGATTTATGGATTGAAGGGAGCGCTTAGCGAGTACGGTTAGCCTGAATAGATTTGATAACGTAACGATAAGTGGCATGGAAAACAGTACAGAATGAGAGTGGGTAGGATGACCGATCGTGCGGATAGGTCATCCGTGCGGATTGGCTACCCGTGCGGACTGGCAGTCCGTGCGGATTAGTAGTCCGTGCGAGTGGTAATCCGTCCGGATTAGTCACTCGTGCGGATTGTTATCCGTGCGGACAAGTTATCCATGCGGACAAGTAATCTGTGCGGATTAGCAATTCATCCGGACTAGTCACTCGTGCGGATAACATGTTCGTGCGGATAACTATTCGAGTGGATTGTTTCTTCCTAAGGATGTGTTTGTGTATGATGGCTTGTGCTTTGAAGTTTTCGTTGTAGCATTTAGAAAACATTTAAGTTTCTCTATCCTTCAAGGCGGTCGCGCGGACGACAATCCGTCCGGATGGTAATCCGTGCGGACACAACCTTAAAGGTGAGTCACTTGGTGAAATCCGTGCGGATTGTGACAGTCCGTCCGGATGGTAATCCGTGCGGATGGATGATGGAAATTGCTTAAGGCCTTAGTATCTCATGATCCGAAGAGTAATCCATTCAGAGGGTCGTCCGTACGGATTATTCATTCGTCGATACTCAAACCTTGGTTGATTGTGGGTTCCAAGCGTAGTTCGTCCGGATGACAACCCGTCCGGATAGCATGTCCGTGCGGACAGCTTGTCCGTGCGGACAACTTACTCGTGCGGACAACTTCCTCGTCCTGGTTGTTCCGTTCGGCTACCCTTGGTCGCCTTTGTCGTTCTATCGAGACGTCCTGATTACATGGCAACCATTTGGAATCGCATCCTTACCCGCATGACCAAGCCGGCCAGGAATCACCCTAGCTTGACCGGTCAGCGACTCAGAATGGTTATTCCGGTTTAACCCGGAATCAGATGTCTTGTGGGTAGAACCCAGATCTAGGACTAGTGCATCACTAACATTAAGTAGGAGACTAGAACGGATCCGATTCCTACCGTTTTTTAGGGTAAAAGAAGGAGAAAACTTGTTTATTTCTTTCAACTCTTTTATCCTTTAGAAAAGTTTAGATTTAGGTGAAGTTGTTGTGAAATCTTGTGGAACTCGTTCAGATCTGAGTTATTCTTGGTGGAATGAGGTCACACTTGAAGTTCATGAGAACTTCATGATGACGTCACCCGAGAATACCTCAAATCTTGATGATTTCACGGTTTGAAGTTGAGATTTGAAAGATAGAAAGGTATAGATGTGTGCATAGATCAAGAATGTACAAGATTCAGGGCGAGATCTTACCTGGATTGAGAGAAATCGAAGAAAAGGTGAAGAATGCGTGCAGGTCGGACGTCACTTGCCAAAAGTGGAAAGTTTGGAGAGTGACCCGGGTATTTATAGGATGCCAAAAGGGGAAAGGGTGATCCGTGCGGATTGCAGGTCACCCGGATTGTTTATCCGTGCGGATTGGTCATCCGTGCGGATTGGCAATCCGAGCGGATGGACCATCCGTCCGGATGTCGACTGAATGGTGCGTTCGGTGCGATGACGCTTCGGTTTCGATTGCGAGCAGTTCGATAGGGTTTCCTAGTCAAATTACCTTTAGTCCCAACTACTTCGTGTATAACATGGTTCGATTCGGAATTCGGGTTCGGGTTCGATTACATTCGAGTTAGACTTCGAGTTCGATTGAGTTCGCTTGATTACCACAACAAAACATAAATAAACATGCACAGGTAACACGTAAGGCACACACACACGTATAAATGACAAGTAAAAAAAATACATAGCTCGAGTTACGATTTGATGTCGATTCAATTAGTATAGCTTGATTATTAGTCGATTAGCTTTATCGCATTGTTACTTCCTATAGTTCACAGTCGCGTGTCGATTGAAATACGGTTAACACGATTCGATTATTGCAATGTACGACACTTACTCCACATAATATAAATAAAATAAAAACTTTTCTACGAGTCAAGTCGCGCGAAATCGGTCGTTGACCTTGACCTTGACTTTGACTTTCACTTATGAAAACACGGGGTGTTACACTCGTCGCTTACCATTACTCCGATTACTCCTCTTGTACCCAATGTAACTACTGCACCTGAAGCTACTGCACCAACTCTAAATTTACCTCTACAATCAGAACCCATTATACCTCATGACAAAGGCACATCAAACGCTCATAACCAAGACAACACTGAACCCGATAATCCACTCAGGAGGTCATCTAGGCAAAGAAGGCCTACTAATTGGGATGATTATGTTACCTACCTAACTGAAATGGATCCCGGAAAGCTGAATGATCCTATCTCTTACAATGAAGCCATTAGCAGTGATCAGTCTTCTGAATGGAATAAAGCAATGATTGAAGAGCTTGAATCCATGAAGAAAAATGACGTTTGGGATTTGGTAGAATTACTCAACGGTGTCAAACCCGTAGGATGCAAATGGGTGTTTAAAACAAAACTGGATCCGAATGGGAACGTTGAACGCTACAAAGCGAGATTGGTTGCAAAGGGCTACACTCAGAAAGAGGGAATTGATTATCAAGAGACGTTTTCACCTGTCTCTCGTAAAGATTCATTAAGGATCGTCATGGCCCTAGTAGCTCATTTTGATTTAGAGTTACATCAGATGGACGTTAAAACCGCTTTCCTTAACGGAGATTTGGACGAAGATGTTTACATGAAACAACCTGAAGGCTTTAAACCTGAAGGTCAGGAGCATCTAGTCTGTAAGCTGAAGAAATCCATTTACGGGTTAAAACAAGCATCACGTCAGTGGTACCTCAAGTTTGATGAAGTCATGAAGAAACAAGGTTTTATGAAGAATCAAGTGGATCAATGCACCTACCTCAAGATGAGTGGGAGCAACTTTACTATACTTGTCCTTTACGTAGATGACATTCTATTGGCAAGTAATAGTTTAGACATGTTGCATGAGTCGAAGCGGTTACTTTCGCATAATTTCGACATGAAGGATCTCGGAGATGCTTCTTACGTCATTGGCATCGAAATTCACCGAGATAGACACAAAGGGATCTTAGGATTGTCCCAAAGGGCTTACATAGATCGTGTCCTTACACGTTACAACATACAACAGTGCAAACCCTCCGTCGCTCCAGTAGTTAAGGGAGATGTTTTCGGTTCATTCCAGTGTCCGACAACAGAGGTTGAGAAGGAGCAAATGAGCCAGATACCTTACGCGTCAGTAGTCGGGAGCTTGATGTATGCTCAAGTCTGTACTCGCCCAGATATCGCTTATATTGCCGGAATGCTAGGCCGTTATCAGACTAATCCTGGCCTAGATCACTGGAAAGCAGCTAAGAAGGTACTTCGATATCTGCAAGGGACGAAAGACTATAAACTGACTTATAGAAGAAGTGATCATTTAGAAGTGGTGGCTATTCTGATTCTGACTTTGCAAAATGCAAGGATGACAAGAAATCCACTTCGGGCTATATCTTTATGTTAGCAGGCGGCCCTATCTCATGGAAGAGTCATAAACAACAGTTGACCACAACTTCCACAATGATGGCAGAGCACATTGCTGTTTATAACGCAACCTGTCATGGAATGTTGCTTAGAAATCTGATCACTGGACTCAAAATCGTTAATTCCATTTCTAGACCATTGAAGCTTTATTGTGATAATTCAGCTGCCGTTAGTTTCTCGAACAGTAACAGTTCGACTGGAGCTGGTTTATATCTCGATACAAAATATATGTTCGTACGAGAACGAGTTGAGGAAAATAATATTTGTATCCAGTATATTAGTACTAAGGATATGCTTGCGGATCCGATGACTAAAGGGCTCCCTCCTAAGGTTTACGAAGAACATGTTCGGAATATGGGATTTAGTAAAGACCTTATTTGAGCATATTGTACTAGCTTATGTTTTATGTTAATGAAATTTCCTCAGTTTGATTTTGTATGTCTCTTAGAATATATTCAACCGGTATAATGGCATATAGACAAATAAAGTTACAAATCAAACAAAGGGCTTATGCGTATTTTGATCATAACAATTAGGTTTTAAATTAAGGCTATAGTATGATTAATGGGGGTCCTGAGTCGCATAATGATTCAACGGCTGTATTTCTCTGCTATAGTACTTGTTTAAGGCTAAAATGAGTGTTAACTCCTGATCAGGCTTATCTAATACTCATAGTAAATGATTACTCGGCTAAGTGGGAGAATGTAAGATTAAATATATTATGTATTAATATTTAATCTATAGCCATTATAATCATTTACATAATATAGATCAAAATATATTATAACCTATTAAATAATTAGTTGGTAATTGTTGATGGACCATATTACCCTTATTAACTAATTAGGTTTCCTCCTGGATGCTTATATAAGGAGAATTATGTGGAGGTTAAGGGGTTAGACAATTACACATTAGAAACACCCCATAAGCATAACATCACCTTCGACCTCCATCTCCCATAGCCGATATCCCTTTTCGGTTTTCTAAGTCCCCATCATCAGTCAGCACCCTAAGGAGGAACCAGATCACGATGACAAGCATGTCGAACTCCATTACTGGATTCTCCACTGCATTGAATGCTGTAACAGGTATGTATTTCTTGTTTTCCATCATGTTTGAACAGAACTGAACCAACAGAAAATACCTAGTTTTGATTAAAACAAAATACAAGGACTTCATTTTGACAAGTCTGTGTGTACTTGATATCTCATATGTCAAATCGTAGAAACAAATCTATGTGTACTTGTTATCTCATAAGACTACGGAGTGTGGTTCCTCTTCCATCAAGTCCACATCAACGTCACATTAGGCATGAGCAAATGGTATAAAATACCGATCCCGATACCGATAATCCCGATCCCGACATGTTTCGGTATCGGAAACGGTATCCACATTTTGGTTTTTTCGGTATCGGTAAAATACCGACTTTTACCCTCAAAATACCGATACCGTACCGAACCGACATGTTTCGGTATCGGTATCGGTATCAAGTATTCATGAAATTTCGGGATCGGGATTGTCGGTATCGGGACGGGATCGGTATTTGTTCATCCCTACGTCACATCACCCTCTCATTTCACCTCATTATCCTCCTCCAAACATGGAGTGTGGTTCCTCCTCCTTCCCCTTCCACTTTTTTTATTTTTATTTTTTCATACCAAAATTCTTAAAAAGAATAAAAAATTTTCATTAATTAAAAATAAAATTACATAACCTAAAAAATAAAAACATAATTTAAAAAACTAAACCCCACTTCCACTTCCTCCTAACCATTTCTTTGTGATTTTGTCTTTCATCCTGAGAGCACAGCCACAGCATGGTCTCTTTCGAGTACACTTTCGATGTCAGTTCTCATTAGTCGGAAGTCTTCAGCTTCTTGATTTTGTATATCAAATATGAGTCGCCTCCTATCAAACTCAAATCTCTCCCTTTCCCTCGCCGTCGCTTCTTCCTTTTCCTTCTCTTCCTTTTTGTAAATTCATACTCATAATAATTTATTTATCAGAAGAAAATTTTATGGGTTAAGTTAATTAAGTTATAAGAATAACAGTGATTATATTGGCATTCTCATAACCCTATAAAATGTAATCGCTAACTATTGCGCACTTCTTTTGAATCATTTTAGTTCCGTATAATTTTCATATCTCGTGTATAGGAAATAAAGATAATGGAAATCTTTATTTCCAACCATTTAATTTTTTATGAAACGAAATAGAAGTAGAAGAACATGGCTAGTACTTGTTAAAACAAATTAAATATCACATGTTTAATATGCAAGTTGGTTAGTCAAAGTAAGTACTAGTTATTATCTGTTAAGTTTACAACTAGTTAATATACAAACTTTACAAATATGATTGTTGTATTTCATTTAGTTTGATTTTTGTTTTAACTTAGTTTTGATTTTAGCCCAATATTAAGGCCCATACATAACCCAACCTCCATATCTAAACTACAGGAGCAAACATGACATACGGGCTACGCACAACCTCTAAACCACTAGAACAAATATGACATTTGCATCTCCACAAGCTCTTATTTATTTTTATATAAACAAGCCGCCTTGACAAGTCATGAGTGGGCATGAACCTTATTTGAGCTCAAGTTTTCAACTCGCTCGACTATTTTGAGTCGAGCCGAGCTAAATGGAGACCCTGGTGATCTTTAAAACAATATCGTATAAGTAGGGATGTAAACGAACACGAACAAGCCCTTGTTCATGTTCGTTCGTTAAGGAAATAAATGTGTTCACGAACGGTTCATGAACACTTACCGAACGAGATTTTATGTTCGTGTTCGTTCATTAAGGAATGAGCGTGTTCGCGAACGGTTCACGAACACAAACGAACACAGATAAATTTGGCGAACGCAACGAAGGATAAAGATAGATGGCCCAAAGAGCAGCACTCGAACTTGAATCCCTTATTGTGGAACGGAGGTCGATCGTATTCGCCGATGTAAATAATGAGAAATGAAAGGGAAATGATGCATAAACAAGGTTGAAGGGGTATGGTCCCAGATCTCGTGTCAACACGACCGCGAGTGGCCATTACCCTTATCAAAAAACTCCCACTAGCTAAAGACTTATCTGTGTCCCTGCGGGCACGCGCGAACACAGAGGTCGAATCCAATCTGCCCAGTAATGGAAGAGGACTTACCTGGTGTATGAAAACGGTATAGCGATGCGGCTTGGCACCGCATCTGGTGTATGAAAACGGGTGTACACATAGCGATGCGGCTTGGCACCGCATCCTGTGAACGTTTTCATCAATACAAGGGATCTGGACAACAGCAAAAGTCACCACAAGTGGCGATGCGGCCTGGCACCGCATCCCACAGTCTTTGCCAAAGTAACAACGCGGAAACAACGGCAGTTACCGCAGGCAGCGATGCGGCGCGGCACCGCATCCTGCCCACGAGGCAAGTGGGACTGACATTACAGAGCAAGTGGCACCAATGACAGTCGCCTGTCAGCCCATACATAAGCAACAGACTGACACCGCAGTAGGACGTGGCTTTACCTCCACAACCGACAAGCCTGACACACCTGCATAAGGGCGGCGCGTTGTCAGTCTGTCCCATCAACCAGCCTCCTTCACTCCTCGGTTATAAATACCCATCCCAAACCAGGTTTGAGGTATCACTTCTCAACTCCCTCACAACTACTACTATCACACACTTTGCTTCTCAAGCAAATTACCGATTCTCACGCCGGAGAGTGGTAACAAGGAGCACCCCCCACCCCTTCCTCCTTGTTACGAGTCACGGTGTGTTTTCCTTGTGCAGGAGACAGCCCAGCTGACGGTCAAGCCACCGATCCTCGGAAAGAAGGGATTAACCCTACTTGACGAGCCCAGTGAATTAACCTCTCTTGGTTAACCGTTGTTTCATCAAAGGTGAAAGTGAGTTTCCTAGTTTCATTGTTAGGGTAATAAAATAAATAAAAGTTTAATAATATAAAAAGTATAAATAAAATACAAGAAAGTACAAAGATCTTCAATTAAAACACAAACATACTAACATAAACGAACGCAGATCAACGAATGTTCACGAACACCTTACCGAACGTTCACGAACACAATCGAACGAACGAGACCTCTGTTCATGTTCGTTCATTTAACTAATCGAACGAAATTTCTTGTTCATGTTCGTTCGTTTAAATAAACGAACAAACATAAACGAACTTCCCGCAGAACGGTTCACGAACTGTTCGCTGAACGTTCGGTTCGTTTACAGCCCTACGTATAAGTGTCTCATCATTGATGACACAATGACATGTCTAACAAGCTAGGGTAACAAACTGCTAAATCTCATAGGTGACATAAATAAGCTAATTAAATCAAGTACTTTATTAACAGAAAATGGGTGTGAGTTTTCATGATTTTGAGTTTAAAATTAAACTTTAAGCTCAAGTCATGTAAAATTTGTGGTTTCAAGTTTCATTCAACGACCCATTTGACGGCCATAGGCCATATGTTGCCCAAAATCATAACAACACAAATCAACATAAGAGAAAGAAGCACCAGCCAAAGTAGGTTTCTAACAGAAAACACCTAAACAAGACATGATTTAAAGATATAAAAACCAAAGATTATTTTCTTGCCCTAGCGCACCATATAGCCTAATAACTATTCTATGCACTCGTGTTCTGTAGCCAGAACACCAGTCTAAACATAGCAATTACTTAACAGTCTAAATTCAGATTACATAGAAAGGTAACTATTCAAACCATCATTAAGCAAAACCTTCTTCATGTTTCCTGGTTCACTCATCATCTTCCTCCTACACAACACAAAAGAACCATTAATCAACATTAGTTTCTGTAATGCATTTCTAGACAATCATCAACCATTCACCCCGACTGTCAAAATTCCTCAAGTTTCCCTATTTTTTTAGAGAATTTTGTGAGCAGAAATAATTGTATAAAACAAATTTTGATAAAACAAATGGACACTTGAGTTAAAGTTTGAACAACATACATCATCACTGTCCTCTCCCTCGTTGACTTCGGATTTGGATTTGTCAGAAGCATCATCGTCGTCATTACCACCAGCAGCCTATTTCATTGAAACAAACACATAGTCAGTGAACAAAATCTTAATATGCCAATAATAAAAGATGCACAATTAACAAAGATTACCTGCTTTTTGTTGTAGGCTGTCATGTTCTTCTCGTACTCAGCCTTCCTTTTCTCAGCTTTGGCTACATAAGGTGCTTTGTCCTATGTTTACACCATACAAAGTACCAATATTGAATACCTTTTCTTTACAAAATAGCAATGAAGCAATCAACACAAGCATGAATGCTATATCAATCATCTATATACTATAAGGCGTTTAACTTTTTGGGTCAAAACTTTATATTTAAGACTATCTCCAGTGCTACGTACGCCCTTAGCTGCCACGTGTGCCACGTCATATCCTTACAAATCCTTAAAACCCCTTATTTCATCTCCAACCCTACAAATATCCTTACCCTTCTTAATTTCCACCTCATTACTTACCCACTACACACAATATTTAAATAAACATTTTGTTCTTTTACTTTGGGCCCACTCACTTACACAAACAAAGCCCTTGTGGAAGGGCTTAGAGCCTTAGATGCTAAAGGGCATCTATAAACAAAATCTCACAATGCTAAGGGCTTGTATAGGCCTTCAAGGGCATCCCTCCAATGGATGCATTGGAGATAGTCTAAGAAACAGTGAAACACATAACTACAAAGTGTTCTTTTTAGTATCTCAAGGCCAATCATATCTGTAGAATATACAACTAGAAGAACCGCGTTGAATAAATATACAACCAAATTAACCCGTGATATATTTCTAAAAAAATTATCAAATAGATCGTTACAAAATCTTCTAATAATAAAACTCTTATCAATACTAGATACATGTGTCATTTTTGCGCAAAAACATTCCCACTTTTGCGCCGATTAGGCTGACAGCCAAACGCATATAGTTGGTGCAAAACTAGCCACTTATGCACCAATTAGACTGACAACCAAACGCATATGGACACGTATTATACTTGGCGCAAAATTAGCCACTTATGTGCCGATTGAGCTGATAACCAAACACTTACAGACACGTATTATAGTTGGCGCAAAATTAGCCACTTATGCGCCACATGGCTCAAATTTTGCTGAGTTACGCGCCATCTGGCACAACTATTAACACGTGTCTTGTTGCAATCAGTTCCCATTGTCATTGAAACATGTACAACGATCAAACTAATAATTTGAAAATTAAGTCGATGCCTATTTTAGTAAACACATTCAGTCAAACATTTATTCTCGTGATTTTCCTCTAAAAGTCAACGTAAATTGTTAAGTTCTCTGGAAAACTAAACGTGTTAAACAAAGTGCTACTTACAGCATCGGACATAGACTTCCATTTTACACCACCAGCTTTCCCAACCTGTTAATCATTCACATATAAAAACAAAATCAAAACCTAAACGCATATCAAATCCAACTCAACCTACCAAAACACCTAATAACTCAATCTCCTAAAACCAAAACCAAAAGCAGAAAATCACTCACAGCAGCAACAGACTTATTATCAGGATGCTCCTCTTTAAACTGCTTCCTAAACTCCTCCCTTCACAAATCAAACATAAACAACATCCTCAAACCCTAATCACCAACAAAAACTAAACAAAAACAACAAAATCACAACAAATACTTACATAAACACGAAGAAAGCACTAGCAGGCCTCTTAGGCTTGTTAGGATCCTTACTAGCTTTCCCCTTAGCTCCAGTTTTCTTCACATTCAACCTAAACCACAACATATCATCACTAAGTTACTAACAAGTTTCAAAATCACAATCGAACGATAAAAACCTAAACAGATTTCACAAATTTACGGAAAATTAAACATATAAACCCTAATGAAAAGTATGTAAGAGATAAAACCGTACTTATCATCGGTTTTTGTTCCAGCACCGGTTGATTTGCCTCCTTTCATGATTTAATCCTGCAAAATTGAACAGAAAACAGCGAGTTAGGGCAAAATTGGTGTAAGATAGCGAAATTAGATCGGAAGTTTGATGAAAAAGGGGGAAACATACGCAGTTAGTGATAGATTTAGGGTTTGAATGGTTTGTTGAGATGAGAAATGAGGTTTGAAGTGGTTTTATAAGGCTATAACCCTTGGTGGGAAATGGGAATATTATTTGGGCGGGAGATTTTTTTTCTTACAAAAGGGCTTGTGAGGCTCGGAAATTTGGTCGTTCGATTCCTTGCTCGGTTCGGTTTAAAAACGAACCGAGCACGAGCATAGGTATGTTCGCTCGTTGCTCGTTCGGTTTCGATCGAATTTATTTTTATTATTATATTATATATTATATTTATTAAATATATATATATTATATTTATTAAATATAATAAACATGTAACATATCCAACCCCTAGAATCCTCATATCTTCAGTTCAAAAAAAAAAAAAAACCTAATCTATGTCATGCAGTTAAAAAAAAGATGGGTGTTTTATGGGTTTGAATTGATGTTACCGAATCAAATTTTATGTTTTGAATTCAATTTTTGATTGAAGATGTCTGGAATGACTTCAACGCCTGTTTTTGAAGTTATTTTGCATTTTAGATGTTCTTAAACATTAAACATTTGGATGACATTTTGTGTTTATTTTTGTGGGACTTTTTACGTTTCAATTTTGTTAAAGTGTGTGTGAGACATATAAGTTGGTAAATTTTGGTGAATGAATGGCTGTGTAGGAATGCTAAATAAAACTGAGCAAAAGCGAACCGAACCGAACCGAGCGGCTCGGTTCTAAACCGAACCAAGCACGAGCATAAGATTTTCGCTCGATTTCCTAAATCCCAACCGAACCGAGCGGCTCGGTTTCAAACCGAACCGAGCACGAGCAGACCTCCGTTCAGTTCGGTTCGGCTCATGATCACCCCTAGTATGTATATTCGTTTTACTTTTGTGGTGAAATGGGACTATGAGGGGTTTTCATGTTTGACTGATTGGTGTTTGGTGGTGTTGCTTAAGACAATGTATAGTGGGGTCCGTTAAGCATCATGTTGTGGGTGTCATGAACACTCTCCTGTGAGTGTGGTAAGGTCACTTGGGCCACTTAGAATTTTTTTAAGCGGGTAGTGGCTACACCGCTGCCAGTCTGTCGGATAGGAAGTTGGGTAAGCAAAAGCCGATGAGGGTTGTTGATGTTAGGTTTTATTGGCAAAATTAAGCACAAAGCTTTGTTGATTTTGGCGGTTTGTGGATTCTTGGTGGTGGAATTAAACATTAAACACAAGGCTTTGATGTTTTGGGGGAAAGTTATTTTTGGGTGTGGAGTTAAACATAGGTTGGTAATGAAGATGATGGTATTTTTGTTCTTCCCTTGCATTTTTATCACCATCTTCTGATCTTCAATAACAACAACAACAATAATAATAATAATAACAAATTTATTTTTATTAAGTCATATGTTTTATCCTTTTTAAATTAAAATTATTAACTTACTTTTAAACAAAAAAAAGATGGTTGTTTAGGGTAGTTGATGTTGGGTTACGTGGTGGGTAATGATTGGAGGATGTTAGGGTAGGAATGGCAAGTGGTCCTTCCCCTTAACGAGCGCAAGAGGGAGGTTCAAAAGTTTGTGTGTGGAGTGTGGACCTCATTGATTAGCCAATGAAAAGCCTCCGTTTAGAGGGGTGTCATTTTCACTACACTTCATATAATAGATTTGTAAAATCTATATATGTTGGTTGCAAGTGTTCAATATACGGGTTCAAACTCAAAAGCTATCTAAATGAAACCGTTCAATATCATATGGAGTTATATATTTGGTTTCGGTTTTACAACCAATAGAAAAATGTAAACAATTTTGGTTCTAGGAAACTCAATTAAGTTAAAACCGATGAACTTGAATTAAGTTTCGCTACACACTCAATTTCTTGAAACCAAAACTAGGGAGCCTAAATTACATTTTGAAACTTTTTTCACTTCGGTTTTGGATCTCAGTTAAAAGATTTTCAAACTGAAAAAAGCGAAACTCATACCATGAAAATCCCTAGTTTTGATTAAAACAAAATATAAGGACTTCATTTTGGCAAGTCCATGTGTGTACTTGTTATCTCATAATGTAAAATCGTAGAAACAAGTCTATGTGTGTACTTGTTATCTCATAAGACCATGGAGTGTGTTTCTCCTTCTCCCAAGTCAACATCAGCGCCACATCACCCTCCCCTTCCACCTCATCATCCTCCCCTAAACATGGGGTGTGGTTCCTCCTTTTTCCCCATTCCTCTTCCATTTTTTATTTTTATTTTTTTAATACCAAATTTCTTAAAAAAATAAAAAGTTTTCATTAATTAAAAATAAAATTACATAGCCTAAAAATAAAAACATAATTTAAAAAAAAAAAAAAACTAAAGCCCACTTCCACTTCCTCCTAACAATTTCTTTGTGATTTTGTCTTTCATCCTTGAGAGTGGCGGATCTAGAAAATTACTTAAGGGGCAACGTTTCAAAAAAAAAATTTAACGTACTTCATACAATGTAAACGAAACAACGATAGTAGCGCGGTAATAAATAAATTTAAACACGTACCTAAATGAGTTATCCTCTTCGGTTTTTGAAAGCTTGAAACCGGGCCATGACATCCTCTTCTTTTACTTTACAAAAACTTTCTTTTTCGACCGCACAAATTAGAGCGTTGTTCAAATACTCATCACCCATCCGATTGCGTAAATCCGTCTTGATAAGCTTCATTTTAGAAAAACATCTTTCAACGGTTGCGGTTGCAACCGGTAAAGCCAGTGCTAGCTTCAATGTTCGATAAACCAAAGGAAAAGTTTCATTTTTTCCGGTTTCCACCATCACACGAGCAAGGTCACTCAATCCAGTTAAATTTGCAAATTTATCATCTTCCTTTAAAGTGTGATAAAATGTCGAAAAATCACCCGTAAGAACCCCTCTTTCTTCTTTATTAAAGTCATTCGGATACATTTCAGAAAACTTCACTATCTTTGATATGTCAAATTTAGCAAACGAATTACAAGGATTTAAACCCGACATATTTTCTATCAAACTAGTTGCGACCTCACTAAATCGGCTTCCAAGTTCTTGAAGTTGCATATCCAAAACCGTATTAAAAGCCTCAACTTCAAAATGATGTCGGTTAGTAATGACATTCTTGCGGTTTCTTTTATTACCATAACTTTCCGCCATATCTAACATCTTAACGTTGTTTTTTTCACAAAAAGATGTTACGTTTGCCAACATCTTTTCAAACCCATTTTGTCTTAAATGATTCAAAGCTCGTTTTGTCCCGCTTATCAAATGAGATGCTTCTAACAACTCGACTCTTTTTTTGAAGATGTTTTGATAGAGCATTTGTGAGGCCTAATATATCGTTCAACAAGTGTATGTAAAACACAAATTCAAGACTCTCAAAATATGATAGAATACCTGACGCATTGGATCGTTGTTGAAAGGTCTCTCCATCTTGTTTAATAAAAGTAAGTACCTCAACCACTTCCGGAAATAATTTCAACAAACTTATGATGGTTCTATGATGAGAACCCCATCGTGTGTCTCCGGGTCGGGCAAGGGAAACCTCTTGGTTTAATCCTTTTTCCTGTGTTAATTTCACCCGCTAGAATTTCGTTTTCCACTCTCTATTTTTTTTTGCCTCCAACATCATATCTTTTCTTTTGCAAGAAGCACCAACCGTATTAACAACCATGCCAAGAGTTTCGTAAAATTCTTTAACACCATCATGCTTTTTTGCTACAGCCACAATCACTAACTGAAGTTAATGAGCAAAGCAATGTATGTAATGTGCCGATGGATTGTCTTTCAGAATTAAAGTTTTTAATCCATTAAACTCTCCCCTCATGTTGCTTGCACCATCATAACCTTGACCCCTGATCTGTTTAAACAAAAACAAACAAACAATAAAATACAATGATACGACATATAATCTTTATTATAGTTTATGTAATGAAATTATGAAACATATAACTTACTTGATCTATGCTTAAATGGTTATCGGCTAATAAAGACACAATGGCTTCTTTAAGAGTTAAAGAATATGTATTCCTCACATGAGCAACTCCAATTAAACTCTCTTTAACAACTCCGACCTTATCGACATATCTCACAACTACGGCCATTTGTTCCTTTAAAGACACGTCGCTAGACTCATCTACTAACAGCCCAAAGACATCGTCTTTAATTTCTTCACAAATCATTTTGGTTACTTCTTTCGCATAGCAATCGACAATCTCTTTTTGAATCGATGGAGCTGTCAACTTATTATTCTTCTTGGCCTTCCCTAAAGTGTACTTACCAATATCAGGGTTGTTCACACTAATCAACTTTAAAACCGAAAGAAATATACCTTTATAAAGAGACTTTTCAGATTCGTCATGACCACGAAACGGTAAACTATTTTCTAAACAAAATCCAGCACTACGAACAGACCCCATTAATCGATACCGATTTCCAATCCTTCTTTCCTTGTTACGCCTTTTTTCATTCGCATCATAGGATCGTTTTTGGTTCAAGAGATTTTCACATTTTTGCGCCGCCTTATTATGTATACTATTAACTAACCTAACATGTTCTTTTAAGACACCCGGTTTACTCCAATTACAAAAGCCTCCACTTACAAAAGTCTCTCTTCCACCTTTATTACCAACACTTTCATTAAACAAGTAACAATATAAACAATATGCTTTTTCTTGTTTAGTGCTATACTCCAACCAATGATATTTATCAAACCATTTAACATTAAAACGTCTTCGGCCACTAGAATAGTTTGTCCATTTAAAGTCATGACCTCGTGGTTGAAAAGCCTTTTTAACAAGATACGCTCTTCTTATGTCGTCTATTTGATTTGGATGATAACTAGTAATAGGCGGTCTATCGGAGGGATCTGAAGGAAGATCATTCAAATCGATTTTGTTTCGTGTTGAAGGACTTGAAGCCAAAGTAATAATTGGACTTGGAGTTGGTCCGGTATCTTCATTTTCTTGCATATCAATATCATTCTTTGAACTTGGACCAATATCTTCATTTTCTTGCTTATCGTTAATAATATTTGAACTAGGAGTTGCACCCAAATCATCATTTTCTTGGAATTTTCGTTTAAAAAGACTACTAATGAGAGTTTGTTTTTTCATCTTTCAACTTCCAAATTCCCTAATTTTATAAGACAAATAAAATTAAACAATAAGCCCTAAATCAATTTCACATAAACCCTAAAAGCTATAACAAATTAACAATTGCACATAACAGTCATAACTATAAAATAAAACAATAAGCCCTAAATCAATTCACCGAATGTCTGAACTAGTCAATTATGATCAAAATCAATCACAACATTAGTCAATTACTGTCAACTCATCCACCGAGGCACCAAATCATTCTAACAAAACAGATAAACTCAAATTACCTGAATCTGATCTCTTCCTCGACTTCCAGAACACCGGAGCAGAAGACACCGGAACAAATCCTTCAATGGAGTGGCGGAATGGAACGGCGGCGGCAAAGGGAGCAGAAAACACCGGAACGATGATGGACTGGAGTGGCTCCTGTGCGCTGCTTCTTCTTTTTTCTTCGGTCCTGGTCCTGCTCCTGTACGCTACTTCTTCTTTATTTTTGGGGCTTTTCTTTGTAGAAGTATTGGATTATTGGGTATGGGGTTGGGACTTGGGCTATGATAATTGGGCTTTATAAGTTTTGGGTAATTAGTTAGGTAGAATAAAAATTTTTGGGCTTACAAAAGGGGTAACATAAAATTTATTAAGGGGCAACGAAATCCGAAAAACGCAAAAAAAAAAAAAAAATTTTTACACTATCGCGGCCGAGCCAAGGGGCAACGCGGGCTACCCCTTAACATTGGGTATGTGCGCCCCTGGAGCACCGCATGGTCTCTTTCGAGTACACTTTCGATGTAAATTCTCATTAGTCGGAAGTCTTCGGCTTCTTGATTTTGTATATCAAATTCGAGTCGGCTCCTATCAAACTCAAGTCTCTCCCTTTCCCTCGTCGTCGCTTCTTCATTTCCTTCTCTTTCTTTTTGTACCTATCCTCTTGTACTCCCATGAAATGGTTGAATTTTTGTAAAGCTGTATCAAGTTTAGACGCATCACTCGAGCTCGTTCCATTTGAACCCGAAGCCTTCTGAGAGACTGCTTTTTTAGCTTGATCCCTTCCAGTTGGCCGCTCTGATTCAGGAGTTGGAGCTTCATCTTCGAACTCGGGATTATCATTTATATTGATAGCACAACGTGCATCCGAACCACCCGTAGTATAATTCCCCGACGCACTTGTTTTAGATCTTTTCGCTTCTGAAACCTCATTAGCTACCACCTTCCACTTCTAACATTTTCTCAGCATTTCATACGGCCTCATGTAATTTCACGGCCCGTGTTTCGTGGTATACCTCTCAATAGCCAACGACAAAATAGTTGCATCATCTTCACCACTTTTACGATTGTTCCATGCATGTTGATATATACCCGCAAACAAACCAATTTTTCCGTTCATCTCTCTAAATTTTGAACTAACGGAATGGACAAATCGATATGGGTCACGTTACATCAATTTTAAAAATTCTTTACAAACTTGGTTATAAAAGCCTTCACGTTTTAGGTTGTTGGGAAAAATTAAACTTAAAAATATAATAATTCTTTAGAAATAGAATATAAATATTAATACTCTATTTAAATATAAAATTAAAAAATATACCTAAAGTCGGATCGCTAGAAGCTTTAACTCCATCGATGGCGTGTTGTGTACGAATGGGGGTTGGGTCGAGGAAGTAGCAGGTGTGTTGGGAAAGCATGGGGGCAGGCTCGGATCCATGATTTTTTTGGATGTTGAAAATGGATTTGAGATTGGTTAAGGATATTGAAAATGGAATGAGATTTTAAAGATGAAAATGTGGTATATATAGGTTTTTAATTTTTTTTTTTTTATTTATTTATTTATTGAAAAGTGACCGTTTTCAACGGTCAAAAATTCTAGCTCGGGGTGGACGGGAGAAATTCCCAGATTGTACCAAAGGTGGGACCCGGGCGCCCACGTGGGGGGGGGGGGGGGGGTTGTTCCCCGTCGAGGTCCCCCTTCACGTCTGCATCCTGCTCCTTGTCCCGATACCACACAAGACAGTCTATTGTCAAATCGTAGAAAAAAAGGTATGTTATAGTCACCGTAGATATGTTTCTCATTTCTTAATTTCTTTAATTTGATTTCCTCTTATGATTTTTTTTTTTCATCCTACATCAAAAACTGAACCAAAACAAATTTTTGTATGAATAAACCAAACAGATAAATTTGAATTCGATATTATACCAAATTCCACCATTTCCATATTGAACAATTCTTATTTCACATAAGTGAGTTTTAGTTCGATATTCACAAATAATTATATTTCAAGAAGATTTGGTAGTTCATCTCATTTCAATATTTGCTTCTTGTCCATTTACTACGCCATTTTTCAATAAATTCATATTTGGATTAATTACATATTTGATAATTATATATCACATGAAAAAATTTATTGGGTGACACTCTTTTAAGTTATAACAATATCAGTAGTGATAATAGTGGCATTCTCATAATTCTCATAATAGTATAAAATGCAATATTTAAGTATTGCACACTTCTTTTAAATCATTCTTATTTTGTTGAATTTACATATCCCGCGTAGAGGTAATAAATAATAATGGGAACGAAAATCCTTTTTTGTTTCAACCATACACAGGATTCCATTCCATTTTTTATGAAGTCTAATAAAATCATACTATCAAAACACCTTTCTAATAAAATCATAACATCGAAACACCTTTTGATAGCACTTGTTGATGAACCGATCATAAAAGGTTAAAAAATCACGATAGCTAAAACTATACACATGTAATAGAACTAGAAGACCATGGCTAGCATGTGTTAAAATATCACATGTTAAATATGCTATTTGGTTAGTTAAAGTAAATAGTAATATGCTATTTGGTTGGTTAAAGTAAATGGTAGTTTAGTTTGTTTAAGAGCTGTTTGTTTACCTTTTAATGAGGTTTTTAGTGGTTCAGACCTCTTACTGGTTCAGCATTTAATGGTTCAGACTGTTTGTTTCGCGAGCAGATGTCTGAATGATTCAGACATTTGCCTCTGAATGGTTAAGTATTATACTGAGTCTGAATGGTTAAGATCTCTAATCTGAATTGGTCAGACATTTGCCTCTGAACGGTTAAGCATTATACTGGCTCTTAATGGTTCAGACCTCTTACTGGTTTAGCATTTAATAGTTCAGACCCTCTTACTGGTTGAGCACTTAACCATTCAGAAGTTACCAAAGAGCACTTTAGTCTACAACTAGTTATTTGTTAATATGCAAACTCTATAAATATGATTGATGATGTATTTCATTATTTGCTTAAGAATAAAAATATCCAAATATATACTCTAATTCCTCTCATTTCTTGCTATTTCAATCTTTTGATGTCATCAAAGTTACGCTCGATCCAAATGCAAAACGTACTTTATTCCGTTTGTTTGTTGATCCAAGAAATACAAATACAATTTCAGGAGTATGCCATCAATAAGTTGCTCTCAAATCAATTTACTTGATACAGTTATGCAATATGGGGAAGGTTCATTTGAGAAGAAATTTAATGTGAGAAGAAAAAGAAGAAAGGGCATAATGGTAAAACATTAAATAGTTTATAACTACTTCCATTAATTATGTTATCTCTTCTTAATAAAGAAAAAAACATTTTATCCTACACATTTCAAAATTTATCCTACATATATATTTTACACTTACCGAAATTTACCCTAAACATATCTAAATTTATCATACACATTTAAGAATTTATCCTACACATACTAAAATGTATCCCACACATACTAAAATTTATCCTACACATGTTGAAAATTGTCTTCCACCCTAAATTATTTTATCTTGAAAGAGTATATTTAAAATGGGAGTTACAAGTTTTAATTAGTTAGCTAATTAATTACAATTAGAAATTTACCTATATGCCCTTATTAATAACATTAAATACACTAACTAAAATAGAGCATTTCTATTATTTCTATTGGTTTAAAACTTATTCTTTTTATTCTTACAAAATTTTTCTTCTCATTTGAACCCTTCACTATGGAATATAAACACTAGTGTTGTTTAAATACCACAGCTTCACGGTGGGCGCCAAACTATTTTGGTCAAAAATCAGACTAGGATAATACAATCAAATCTTATTTTGTGAGTTGTGATGCTTGAATTAAATGGCAAATGTATGAGCAATTTGTAGATGAAATGAACAAGAGACACAAGGATTTGTACGAGGAAAAAGCCCCTGATCAAGATATGATCTCCGGCACAAAAAACATCGGGTGATGAAAACTACCGATCACCAACTATATTAAACAAGTAAAGGTTACAAATCGGGATGACAACAAGCTTGTTACAAGGATCACTAGTGTGCAAAAATGTATGTAATCGCCAATGAGTTGCAGAGAGCTTTCGAGAGTGTGTGTGTTTGCTATTTTTTTTAACTATCAAGCTCGTTATCGCCTTTAAAAATAGAAACAAACTAAATAACAAACAATCCGCAAATTGTGCTAGCTTCTCATGACTTCCATAACGGTCACTCAAGCTATACACGTGCAGAATATGGGAGCATATTCCCCTGGAATCTCGGCAAGACTAAGTCCCACTCGTTCATTCCTGCAAAACAAGTTCAAATATAGTGGAAACAACCGTTAGTGTAAGGATAATAATGAGGATCCTGGATCCTTAAACCTGCAACGTCTTCTGATGATCCTTAATTCAAACAGAACTGAGGATCCGTGATCCTGGCTGCACTTGAGGATCCGTGATCCTTAGGCTTAGAAAATCCATCTCTAACATGGACTTTGAGGGATCTTTGATCTTGCTTAATAGATTTTATAAATTTGTATATATGTTTTTGGTTTAGGGCCTAGTTCAAAACCTATGGAAATGAAACCGTTTAAAATCAAATCAAGCTATATATTTGGTTTTCGATTCTAAACTGAATCGAAATAGGTAATTGGTTTCTGGTTCAATGTTGGATTCAAGGAAATTCAACGCGCTTAAAACGAGAAATTTGAATTACATTTCAGCTGATCTCGTTCAACCCAAATCCAATCTCGTTTGATTGACACTAAAATTGAGGAGCTTAAATTACATTTTAATTTTTTTTTTTGTTAAAATCGGGTATTTCGGTTTGATGTCGAAATTAGAATCTGAATTGTTTTGTACGCTTTGCTAAAGGGTGTGGCTAAATGCACCTCCATTTTTACTATTTATACCTCTCTTTCCAAAATATCATTTTTATAATTTTTTTAAATTCCACCCTTTACCTCTTATATATTATTGTTTTGTTCAACTATTTACGGGTTTTTTTGTTCATTCCCTGTTTGTGTTTTATCCATTGTTGATTATTTTGTTTAAAAGACTCCTGCTGCTATCAATCACGTGAAGTGGCACAATACGAAGTGCTTCCTGTCCACTCGCTACTCACCATAATATCTTCTTCTTCAACAAAAGTGCTCAAGCTTTATTTTTAATTATTAACAAGGGCAAATGAATTTTTGAAAAAGACGACGAACGCTTTTGATGAATTTGATAGAGGAATTTTGCAGATAAGAGACGTTTTCTAAATCAAAAGAATATAGTTGATCATTTAGTTAGAGTACATTTTTTTTTTTTGAACATAAACTTCATATATAACCAGAGCCAGACCTTAAGCTAAGGACTGCTCAAAAAACCAAACTTACAAAAAATACAAAGGATGCTTCACCCACTCTTCCCACTTAACAACATTACTACGACTCGAACGGTAATTAAACCAAAGAAACGTCATAGACTTTACAGTCGCAACGACCTCTACAACCTTAGGCGAAGAATCCTGGAAAACCTTCTTGTTTCGCTCCTTCCACACAGCCCAACACGTAACCATTATAATGCCTCGTATAATTTTCTTACCCCGCGCCGAAATCATCATCGAATTTGACCACTGTAACAAATCTTCAATGGAATCTATATTGGGTGGAGCCATTTTACACCAGCTCCAAATTTTACTCCATACCCCAAAAGAGAATCCACACCTGACCAGAAGATGACCGGCCGACTCCTCATCAGTGCTGCACAACGGACAAGACCTATCCACAATATCTATCCTCCTCATAACCAAAGCCAAACGGGTCGGTATTCTATCCTTTTCGATCCTCCACATCAAAATATTAACTTTAATCGGAACCCAATTCACCCATCTCATACTCTGGTTCGGCTGAACATAATTATCCGCTCTCATATCATCTTTAACAGCAGCAACAGAAAATTCATTGCTCCTGTTCGAGCCCCATGCCCAGCTATCTTTGTTCCCATTGTAGCGAACTTGAGTCAACATGCTCATAACGTCTTGAACCTCCGAAATCCCTTCCACAGTAGACGCATTCAACAGCCAGCTCTCATCCGCACACATAATGTCTCCAATCTGTTTTAATCTTTCCTTCACCTTCCCATTTTTATTCTTATCCACAGCAAACAAAAACGGCCATCTCTCCATTAACGGAGTTGTACCAAACCAAACGTCCTTCCAAAAGCTGATCCGATCTCCATTCCCTAGCTTACATGTGATTAACTTGTTTAGATGGATATCGTTAATGCGAATTTTATCCAGGAAAGAGACCATGGACTTCCAACTGCCGGGAAGAGATTTATTAACCGGTAGAAACGACCATCTATTGCGACCCCCATGCATGCTAAGGATCACCCTCCTCCACAAGCCCTCATGATCACTTTTAAACCGCCACGCCCATTTAACAAGAAGCGCCGTATTAACTTCGGACAATTTAGAGATACCCAAACCCCCAAGCTTTTTTCGGTCTAGTAACCACCTCCCAAGATACCCAGTGCATACCTTTTCCTTCTCTACAACCTGTCCACAAAAACTTTCGCATCATTCTTTCAATGGCCTCGGTCACCGCAACAGGAGCTTTGTACAGCGAAAGATAATACACCGGGAGACTCGCGAGCACCGATTTAATCAACGTAAGACGCCCACCTATCGATAAGACTTTAGCCTTCCAAGATTGAAGCCTATTACGCACCGTATCTAAAACAGGCTCCCAATGAGAAAGACGATTCATATTCGCTCCTACTTTAATACCAAGGTATTGAAAGGGAAAAATACCAACTTTACAACCCACCAACTCGGCCATGTCTCCCACCTCATCTTCTGAAACCCCCAACCCGAATAGCTGAGACTTGTGAATATTTATTTTCAAACCCGAACACATATAAAATATACGAAGCAACCGATTAGTCGTGACAATATTATTATTGCTCCATGTTCCCATAATAAGCGCATCATCTGCATAGAGCATATGAGAAATATTTGGCCCACCATTAGACACTTTGATCCCCTCCATGTCGCCCAGTCTACACGCCCTCAAAAACATACTCGCCAGAGCCTCCATAACAATCAGGAACAAAAACGGGGAAAGAGGGTCGCCTTGTCTAAGCCCCTTTTGACAATGAAACTGGAATGTTGTCGATCCATTTACTAACACTGCAGACCGCGCTGATTGGAGGATACCTCGAACCCAAAGACACCACCTGTAAGGGAAGCCCATCTGCCCCATAATAGAAATTAAGAACTCCCAACACACGTTATCATACGCCTTTTCGAAATCAATCTTCAAAAGAAACGCCTTTCTACCCTTTTTCTTTATCCAACCAATAAGCTCGTTAAGAACCAGAGGCCCATCCAAAATAAACCTCTCCTTTAGAAATGCAGATTGAGAGTCAGAAATCACATCCCCAATAACCTTTTTAATTCTAGCAGCAACCACCTTAGAGATAACTTTGCTCACCACACTTACTAAGTTTATAGGTCTGTAATCCGTCAACCCCACTGGTGTCTTTATTTTAGCAATCAAAGTGATAAACGAAGTACTACACACTTTGCTAATAACTCCTGAAGCGTGGAATTCTTCAAACATCCTCAAAAAATCCTCCTCCAAATGCTTCCAAAAGTGCTTGATGAATCTAAAATTAAACCCATCCGGCCCAGGCGCCTTATCTGCACCACAGTCAAACACCGCTTCCTTGATTTCTTCCTTAGAAAAGGGAGCAATCAGATCATCTCTCTTCTCCATAGGCACCTGTTTCAAATTATCACATAATAAAGTCGGCCTACTATCATATGACTTCCGAAAATGGTTTCTAAAAAACCGGAACACCTCCTTTTTAACCAAAGAAGGTTTAGAGATCCACACCCCATTCACCATTAAACCCGGGATAGCGTTCGCAGATTTCCTACCATTAATACACCGGTGAAAATACGCGGAATTATCATCTCCCAACGAAGCCCATCTCACCCTAGACTTTTGTTGTAAATCCTTGTTTTTTAACAATAATAATTTATCCGCTTCTTTTATGCTCTCCTCCCACACCCAAACCTCCTCCTCCTCTAAATCACGCTCCTCCATCATTCTTTCTAAACAAGCGATATCATTTTTTAACGCATCCGCTTCCTCCCCCTCTTTCAACGAAACCGCTTTCCACCACTCCTTTAAAGCCACCTTAGCTGCCAATAACTTATTATGGATTAGAACATCGGCTGGCCCATCACCTGACCAGTTCACCAAAGCTTTGCTAACTACTTCTTCACAACCCTCCCTTTCCAACCAAGAATTAAACCATTTAAATGGTTTAGGCCCAAAATTAAAGTTATTAACTGTTAAAAGCAAGGGGCAATGATCAGACAATTCCCTTGGAAGAGCCCGCATACACGCACTAGGCCACCGATTAAAAAACTCCTGACAAACCAAAACTCGATCAATCTTGCTCATTTTTGTAGCCTGACCGGTACCTGTCAGAAAAGTGAATCTATTTCCTCTCATATTATATTCCTGCAAACTAACATCGTCAATAAAAGTATTAAATTCCAACGCAGCCCTGATATTAAATTTCGAATTTTTTCTTTCCTCCAGCCATCTAACCGAACTGAAATCACCTAGAAAAATCCACATACCCATTGTCCCCTGCATCAACCACTTCAAACGATCCCAAAGGACTTTTTTTCCCCGACTTTCTGAGGCGCATACACATTAACAACATTAACAATCACCCCATCTTCAATCAAGCTTCCAGTAGTAATGATAAAATTTTGATCAGTCACAGAACTAATCTTTTTGAATTTTTTCAGTGTCACACCCCGACTTTCCACGTGTCACCGGTGGGCCCGGTGGGGAGTATCGTGACGTGGTTGGCAACATAATAGTCAAACAACACAATTATATAAATGCACAGCGGAAGCAAAAGGTAAATATATATTACAAATCCGAATTTTAAAGTAATATCCAGTATTACAACGGAAAGTAAAGGATCCACAGGCGGATCTTAAAACATATCATTTGTTCAACAGACTTTAGACGCCTAGAACTTGCAAGATTCCTTATTAGCGCCCTGAGCTTCCAGCCAATTACGTTCAGTACCTGTCACTTAACCTTTTTGGAAAATACGTCAGTTTTCACTGGTAAATACACTCAACTGACTCATTTGAAAAGAGTTTAAGAAAATTGATTTAGATGCACCAGGCACGAAATATCTTTGACACTTTGATTAAAATGAACAGAGGCAAAATTAATCTTTTATAACTTGGAACAATTATATTTATAATCTTGTATACAGATTTACATGTTCGTTGTACGTTCAGGGCCCGATGTAGAAATCGAGTCAGATTAACAGACACACCACAAGTATAGGCCCACAAGAGAGTGAGATACCGTTATTTCTTAAGCAACTGTCAGGTGTATGCCTACACTCCGTGCTTAAGGCGTGGCCATTTTATAATACAATGATGTCAGGGATATCCGGGACATGGTCATTAACCCCTAAAGGCTTTTATTTCAAACAATACAGATTAAACCGGGTTACCACAATAATTTAATCACAATCCGATTAAACATTCAATACCCGACCAAGCGGTATCATTATACCGTATCCCAAGCTCGTATAGGGAAAATAAGTTAAGAGTATTTACCTGAGCTAGCTCCTGTCTTAAATAGCAAGAATTAATAACTCAGCCGTATTCACCTAAGTAAGCGTAGGTACAATTTACCGGAAGGCTCTAGTCTGGAATGATGGTATAAATAACCAATTAGAATGCTAACGGGTCTTTAATTAAGCCTAAGCTTAGACCGGTTAGTCTTAAGGAAATATACGGTTCAAACGCATGATTTAGCGAAGACCGGAATAGAATGTGTTTTAGACCCGACAAGTTTGAAGACTTGTATAATATGGGTATTTCATACACATTCTGAATTTTGAGATAAAACCAATAAGGTTTGACCCGTTTCGGCTAATTTATGTAAACTTGTTACATAAACCGAACCGTATGCGTAATAAGCGTGACGGGTATTCATGAGAGCCATATACAGGTTTCCTAAGTTAATTATGCCTCAAATATGTTGTGACATCAGTAAGATGTCTTTCATTATGCCCAAAACGTATTTAAACACAAACTAGGCCCCGTAGGGGTAGTTTGGTCATTTAAAAGGTTATAAAAGAGTTTAAGTATTTACCTGAGTTACAGGTCTGATATAATCAGCAAAAATACTTATTTTACTAAGTTATAACAGTAGGGTGAAGTATATATGTGAAATTTATCAATTATAACCAACTATGCACCGTATGGGCATTTTGGTAATTTCACATAAGCCGAAAAGCTCAAAACTGAAGTCTGAGTTTAACAACCTTTGCTTACTGTTAAAATATTATAATTTACCTCAAATATCAGTAGGGATCAACCTTTGTATGTTTAAAATAATTTTAATACATACTATGCGTTAAAAACGCTTAATTAGGTGATTAGAAGCCGTTTCTGGGTTCTATATAGAAACTTGATATTTTTATTATTCCAGAAGGCTTAAAATAATTTATTTATCAAGTGTGATTAGTAGCAAAAGGTTTGGAGTCGTTTAGATATGTAAAACTCATTTTATGGCCCGTAAGGGCAAAACCGACAATTACCGGATTAAGCCTACGACTATAAGTTATGCTCAACCTAAAATTAATTAAAAATATTCAAAAATCCCAAAATAATATATTACATCAGTGGGTAAATATTTTGATATCAAAAGGTAGGCTTAACTAGGCTATACGCTAATCACGCCGTTTTATTAACATAAAGCTTTCATTTTACGCTAACGAGCATAACTCTTAATCTACACTTCAAACTGATGTCAAACTTTGCATACAAGTTTATATATCAGTAATTAAAGTTTCTACTCTTTTACATTTCCAAAAATCACGTTTTAAGGTAATAAGGGCATAATGGTCAACATATGAGCAATTAACGGAATCATGCATTTTAATTGGATAACCAATGATCCGAGGTGTATAATCACAGAGGGTTATACTAGCATGTAACCTGGTCCAAATAAAGCTCTAAGGTATTTCTAAATCATACCAAAACGGGTCAGAACTGAAGTCAAAGCAAAAGTCAAAGCTTTGCGATTTTCGGTTCCGAACCGGGTCTAAATAGGAAATTGTCGGGTTGGACATGTTTAGACCTGTCCTTACACTAATTACCAAGTTATATTAATGATCAAACATGTTATATGTGTTCTACATTGCTAATCATGCATAAATTAGAAACTAAGTATCCTGTTGACTTTTTAATCACAAGTTTGACCCGACATTTGACCTAGTTAGAGTGGTAATCAGGGGGAACCCTTTTAAGGGTTTATTACCCACATAATTACCAACTTATAACTACTTTTGATTCGACTAATCACTGGACCATTAGTGATTAATCTTAAAGTCAACCGTTAATTACGACGGTTTGACTTTTAAGCTATAACTAAGCTAAAACTTAATTTAGAAAGGATTAGCAAACTTACTGAAGTCCTAAGCTTGATTAGTGATCACTTGAGAGGAGGTTTGAGCTCCAGAAATGATCAGGAAGTGCAAGAGGAGATGTGAAGAACTTGTTGCAAACTAAGGGCTTTATATAGTGATTTAATCACCATAAGAAGTTGACACACAAGTCTACACATGACCACAACTGATTAACAAGTGTCCCTAGATGTTTAGGGATTGTTTAGGGGCCAAGGGAGATGAGGAAAATCAATTAAAGATCAGTTGCAACGTTTAAAACAGCCAACAACCAACTTTCTGCATCTGGGCATGCCTTGCGCATCGTAAGGGTGTGGGTGTTGCGGTGCGCAAGCATGTCATCAGGGCAAGAAATCCCTTTTCAGTTTGCATCCCTGGCTCTTGGTCCTTCGAAAGGTCAATTAACTTATTTTCTTGCACTTTGACCCCTTCTTATTTACCTACAAGGGCTTTAGGACTTTGTAACACCCTTGTTATTATTTTAAAGATTTTCGTATAAATAACGAAAATAAAAATGTAAATACGATTAAGTATTCTTAGAGAATACGAGTAATCTAAAACTTTTACAATTTAAAAGTTTAGAACAAAATGTAATTAAGTTCGTCATTTAAAAGTAACAACGAAACGTCATGCGGAAGCTTGATTCTTGATTGTGTTCGGTTCTTTGTTGAGCTTGATTATCATCCGGAAATCCAAATTATACCTACATTTCATAAACCATGAAATGATTAGTTATACGTGCTTAAAATGGGTTTAGAACAAGTCCGGATACGAAAACGGACAAGAAAAATTAAATTGCCAGCTTTGGACTCTCACGCGGGCCGCGACAGAGACACCTTAGTCTCACGCGGGCCGCGTCGCTTTATCGCGTGTCGCGACATATTCCTTGGCAGCCGTCGCGTGGCGCGGCAGATGGGGTTTTCCAGCGAGTTCAGGTCTGAGTCCTGCATTTTCAGCAACACCTGTTTTTACGGAAACGGCCATAACTTCTTCATTATTGATCCGTTTTACCCGATTCTTTTTCCTACGCGACCGTAATTTAATTCTCCATCTAATGGAGTTGAAATCCAACATCCTACATATTAAAATTTCAGACCTTCAACCCTTCGGCTTATTACCCTTTTTACCAACTTTTGACCCGTTCGTGATTTTATCACACCAACATGTTTAATTGACCTTTAAACTCATGAAATTCATTAATACAATATCTCATATCATATTAATCTCAACTCACGGGTTTCTTACTTAATAAAATCCCGTTTACACTTAAATGCTTGTTTTGACCCGTTAAGGGTATTTACGCATTTTAGTCTAGAATTTGTACCTTTCTTTTGTCGCTACAAAAGTTTCATACCTAATTAACTACAATTATTCTACCACAACTATTTCGTGGTGGATTTATCATAACGAACCCCTTTTTCCTAATTTTACCCATCGGTTGATCATTTTACGCAAATGACCACTTTTGAGCATTTGACCCGCGAAGGTGCATTCCTATGACCTTTATTCATGTCTAATGATTCCATAATCTTAATGTAAGTTTCTAAACAACCCCTATGGGTCGTTTGCTCAATATACCCTTCAAGGGTATTTTGGTCAACTTTAGTCCCTCACTACACGACGAAAGACTTTCGCTAAATATTTGACCAAATTGTATGTTTAACTAAAGCTTAATTATACATACCTGGCTCGGGTCAAAGTATTGACCCGTTTACATAACTTTTGCTTTAAATCTTTCTAGTTAAAGCGATGCAAGCTTATGTTATTTCCTGTGATTACAAAACTCAACAAGCGATTGTCAAATGTTATTGTCAAATGGTGTTAACAACACCATTTGACCCATTTAGTCTAATCTACTATTTGTCCGTATGAGATGGTATTTAATTACCATTTCATCCCCTTAAACCTTTTTCCGGTTTTCCTTTGAACTTGTTTCACTCAACCCGTTTTTATTTATTCGTCATTACATGACTAATTTACCATTTTACCATTTTACTCCTTTTACTATAGTTCATGATTTCTTACCATTTTCCATCATTCCGACTCTCATTGAATTATGTCGGAATATCATGTACCAACCCTTTAGTAGCATTCATATTAATACTTGAAATTTAGTAACTTCGCAATTAATGTAAAAGGGGCGTAAGTTCTACTTACCTCGCATCCGAACTACACTTTTCCTTTCCTTTCCTTCTTGATTTGTTTGATCCGCTCCTTCATCAAGCTTCCACCTAGCTTGTTACGCGTCAAACTATCATCATTTGTTTTCAAGGTGGTTAGTTTAATCATAATTTAATACGATTATTCCACCTTACACATTTCATATCAAAAATTACCATTTACCGGATTATAGGTCAATTTGACTTTTTAAAAGTCAAATGCCCATTAGTATACTAATTGCATATTCGAGTTCATCAACTAGTTTTAGCATTCTTTAATTACCCGGTAGGCGTTATCATTAGACCACCGTTTTAACCAAAGTTCTAACAACGTTCATCATATTTAGAACTCTTTTTGATCACATTTTGCATAATAGCCAAAACATCACAATTAGGTGTTTTAACTACAAAAATTCTAGTTTCGAGCCTTCTTTGAGGCATTTCAACAAACACTTTAAGGGCAGAATTTTACATGTTTATTTATCAAGTCTCTAGCTTATCTCTTAGCCCTAATTTCACATGAATCAACCTTCTTACAAAGTTGATAACTTCAAATTTTCTGGAATCACTTCAAAATTGTCAAATTACACTAGATTAACAATCTATTTCCTACTGTTCATCAAATTTCACATAAACCACTAATCACCTACAATGGTGTTCATAGGTTTCATTACAATTTCACATGATTTCAACTTGTATTTGTCTAGGGTTTGTCCTTAGACACTATAGTCGTTCCTAGATCATCATAAGACATACATGCAACTATAATTTCAGATTTTCCCAATTACATGAGAAATTCAAGTTGAGAGTTTTTATGAAATTTTACATACCTTGTGGTCCTCTTGTGATGAGGATCAGTAATCTATGCTTTAATTTCGATTTAGACTTGGATTGAGCCTTCAATTTGCAAGTTTGGTGAAGATTTAGGGTTTTGATGTGTGGGGATCGCCCCCCCTGTTCTTCTTGTACGACCAGACACCTCCTTGTGGGGTGTTTGGTGTGTTTTATTTAATTAAATAAAATTAAGTTTCAATTTTTACAACTTAGGTCCCTCCATTTTGATCAACATTTAATTTAATTGCTTTTAACCCTACTATAGGTTATTCCTAAACTATTAGCTAACTAGGTTAAAATTCCTAGTTAGTAAATTCTTGTCCACTTAAGAATCCTAATATTCACCGGGTTACTTTTACCACTAAAGGTAAATTACCCGTCTTTTAGTATAAACGTGGTTTGATTACCCAAACCCGTTTTCGGGGTGTTACAGACTTATACCCACTTTGCCAAGTCCCTGGACATTTCCGGTTAACCCGAAAAGTCATAACTTTCAACGTTAACGCTTTAACCCCTCGCATACGAATTTGATCATAACTTTCTCATACGATAACGAAACTTTATGAAATTTATATCGTGCATTCTAGTGAGCATAATTAACAGTTACAAGGCTTCGGGTTTGCTAAAAGGTCACTCAGAGGTATAACTTAAACATGTTGACACATTTAACCCCTGTAGTTTGTAATTTCTCACTTTTAGCTTCGCATGATCCATGATGTATTCGTTTGATGCTATAAACATCATGTAGGGTTAATGTACAATATATTTATTCACTGTTGACATTTAGAACTCGTATATTCACATTCTTTCCATGATTGTCAACTTTAGTCCTTCCAGAGTATCTTTTTACACGTTCAAGCTTATGACACGTGTCAATACATTATAGGACGTGAATTTTCGAGGTGTTACATCCTCACCCCCTTAAAAGAAATCTCGACCTTGAGATTTGTTAAAGTAAAGGAAGTATTTCCTGCCTTATATTGGGTTTAATCTTCCCCAGTACTTTTGAGCCTCTAAGGCACTACAATTGACCTCTATAATAGGCACATGTATCTTTTTGGAGCTTCTAATCCTGTCGATCCTTAATCGACACAGGTTGCTCATACTTTCATAGTTCTGCATATCATTATGTGGTAGCGCCTTTCGACTTATTGGTGACATGTCGCTAGATCATTAGTGTGAGTCACATTGCGCGTTCCACCAAGCCCTTAATTAGGTCTTAGCTCGTAAGCTATTTGATCTTGATACATTTGATTTCCTTCGAATGATTCTATATATTCAGAGCTTAACTAGCCTGAACATTTAACAATTTGGCACACCCTTCCTGGGTGATATCCCTTGTTGAACCCTATTCCACAACAAGAATTTAGGAAGGTTGCTACTTTCCATTAATCCTTGATTTTCTGCCGAATACTGGAAACTTACAATCGATTATGGATTTGTATGATTTTATTCGTTGTTCCCTAGGCAACCTTCAGATCCTTATAAGTGGACTTCCCAAAGTCTTATCCATCCAACAGATGTTTCGATATTTCAATTATACAAGGTCTCCAAAGGAGCCACCTTGATATTTGTATAACAATTATTATAGAAAAGTTTATCTTAAGGTGAGATGGTTATTCCAACCCTTGTTCAAAACTAATCTTAAGGAGTAGCTAATCCTTACAGTTAGTCGAGCAAATCGACGATCCTGGGCAGCTGATGGCGATTCTTAATCGTTGCCTAATTAGGGTTGCGGTTATCAATGCATAAGCAAAATGAACCGTCTTTCTTATTTAACAATATCAAACCCTCAGAATATTGAGTCAGGCTATATGAGCCTATATCTTAAAACTTACATAATCAGGGTTTCGATTATTCCATGATTAACATGGAGATTTCACAATACTCCAGCCCACAGCGGGATGTTAATCTTAACTCTACTTGCCTCTCAGGAGGTAAACAGGGTAATCTTAGGAGAGGATACTTATGACACACAGAGTTGTCAGAGGTGTCCTTATTCTCAGGCTTCGATTCATCTATCGATGTCGGTGTCAGATAAATGACACATTATCTTTACAAATGCAAGGATGTCCTAAGTAGAGATACTTATAAGGACATTTTTATATTGGATATCTTCCTTGAATACCACTAGTCGACTTTGGTACAATATGACCATTGGGATATCTCTGGGGTTCCATGCATTAAACCTCCATACTGATCAGGCATGGAAGCAATCTATGGGACACACTAGGATACGCCAATCCTCATATGGCACTTTTATCAAACATAGTTTGGTACTCGCAGTTGATAAAATCAATGAGGAAAATAATTAAAATAACATATTTTGTCGTACTCTATTCGAAGAAGGAGTACTCTTAGATTTTTCAGAGAGATCTTTGCTGAGAAAAATAAAAGAAACGGTCTCTGAGGTTTCCTTAGTAGGTTCTACCTCGTGGATAATATAAAAGTTTGCTAAGCTTATGGTTCATGAAGACTTATTATTGCCTGTATTAAAAACAGGACACTTAGCAGAAATTATCATTGGTAAATGATAAGGAATGTATTTGATGACATCATGTTTTGCCTCTTGGCCTTCATCAGGTGAGTTCAGGCGTTTCCTTTCTTAGCCTTTCTAGGCTTAGCTGTACCTTCTTTGGCAGCTTTATGGTATCTAGTTCTGATGCGGCCTTACTCACCACAGCCGTGACAGACTGCATTCTTTATGTCCCTATATTCATGGGAAAATGATGACCCGTTCCTTTGCAGATGTCACACTGCTTTGGTCCTTCCAACTGCTGCGTCAACCACAGCCTGGAGATTAATTCCATTAATATTGAGGTTTACATTTATAGCTTTATTAACTTCCGTCGCATTAATAGTATTGCGACTGTCGTCTACCTCATCCGAGTTTTCCATACTCAAAACTTGGTACCAATCACCAAGATTTAACAAATATTAGTCATCATCCTGATGACCTGACTTAGATTAGCCACGACATTCATAAACCGTATGGGCTATTCTGTTCCGAACATTCATAGTGAATGTTATTTGAACGTATATCCATTATATTTAGCCTAGGTCACAAAAGGACCATCAATGGCATTCAAAGTTTGGAATGAGTCCACTTATTTGCTTGACAGGGGATCAAAATGTCACAACTGTCTTTGGCACATGGACGATCATGAATAGCTCAAAGGCTAGTCTTACATGACTTTGGTTATATATATATACATATATGGCATAGAAGCCTGTCTCGAGGGACGTAGAAAGATATGGCATAAGTAATCATATGGCGCGAAGGCCTTGTCGTAATGACATTTAGATACGGCACAAATGGCCTTGTCTCTAGGACGTTATAGGATATGACACTAAGGCCTGTCACCAGGGATGTTAACATTTAGTATGTTAACTTGTCACGAACGATGAATTATAGCATGGAGGCTTGTTATGGGTGACTTGAAATATAACTTGTGGATTTGTCACAAGGACATCAATTCATAGGCTGCAATCTTATTAGATCAAGAGTTTTAAGGCTTGAACATAGTTCTTCACCTTTGGACAGGGAGTCCTAGACTACGACTGTCATCGTCTTGAAAGGCGATTCATTTGGCAGAAAGGTAAATCAATTAACATCACTAATGGATGTTTATATATAATCATCGTATCTAATGATATTAGTCATGATCATATCGATCATATTGACTATTAGGTTTGGGTGTAATCCCACCATTTTGAATAGGGGATCATAAAGATCACCACTATCCTTGTCTTATCGACAATAGCGTAAAGTATAGCCCGTAGGCATTTCATCGCTAGGGATGTTAATATTATGATCATCATACTGATGATATTGGTCAGGATCACAATGATCACATAGACTATGGAATTTGAGCGTAGCTCACCCCCTTGGGCAAAGAATCACAAAAGATTACAATTGCCTTGTCTTAATTGGACAATATAATATAGCCCTTAGGCAAAACATCATTGGGGATGTTTAAGTTTTTAATCATCGTACTGATGATTTTAGTCATGATCACATTGATCCTATAGACTATTAGGCTTGAGCACAGCTCACTACCTTAAATAGGGGATCGTAGGGATCACAATGTTTGTGTCACAATGGATAATATAATATGGCCCGTAGGCGGAACATCACTAATGGATGTTTATAATAGATTTATCATTTTAGATGATATAAGTCATGATTGCATAAATCATATTGACTATTTGGCTTGAGCATAGCTCACCACCTTAGACAAAGAATCATAAAGATCATAATGTCAATGTCTCAAATGGACAATTTATTATAGCCCGTAGGCAATTCCCTCCTAAGGGATATTTATGGTATGATCATCTTTTCAAATGATATTAGTCGAGATCGTATGGACCCTACCGACTATTATGCTTGGACGTATTCCAACATCTTTAGACAGGGTCAAAGACCATCACTGTCGTTGTCTTATCGGACAACAAATTTAGCCCGTAGGCACTTCATCACTCACGGGTGTTTATAATATGATCATCTTATAAGATGATATAAGCCATGATTTCTAGATCATAAGGTAAATTAGGAATTTAAAAAAAAAATTCCAATATAGGGATGACTGTTGTGATTTTATCGAATCACATTTGTCAGGAGTGCTAACACGTTCTTAGGTGTTAACAAGGATCTGAATCCCTTGAGTAGGTTTCACCATCTTGGCCGCGTAGGCTAGGTTTCACCTTTAAGATTCTTTTTAAAATGCATACTGGCAGGGAAGGAAGTATATTTATTTTATTCAGGATTTTTATCATAAATCATAATTTACAAGTTAATAATAGCACAAATGGCCTAGTCGCGTAGACAAGTTTATAAGCCATGATTTCAGAGAATCGAGGCGTTAAGGTTTTAATAATGGCACAAATGGCCTAGTCACGTAGATAAGTTTATAAGCCATGATTTCAGAGAATCGAGGCATTAAGGTTTTAATAATGGCACAAATGGCCTAGTCACGTAGACAAGTTTATAAGCCATGATTTCAGAAAATCGAGGCATTAAGGTTTTAATAATGGCACAAATGGCCTAGTCACATAGACAAGTTTATAAGCCATGATTTCAGAGAATCGAGGCGTTAAGGTTTTAATAATGGCACAAATGGCCTAGTCACGTAGACAAGTTTATAAGCCATGATTTCAGAGAATCGAGGCATTAAGGTTTTAATAATGGCACAAATGGCCTAGTCACGTAGACAAGTTTATAAGCCATGATTTCAGAGAATCGAGGCATTAAGGTTTTAATAATGGCACAAATGGCCTAGTCACGTAGACAAGTTTATAAGCCATGATTTCAGAGAATCTAGGCATTAAGGTTCGAATCAAAGTTCATTACCTTTTCTTGACAGGGAGTTGTAGGCTACCACCGTCTTTAGTCTCGGAGGACGTTAATTATAGCCCGTAGGCATTATGTCAGCCCGTAAGCATTATATCATTAAGGAATGACTATATAATAAGGGAATTTAAATTAACCCTGTTAAAAGATGGCCTGTGCGACTTTAACGATTCGCAGTTTGCCACAAATGTTAACACACTTACAGATGTTAACAGGAATTGGAATCTTTTAGATAGGTTTTACCGTCTTGGCCACATCTGCGGTGACATTTAGGCTAGGTTTTACCATCTTTGCCATGTCTGTAATGACACCTGAGCTAGGTTTTACCATCTTGGCCATGTCTACAATGATCTTTTAGGCTATGTTTTACCTTTGCATCCCTGGCTCTTGGTCCTTCGAAAGGTCAATTAACTTATTTTCTTGCACTTTGACCCCTTCTTATTTACCTACAAGGGCTTTAGGACTTATACCCACTTTGCCAAGTCCCTGGACATTTCCGGTTAACCCGAAAAGTCATAACTTTCAACGTTAACGCTTTAACCCCTCGCATACGAATTTGATCATAACTTTCTCATACGATAACGAAACTTTATGAAATTTATATCGTGCATTCTAGTGAGCATAATTAACAGTTACAAGGCTTCGGGTTTGCTAAAAGGTCACTCAGAGGTATAACTTAAACATGTTGACACATTTAACCCCTGTAGTTTGTAATTTCTCACTTTTAGCTTCGCATGATCCATGATGTATTCGTTTGATGCTATAAACATCATGTAGGGTTAATGTACAATATATTTATTCACTGTTGACATTTAGAACTCGTATATTCACATTCTTTCCATGATTGTCAACTTTAGTCCTTCCAGAGTATCTTTTTACACGTTCAAGCTTATGACACGTGTCAATACATTATAGGACGTGAATTTTCGAGGTGTTACATTCGGGTTCCATAAACTTATCAGCCCTCCCGATTTTCCCATGGCGCCAACTGAATCTACCCCAAACAACTCATTACACCAAACCGTCGAAAAATTAAACTTCTGGCAATCTACCAGCATAGATTCTTGCAACCCCAAAAAATCTACACTATATTTATTAACCATACCCTTGATCCAGGATGTTTTACCGACTGACCCAATACCTCTAATATTCAAAGATAAAAAATTCATTTCAAACCTGATTGTAACCTTTCACCTTCAATCGTTTCGGATACGATTTGCTCGAACCCTTCCAATTGAGCTCCGATCCTATCACCAAAATCGACGGTCTCGGTTACTTCTTTTACCAACGAGTTATCAGTCCCGACCCCATCGATTACAGGGGACCACCCTGTTGTTTTATCCTCGTCACCCACCTCCTCTGTCAAAGCATCTCCGATTCCCTGCTCCTCCATGAGATCTTGAAAAGAGTTAGCCAAAGGGACAGACTCCTGACCTCTAGTTTTAACAACATTCTTATCCACACCCAATATAATAGGGTCCAGCCCAAAGGGATCTTCATCATCTATTTTGGGCTCCTTATTGGGCCTTTCATTACTACTCAAATATTCCCCATTAGTTGACAGGCCCACTACCCCCTTTTTTTTGAACTTTTTTCGTTTATGGGATTTATCCAAAAAAGAATGACTTTTACTATCATAATCAATGTCATCATTATTGTAGCCGTCAGTTATCCTGAAATCACTCTTTTCAAACCCCTTTTTCTTAATATCTCCCGAATTCACGCCAGTAATAAATGTTTCCATACCCGAGGCATTAAACTCCATACCAAAATTACCCCCGTTTTCCGTAGGAAATTCCGATCCACCAGACGGAGTACTATTCCGGTCATCTTTCCCATCTTGAAAATCCGAAACCTGACTGCATTCTTCGACAAAATCCGATATCCAATCTTTATTTTCTTCAATTATCCAGACTTTGAACGTCTTGCCACGCCACTTTAATAAGATTTCGTCTTGAATAGACGCACCTCTGTCGACCATAACCCCAATGAAGTGAAAAGACGAATCAATCTCCGACTTCTCCAAAGCTGCGTGTCTCACCACGGTGCCAAAAAGGCTTCCTATGTTATGCATAACCCGGTCGTCCAAGATACATAGAGGGATACCATACACCTTTAACCACGCAACCCGTTCGAAAAGAACCTCCTGCCCCTCCCAGACTGAAACCGAAAGAAACTGTTCCGGTCTGCCCAGGAGCTCATCCTTACCCATAAAGGCATGTTCTTTCAATCTGAATATAATCATAACGTTAAAACCACCCAGGCAACGAACTTCTCCCTCCGATAAGCCCATCTCCTTCAGTATAACTTTGATCTTCCTGAGAATGTCCAATGAGCAGACCTTCACAATAATCGACCTGCCATGGAGCTCCTCGAAAGCAGAAATACCATCGTCAATTGTAACCACTTTTCCTTCAGACGCTCCGATAACCGCCTCCTTGAACGACATAGTATTTACCATACTAGCATTCTTCGACCCATTCATCGGATTCAACCCCACCTTCTGTTTCTGTGGGGCACGATCCGAATCTTTCTTAGGATGAAAAGGTTTACGAGCATTTATTTCTCCCTCCTCCAAAGCAAACCTGGCCACATTAAACTTCAACCTGTAAACGCCCATACGGATGGTAGATAATTGCTTTTCCATCTCCCCTCGATCTTTGATGTCAACCATTGATACAAATCCAAATCTTTTTCCTTCCTTGTCCCTTTTCCTCGCGATATAGATGTCAAAGATCATACCGAAGCTCCTTAATTCCTTTGCCAAATCTGATCCACTGCATCTATCCGGGAGGTTGGAGACATAAAACTTTGTTAACCTTGCCTGGACTTCCACCGGAATGGGTTTCCGATGACTACCCATCTTCGCCTCGTTGCCTTAAAATGGTGACCGAGTAAACTGGTGGAAGTCGTGGAACTTTTACGTGGATTGTTGTAAATATTTAGTTAGAGTACATACCAAGAACACTCAACCAATTAGAACTATTATTAAAATCAAAGTTGAAAAAAAATGTTTCTTCAATAGAATCCTTATCTATTCACATGTATATCTAAATATTCAAATTATGACGAGTAGATCCCTAGACAAAATAGGGATATTTCCTAATATAAATTTTCAAAAAAATAGAAAATACAAGGGTTGATTGTATTTATTTACAGGTGGAAGTGCAACCAGTAAAATAAAAAAAAATGAGAGTGCATTTAACAACACCCTTTGCTAAATTTGAATTTCAGTTTGTTCAGTTTTCTATGTCCGCCCTTATGATTTTGTTTTTCATGTGAATTCAAAAACTAAACCAAACAACCTTTTCATATAAATAAACCAAAAAAAGATAAATTCAAATTCGATTTTATATCAAATTCAACCATTTCAAAATTGGACATTTCTTATTGCACGTAAGTGAGTTTTATTATGATATTCATATCTTTGTAAAAGATTTGGTTCATCTCATTTCAATATTTGCTTATGTCCATTGACTACATCATCTTTTGGTAAATTCATACTCTTGAAAATTTACTAGTAGAGTGCCCGCGTGATGTGGCGGGGGCGACACTTTGGATTGCGGTACTCGTTTCTGGTAGTTTTCTTATTCGTATAATATTTATGATAACATTATTGTGGTGGATATATGTCATTAGTGTTAGACATATGTAAAGTTTTGTTTTTTTTTTTTATAAAAAGTAATAATTAAAAGACAAAAAATAGTGTTTTTTTTATAAAAATTAATAATCAAAACACAAAAAATAAAAGATAAGTTGTTATAATTGTAAAGTATGTTTATTTTATTGGTTAAATTATAAAGTAAAATTATATTCTTTAAAGTACATAACTTTTTTAAATATCCACATAGTACTCATCCAATAAACTTTAAGTTTAAAATTTTCGTTTTTATAAAAATAAAAAATAGTATTTGACTCGTAAGTACGTTTTAGAGCTTTAACTTAAATTGTTAAATTTCGGTTTTTTATATATATAAAAAATTTATATTTTTATAAAATTTCAAAAATTGTTTTTTATAAAAAAATAGGATGTTAAAAGTTTATATATTTATTAACTTTATATCATACTAAGTTCAGATTTTTAGTTCCTAACTAATCTTATCTATATGAGTCTACTTTTAACTTATAATCCATAAAAATATGTAACACAATCTACTATGTATCTAGTCAAGTTGATAAAGAATTCTTTTGAAACTGACTAATATTATCTAGAACAATATAGTTGAACTTATAATTCCTAAAAATTTACAACACAATTTAGTATTTATCTAGTAAAGATTGTAAATTTCTGGAGTATTTTATTTATATTACTTGTTACAAAAAATGTTTATAAAAGAATTATTTTTTTATAAAACAAAATGTTTACTTTATAAATAAAGTAAAAAATAGTTTTACACATGTAAAGTTTCGTTTTTTTTTTAAAGATGATAATCAAATGACAAAAAATAAAAGATAAGTTGTTATAGTTGTAAAGTAAGTTTATTTTGTTGATTAAATGATAAAGTTTTGTAATTTTATTCTTTAAAGTTCATGACTTTTTCTAAATATCCACATGGTACTCATCCAATAAATTTAAGTTCAAAATTTTTGTTTTTATAAAAATAAAAAATAGTAGTTGACTCGTAAGTACGTGTAACATCCCAATTTTTATAAAATTAAGCTTCTTTATAAATTATTTAAACTATGGATGTAATGTGTTATACATGGTTAATTCCCATGATAGGAAATGAAATTAAGCAATTTTAAGACACTAAATGTAAGTCTTTATCAAACGGGGGCTGAATTGCAAATAGTAAAACTTAGTTGGATTAGTCAACTTAAATAGGTGTTAACTAAGGAATTGTGGGGAAAAAAAGAAAGTTCCAGATAACTCTTGTGGGTTTGAGGAGAAGCGACGGTGTAGTGGGAAAACAAGGTGGAATCATTAAGAAACCTTCAAGAAATTCATACAATCTCATCCATCAGCAACTAAATTAACATCTCTACATGATTCTGATTCTATAATCAATCCAAGGTATGTAAAAGATCTATTTTCCTTATGAGTAACTCCTTGTATATTCATGGGTTTATATTGATGCATGGATTACAAAAGGGGCAGACAGTGGTTAGTTGGGATTGTTAATATGTTTGATTTGATGATTATACAAAAATGATAAGAGGTGTAATTGAATTCTAGGGTTCTTGGTGATATGTGAAGGTTTTCAACCTATATTAGATAAATCTGACTTGATTTTATACAGAGCCTAAAACATTGTTATAACATACATAAGCTTAAAGAGTAGAAATAATATTATTGTGTTCATGTTGGTGATAAGCTAAGTTGTTTTATTAACCTATTTCTAATGCATATCAAGTGTTTGATAAAACGCCCCAAAGAAGATTTTATTACTAATTTGAATGTTTTCCTAAAAACTTAGGATAGGGAAATCTTTGTAATAGGTCAAAATGAAAGCATGTTCAGTTGTGTGAATGAGTTGCATTCCAAGTTAAAGATATGCTATGTGTAATGGACTTGCATATTCAATTATGTTGAAATTATCCAACAATCATATCACTAAGATGTTGCACGTTAAAGACTATTTCATTATATGTTGGTGTTTATATAATAAAGGGCCGACGATTCAATACAAGATACTGGGAGATCTTCATGGCACAGGTAAGTAGTTCTTTAATTTAGCTACTTTATACAATGTTTAATATAAAGTTTAATATTCCCATTACTAGTGGTAACTTATGCGTTTCAAAGATCAAGTGTTGGTTTAGTTTTTCCTTTTGAATTTGTTGAAAGTGAATGTGTTATTAGACTTAAGAATCACAAAAGAGTTATGTGATCAAACGAGTCAAGAAAATTGTTGTTGACAGTACCCTGGCCAGCCATTTGCAGAGCCTGTTTTGTGGTCTTAAATATTCTATTTTGACATGAATTTTGGTCAGGAGTTAGCTAACACTATAATGTATTTTAACTGAATAATAAATCACACCTATAGTAGCGTATCGAATGCGATTAACTATTCACAAGGATTAAAACTTTGGCTTATGACTAAGATAAACATCAGTTAGTGTTTGTTTAAATTATTGAAAAAAAATTAATCTATTGTATGATATGGTTTGCTATGTCGCTGGCTCATGTTTTCGTATCTTAAGTTCAGTTATGGAATGAAGTGTTTACAAGTCCTTGAACTAGATAGTCAAGGGTTTTTTTTGGAGCTTGAATACTCAAATGATGGGACATGTCAGTTTTCAACGTTGCGTCTAACGATTTCGGATGCAATCTAGTGTTAATACAAAGGGGTTATCAAACATATTAAGTATGTTAACTTATGAAGGAAAGGCCTAAATGCTTTTTCATGTTGCCAAAGCATTGAAAGTAATGGATTGCGTATTTATGAGGTATGTTATGTTTCATTGGTAAGAGGGTTGCAATCATCTAAATTTAAGGTATTATGCATTGCCTTAAGGTGTTCGGGTGAAAATTTGTTTCATTGTGTAATATATCATTCCCCATTATGCTGGTATTCTTAACTAATTTGTGTGTATATCTAACATGGGGTGTTGTCGATGTTGTCAGGCACCAAAGCAAGTTATAAATATGGAAGCGAATGATCAAGTCTTCAACAGAAATGTGAAGAAGTCAAAACAGGTCTTATGTGATCAAGCCTCATTATTTTTCGGATCAGATACATCTTTTAAACTTAATGGGTTAATAATTATAGGTGTATATTCATTAAAAACTTGAGAAAGATTACTAGATTTACACTAATGTAGTTATTTAAACTTCATTGATGGGTAGTAAACCCATATATATGTTTTTTTTTTAAATTTGGGACCTAAAATTCCGCAACGAATTTGATGAGCTAAGACTATATTTAAATGGGTGTTACAGTACGTTATACACCTTTAACTTTAATTGTTAAATTTTGTTTTTATATATATAAAAAATTATATTTTTATAAAATTTTAAAAACAGTTTTTTGTAAAAAACAGGATGTTAAGAGTTTATATCTTTATTAACTTTATATCATAGTAAGTTCAGTTTTTTTTTGTTTAGCTTTAAAGTTTATTACTTTAGTATTTTTTTAGTTTTTTTTTTAGAACGTCGACTTTCAATTTATGCAACCAAGGTCGCACCTCCCGCAATGGGAGACCCACCACCCTACTCTGGCCAGTTATGTTGTTTTAATCGGGCCCATACTAACATCAGAGTTTGGCTAGGCGTTCAAGGAAAAACCACATAGGTACTCGCACGAGTGATTAATAGGGAGTGACCCCCACCTATGTGTAAAGGGTGCTATACACACCCCCCTATTACTTTCTACACCCCCCTCCTCTCACATACTTACAGGTGGGGCCTGCGTGGGACCGACAGTTTTCCTCTCACAAGGGGGGGGGTGTAGAAAGTAATAGGGGGGGGGGGGTGCGTATAGAATTAGCCATGTGTAAAACCTTGATGGCTCCAAGACTTGAATCCCGGACCAAAGCCGGTTCCCAAGCCTTATCATTGCCTTTGGTGTCCACTGGGCCAAGGGCCAGGGACTATTATTTTTTAGTTAAGAAATACAAATTATTAGATTAATATCCAAGAACAACTGTAATATCTTATAATTTCAGCTTGACTATATCTAACTGCAATATCTGTTTATTGCAACTTTAGGATATTAACTTATATAAGTTTAGTTGACTTGTAAATTTAGGATACTAACTTTATTTTGAACGTTATTAATGTGGTCAATAACTACATTATATTAACACCAAAAATAAAGTTCAAATATAAAATAAGCTTTATTCATACGTCTAGATCAAACATAACAGCTGAAAATGAAAAAAAAACATAAAAACACTTGATAGATTTCATATTAGACTGCATGAAATCTGTTTCGTTTTTTAATTGACACTCGAGGTATTTTAAATCGGGTTTTCTGGTTTGTGCTTGAATCGACAGTATCTTCTAATTCCTCTTCTTTGTCATTGTCCTCAGAATCGTCTAAAGTAATAACCTCACTCCATTTCCATTCAGAGAGTCTTTTGGATCTCTTCCCTTGAGTCTCAAACTTTCGATCCTTAAAAAGGACAAAAATTGAATACAAAAGTTAAAAAAAGATTAAATAAACCTTAAAATTACCTCTTCACTAAATTCACGTTAAAGATTAGACTTGTATGGACTAAACATTGCACCATAAGAAATAATATCAACACTTTTATCACCATCATCCTGCAATAAAACACACATATAATAACATAACGAACATGTTAGTATGAAAGATATACGCAAAAATAATACTTAGAAACCAGCAAAATCAATACCTTAGAAGCTTGTTCGACAAGTGGGTTTTTAAATTGGCATGTGCATCATGCAACTGAATCTGAAAAATCAAATAAGTTAACATTCACATAAAAGTAAATAAAAGAAAACAATTATTCACTGTTGCGATATAACTGAACTGACCTTAGAATTTTGAATCTCGCATGCTTGTTTCTTCTCAACAATTAAATTCAGAACTTGATCCATTTTTTAACTTTGTTTAGCAATAGATATAGGGGTGTCCTCCTATGTATTTATAGTAGTAACTATATAAGTGCATTAGTGTTTAATTTTAGATTTGACACCCCTTTATTTAGGAAGTTTGTTGTAGTTAGTTTTAAGTTTTTATAAGATATATCGAAGTACAGATATTAGGCAGTTTTAATAAAATAAAATGTGACACATAATATCTTCATTTTATGTTACGGTACTTTTAATTCTTTTTGTTTTTGTTTGCGTAGATGAAGCCCATCTTTGTAGATTAGGCGCATTAGATCACAAGTATTAATTACTTGTACATTAAAGCATTATCGACTTGTACCTTTTAATCCGTACGTCGATATTGAACAAGACAACTACCGAAACGTTGACAAAAATATGTAGATCGTCATGCTATATTTGGATTTTTTTAAACAGTATAGTTTATAAGATATGTCAAGAATACATAAAAAAAATTATAAACTTGTTGTGGATGGGTGAAGTGTAACTAATTATCTATAATTTTGTTAAAACCTTAGGGATTTAAGTGTAATAAGTTTAGGGGCTAAAAAATAAATAGTGTTTAAAAGACTAAACTACCCTCATTTTAGGGGTCTTTCTATAAATAAAGTAAGGAAAAAGTTCTTATTTTTTGGGTATCTTAAAATACCCCTTTCTCATTCATTATAATATAGTATAGATATATCAGAAGAAAATTTTATGGGTGAAGTTAATGTAGTTATAAGAATTTATATTAAATGTAAGGTTAGGATATAATAGAAAGTTTTTTTTTGTTTATGAATGCTAGGAAGTAATCCTGACCATGGTTAACTGATTTAATCAAGTGCTAAGATTAAATGAGTGAAATTAAAAAAGAAAAAAAGAGGCGCGTGAGTTTGTGTAAGAGCATTCTAGTCTATCCAGAATAATAATTTCTCTCTCCTTCAATTCCCCCCATTTTTTAAACGTTAATAACTTTTTCATACGGCATTATTTTTTTTATAAAAATTGCAAAAAAAAACGAGCGTTTTTTTATCTTTAAAACGAGTATACTATTGCTATATTTTCGAAAACCCAGTTGCGTAAAACGCAATGGAAAAAAAAAACGTAAAAATGATTTTTTTTTCTAAAACGCAATGCACAAAAAACATAAAGAAATATCTTATTTCTAAAACGCAATGGCCAGAAAACACTTAAAAATGTTTTTTTTTTCTAAAACGCAGTAGCCTAAAAACACAAAAGAAATTGTACTTTCTAAAACGCAATGGACTGAAAACACATAAAAATGTGTTTTAACTAAAACGCAATGCACCAAAAACACAAAGAAATGTCTTATTTCTAAAACGCAATGGTCAGAAAACACTAAAAAATGTCTTTTTTTTCTAAAACGCTATGCACCGAAAACACAAAGAAATGTCTTATTTCTAAAACGCAATGGCAAGAAAACACTTAAAAATGTTTTTTTTCTAAAACGCAATGGACTGAAAACACATAAAAATGTGTTTTACCTAAAACGCAATGGACTAAAAACACTTCAAAAATGTGTTTTTCTAAAACGCAATGGCCAGAAAACACATAAAAATGTCTTATTTCTAAAACGCAATGGCCTAAAAACAGAAAAGAAAGTGTTCTCTCTAAAGCGCAATGGACTGAAAACACATAAAAATGTGTTTTACCTAAAACGCAATGACTAAAAACACTTCAAAAATGTGTTTTTCTAAAACGCAATGGCCAGAAAGTGTTCTCTCTGTCTACGAAAATGAGGTAATTTTCAGAAAATTAAATTTTCTGATGCAGTTTTATTAAAGCAATTTAATCAAAAAAAGTCCCCAGCCAGGGGCTCTGCTCCTTGGACCCCGTCAGGGGCTGCCGACCCTTGGACCCTACTCCCAGGGGCGCTGCCCCCGAACCCACGCCAAGATCGTAAAACGCAATGACTCAATCAAAAACCCAGATCATAAAAATACAATTCAAAAATTTCTTACATAGATCGAAGCCGATTTCTTCAGATTTCTTCACCGATTGACGAAATTTGAATGTTAGAAACACTTATCAGCGATCGAATCGAACGAATGGAGTGATTCGCTTCAAAATCACAGGGAAAAAAATGAGATATTGTATGAAATTAAACTGGGTTTCTTCAAAAAAGTTGAAGAACACGTTGATTGGGTGTTTGAATCATTGATTGATGACGAAAATCGAACTATAATCTAGTGATTATTGAGATAGAAAGTGAAGAAAAGGTGGAAGATAGTGGGTTTTGAAAATGGTGGGTTTTGAAGTTACAGAGAGAAGAAGAAGGGAGAAGATCGGGTAAAATTGACTAAAATACTCTTCCTCTTTATTTTAAATTTCGACACATGTCATAATCCTATTGCTTCCTATCCTTTCTAGCCAAAATAAACTTCCTATTTAATCTTCATCCATAAAATGTAATCTCTAACTAATGCGCACTTCTTTTGAATCATTTTTGTTTCTTATAATTTTTATATCTCGTGTATAGGAAATAAAGAAAATGGAAATCTTAATTTCCAACCATTCCAATTTTTATGAAACTAAGGCGGAAAGATGTGGGGGTTATGATTGGAACATGATTCGTTACGTAGGAACATGAATGAAAGGCTACACCATCCTCCTCCTTGATTGATGGTGGTTGGCATAGATTGGACCACGATTACCACGGCTCTCACATTTGAAAATTTTGAGACAAAAACATATTAAAATAATAAAGGGGATAGTGGTTTAAATCATAACCACATTCTTAGGGTAGTGGTTTTGGATGGTGGGTGACATGACGCCTATATGGAGGGTCATGACCATACCCTTTAGCCAATAAAATCATACATTCAAAACACCTTTTTAAAGCACTCCTTGAAGAATTGATCATAACTTTTTTTTAAATCAAGATAGGTATAACTTTCAAAAATCAAGATAGGTAAAACTATATATATGTAAGGCTACAGGGTGTGGGGGGCATGGGTTGGAACATTATTTGGCACATAGGATCATTAATCAAATGGACGTTATCCCCCTCCTTGATTGATGGTGGTTCGCATTGATTAAATTACGCTTATCACGGTCTTCCCATTTGATGATTTTGAGACAAAAATATATTTAAAAAAAAAGATAGTGGTTTGGGTCATGACCACACCTTTAGGGTAGTAGTTTTGGATGGTGAATTAGAGGTGGATGACAGGACGTCTATGTGGAAGGTCATGGTGTTCACGAGGGTTATGACCACACCCTTTAGCCTAATAGAAGTAGAAGAACATGGCTAGTACTTGTTAAAACAAGTTAAATATCACATGTTAAATATGCAAGTTGGTTAGTCAAAGTAAGTATTAGTTATTATCTGTTAAGTTTACAACTAGTTGTTAATATACAAACTTCACAAATATGATTGTTGTATTTCATTCTTTGCTTTCAAATAAATTCACGTGATTCAATGGAATACAAACACTAGTTAGTTAAAATAGCTCGCGACTCAAAACACTTTTGAAAAAAAGCACGCTTGTAACAAACTCATGTAATTTTTTAGTCGCGGTGAGGTGAGATCTTGTGTTGACTCGCTACTATATTTAGTTTGATTTTTGTTTTAGCTTAGTTTTGATTTTAGCCCAATATTAAGGCCCATACTTAACCCAACCTCCATATCTAAACTACCAGAACAAACATGACCTACGGGCTACGCACAACCTCTAAACCACTAGAACAAATATGACATTTGCATCTCCACAAGCTCATATTTGCTTTTATATAAACAAGCCGCCTTGACAAGTCATGAGTGGGCATGAACCTTATTTGAGCTCAAGTTTTCAACTCGCTCGACTATTTTGAGTCGAGCCGAGCTAAATGGAGACCCTGGTGATCTTTAAAACAATATCGTATAAGTGTCTCATCATTGATGACACAATGACATGTCTAACAAGCTAGGGTAACAAACTGCTAAATCTCATAGGTGACATAAATAAGCTAATTAAATCAAGTACTTTATTAACAGAAAATGGGTGTGAGTTTTCATGATTTTGAGTTTAAAATTAAACTTTAAGCTCAAGTCATGTAAAATTTGTGGTTTCAAGTTTCATTCAACGACCCATTTGACGGCCATAGGCCATATGTTGCCCAAAATCATAACAACACAAATCAACATAAGAGAAAGAAGCACCAGCCAAAGTAGGTTTCTAACAGAAAACACCTAAACAAGACATGATTTAAAGATATAAAAAGCTAAGATTAACTTCTTGCCCTAGCGCACCATATAACCTAATAACTATTCTATGCACTCATGTTTGTAGCCAGAACACAAGTCTAAACATAGCCATCACTTAACAATCTAAATTCAGATTACATAGAAAGGTAACTATTCAAACCATCATTAAGCAAAACCTTCTTCATGTTTCCTGGTTCACTCATCATCTTCCTCCTACACAACACAAAATAACCATTAATCAACATTAGTTTCTGTAATGCATTTCTAGACAATCATCAACCATTCACCCCGACTGTCAAAATTCCTCAAGTTTCCCTATTTTTTAAAGAATTTTGTGAGCAGAAATATTTGTATAAAATTGTATGATTATGATGTTTCTTATAAAGGAGATAGTGGTAAATTCAACAGTTATTGTGCATTGCTTAAAACAAATTTTGAGAAAACAAATGGACACTTGAGTTATAGTTTGAACAACATACATCATCACTGTCCTCTCCCTCAATGACCTCGGATTTGGATTTGTCAGAAGCATCATCCTCGTTGTTACCACCAGCAGCCTATTTCATTGAAACAAACACATAGTCAGTGAACAAAATCTTAATATGCCAATAATAAAAGATGCACAATTAACAAAGATTACCTGCTTTTTGTTGTAGGCTGTCATGTTCTTCTCGTACTCAGCCTTCCTTTTCTCAGCTTTGGCTACATAAGGTGCTTTGTCCTATGTTTACACCATACAAAGTACCAATATTGAATACCTTTTCTTTACAAAATAGCAATGAAGCAATCAACACAAGCATGAATGCTATATCAATCATCTATATACTATAAGGCGTTTAACTTTTTACTCAAAACTTTATATTTAAGCCTATCTTCAATGCTACGTACGCCCTTAGCTGCCACGTGTGCCACGTCATATCCTTACAAATCCTTAAAACCCCTTTATTTCATCTACAACCCTACAAATATCCTTACCCTTCTTAATTTCCACCTCATTACTTACCCACTACACACAATATTTAAATAAACATTTTGTTCTTTTACTTTGGGCCCACTCACTTACACAAACAAAGCCCTTGGGGAAATCTATGGACAAAATCTCACAATGCTAAGGGCTTGTAAGAGCCTTCAAGGGCATCCCTCCAATGGATGCATTGGAGATAGTCTTAACACAAAACTACAAAGTGTTCTTTTTAGTATCTAATCATATATGTAGAAGATACAACTAGAAGAACCGTATTGACAAAATATACAACCAAATTAACCCGTGATATATTTCTAAAAAAAATTATCAAATAGATCGTTACAAAATCTTCTAATAAAGACACTCTTATCAATACTAGATACATGTGTCATTTTTGCGCAAAACATTCCCACTTTTGCACCGATTAGACTCACAGCCAAATGCATATGAACACGTATTATAGTTGGTGCAAAATTAGCCACTTATGCACCGATTAGACTGACAACCAAACACATATGGACATGTATTATAGTTGGAGCAAAATTAGCCACTTATGTGCCGATTGAACTGATAACTAAACACATACAGACACGTATTATAGTTGGCGCAAAATTAGCCACTTATGCGTCACATGGCTCACATTTTGCTGAGTTACGCGCCTTCTTGCACAACTATTAACACGTGTCTTGTTTCAATCAGTTCCCCTTGTCATTGAAACATGTACAACGATCAAACTAACAATTTGAAAATTAAGTCGATGCCTATTTCGGTAAACACATTCAGTCAAATATTTATTCTCATGATTTTCCTCTAAGAGCCAACGTAAATTGTTAAGTTCTCTGGAAAACTAAACGTGTTAAACAAAGTGCTACTTACAGCAACAGACATAGACTTCCATTTTACACCACCAGCTTTCCCAACCTGTTAATCATTCACATATAAAAACAAAATCAAAACCTAAACACATATCAAATCCAACTCAACCTACCAAAACACCTAATAACTCAATCTCCTAAAACCAAAACCAAAAGCAGAAAATCACTCACAGCAGCAACAGACTTATTATCAGGATGCTCCTCTTTAAACTGCTTCCTAAACTCCTCCCTTCACAAATCAAACATAAACAACATCCTCAAACCCTAATCACCAACAAAAACTAAACAAAAACAACAAAATCACAACAAATACTTACATAAACACGAAGAAAGCACTAGCAGGCCTCTTAGGCTTGTTAGGATCCTTACTAGCTTTCCCCTTAGCTCCAGTTTTCTTCACAGTCAACCTAAACCACAACATATCATCACTAAGTTACTAACAAGTTTCAAAATCACAATCGAACGATAAAAACCTAAACAGATCTCACAAATTTACGGAAACTTAAACATATAAACCCTAACGAAAAGTATGTATGAGATAAAACCGTACTTAGCATCGGTTTTTGTTCCAGCACCGGTTGATTTGCCTCCTTTCATGATTTAATCCTGCAAAATTGAACAGAAAACAGCGAGTTAGGGCAAAATTGTGGACAAAATTGGTGTAAGAGAGCGAAATTAGATCGGAATTTTGATGAAAAAGGGGGAAACATACGCAGTTAGTGAGAGATTTAGGGTTTGAATCGTTTATGGAGATGAGAAATGAGGTTTGAAGTGGTTTTATAAGGCTATAACCTTGGTGGGAAATGGGAATATTATTTGGGCGGGAGATTCTTTTTTCTTACAAAAGGGCTTGTGAATTGTTATCAGGGTGAACTGTGAAGGGAGTGGTTAAACAGGTGAAAGTGGCAAACTTTAAAATGGATCAATCAGAGTGTGCCATGTCAGCAAGTGTGAAGAGTTTAAACTTTGGTGAAAAATGTTGGCAGTGGTGTAGACACTTGAAAGTGGCAAACTTTTTTTTATTTTTTTTATCTTTAAACACCCCTTCACCACCACCACCGGTTCCACCACCACCACCACCCTCACCACCGGTTCCACCTGTGCCACCACCACCACCGGTTCCACCACCTCCTGTTCACCACCACCCTCCCCCAACGCAGCATCATCAGCATCATCAGCCGCCGTGGCTCCACCCATCGCCGCCGCCCATCAACAGCCGGCTGTATTGCCGTTACACACAAAACAAGGCTCAAATCATTACAACGGTCAAAAAGACCTCACTTTGTCGATCGGTGACCACTTGCCGAGTTCCATGTTTTACCGCGCGGCAAAGGTGGCCGGCGGCGGTGTTGCCGCTCGGCAAACACCTTTGCCGATGAGTTTCCCGCACCACTCCCTTCACCCTCATGTGGTCTTGTTCATGAGCTTGGGCCCATTTTTTTGTATGTATATTCGTTTTACTTTTATGGTGAAATGGGACTATGAGGGGTTTTCATGTTTGACCGTTTGGTGTTTGGTGTTGCTTAAGAGTTAAGACAATGTATAGTGGGGTCGTGTTATGAGTCACGTCAGTTTAAGGGACGTTAAACATCATGTTGTGGGCGTCATGAACACTCTCCTATGAGTGTGGTAAGGTTACTCGGGCCACTTAGAATTTTTTTAAGCGGGCAGTGGCTACACCGCTGTCAGTCTGTCGGGTAGGGAGTTGGGTAAGCAAAAGCCGATGAGGGTTGTTGATGTTAGTTTTTTTTTTGGCAAAATTAAGCACACAAGGATTTGTTGATTTTGAGGGTTTATGGAATTTTGGTGGTGGAATTAAACATTTAAACACAAGTCTTTGATGTTTTGGGGGAAAATTATTTTTGGGTGGTGGAGTTAAACATAGGTTCGTAATGAAGAAGAAGGTATTTTTGTTCTTACCTTGCATTTTTATCACCTTGTTCAATATTAATAATAATAATAATAATAATAATAATAATAAATAATAATGTATTTTTATTAAGCCATATGTTTTATGTTTTTTAAATTAAAATTATTGATTTATTTTTAAACAAAAAGAAGATGGTTGTTTAGGGTAGTTGATGTTAGGTGACGTGGTGGGTAATGGTTAGAGGATGTAGGAATGACAAGTGGCCCTTCCTCTTAATGAGCGCAAGAGGGAGGTTCAAAAGTTTGTGTGTGGAGTGTGGACCTCATGGATTAGCCAATGAAAAGCCTTCATTTTGAGGGGCGTCATTTTCACTACACTTTGTCCAATAGATTTGTAAAATCTATATATGTTTTGGTTACAAGTGTTCAATATTAAATGAAACCGTTCAATATCATATGGAGTTACATATTTGGTTTCGGTTTTATACCCAATAGAATAATGTAAACAATTTTGGTTCTAGGAAACTCAATTAAGTTAAAACCGATGAACTTGAATTACATTTTGCTACACACTCAATTTCTTGAAACCAAAACTAGGGATCCTAAATTACATTTTGAAACTTTTTTCACTTCGGTTTTGGATTTCAGTTAAAAGATTTTCAAATTGAAAACACCGAAACTCAAACCATGAAAATCCCTAGTTTTGATTAAAACAAATTATAAGGACTTCATTTTGACAAGTCTATGTGTGTACTTGCTATCTCATAATGTCAAATTGTAGAAACAAGTATGTGTGTACTTATTATCTCATAAGACTAGATAGTGTGTTTCCTCTTCCCCAAGTCAACATCAGCACCATATCACCCTCTCTTTCCATCTTATCATCCTCCCTCAAACATGAGGTGTGGTTCCTTCTTCTTCCCCATTCCCCTTTCATTTTTTTATTTTTAATTTTTAATACCAAAATTCTTAAAAAAAAATATAAAAAGTTTTCATTAATTAAAAATAAAATTACATAGTCTAAAAAATAAAAATAATATAAACATAATTTAAAAATAAAAAAACTAAAACATATGACTTTTTTTCATCCTACATCAAATTCCATATTGAACAATTCTTATTTCACATAAGTGAGTTTTAGTTCGATATTCACAAATAATTATATTTCAAGAAGACTTGGTTGTTCATCTCATTTCAATATTTGCTTGTTGTCCATTTACTACGCCATTTTTCAATAAATTCATACTTGGACATTAATTACATATTAGATAATTATATATCACATGAAAAATTTTATTGGGTGACACTCTTTTAAGTTATAACAATATCAGTAGTGATAATAGTGGCATTCTCATAATAGTATAAAACTAGCCTAAGATCCTGCGAGTTTCGCGGGTGGCTTAACACAAACATATAATATATACTGGCAATGAGATAAACTTTGGAATGAAAGAACTTTTTAATATAAACGTATAAAAATATGATTTTTCTCACTTAGGTAAATATGTTTTGATTCATTTTTTATAGGTATTGAGATGTTATTGTACAAATGATTTTATAGCAATTTTTAGAACCCGGATAGATTTTATTTTTTTTAATTATTTTTTATAACTTTGGTTATTTGATATATATTTTCTTAAATAAAGCATTTTTAACCAGTTTTGACCTTAACGTATATTGAGCTGAACACATATTGACATGAACCTATTTTGAGCAAAACCCGTTTTGACTTACCCGAACCTATTTGATATATATTTTCTTAAATTACTTTGAACATGTTCAAAAATAGATGTAAATTACATACACCCGCGAATTTCGCAGTGTTGAGAAATGATATGTTTTTATTGTTTGAAAACAAATTACGTTTATATTGATAATAAAGAAATTGTGCACATGGAATTATTATGGAAATCTGGAGTTCACGATGAAAATACAACGAACCAACGTACTATGGATCTAAAATAACCTTAAAATATAAGCAAATGACGGAAATATGTTTTTATGGTTTGAAATATAAATTGAACGCCTATTACTCTAACATTTATGTTTGAAAGAGCTTCGTAACGAATAAAAACTAAACACTTTCAGTATTTTAAAAACTTTAACATACTACTTAGTATACAAAATTGAAAGTTTATTTGTAAACTTGTTAATCACTGCCTAAAATCGAAAGTAATGTGGTGTTTGAGTTGTATTTTTATTATCATATTTTACAATTTTATTCAGATTAAGAATTTTTGAGTATTTTCAATATACATAATGAAACTACATAATCATGTATATAAATGATTTTAAGAGTGCATAATATTCTTTATAAATTTGAATCTATAAATTTAATGTACGCTTTTTTAATATAAGCAAATTCCTTCTTCATTATACAACTTTGTTGCATCTATTACTGTCGCAACCCCCGATCCCTTATCTGTCACGGGAACGGGCGAATGCGAACTCAGAGTTTTGGTGGTATCAGTATGTTAATTTGGCAGCGGAAATTACATCAGGACCGTAGTTAGAAAATGTTTATCAGAGTAAAACCACCATACTTTAGATTAATAATCACATGGGTAAAACCCAAGTTTCTTTATTACAATACATTTATAGGGATAAACCCTATTTTATTGAATTTAAAACATCGTCTTTTTGGTAACTTTTATAGCCACATTTTTTCAAGCCGTCAGTGCTCTCCAGCTGGCTTTTTACTAATTGGCTGTCATATTGTGTTACCTGAAACGCGTTTTAAAAACATTTGTCAGTGAAAAATACTGGTGAGTGAATCCCAGTTTAATCCAGAAACATTTTATCAATTAACATAGGATTGAGAGCGATCACATTGTTTATTTCTACACAATTACTCATTCAGTACTGTCAATCCTGGCTGGTGGGTCATATTACACATTGGCTAACTCGTCGTCCAATGGTAACGTGTTTCACATTTTGTATACAAAACCCCAACATACCGGCAGTAATTGAAAAACTACAAAGACTCAATCACCGCTTAATCACATTGTAAAATAATTAAGGTTTTGTAACACATTACAAAAAGGTTAACAAAAAGCGGATAAACTCACTTTGCTATCTTAGACTTCGTGTAAGGTTTCCTGGGATTAGTCTATATACGTTAGTATAATAATCCTTTGATTATATTAACGATACTCTCCCCGAGACGGTATTCCAACAACTACGTCGGGCAGAACCATGACAGTTGTTACGGAACCCTAAATCAATCGGGCAGCGTATCTAATACGAAACTGGGGTTATAATACTTACAACAGAGCAGAACCTCGCTAATTAGGGGGTATAATACTTGAATATTATGCTTATAACTTCAGAAACTCGAGATACAGAAAGAAATTGAACGATTTGAGTTGAGGCCCGAGGCCTCCTTTATATAGGGCCTGATTTCAGCTTTTACGCTGCCCGCGTAAATGTTAACAAAGGGCTACGTGGCCTGCGTCAAACCCGGTCAAAGGCGTAGCTGATCCGGGTCAGCTTATAGGTTCAACACGAGTCGGACACGTGTCAGCACCGGGCTGCGCCACATTCTTGATCTCTAGCGGCCCGCGTAAGGGTTAAGGGTCCTTTACGCGGCCCGCCTGAACCCCAAAAATTGATTTTTTAATTAATTTTAATAATATTTAAGGTATTCGGGGTCCGTTTTCACGTATGGGGTGTATTTTAGGACATATAGGGTATTTTAAAATATATTAGGGTGTCGGAAAAATATTCAGGAGGGTTTTTATATCCTCCCCACCTTGTTTATAGCTCGTCCTCGAGGTCTACTGGAACAAGTGTGGATATTTCCTTTGCATTTCTAATTCAAGCTCCCATGTGTATTCTGGTCCTCTTTTGGAGTTCCACCTCACTTTGACTAGAACTAATCTTTTATGCTTGAGATTCTTAACTTTCCTGTCTTCAATCTGTAGAGGCCTTTTCTACAAACTTGAGTTGTTAATTTATCTCTATATCTTTAAGAGGTACTACAAGTGATTCATCGGCTAAGCATTTCTTGAGATTAGATACATGAAATACATCATGTATTCCTGCCATTTCCTCTGGCAGTTTTAGCTGATAGGCTACAGGTCCTATTCTTCTAATAATCTTAAAAGGTCCAACATACCTGAGACTTAGCTTTCCCCTTTTTATAAATCTTACCACTCCTTTCCAAGGAGAGACTTTTAATAATACTTTATCTCCTACTTGAAATTCCAACGGTTTTCGCCTGTTATCAGCATAACTTTTCCGTCGGTCACGTGCTGCTTTTAGTCGTTCTTTGACTTGAATGATCTTGTCAGTTGTTTCCTGCACTATCTCAGGTCCAAATAGTTGCTTCTCCCCAATTTCTGCCCAACAGACTGGGGTTCGACACTTTCGTCCATAAAGTGCTTCGAATGGTGCAGTATTGATACTTGTGTGATAACTATTATTATAAGAAAATTCTATCAATGGTAAGTGATCGTCCCAATTACCTCCAAAATCAATTACACAAGCTCTAAGCATGTCTTCCATTGTCTGAATTGTCCTTTCTCTTTGTCCATCCGTTTGAGGATGATAAGCTGTGCTTAGATTTAACTTGGTTCCCATTGCTTTTTGGAAACTTGACCAAAAAATGAGAGGTAAAATGACTATCTCTGTCAGAAACAATTGATAGAGGAATTCCATGTAAAGAAACTATTTCATTTACATACAATTAGCTGTTCCATACTGAAAGTTTCCTTCATTGGTAGGAAATGAGCTGACTTGGTTAGTCTATCTACAATCACCCAGATTGTATCATTACCTTTTCTTGTTTTGGGTAATTTAGTAACAAAATCTATTGTTATCAATTCCCATTTCCATACAGGCATTTCTAACTGTTGCAATAAACCTGAAGGTTTCTGATATTCAGCTTTGACTTGTGAACATGTTAAACACTTTGCAACATAAGCTGCTATATCCTTTTTTCATTCCTATCCACCAAAAATTCTTTCTTAAGTCTTGATACATCTTATCACTTCCAGGATGCATCGTATATTTAGAATTATGAGCTTCTTCTAATATACGGTGGCGTAGGTTTCCTAATTTAGGTATCCACATTCTTTTCTTATGGAATCTCCAAATTTCATCTGTTCCTTGTTCTAATTCTTTAATCATTCCTTTTAGTTTTTCAGTATCCTCCTTGATTACTGATTCTTGTGCTTTTCTAATCTGCTCATTTAAATCTACTTGCAGATTTAATTTAAAAGAACGTACCCTTTTTGGTTGTTCGTGATATTTTCGACTTAAAGCATCAGCAACTATATTAGCTTTTCCTGCATGATACTGAATATCACAGTCATAATCACTAAGAAATTCCATCCAGCGTCTTTGTCTCATATTCAATTCCTTTTGCCCAAAGACATATCTTAAACTCTTATGATCAGTGAAAACAGTAAACTTACTACCATACAGGTAATCTCTCCAAATTTTAAGAGCAAAAATTATAGCTCCAAATTCTAAATCATGAGTGGAATAATTCTCTTCATGATTCTTAAGTTGTCTGGATGCATAAGCTATAACCTTTTGGCGTTGCATTAATACACATCCATAACCTAATTTAGAAGCATCACAATAGATTACAAAATCTTTAGTTCCTTCTGGTAACGCTAATATGGGTGCATGGGTTAATCTTTGCTTAAGGATTTTAAATGCTTCTTCTTGTTTTAATCCCCATTCAAACTTAACAGATTTACAGGTTAACTTAGTTAGGGGAATGGCTATTCTAGAAAAATCTTGAATAAATCTTCTATAATAACCAGCTAATCCTAAGAAACTTCTAACATCAGTTGGTGACTCAGGGGTTTTTCATTTGGTAATTGCCTCAATTTTTGTTGGATCCACATGAATTCCTTCATGATTGACTAGGTGTCCGAGAAATTGTACCTGTTATAACCAAAATTCGCACTTTGAAAACTTAGCATAGAGCTTTTCCTTTCTTAATAAACTTAAAAGTGCGTGCAAATGTTTTGCATGATCCTCTTTACTCTTAGAGTAAATTAGAATATCATCTATAAAGACAATTATGAATTTATCCAAATATGGCTTACATATTCGGTTCATCATGTCCATGAATGCAGCTGGGGCATTGGTTAGACCAAATGGCATGACAGTAAATTCATAATGACCATACCTTGTTTGAAAAGCGGTTTTAGGAATGTCTTCTTCCTGTACCTTTAATTTATGATATCCTGACCTTAAATCGATTTTTGAGAAAAATCGGGCTCCTTGCAACTGATCAAACAGATCATCTATTCTTGGTAACGGATACCGATTCTTAATTGTGACCTTATTCAATTCACGGTAGTCAATGCACAAACGCATTGATCCGTCCTTCTTTTTAATGAATAAGATCGGCGCTCCCCAGGGTGATGAACTTGGTTGTATGAATCATTTCTCCAACAATTCATCTAATTATTTCTTCAGTTCTTGCATTTCTGCATGTGTCAAACGGTAAGGTGCTTTGGCAATTGGTGCTGTTCCTGGTATTAAATGGATTCTGAATTCAACTTCTCTGTCTGGAGGTTGCCCTGGCAATTCTTCTGGGAATACATCTGAAAACTGGGATACTACTGGAATATCCTTCAAATCCTTTCCTTTAGTGTTAGTGATTATAGAAGTCAAATATACTAATGATCCTTTTCTTATGTAACTTGCTGTTTTCATCACAGAGATGAATTTAGTGGATTTAGAAGTTTTATATCCTTTAATTGTGATTTTTTCACCCTTTGGTGAATTTACTTGAATTGACTTTTGATCACATAAAATACTGGCTTTATTGGCTATTAACCAATCCATTCCTAAAACGACGTCGAATCCTGCCAGATTCATTGGATAAAGGTTTGCCATAAATTCTTGATTTAAAATTTCTATTCTTGCTCCCTGCAAGATTTCAGAAATCTTAATGGTTTCCCCATTTGTTGTTTCTACTAGACATTCTTGTGGAAGTTTAGTTAATGATTGGTTAAATAATTTGCAAAATGAAGTATTAATAAAACTTTGGTTTGCACCAGAGTCAAATAATACTTTAGCAAAAATATCATTAACTAAAAACATACCAGTGATCACATCCGGGATCATCTTTGTTTCTTCTGCAGTCAGAACAAATGCTCTAGCATTTTTAGTATTCTTGTTGTTTGTAGCCGGAGCTAATTTCGGACAATTAAGCTTGATATGACCTTGTTCTCCGCAGTTGTAGCATATCCTGTTGTTAGCTTTCTTCCTACAGTCTTCTTCCTTGTGTCCCGATATTTTGCAAAAGTTACAGTATATGGAGCATCTTACTGAATGCTTCCTTTTGCAATTCTTACAGTAGGGTGTAGAGGTAGAACCTATATTTTTCCCATGATTAAAATTTCCAGAACGAAATTCTTGTGTGAGCTTCTGGGTTAGGTTCCTCCTTTGATCCTCTTCTCAGGTACGGACTAATTTATCGGTCAAGGTATTCGCTAGTTCTACAGCTTCTTCTATGGTTTGAGGTCTAGCTGCCTTGACTGCATGCCTTATCTCCCCTATTAATCCCCAGATATAACGGGAGATTAACACTGGTTCAGGTGAAGCAATGGTGGGCACTATTCTAGCATATTCAAAGAATAACTTAGTGATCCCTTACTATCCACACCAGTCATCCTAAGGTTTAGGAATTTGTTTGCTATCTGCTCTTTTTCATTGGGTGGGCATAATTTCCTTTCTACCTTGTCCTTAAACTCCTCCCATTCCATATTGTAAGTTCTATCACTTCCTCTTGATTGGAGGATAGTGTTCCACCATTCTAGTGCTGAATTCTTAAACAGATTAGAAGCAAATAGTATCTTGTCTTCATCTGCGCACTTACTTATTCTTAAGATTGCCTCAGTCTTTTCTATCCAGCGTAGGGTTGCAATGGCCCCTTCGTTGCCCGAGAATTCCATTGGTTTACAAGACCGGAATTCTTTATAAGAACAACCATAAGGCATGGTTCTTCTTCTTTTGGGAATGGGCACTTGAAGTAGAGGTCCACTGTTTACGCTGTTTTCAGGTTCAGTTGGTCGCTTACTACTATGTTTACTCTTTTTATCGGCTTCCCTAACTGTTTGAATAATATATGTCATTGCATCTATTATTTCTTATGCAGCTATGTGTTGGATAGCACTGTTGTCCACTTGATTTCCATTGTTGTTGTTTGGATTTTCGTTATCCAAGTTATTGTTACTCTGGTTATCATTATTCAGATTTCCTTGATTTACTTCGTCGGCCATCTGAATTTCAAACATTTGCCAATTATTAATATTACAGAATGATAATTTAAGTAACAACCACATAATACACATATTAGTAAAAAACGTCGTGCATTGCTACTTTACTCTTTTCTATATAGTATGCGTCAAATACACACTAAAACAGGAATTAAAAATTACAATACTACTATGCCTCTTTAACCACAAAGTGGTCTATACTACGATAGATTTATTATTACACATATATTTTATTTATTTTATTATTATTACCAACTTCACTATCACCTTCACGGATATAGATTTCCCCCGAAATCCATCTGACGCTCATCGTATTTCCATACGAGTTGCTCTCCTACATACCTCATCCTCTCACTACTTTCTATGATTTCTTCTTTGAAATTTCGGAGTTCTTGCAAGTTCTCTGCACTCATTGGGGTGCAGGTGCTGGTATTGGATCTGGATACTGAGGTACTGGATTCTCCCGAGGGTATGGATTCTCCAAAATCTCCCTAATGTATTCATCGTTGTCATAATAGGGATCTAGAGGGTCCAAACCTGGATACGCTGCTAAGTTCGTCAAGGTTTCTTCGTTTAAGTGATAGCGTGGTACATAATCCCTAAGATCATCGAACCATGGATCATAATTTGGGTCTAAGGGATTGGGGACTGGTATCCTAGGTATTTCCTCAGGGTTGAAATCATGCATTTCTACCTCCATCGGCTGAGTAGGAATTAAAGGTAAGGGTTGTGCGACTACTAGTTGTTCCAGACTTGGGTCAGCAGCAGTTGTAGCTAGGATATGGAAATTGGCTAGACTTCTATTAAGCATATCCTGTGTATGAGCATCTGACTCTCGCTTAGTGGCTGCTAGAACTCTTTGCTGTTGCAACTTTCGCATTCTTTTTCTACGTGCAAATGCTTCCTTACTGAACCATCCTCTCTTTTTATGAGGGAATGGCTCTTCCGACTGAGCTTTAAAGGCAAACATCCCTTCTTCCTGATCAGCAGTATACCCAGAAAGGGTAGGCTGGGAAGAGGTACCTTCACTCCTAGGTGAATCAGACAATTGACGATTCATGTCTGAGGGTCCTTGATCACTCATACTGTAAACTAGCAAATAGTCAAATAACACATAACAATAAAATACAAATATTCACGTATTTTCAAAATTTATTTCCTAACAATTTAAATAATATATTAATGTCAGCAGAACATTCCTGTGGCTGAATCAGTGGCTAGGCTCTGATACCACCTTCTGTCGCAACCCCCGATCCCATATCTGTCCCGGGAACGGGCGGATGCGAACTCAGTTTTGGTGGTATCAGTATGTTAATTTGGCAGCGGAAATTACATCAGGACCGTAGTTAGGAAATGTTTATCAGAGTAAAACCACCATACTTTAGATTAATAATCACATGGGTAAAACCTAAGTTTCTTTATTACAATACATTTATAGGGATAAACCCTATTTTATTGAATTTAAAACATCGTCTTTTTGGTAACTTTTATAGCCACATTTTTCCAAGCCGTCAGTGCTCTCCAGCTGGCTTTTTACTAATTGGCTGTCACATTGTGTTACCTGAAACGCGTTTTAAAAACATTTGTCAGTGGAAAATACTGGTGAGTGAATCCCAGTTTAATCCAGAAACATTTTATCAATTAACACAGTATTGAGAGCGATCACATTGTTTATTTCTACACAATTACTCATTCAGTACTGTCAATCCTGACTGGTGGGTCATATTACACATAGGCTAACTCGTTGTCCAATGGTAACGTGTTTCACATTTTGTATACAAAACCCCAACATACCGGCAGTAATTAAAGAACTACAAAGACTCAATCACCGCTTAATCACATTGTAAAATAATTAAGGTTTTGTAAAACATTAATCACCGCTTAATCACCTGGGGAGGGTGGGATGTAGGCAAGCGTTACCTCTATCCCAGGGGATAGAGAGGGCGTTTCCAGTGAGAACCCCAGCTCCTAAACCAAATCCAGATATAAGAGTCAAATAAACACACAAAAAGTACAACTACAACAACAACCATACCCAGTGAATCCCACAAATAGCAAAGCTACTTATAGGGTCTGGGGAGGGTGGGATGTAGACAGACCTTGCCTCTATCCCTAGGAATAGAGAGGCTACTTCTTGGGAGACCCTCGACTCCAAAACGAATAACATACCAACATACCAAGTCAAAGAATATAGAAAAAAAAAAGAAGCCACCAATACCAAGAAAGTGATCAGAGTGACACAATATAATGTAAATCATGTATAATAGCATACAACCTCGGACTTAAATCGGTCAGAATCATCATGCATATCATTACCATATGCAGCCTATTTCGATGCAACAAATACATAACTAGTGAAGCAAATCTTAAAATAGGAATAATTAAAGATGCACAATTAACAAAGATTACCTGCTTCTTGTTGTACGCTGCAATGTTCTTTTCATATTCAGTCTTCATTTTCTCAACTTGGGCTACATAAAGTGCTTTTTCCTATGTTAACACCATACAAAGTACTAACATTATATATCTTGACTTTACAAAACAGCAATGCACCAATAAACACAAACATAGATAGTTCAATACTAATAAGTTTTTAGTTATAAACTTTAAAACTTATATTTGACAAACATAAGTATAAAGTTTTCACATATCTCAAGGCCACTCATTTCTGTATAGTATCCAACTTATGAGAAAATTACAAAAATAGCCCCGTTGACTAGACATATTACCAAAATACCACTAGAACATTTTTTAAAAATTATCAGATTGACCACCAAAAATCATTTATTAGAAGGAAAACCAATCAATAGTAGACATGTGGAACAATTTTGCTCAAACCTTAGCCACTTTTGCATTAAGCATTGGCGCAAAAGTACTAACACTTTTGCACCATTTAGACTGAAAACTAACATACTGACACGTGCCATAATTGACGCAAAGTTAACCTCATACGCACCACTTGGCTCAAATTTTGCCACGTGTCTTGTTGTGATTGTTTTCAGTGAAACATGTGTAACGATCAAACTGATATTATCATACTAAAAAAGAAGACCATGACTATTTTACTAAATAAGTATAGTCAACTGTTTACTCTTGTGACTGTTCCTTATAATTCTACCTTCTGATGTAAATTGCTAAACTGTTAAGTTATTGGAAACTAAACATGTTGAAAAGAGTGCTACTTACAGCAACGGGCATAGACCACCATTTTGCACAAATGGCTTTCATATCCTGTTATTCATTCACATGTAAAAACAAATTTTTAAATCTAGTTACCATAGTTGTTAATTGCGAATAGCGACAAACAGCGATAAGGTACCTATATGCTACATAGCGAATAGTGATAAATAGTGGGCGACACTAGAAAAAAGATTAAAAAATTTATATGTATATTACATCAAAATACCCTGGTATATATATATATATGCTATTTTACATGTATATTTAACAAATACCTAGAAAATAGCTATATTTAATTGCTATTTATATTTAGAAAAAATTGTCGCTATTATCGCTACAAACCTAATAGCGAGTCTAGACCTAAACGCTACGTAGCGCGCTATAGCGATCGCTACGCTCGCCATTGACAACTATACTAGATACAATAAAAGATTAAAAATAAATCACTGACAGCAGCAACATATTTGTTATCCGGATTCTCTTCTCTAAACTTCTTGCAAAACTCCATGCTTCACAAAATAAACAAAAAAAAAAAAAAAACATCATCAAAAACCTAATCACCAACAATAAGTCAATAACTGAACATAAACAATAAAATCACAACAAATACTTACATGAACAAGAAGAGTGCACTACCAGGCCTCTTAAGCGTGTTAGGATCCTTACGAGCTCTAATTTTCTTCACAAATAGCCTAAATCACAACATATATTCACTAACAAGTTTCAAAATCACGATCGAACGATCAAAACCTCAATGAATTTCATTTACGTAAATTATTAAACATATAAACCCTAACGTATAAGATAAAACCGTAATTAACATCGATTTTTTTCATAGCACCAATTGATTTGCCCCCTTTCATGATTTGATCCTGCGAAATCAAACCAAAGACAGCGAATTAGGTCAAAATTGATGCCAATATAATGGTTTAATATAGCAGAATTAGGGTTTGATTCGTTTACGGATATTATTTGGGCGGGAGATTTACTTACCATGTGTGAAGTTGGGCCCATTTTGTTGTATGTATTTTGGTTTGACTTTTCTGGTCAAATGGACTTTGAGGGATCTTTGGTGTTACTTGATGGATTTTATAAATTTATGCATATGTTTTTGGTTTAGGGCCTCTTAGGCTTGTTAGGCTTGTGATCGATATATAGTTGCAAGAACTGAAATTGATAAATTGATAACTAAATCAGCTCGATTCGAGATGGCCAAATCTCTGAATTACAAAGAAAACTATGATAACCAAATTAACAGGACAAAAGAAAATAACCCTAGAACATCGATACTTATACTAAGAAAATTGCGGGAATGGTTCTCCCCACTACTCCTGACATCGTAGGTTAACCTTGTTGTATCAAATCATATGATTATGATATGATTCTTCTTAAGAAGGAGATTGTGGTAAGTCTGGTGGTTATCATAAATTGCTTAAAAACAAACTAGAGATTTAAAGTTTGAACATACATCATCAATGTCCTCTTCCTCATTCTTGACCTCGGACTTAAATCGGTCAGAATCATCATCCACATCATTACCACTTGCAGCCTATTTCAATGCAACAAATACATAATTAGTGAAGCAAATCTTAAAATAGGAATAATTAAAGATTCATAATTAACAAAGATTACCTGCTTCTTTTTGTAGGCTGTAATGTTCTTTTCATATTCAGTCTTCAGTTTCTCTGCCTAGGCTTCATAAAGTGCTTTTTCCTATGTTTACACCATACAAAGTACCAACATTATATATCTTGACTTTACAAAATAGCAATGCGCCAATAAACACAAACATAGATAGTTCAATGCTAATCAGTTTTTAGTTATAAACTTTAAAACTTATATTTGACAAACATAAGTATAAAGTTTTCAAATATCTCAAGGCCACTCGTTTCTGTAGAGTATCCAACTTATGAGAAAATTACAAAAATAGCCCCGTTGACTAGACATATTACCAAACTACCACTAGAACATTTTTTAAAAATTTATCAGATTGACCACCAAAAAAACATTTATTAAAAGGAAAACCAATCAATACTAGACATGTGGAACAATTTTGCTCAAACCTTAGCCACTTTTGCATTAAGCATTGGCGCAAAAGTACTAACACTTTTGCACCATTTAGACTGAAAACTAACATACTGACACGTGCCATATTTGACGCAAAGCTAACCTCATACGCACCACTTGGCTCAAATTTTGCCACGTGTCTTGTTGTGATTGTTTTCAGTGAAACATGTGTAACTGATCAAACTGATATTAACATATTAAAAAAAGAAGACCATAACTATTTTACTAAATAAGTATAGTCAACTGTTTATTCTTGTGATTGTTCCTTATAATTCTACCTTCTGATGTAAATTGCTAAACTGTTAAGTTATTGGAAACTAAACATGTTGAAAAGGGTGCTACTTACAGCAACGGGCATAGACCACCATTTTGCCCAAATGGCTTTCGCATCCTGTTAATCATTCACATGTAAAAACAAAATTTTAAAGCTAGTTACCATAGTTGTTAATGGCGAACAGTGATAAATAGTTGGCAGCTATTTTATAATAGCTGAGATAGTAACAACTTTTGATGATTTACAATGAAGAACACAATCGGTATAAATACACAGAAATGAACAAGTATTGAGGAGTAAAATCCTCCTATGACTAAAATAGAAATCTATACAATAAATGCAATGAATGATAGTAAATGCAGGAGATATTTGAGGCAATTGTTTAGAGTTGCCTAATACCCCCCGTCAATGCGAGACGGAGGTAGTTGCAGACGAAGCATTGTGCGAAACTTTTCAAAGAGAGGTTTCGGTAAGCTCTTTGTGAAGATATCAGCGACTTGTTGATCCGTGGAAATGAACCTCGCGTGGAGATGGCCAGTAGAGACTAATTCTCGAATGAAATGGTAATCAAGATCAATATGTTTTGCTCTCTTGTGGGAGATTGGATTTTGACTTAGAAAAAGTGCACTCTTATTGTCACATAAGAGAGTAGGCGGTCCTGGTGGCAGTGCATGCAGTTCTCGTAGAAGATGGGTGATCCAAATAAGCTCCGAAGCGGTGTTAGCCATGGCCCTATATTCTGACTCACAACTTGAGCGTGCTACCGTTGGTTGCTTCTTTGCGCTCCAAGATACCAAGTTTCCTCCTAAGTAAATGTCACACCCCCAAAATCCACCAGCGGAGTATTACCGCATGGAGGCGTGACATGACCAGGACCAAGCCACCAATCATATTGAACAACGTAATTAAGTAAATAAAACCAACCACAATATAATTGGTGTCCAAAAGAAAGTAACCAACTTTAAGTTAACAGCGGAAGCATAAATTGTAAGACCCAAAACATAAGCAATAAGTTCATAAAGTTTAAAAGTTTGACATGGGACTCAATGGATCCATGTCCCACAATGACCACGCCTCCCTGTGCAAGCTCCATAAGCACCTAACGACCTGCAAGACATGTAACAAGGAGTCAACAACAAAGTTGAGCGAGTTCACAGTTGGTTGTTTAGTTTTGAAAGTTTGTTTTGAAAACCATAAGTTGTTTCGTAAACCACGAGTTAACCAGTATCTTTGTTTTTCCCAAACCATATCCATAATTAGTGGGGGTTTCCCCATGTGAACCACTAGACCGTTACCATATCGACTACTAACGAAAGTAAGTTGTGCCCTACGTCAATATCTGTCATCATTGACAGTTTGCCATAGTCCATTAGTACACGCCCGTCCGAATGGCATGGTGTGAGGTTTGTTAAACCTAATAGCGCTATTAACTAATGACCCGCTCGCCATCGGCCTCGGCGATTAAGTCGATATAAAATGAGGGACTTAATGATAGAGTTTTGTCTAGTAAGTTTTAAGGTTGTTGTCCTACCCAAGGAGGACGAACATACGTATTCTACCTAAGGAGAATACGCATGATTAATATTGGCATCCTACCTATGGAGGATGGTGGTACATATCCTACCCAAGGAGGATATGTAGGTTCGTTTTAGTTTCTTAACCCATTCCCAAACCTCCGGGAATCCCATGCCTTGTAGAAAGTGTGAACTCACCTTTGGTTGCTCGGTTTTACTCTAAAAAATAGCTAACAGTCAAGGTCGGTCAATCACGTCCTAATATGATTACCAGTTAGTCATTTAGTGGTTTCAAATAGAGCACAAAGTTCCTACACGTATCTACTACATAACATGCACTCACTTTAATAGTTCACGCCCATATAAACATTCCACTTATAGCTACTCAAGAGCAAGCATACGACATTGCACATAACACTTTCATTGACATATAACACGTTAGATTATTATCGGATAACATAACCGACATTTAGACATGCAAATCACTAGTTATATTGTTTCAGCTTGAACATCCAAAACTGGACTGTTTTCGGGTATTTTAATAAAATAGTTAACTTACTCCAAAAATTCCCAAACTTTTACAGAATGTTTTAAACGATCCAAACATTACTGTGTAAAAATATCGGGATCCAATTCATTACCAATATTATATAAAAAATCATTTACCGGACTGCAATCAGATTCGTCACTTTCTGACTTCAGTCCACGGAAAAATTCATTTAAAATTCATCGTAAGTCCAATTGATGAAATTCTAGTTGGAGGATTACAACGACATCAGTGGTCATTTACAGTACAAATTTCATGAGCTAATTCTACACAGATTTCAAGTTATGACGAAAAACATAACACACATTTTCTGCAGTAAAAATGCAGCTTTTGATGCTGTACAAAACGGACCTTTAAAAATAGTAAACGACCTCAAAAAAATATGATTCCAGTTCCATTTGAAGCATTTTTCGAAAATACATAATTCAGACTTTAGAAAATCAATTTTTTGATTTATAACGGTCCGTTTACAGCCAGTTGAAGTTGGCTGGAAATGTTACTCAGCATGCCTTTTTATAGCTTAAATGTTACTAAAACATACAAACAATTATCCTAAACAAGTGTTTATCAAGAAATCAACAATCAAATGTCTTGCATGCTTTAATCAACCTTAATCCAACAAGATTTCATCTTTATGTAAGCTTATGTTCATGATTCTTGTTCATTTTCTTTTTGTGTTCTTGTGTTAAACTTTAAACTACAATCTTTCAACTAATCAAGATAAAAGTAAATAAGAGTTTAACCAAGGACTTACAACTAGCTCAAAGGCTAGGGATGAACTTAAGAACAAAAGATGATGAGGATGGTGTGTAAAAGCAAGTGATGAAAGCTCCTTGATGATCCACAAGCTACAAGCCCCTTTTATCACCTTCTAGTGCATGAAACAAGTATGAAAATGGAGTAATGGTGGTGATAATGTGGTGGTGGTGGCGGATGTAGGGAGAGCCGAGAGAGGGAGAGAGATGGTGAGGGAGTGGAGTGTGAAGTTGTAGGATATGATGAAGATATGTAATGATTTAGTATCTAGGCCATCATACCTATAAGATTTCTTACAATATCTTGGCAAGATACACAAGCAACATATCAAATAAAATATTGTCATAAAATCTTGGTGGGGTCCCCCACATGGGCCGTAAGTTTTGATGGAGGGGGGGGGGGTTATGTGTAATTTTTTATGATAAGTAGGTTACTTATAATCTAAAGAGAATCTAAGCAAGATATTGCAAGATCTTATCAAATCTAAGGGGAAATCCAAGAAATCCAAGTAAGATATTATAAGATCTTATAAATATTATGGTGGGGCCATCCCCAAAATCGTAAACCTCAAAAGGGGGAGGGGGTCCATGTGTAAATTTGATGGTAAGTAGGCAGTTGGTGGAAGATAATTATAAAGTCTAGTGTTTTATGTATATCACGCATTATGTAGTATGTCAGGGTGTGCGGGGATCATAACTAGTCCAAAAATAATACAAGAATGTTTCTGGCAAAATTTTGGTGTTCCGGGAAATGTCCGGTTGTTCGATTAGATACCGTTTCGTTAAAGTGCTAGGTTATTCCGTATAGTATCTTTTATGTAACTATTTGTAACACTTTTAATTCCTAACACTTAGGAAAAACATTCAGGACCATTTAGTCAATTTTCTGTACAATCAATAAGCACAATATAATAGTAATTAAACGTACGGATACATGTAATTATGAGGGTTGTCACATTTTCCCCCTGTTAAGAGAATTTCGTCCTGAAATTTAGCACGTGGTTACTGAGAAAGCTAGTTGAGTTGCGTGGTTTCCTGGTTTTCCTGGGGTGTCACATCATCCCCCCGTTGGTTTAGAATTTCGTCCCGAAATTCCGCAGTAGCTTCAGCCTCAGTAGTGGTTGCACTTTTCTCAAACAACTGGGGATACTTGTGTTTCATCTGGTCCTCTCGTTCCCAGGTAAACTCTGGGCCACGACGGGAGTTCCAACAAACTCGAACAAGGGGTATTCTGGTACGCTTGAGAATCTTAACGTCTCGATCAGAAATCTCGACTGGTTCCTCGATGAATCACAGCTGATCGTCGATGGTGAGCTCCTTGAGAGGAACTATGAGGGTCTCATCTGACAGACACTTTTTCGGATTTGTCACGTGGAATACGTTGTGAACTCCGCTGAGTTCTTCAGGTAGATTCAACTTGTAAGCAACTTTTCCAAATTTTCTCAATGATTTCGAACGGTCCGACATAACGCGGATTGAGTTTGCCTCGTCTGCCAAAATGAACTACACCTTTCCAAGGTGAGACTTTGAGTAGCACTCGATCCCCAACTTGGAACTCGAGTGGTTTCCTGCGCTTATCAGCATAGCTTTTCTGACGGTCACGAGCTGCTGCCATTCGTTGTCGTATCTGAGCAATCGTCTCAGTCGTGTCTACCACAAGTTCTGGGCCTGTGATTTGACTGTCGCCAACCTCTGCCCAACAAAGAGGTGATCGGCACTTCCGTCCGTACAATGCTTCAAACGGAGCGGCCTGGATACTGGTGTGGTAACTGTTGTTATACGAAAACTCCACTAACGGGAGGTGTTTTTCCCAGCCATTACCAAAGTCGATTACACATGCCCTAAGCATGTCTTCAAGGGTTTGGATGGTGCGTTCAGATTGACCATCCGTCTGTGGATGATATGCCGTGCTCATGTCTAATCGAGAACCAAAGGACTTGTGCATAGCTTGCCACAATTTAGATGTAAAACGTGAGTCACGATCAGAAATGATGGAGGTTGGCACTCCGTGCCTTGATACTACTTCTTTTAGGTAGATGTCTGCTAGAGTAGAAAACTTGTCGGTTTCCTTGATAGCCAAGAAGTGTGCAGACTTAGTCAATCTATCCACTATCACCCAAATAGTGTCATTTTCGCGTCGAGATCTAGGCAGGCCAGTAACGAAATCCATGGAAATTTGCTCCCATTTCCAGGTCGGGATCTCTGGTTGTTGGAGTAGGCCTGATGGTTTCTGATATTCGACCTTGATCCTAGCACAAGTCAAGCATTTACTGACGTAGGTTGCTGTGTTGGCCTTCATACTAGGCCACCAGTATGTAGTCTTGAGATCGTGGTACATCTTATCCGAACCAGGATGTACTGAGTAACGAGACTTATGTGCTTTGTCCATCACAAGCTCTCATAGATTTCCGTAAAGTGGGACCCAGATGTGCCCGTTAACATAGTAGGCGCCGTCTTTCTTTTGTTCTAACCGTTTCCTTGATCCTCATAGGGACTCCGCCCTGATGTTCTCTGCTTTCAGTGCTTCAACCCGAGCATCTCGTATCTGAGTAGGAAAACTAGATTGGATGGTCAGCTGTAACGCACGTACACGCTTTGGTATAGTATCCTTTCGACTGAGGGCGTCGGCCACAACATTGGCTTTGCCCTGATGGTACTTGATAGCGCATTCATAATCATTTAAGAGTTCGACCCATCGGCGTTGTCGCATGTTTAACTCCTTTTGCTTGAAGATATGCTCGAGACTCCTGTGATCGGTGTAAATGGTGCACTTGGTACCGTACAGGTAATGTCTCCATATCTTAAGTGCGAAAACAACGGCTCCCAACTCCAAGTCGTGCGTAGTGTAGTTCCTTTCGTGAACTTTAAGTTGGCGTGATGCGTAGGCAATGACCTTGTCACGTTGCATCAAAACGCAACCAAGTCCTTGCTTGGAAGCGTCGCAATAAACCACAAAATCATCTGTGCCCTCAGGCTAGGGCTGTCCAAACTGCTCGACGATCGCTCGAAAAATGCTCGCTCGATTCCCGCTCAGTTTGTAAATGAGCCGATCGGATCAGTTCGATTCAAATTCAATCCGAGCATGAGCATAGCTCCGCTCGCTCGTCGATCGCTCAGTTTCGCTCGAATTATTTTTATTAATAATTAATATATATATTTATATTATAGATTTTATAGATTAATAACTCAAAAAATATAATAGCCCAAAAAAAATTAAAAGCCCAAATCACATTCAACCCAACTTAATATTTAATACTAAATCTAAGTATCTAACCCTAAATCCTATTCAAAAGAGTATTCCGTATTCACTCACTATTCAGTCGCCGCTCCTGTGTTTCGCTCTCTAGTCTCCGACACAAACTGAGCGGTCTTCAATCTCCGGTCTTCAATCTGCAATTGTTCGTCGGACGGTCTTCAATCTCCGGTCTTCAATCTGCAACAAGTGAGTCGCTCTGTTTTTTTCTAATCTGCTTCTGTTTTTTTAAACTTGTTTGAGTTGTATAACAATCGTTTGTAAATATCACTTGTTTTGTTTCAGTCGTATAACAATCGTATCACTTGTTTTGGTATGAACAAGCTTAAAGAAGAAGTTTATGGCTTTTGAACTAAATGACAATTTGTATTCGCACTTTATTTTGTGTTGCTTTTGTATTCGCACTTTATTTTGTGTTTCTTATGTATTCGGACTTTATTTTGTGTTGCTTTTGTATTCGCACTTTAAGTTAGAATTTGGTTTTGTTGAACGAAGCCTTATTATTCAATCGAGCGAAAACGATCCGCTCACTTTTTTTTAGGATTTGATAAAAACCGAGCGAAACCGAGCCGATCGATTTAAATTCAATCCGAGCATGAGCATCACTTTTGCGATCGGTTTTACAAATTTGATCCGCTCGGATCGGATCGGTTGTAATTCAATCCGAGCATGAGCAGACCCTCGATCGGATCGGATCGGATCGTGAACACCCCTACCTCAGGCAATGAGAGGATAGGCGCGCTACAAAGTCTATCTTTTAAGTGCTGAAAAGCAGATTCCTGTGCATCACCCCAACGATAGGTGACACCCTTCTGAGTTAGCGAGGTGAGAGGTTGCGCAATCTTAGAGAAATCCTTGATAAATCTTCTGTAGTAGCCCGCCAAACCCAAGAATTGGCGGATTTCTGTTGGTGTACGGGGTGCAGGCTAGTTTTTAATCGAGTCAACCTTGGATGGATCAACATGAATCCCATCCTCGTTTACCACGTGGCCTAGAAAGTGGACTTCGTGAAGCCAGAAGTCACATTTCAAAAACTTGGCATACAACTGCTCTGTTTAAAGAAGTTCCAAAATAAGCCTTAGGTGTTGCTCGTGTTCTTCCTGACTCTTCGAATAGATCAGGATGTCGTCGATGAAAACTATGACAAACTTATCCAGGTAAGGTTTGTACACTCGGTTCATGAGATCCATGAAGACCGCAGGTGCATTCGTCAATCCGAAAGGCATAACCAGGAACTCGAATTGCCCATAACGAGTCCTGAATGCTGTTTTAGAGATATCCTCGTCTCAAACTCTCAGTTGATGGTAACCTGATCTTAGGTCAATCTTAGAGTAGGAGCCCGACCCTTGCAGCTGGTCGAATAGGTCACCAATACGTGGAAGAGGATAACAATTCTTCACGGTAACCTTGTTGAGTTCGCTGCAGTCGATACACATTCTGAAGGTACCGTCTTTCTTCTTCACGAATAACACTGGAGCTCCCCAAGGCGAAGTGCTAGGACGTATGAAACCCTTTTCCAAGAGTTCTTGTAGTTGCATGGACAGTTCTTCAAGTTCTGATGGAGCTAGACGATAAGGTGCTCGAGCTATGGGCGCTGCTCCAGGAGTTAGCTCGATTTGAAATTCAACTTGACGATGAGGCGGAAGACCAGGTAATTCCTCAGGAAAGTCGCGCACAATAGGAATGTCTTCTATCTTCTTTTCCTTCGAGGATGTATCAGAAACGAGGCCTAGGATAGCAGTGTGGCCCTTTCGCAAACACTTCTGGGCCTTAAGGAAAGAGATGATGCCCACAACAGCACCACTCTTGTCGCCACGAATCACGAGGGGTTCCTCACCAGAACGAGGGATGCGGGCAATCTTCTCGTTGCAAAGAATTTCCGCTTGTTGGTGAGATAACCAATCCATCCTAATAACAACGTCGAAGCTACCAAGTACGATAGGAATAAGATCGATAGAGAAGGTCTGACCAGCTAAGATGAGGTTACAACCCTTAACTATGTGTGTGCCCTTAAGACTTTCACCATTAGCTAGTTCTACAACATGTTTGGTGTTTTAAGGTGTAGGATCGTTTTGACGATCAAGTGAGTCAATCAGAGGCAATACAAAACTGTTTGAGAGGCGGAATCAAACAAACAGTTTAGAATCAGTAAGAAATGAGTAGAAAACAGAGTATATCACTTTAACACACGTTTCTCATTAATATTTCACTAGAAAATCCGACAGCAGTTCGGTATACAACTTGTGATTCCTTGCCAAATGAGAAACATACTTCACCTATATATAGGCATCAGATTCCGCTTGAAATGACCACATATCATTTCGAGCGGAATTACAACAACTGATTTCGCTTGAAATGACCATGTGTCATTTCAAGCGGAATTACTACAAAAACACATAAAATTACATTTAGACCCCTGTAAACCCTATACAAACATGACCTAGACTTAAGACAAAGGCTATAGACATTATGCACCAATAAACTCCCCCTTGGATATTGCCGAAGTCTTCAGTCTGGTCTTCAGCACTTTGCTTTACAGCGGCTTGAATTTCTCTTCTCTTGACTTAGGCTTTTTCACCAGCAGCTTCCTAAGCTTCTCATTCTCATCAACCTTTTTCTTCTCTTCAGCAGCCATTCTTTGATTAACTGTATGCCTCATCATTTTATCTTTGTCTTCACGTGCCTTCCGTTCTTTTTCAGCCTTCAACTTTTCTTCTTGCTCTATCTTTCGCCATTTAGAAGACCATTTGCTCTCAGCATTGATATTTTTCTGAAAACATATAGATACATGTTGTTGGTCCCGTTGATACAGGATCTGATCGTAGGAACAAGATGAATCGATTTCGTCTAATGTGCGGAATCCATTATGACGAATCACAGATTTGTTCAACACAAAATTCAACGTTTAACTGCTTGTCTGTTCGTTCTATTGAGTGTTCTGAAAGTTACAAGATCCGGTAGAAGTACAGACTATCCGTGCGTGTCAAAAGTTCTACGGGTCAAAAGTCCTAACAAAGTTGCACCGGACCGCCTATTTATAGACAACCTCAGGAGACTAGAAGTGTTGTTCGTACGAGCAGGATATCCGTGCGGATGACATATCCGGGCGGATGACTTATCCGTACGGATAACTTATCCGTGCGGATAAGTTCTCCGTGCGGATAGGTTCTCCGTGCGGATTACCATCCGTGCGGATTGCCATCCGGACGAGTGACATGTTCCAACCAACACTTTTACATGCAAAACCTACTCCTGAGTTGTCCTGCTTTCTACATACATACAAACAGTATACATAAACACAGAGTACAAAATATGACTACAAGCTGACGAAAGCTACAGACGTTATGTACTAACAGACTCCCCCTCGGATGTAGCTGTAGTACCTTCCAGCATAGTCTTCAATTCCTTCTGCTGCGTCTTCGTTCACGCGCTTTCTCTCTTCTTTTCTGTGCCTTTTCCTCCAACATTCTTTTTCGCTTTTGTCTTCCTTCAGTCAACCACCAATTTCTGTAGACAGGATCTCCATCACGCTTCCGGTCCCACTTAGGAATTTTGTTTTCTTCAGATTCAATTGGTGTTTGATCTGTTGGAGGAACAATCCCCAATTTACGTCTTCCCCTAATAGCAGCCTGCTCAGCAATCTTTTTGGAACGTTGTTCACGCTTGTATACTTTCAAGAACTCGTCAATCTCCAGATCTCTTCACTTAGTCTTCCAGTATCTTCCAGAGTTGATGTCTTTTGCGTAACAAACATCCACAACTTTTTGATATTGCATAGCTTGCTCTCTGTCAGGTCTCTCATAAACTATCTTGTTGTAGAACAGACAATCTATATCTTTCTTCGAGCAATTTACAAGCCACATAGGATCTAACACACAGACCCTTCTTGCTTCACCAGTGGACTTGTTGTTTAATGAAATTATTGCTTCGGCTGTTGATTGATTGTATAACCACCCTTCAAACTCTTCATGGAAATCTTGCTCCATTGCCCTTAAAGGCATATTCTTCAAACAACTTGGAGGTTTGATATCCAGAGTAATATCTTTTTCACCACTCTCTAAGATTCTGACAATTTGCTCTGGGAAGTGTGGTTTCCAATCAGGATATCTTTTCTGAGCTTGCAACTTCACATAATTCCATAGATTTTGATCATGTTGCTTCACATCCAACCCATGGTAATATTCTTTGATATTCTTTGTTTTCACCAATTCATCTATATCCCACCATGGTAGAGTTTTGATGTCAGCCAAAAACTCAAAGTACTGTACACCCTGTTCTCTTCTGATTGCATAAAATTTTAAGTCTTCCAAATATCCCCAAGAGAGAATATCACCCCAAGAGAGTTCTTTGTCATGTGTAAAGAATTGAAGTGCCCGAAGTTTCTTTCTCTCTTTTGGCATGACTTTGTACCATTTCTTTCTTTCTTCTGCAAGATTTTCTCTCGGTATGGTATCTGGAATACCTTCTGTAGACACTTTCTCCACTATCTTCCTTCTGATTTCTTCTTCATTTCGATCTTTGAACATTTCCGCCAACGATGGAAATGTTACATCAATTCCAGAATAATGAAAATCAACTTCATCATCAGATGAACCTGAAGCATCTTCAACAATTACATCATTGTAGTAATCAGCTTCGAAAGCATATCTTGGCTCAAATACATCTTCAGAAGTCTCAGGAATCTCATCTTCAATATCGAACTTAAATTTCCCTTCTTGCAAACCCAATTCCTCTAACATCTCTTCCCTAGACCTTCTAACCTCAATCTCCTCTCGATTTTTATCATGTAAGAAAATGACGGTGGGATTTGTGAGAAATACCTGCTCTACGTGCTGTTTTCCCGATGAAGAAGTTTCTTGCTGATCATCATCTTCTTGTTCGTTGATCTGATCATTCAGAAACTCCTCAATCTTTTGTTCATCAATAGGATTCTTCACCAACAATCCTGAAGAACCTTGATCATCGTCATCATTCTTCTTATCATCATCTTTCTTATCATCATCTTTCTTATCATCTTCGTCTTTCCCATCATTATCGTCTTTCTCATCATCATCGTCTTTTTCATCTTCATCTGCTTCATCTTCTCCAAGAATTTCTTCATCAGAATCACTAACTTCTTCTCCACGAGCCTTCTTGGCTTCTTTTCTTCTATTCATAATTTTTATTCTGTAAAGAGCATCTTTTACGTTGAGAGGCACTATATATGCATCACCAATAAGCACAAATCGCTTTGTCTTGAATTCTAGTAGCAACACTTCTTTAGCCTTTTTCTTCTTTTGCTCAGCAGCAACTCTACGAATGATTTGATCAGAATCAATGATTTGAGAAGGCTCTCCAACTAACATGAAATCTTGACCATGTACAACTTGTTCTTGAATGCCTTCATCAACATGTTCTTCAGCAACTTGTTCAATTTCGGCATCAATCATTTCAGTATCAACTTGACTTGACGAGCCTCCAGTTTCTTGAACATCTTCAATCACACTTTTGTTCTTTTGGATTGCTTCTTCAGCCAGTCTTCTTTCTCTATCAACTCTTCTTTCCTCAGTTCTTTTTACTTCAATTTCATTAAAAGCAGCTTGAACATCCATTTTCAAATGATTTTCCACCACAGAGTATAACATTTTAAGTTGTTCATCCTTCACCACTTTGTCTGCTTTCATGGCTTCCATCTCCAATTTCATGGCTTTCAATTCATTTGAAGTAGCTTCACTAATTTCACTGAGAAGCTGATTGAGTGTCTGGTTTATTTCTTGGAGATTCTTATTCTTCTCATTCAATGAAGAGATTTCTGCCAGAAGAGCTTCAATTACTTTAGTATTACTATCACCATCTTCCTTTATTTTCTTCATCTAAGATTATCACCGATCTAAGTTGGTCATGAGCTTTCATTATTTTATTAACTTGCTTCAACAAAAGATCACGTTCGCCTTCAGCCTTTTCTTTTTCTTTTTCAAGATCTTTGACTTTCTTTGCCAGAACTCTCACTGCATCATTGTTGAACAAGTCATCATCAAAATTTAGATCTTCTAATGGATCTCCTGAAGCAGATGGAATATGGCTAAAGAAATCATCTGAGTCTTTTGGACGTGAGGACGATTCTGGAATCTCTATATTTTCTGGTACTTTTGGAAACTTTGAATAAAAGACTCCATCCTCAGTAACTTCAACGTAGTCATCGTGACTAGTCTGCTTTTCGGCTTCTGTTTCTTGTGGTTGAGGTGATTCAACATGTTGAGTATCTTTACCATCGTGTTCCTTTTGAACTTGACTTTCACCTTTTCTTGCTCGAACATTTCTTGGAATAAAACCAGTTACAACTGCTTTTCTTTTCTTGATTTGTTTCTTTGGATTCTCTGGATCATAAGTTGAATCTTCTTCATCTGACCCTTTCCTTTTCTTTGGAGACTTTTTCTTTAACTGAGCTTTTCCTTTGCCAAGAGTGATTGGATCAAGTTTAGATTCTGATATAGTGGTTTCAGAATCATTATCACTTGATAGATCTTGAATGACTCCTTCTTGTTCTTTAACACCTTTAGCAGCATCCTCATTCTTCTTTAAGAAAATTTTTAGAGATTGTGATAACAGTTCAGCTCCTTCTTGAATAACTGTTGATGGTTCCAAAACTTTTTCATCTATCAACCTTTGCTGCGGAACTCCAGAAGGCCCTGCAAAACAAATGTTGACAACTTTATAAGAGATTTTACAATATAAAATTCTAATTTCCTTAAGACTCCCCCTTTCTCAATACCCTTTTCTACAGTCTTTGGAATAGTAACTGCAGGGGACGTCTTTGGAGTTGACTTTGGAGTTCTCCTTCTCTTCCCGTCCTTGATACACCACCATTTAGTATCTTTCTTAGAGAACAAACTCATCCTGTCATCTTCATTATCAGAATTACTATCTTCATGTCTCCATGCGTCATTTCCTGGAGCTACATAGTCAGGATTTGAAATTTTGCAGATCATTCTTTTTGCTCCTGGATTTGGACCTTTGATCATCCTGCTGATTGTGTCCGGTGTCATATGCCTCAAACCCAAAATATCGTTATTTCTCTTTTCTAAACCTTCAAATTGATCATCCATCAACATTTGGACAAACCTAGGATACATAAGGTATCTCTTGTTTCCTTCTTTCACATTCTCCTTCATGTAATCAAAAATTACTTGAGAGATATTGTATGGTCTGTTCAGGATAAGGCAAGCAATGATATTCATGATGTAATCTAGAGTTTCATCATATCCACCTTTTCTGTGTGACAACGCATGAATGACACAGTGAACCATGAATTTATAAGCATAACTAAAACTTGTCTTTAGCATCTTTCCATTTACACTACCAGCGAAACCCATTCTACACCACATCCCTTTGACAAGACGTTCAGAAACAATGATTTGGTCACTATCAACATCTCCTAAATTCAGCACTCTTCTTACATCACCAACAGTCACTTTCATCTCCAAATCTATGTCTTTTCCTTTTTCATCCTTCTTTGACACAGCAGAATAAAGTGTTTTCTCATTCTCTTCATATCTTGCAGCATTCCAGAATCGTCTAACATGAGATTCATAAGCTATAGTTTTATCTGTTAAAGCCTTAGAGATTCTGCTCTCTCTCAAAAATTCTGCTATATCTTGAATTACTGTGTTTTCGGTATATGTTTTATCCAGTAAACAATAAATGTTATGAGATTTATCCCATTCCTGCAGAGAATTTGATTCATTTAAGAAAGGTTTAGGGATCTCAAAATATTCTAACACTGAAAAGCATTGAAGGGATACGGATTGATATCATTTGAAGAGTTATCCGCACGGATTGTCACTTGAAAGTGTTATCCGCACGGATTGTCAGATGAATGTTTATCCGCCCGGATTGTCACCCGTACGGATTACCATCCGTCCGGACAAAGTGTCCGTTCGGATTGGTCAACAAAAGTCAACCCGGATGGAAGTGATTAAGATTGGTATTTAGACTTTGCCCTGAAATGTTATCCGTGCGGACTACCTGTTAATGCTACGGATTGTCATTCGTGCGGACAACCTGACATTGCCCCGGATTGCCATCCGTGCGGACAACACGACATTGCCCCGGATTGCCATCCGTGCGGACAACACGATATTGCCCCGGATTGCCATCCGTGCGGACAACACGACATTGCCCCGGATTGCCATCCGTGCGGACAACATGTCATTGCCCCGGATTGCCATCCGTGCGGACAAGTTATCCGTGCGGATTGCTATCCGTCCGGATGCAAATCTCAGATGAAGAACAGACTTTAAACACCAAAATTTTTCTAAGGCCAATCCTAATATTGAACACAGATCTACACTGAGGATTACAACGCAATCAAAAACCTATGTTCAATGATGTCTAAAACGTCCTATACACAGAAAAACCTAACCGACACTTCGTACTATCTAAACATCAGAGCTACAAGATTTAATCAAGTTATAACAAAAATTAAGCCGGTAAAACTCTAGATCTAGTCATTTCGAACAAAACCCTATGATTTATTCATCACAAAACAGACTAACACGGGCTAAATCTAAGATAAGAACTCCGAAAGAAACGATACGATATGAACAGTTATCAATCAACGAATTATTTCAGATCTGAGTTAGAAAAACGTACCCTTGCCATTGTTAATGTTGTGTAGACCAACAAAAACAAAAATCCGTGCAAGAAAATCCAAAGAAAATGCTCTGAAAGTTGATGTGTGTGCGAGAGAGAAAGAGAGTTGTCCGGGCGAGTAACATTGACCAACTCTTTGACCCTCTTTATATAGTCACAAGATCCGGAAAGCTATCCGAGCGGATTGCCATCCGTACGGATTTCTATCCGTCCGGATTGTCATCCGGATGAGGCACGCATTTTGTTTTCTTTTGGAAATTTTCGCATTTCACAGTTTTAGTCAGATTTTTAGAATTCCACTTAAGTATCTTGGTTCAAATTAATGACCCGAGTTACTTAATTTGTCGACCAAGTCCAACTTAATGACCTTGGTTGACCTGAAACAAAACATACTGACTTTTGGAATTTTCGTTCAATCATTTTTCTGAAAAAATTACAAGTATCAACTTAATGAACTTGTTTTTGCCATTACAAATTTCAGATTAGACATGATTAGCTCCAGACTCATCTTCCCATCCAAACCTTCCTGCATCTATTTTTCAGCTTTCGAATCCGAAGATCAACTCTCCACTTTGGTTTGTCGGAAAATAAAGCAGAAAAATAAAATCTTTTTGGGATTTTTTAAATGAAGCAACTAGACTAGAAATGAAAAACAGAAAATAAGAATAGTAAAAATAAACTATATACAAATATATTTTTGGTGAGCGTGTTAGGGAATCATATCAGCTTCCGACAAGTCACAAGTACCATTAAGCTTGATTTCATGCCAAACATTAAACAATTCACTTAGATTGTCGATATGCTTATCCACTTAAATTCTTACACACATTTCAATCTGTTCAGGATACTGATTTAGTATTTTAGAGACTTAAACTTATACGCGTGTCCCACCTCTTGAATATACTCCCGTATCCAGAATCCCAGATATTCAGTCTTACAGGTGAGTATACCACAAATGATATCTGTCAAGGGTTATAATGCGAGGGCCGTGAGAGCTCAGGTCGATCTTTCGATACGCAGAGAGATGACGGCTTCGACTTTTCGGTGTGTCCCCTTTAGAGGATCTTTTAGTTTCAACAGCAGCGACTATCAATTTTATTGTTTCATCAGCTTGCTGAGGGCGATGCTATGTTTCAAGCATTTGCAGAAAGTATTATTCAGGGACTAGGTCAGAAATTTCTTTCAGCAGAAGTCCCGGAATAATACCCCAGATATCACTGAGTATAAAGACCTAGTATCTCAGAATATGGGACCTTTCAAACGAGATTTCAGGGGTTACCTATATATCAAAGTAGTGTTCCCCACGAAATTCGCAAGTTTGAGATTTTAGGTTTATATCCCGAATAAATCTACTAGATGTGCAAAAACCTATCGACACATCATCAGTGAGACTGTTTAACTCATTTATACTTTCCATTTCTTTAGCGTACTGTAACCGTCTAGCTGATGTACTATCATTTTCCCTATTTACACAAACTCTTTTTTGAAATTTTATCATGTTTTTTGGGTTTTTGAAATTTTCAAATGTTTTTACTTTTTTCGAATTTTTTATTGTTTTTGTATTTTCTGAAAATAAAACTACTATCTCCCCCTAAAAACCAAAACAAGTAAAAATTCGACAAACCATTGCAGATTGTTTCTCAACATCATCTACAGTGGTACCTTCATCAACGCCAACGATTTCCTCCGCATCCGATAGTAGCTTCATACCATTAAGTTTCAAAAGATATTTAAAACGTGTTTTGTCAAATGCTTTGGTATGTAAGTCAGCTTTTTGTTCATCGGTGTGGATTTTCTCTATTCGTATCAACTTCTTCTCGAAACAGTCTCGGATGAAGTGATGACGAATTTCAATGTGTTTCGTTTTAGCGTGATGAACAGGATTTTTTGTTATGTTTATTGCTGCCTCATTATCAACAAAGATAGGGGAGTTAAGAAATTGCAAACCGTAGTCTCGCATCTGTTGCTGGATCCACAAGATCTGAGAGCAGCAGCTGCTAGCAGATACATATTCAGCTTCACAAGTGGATAAAGCGACAGATGTCTGCTTCTTGCATTGCCAAGTGACCAATCGTGGTCCGAAAAACTGGCACCCCGCTGTTGTTGATTTAGCATTTACTTTGCAGCATCCGAAATCAGAATCAGAATATCCTTCGAGCGTGAAATCGCCAACTTTTGGATACCACAACCCCAGAGATGGAGTTCCTTTCAGGTAGCGTAGAATCCTTTTCACAATTACCATGTGCGAAGCTCTAGGATTTGACTGAAATCGAGCCGCGAGGCAGGTTGGATACATAATATCCGGTCTTGATGCCGTCAAGTACATTAACGAGCCGATCATGGAGCGATATAATGTTTCATCTACCTTCTCTCCGGTGAGACCAGGGTTTATCCCATGGTTCGTCACTAATGGGGTGGACATTGGTGACATTCCTGACATCCCGAATTTCTCCAGAACATCATGAACATATTTTGTTTGATGTATGAAAGTTCCCTCGGGAAGTTGATCAACTTGAAGTCCCAAGAAGAACTTCATCTCACCCATTGAAGACATTTCAAACTTCTGCTTCATAACTTGTTCAAAATCTTTGCAGAGTTGTTCATTTGTAGACCCGAAAATTATGTCGTCCACATAAATTTGGACAATCAGAAGATGCCCGTCGACTTCTTTTGTGAAAAGAGTGGCGTCTATCTTTCCTCGAGTGAAGTGATTGGCTAACAGATGTTGAGACAAGGTCTCATACCAGGCTCTCGGGGCCTGATGTAAGCCGTACAACGCTTTGTCAAGGAGATAAACTTTATCTTTGTGAATTGGGTCGGTGAAGCCCGGTGGCTGCCCGACATAAACCTCCTCTTTCACCTTGCCGTAGAGAAACGCCGACTTCACATCTAGCTGAAAAACTTTAAATCCTTTCCACGATGCAAATGCAAGGAAGATTCTGATAGCTTCAAGTCTTGCGACAGGGGCATACACTTTGGTAAAATCTATTCCCTCCTACTGACTGAAGCCTTGGACAACGAGTCGAGCTTTGTTTCGAATGATAACTCCTCGATCATCCCTCTTGCATTTAAACACCCATTTGGTATTAATCTTCCGGTGACCATCCGGCAAATCCACTAGCTTCCATACACCTAACTTCTCGAATTGGCTTAATTCCTCCTGCATTGCATTTACCCACGAATCTTCAGTAAGCGCCTCTTTGTACGTTCTTGGTTCAATCTGCGAGATAAAGCAACTTAATGAGAATTCAGTTTGTAAAGGAGCAACTTTTGTGTAAAAACATGTAAGCCCTTGATCAAGCTGTCTTCGAGTGCGAACTCCTGACTGCAACTATCCGATTATCAATTCTTCTGGATGATATGAAAGTGTTCTTGGCATCACTTCGCCTGAGACATCTACCTCGCCTTCCAGATTAGTGACATTTTGATTTGCAACTTGTTCACTGACTGGAATAGTTTGATTTGAAAACTGGATTATCTCCCCCTCAGACTCTGAATCATCACGATCAAATATAGGCCTGTTTTCAGATTCTTGATTATCATTCTCTGCCGTCTGATTTTCTTGAGCAACTTCAGTCTGTTCAAACTCGTCATGTTCTCCAGCGTTGCTTGGACCCGCCTCATCATTATTTGAAGCTTGTTGTTTTCGATAAGTTTCTGCTGGGAATCTTTCATCTTCATACTCTCTCAGAATATCCAACTCGTCAAAGAACTCTGGTTCTTCCTCCATGTTGAAGGAATCCCACAAAGTATCATAATTGAAACGCCACGAGTCGCCAGGATTCTGAGGCGGCATTGTATGACCTTGACATTCAACATTTGGAGCTTCAATAATCCGCTTCATGCTTGGAACGAAGACTCGTCGTAATGGACTTGCATAGCCAATGAATATTCCTTCAATACTCTTCGGACCAAATTTTCCAAAAGGCTCTAGAACAGTACAGGGTGACCCGAACGGTTCAAGGTACTTCAGATTCGGTTTGCGGTTATTGATCAACTCAAAGCATGTTTTGTTGAATTTCTTGACAGTGAGAACTCTGTTGAGCGTATAGCATGCGGCGGAAACTGCTTCTGCCCAGAAATTTATTGGTAACTTTGAATCAGCAAGCATTGTTCTGGCCGTTTCGATCAGCGTCCTGTTTTTACGTTCTGCGACTCCATTCTGTTGCGGAGTGTACGGAGCACTGAACTCATGCAAGATACCTCTTTCATCACAATATTCTTCCATCTTGTTGTTCTTGAACTCAATACCATTATCACTTCTAATTCTTCTAATACGCCTTTGGTACAAATTTTCAATCTTTCTGAACAACCCCATCAAACTGCCAAACGTTTCATCTTTTGTTTTCAAGAATGATACCCACGAAAATCTGGAATAATCATCAGTAACCACAAGACAGTAGAGATCCCCGGTAATACTTTTGACATTTATTGGACCAAACAGATCCATATGTAGTCTCTCTAATGGTCTGGAAACTGAATTGACTTGCTTTTTAGGGTGTGACTTTTTCTTTTGCTTGCCTTTGATGCAACTAATGCACTCCCCTTCCAGATGAAAACCTTTGATATCAACTCCAAGAACTAGATCATTGTGCACCAAATGATTCATTTTTCTAAGATGTATATGCCCCATCTTCCGGTGCCACAACCTTGATTCCTTTTCAGTTGCTCTAGAAACAAAGCAATGTGCTTGACCTGTTGTTGTAGTAGCTACACTCATGTCTAGCACATATAAATCATTCACTCTCGGTGCCCGCATGATAATCCATTCTTCAGGAACAACAAATCCTGGTTTCAAAATCAAACACTCTTTGTCTGTGAAGTGAGTGGTATACATATTATCACAAATCTGCGAGATACTTAGCAGATTATTCTCCAGCTCAGTAATGTAGTTAACTCTCTCAAACGTTACAATCCCATTGGATAACGTTCCTTCACCAATAATTCTACCACCTTCATGACCAGCAAATCCCACATAACCTCCATTAATATTTTTGACATCATACAGCAGTGTTGTCCTTCCTGTCATGTGCCGAGAAGCTCCACTATCCATAATCCAACGTGAAACGGATCTTGGAAGCTCCTGCACATATCAAAAACATTTAATGAGATTTTGATGCTACCCAAGCCTCTTTTGACTCAGGTAACTTGACATTAATGTGAGTTTTTGTAGTGTAAAGTGGCGGAAAGTTTTTATCATTCATTTTTAAGCTTTCAGCAGTCCCAACCTCAACCTCTTTGAATAAGAAAAATTCATCTTTTTGAGGTTGACCTGATGGTTGGTCTTTCTTCATCACATACTTCTTTTCAGAAGTCGATTTTTGCTTCTCATACAAATCCAAAGGTACATACATCTTCTTGGTTGAAGATGATGATTTATCAGTCTCAGACACCTTTGATTTTGAAGAATTTTCTTTCTTTTTAACAACTTTTGGCTTCCATGTTTGTTGATGTGATGCAACCCGTTGGTAAAATTTATTATTTTTAGATGTCGAGTTCTTAACAGGTTCAGGTTTAGGTTTGATTTTGGTGTTTTCATTTTTCAAAACATTTTTCTCAACAATCAATGGAGCCTTTCCTTTCACAAAATCTCTCTTGATAGAATTCTTCACAGTTTCAGTCTTAGGCTTCAAGTTGGTACATTTTCGTGCAATATGTCCAACTTGATTACATTTGAAGCATGTTCGGGTGTCAACTATCCGACTTGAACCTTCAGACTGAGGCTGTGAGGCCTTCTTTTCAAAGAACTCTTCGTTTGACTTTAGAAAAATTTCAGATTCCTCATCAGAAAGTGAGCTTGAACCGTTTACAAACACTTTCTTCTCAACAAACCTTTTGTTCTGAACATTTCTTTTCTGATAATTCTTACCACCCTGATATCCACCCGACCATTTATTTCGGTTGTTGTTAGAAAAACGTGGTGGAACAACAGGTTTCTTATAGTAAGCTTTATCTTTCTCAAAATTCATTTGCCTCTTTGTCTGATTCAAACCTTTTACTTCAGACACATTGATTTCAACCAATTTGAAAACATTTTTCAATTTGTTCACATTCACATTCTCCAAGGGGAACTCAAGATCTGAATACAACTTGTCAGAACCCGCCATCTTGTACATTACAAGACCCGGTTCATCATTTAAGTTGTTTTTAGATTTTGGTTTCGGAATGTAATTGTTCAGAAAACATTCTTCATCCTCAGCAGAGTCACTATCCAAAACACTTTCTGCCATGCCTTTTACAATCTCAGTTTGAACACTATCATCTGATGATGATGATGAAGAAAATGTCACATCAATTGACTCTGGCAGTTTTATCTCATTTGTTTCAACTTCATCATTAATCAACCCTGATTGTTTCTTTGAAAAATTGTTTAGAACAGGTGGAGGAACTTGATGAAACCCTACCCCAGTTCCATCACAGTATACATCTTCGCCAGCTTTGGTTTTCCCAATGGGTTTTGGAACAATGTGTTGCAAAACAAAGCTTGCAGAGTTGTAACTGTTAAGTTTCAAATTAATACGCTCATTTTCAATTTTAGCTTCTTCAAACTGAAGTTTCAATTTCGCAATCTCATCAAGTTGTTGGTTAATTAACTCTTCTTTTACCCTAAGAACCCCTGAAAGTTGAAGATTTTCTTTTGTTGTTTTACCATTTCTGTCATCAGAATCTTTAACCGTTCGCTTTAGCTTCTCAAAATTTTCAGAAATTTTACGATTTTCAAGAATCAACTTTTCGTTTTCTTTTCTTATTCTTTCTATGTCATTTTTATCATTTTCAATTTTCTCAGCTAATTCTTTTGATCTATCATTCGAAGCTTTCAGCATTTTGTCACGGTTTAAGATTTGATCTTCAACATTTTTGACTCTACTAGTCAATTCTTCAACCTTCTTACCATTGAGGTAAGTGATTGTACTACAAACTTTGCACTCTTTCATGCAACTTTTGCAGTCATTTTCAGATTTAACTTTCTTACCTGACACATGTGTATCATTTGAACTGACCTTGTTTTTGGACTCAATTCCAGAACCAGAAACTACCTCAAGTTCTTTTGCTGCAAGAACTTTATCAGCCATCTTCCTCAAGTTTTCAGATGTTAACTCTTGTGATGTATCAATGATCCCATCATCAACATTCTTTGACTTTGGCTTTTGTTCTGCTTCTTTGACTTTTTCTTCTTTCTCTACTAGTTTCTCATCACCACCTCCCCACCATTCTCTTTGTCTAGCTTCTTCTTCCTCGGCAAATTGCTGGGTGAGAGCATCAACACTGATGGAATCTGGGTCAACTGCAATGTTTCCTTGAGGATCAAGGTAACATTCTCTGTCGGCATCCCACCTTTTTGCTCTTTTAGCTTCTTTGTATGTGTTATAAATTCTGCTCATTCTGGTTTGGGCTTTCATTCTTCGGTTGACGAACTTTTCTTCTTCAGTTCTAATGTCTTTAAAAGGAATAATCTTCGTCACGAATGCATAACCCACTGCATCTTCCTCTGGTAGCAGTTCGCTCCAATCAAAACCTTCATCATTATGAATTACAGCAAGAGCTCTAGATTTCTCTTTGTTGTCTTCAACCTGCTTCAATCTAGGTGGCTCAGATTTATTCTGGTGATAAATTGCTCTCTTGTAATAATCATCTCTGAAAGGGTTTTCTGACTCATCAGCATATGCATTTCTGCATTCTCGTTTGAAGTGACCTTTCTGCTTACATTTGAAGCACGTCACCTTGGACTTATCAAATCCTAGCTTGGTAGATGCACCACCAATTGTCTTCCTGCCCGTAATTTCCATGAAACGTTGTGCTCTACGAACAGCACTGGCCATAGCCCAACGAATATCTATCAACTCCATTTCCTCAGGATCAATCTGATCATAATCTTCTTTTGTCAGATTGGTATTACCTATCTTCCCGGCTACTAACCCTTCATACGACTCTAACACAGATGCTAGAAAGATCATCTGCTGTTTGGCCGATTCTTCATCAAAATTCTGAGCATTCTTCAAATCTACCGCAATGTTGCATGAAAACACGTTCTTTGGAACAGATTGTTGTTGACTTGAAGAGTTTGAAGAAGATCCCTGACTTGGAGTATTGGATGAAAAACCTCCATGAAAACCATTGTTTGAACTTGGACTTTCTTTACTTGAAGAGTTTGAATTTTCAGCGGAGAAAGCAGTTCTTGGAGAAACATTCTTGGGAATCATACTCTTTGGATAGTACAGCTCCATGTTTTGTTGGTATGATGAATGATTTACTTTGTGGGTTTTCTTTATTTCCAATTCATGACTCTCTAGTCTTTCAATCAGCAAGTCGACAGTCAGATCTTCAGCTTTGATTGTATTCTTTAACATCAATGCATAGTACTGCCAATCCATCTCCTCTGGTAGTGAATCGAACAGTTTGTCAACTAGCTCCTCTTGAGTGTAGAGAATTCCGTGTCTTGCCAATTCCAACTTTAAGTGCCCAAATCTTTCAATCATTTTACAAACAGACTCATTTTTTAAACATCCAAACAAGTCAAACTCTTTTCTCAGCAATTTCTTTTTGTTCTTGACTATTTCTGCACTTCCTACACATTTTTTATTTAACTTTTCCCATAGATCTTTTGCGTTTGTGTATTCAATGAGTGAAATAATGTCATCTCTTACGGACTGGTGAATCAAAGCGATGCATTTTTTTTCGGCTACAAAGTTCTCTACAGCTTCAGTTTCTGACAAATTCTCACAATCTTGTCTTTCTGCAACAAAACCGTTCTTTAAGCTCTTCCAGCTCGGATATGCGAATGCTTTCAGCCATTCATCGAATCTTTTTGCCCACCGATTATATTCTTCGATTGCCATTAACTTTGGTGGTTTGTTGTAGGTACCATGTGCGCTTTCAACACTTAGGGCATCGGATAAAGTTTTCTTCGGGTTCGGATTATCATTTGAATGGTTGGAAGTATCGTCTCCGGAATTACCCGCGAAAGCATACATCTCACTGAAGGGACTCATGAATTCTTCCATTTTCAAGTACCTGAAATAATTTTCAAACACTTAGACAATTTTTACAAATTCCAAAAATTTTTTAAACACTTGAACCGGATAATGATCCGTTCGAATAGTTATCCGGACGGATGATAGATGTTATCCGCACGGATAATGATCCGCTCGGATGGTTGTGCGTACGTATAGCTTTGACCTTTTGACTTTTCAGGTTATCCGCACGGGTTGTAATCCGTGCGTGTAACAATGATGATGTCAGCAAACAACTTTCAGTTACTAACTAATCCAATCCGTTAGGACAGCTGTCTGCACGGGTGAATGACGTCATCAAATACGAACAGCTAAACATGATTTTAGATGAATTTGATCTGGATTTAGGTTGAATCTGATTATGAAACTAAGTAGGATTATACTTTGAATGATTGCGAATCAATTGATATCAATTTTAACAAATTTTAACCGTAGATTCTTGCTCAATTTTAAGTTTTTCTGATTTTATGGTGACGAATGAAGAACAAATGTAAAAACTAAGTAGATGTAGAAGAAATCTGTCAAATTTCCGGTGAAATTTGAATCAAATCGGCAACAGAAGTCAAATCTCCGGTGAAATTTGACTTTGATCGGAGAATAAAGCTTGAATTCCGGTGAATTCGGTGTTGTTGATCTCGATTCAGCTCCCTGGATGCTCTGATACCACTTGTTGTTGGTCCCGTTGATACAGGATCTGATCGTAGGAACAAGATGAATCGATTTCGTCTAATGTGCGGAATCCATTATGACGAATCACAGATTTGTTCAACACAAAATTCAACGTTTAACTGCTTGTCTGTTCGTTCTATTGAGTGTTCTGAAAGTTACAAGATCCGGTAGAAGTACAGACTATCCGTGCGTGTCAAAAGTTCTACGGGTCAAAAGTCCTAACAAAGTTGCACCGGACCGCCTATTTATAGACAACCTCAGGAGACTAGAAGTGTTGTTCGTACGAGCAGGATATCCGTGCGGATGACATATCCGGGCGGATGACTTATCCGTACGGATAACTTATCCGTGCGGATAAGTTCTCCGTGCGGATAGGTTCTCCGTGCGGATTACCATCCGTGCGGATTGCCATCCGGACGAGTGACATGTTCCAACCAACACTTTTACATGCAAAACCTACTCCTGAGTTGTCCTGCTTTCTACATACATACAAACAGTATACATAAACACAGAGTACAAAATATGACTACATGCTGACGAAAGCTACAGACGTTATGTACTAACAATACAACTTTTTGAAATTGCATCGCTTGATCTCTATCTTCAGCATTGAAGTAGATATTGTTCACAAACAAGCATTCTATGTCTTTAGCAGAGCAATTCACCAGCATAGAGGATCATACACAAATATTTCTCTAACTTCATTTTCAGCCCTATAGGTTATCACAGCGTCTGTTGACAAACAGCTGTATACCTAACATATAAAACCTTTATGAAAATCCTGCTCCATTTTTGGCACAGGAATATTCTTGATCACTTTAGGCTTCTTCACATGTAAGATTGTTTCTTCAGTACCAGTCACTGGATCTACCCTCTTCACTTTCTTCAGGTAGTGAGGCTTCCAGTGTCTGAAATTCTTTAATGCTTCATACTTTATCAGACCCCACATAGGCAGTGGCGTCTCTGAGAATTCACGTACCCTGTTTGAGATCGAAAAATAGGCCCATATGCCGTTCGTCCGTCCAATTTCCAGCCGCGTATTTCTTTTTTTTTTAATCATTTTAGTATTGGATTGGGACCAATAAACCTATTGTTAAGTTGGGTAAATTATAAAAAAACACAAATCTTTTGATAATGGGCCTCTATATTGGATTTGTTATGTGTGTACAATTTTTTTTTAAACAACATATATATATATATATCAAATTTTTTTTAAAAATCCTGTGCCCCTCGAAAAATCGAGCCTTGTGCGAAAGTCCTCCCCGCACACCTAAAGAGCCGCCCATGCACATAGGCACATCATTTTTCCTGATTGGATAATTCAATGTTCTAACCTTTGACAACTCTTCCACATCCCACCATGGTAGTGACATGATATCATATAGACGTTCAAAATACTGTACACCGTATTCTCTTCTGATAGCATATGCATTCACATGTGGTAGAAATCCCCAACTGATGATGTCACCTAGTGACACATTCCTGTCTCTGCTATAATACTTCAGTGGCCTCTTGAACTTTCTTTCATTACTTTGTCTAAACCACTTCTTTCTTTCTTCCTTTTGAGCATCTTTTACTGTACCATCAAAATTCTTATCTTTAAGACATTCTTCCACTTTCCTTCTCAACTCATCTGCGTTTGCTTCATTGAAAAACTCAAACAGTGTAGGAAAGTTTGATGTATCAGCATTTTCAGTTTCTTCATCACTGCAATCCTCTACCTCAACTCTATCATAGTTGTCTGCTTCCTCAACATACTTGTACTCATACTCAGGCTGTTGATTCATATCAAAAGCATTTAACTCTTCTTCAAAATCAAACTTGAAATCAGGATCATCAATCTTCGTCAACTCAATAATATCAGCCATTGTGTATGTATGCCTGATTTCTCCTTCTTCTACCTCAGGCTCTAGACGTAGAATCAATTTTTCAACATTATCATCATTAGAATCATCAACTTTCTCCCCCTCTCCTGCTGCATCCTCAGCTTCTTCATTTGCATCATTGTGAAGAAAATCATCAACATTTTATTCTTTTGATGCTTCAGTAACTTTTACACTAGTACCACCCTGATCATTGTCATCATCGTCATCACTGTGACTACTTGCAGAATATACATCATCATCTGCATCATCATTTTCACTATCATCATCTTCATCATTAATGATGTCATCCATAGGCACATCCTCTTCAAAAATACCAGAAACAATAGATAAAGGAACAGGATTCTGTATAGGAGATTCAGCTTCAATTGATAAAACAATTGCCCTCTCTTCAGAAACACCTTCAATACCTTTTCCCTTATTTTTCATTTCAGCATCAATCTCTGCTTGTCTTTGAGCTCTAACTTCTTCAATCTTTATCTCATCAAATTGTTGCTCAACAGATTTACCAAGCATCTTTTCTAACACTTTGTTTATCATATAAATTTCATGCTCTTTCACTGCTTTGGCTGCTTCTAACTCTTTGTTCTTCATTTCAAAATACTTGTTCTGCTCATCTTTACGAGCTTTCTCTTCTAGCAATTCAATAATCTGAACTTTCATAACATCAATTTCAGATTCATCAGCTTCAATCTTTTTCAACAAAGAAGAATTTTTAGCTTCCACAGACTTTACACGCTTCTCAAGCTTTTTCTCACGTTCTAACAACTTCTTGTTTTCAATCAACACCTCTTCATATTTCTTTTCTAACTTCTTTACTTGTTCATCATTCACAAAGCTAAAGTCTCCAATATCTTCAAGAGGAATATTTGGAACATTAGGAAAATTTTTGTATCCAGAAGATCCAGGTGTAGTTTGAACAGGTGGTTGTGTAGATGGTGGTGTTTGGAAAATTTGTTGTGAAGTGAGAATAGGTTGTTCTTGGATAGGTGTTTGGTGTTGTGGAGATAAATGTGATGGTGAAAGATGTAATGGTGATAGATGTGGTGATTGGATTGGTGATGGTTGATGTTGTGGTTCAGGTTGTGGTGATGGTGGTGGTGTGGGTTGTTGGATAGGTTCCTTGTTCAGCAGGATCTTCAATGTCTTTTTTATCTTTGGAGTAACCACACGTTTCCTTGCAGTTGCTTTCTTTTTACCTCCAGAAGTAGGTGGCGTTTGAACATCTTCTTGAGAAGGAATGTACACATCATCATCATCATCTTTACCACTCCTTTTTCTCTTTTTCTGTTTCTCTTTCTCTACAGCAGACATGACTTTCTTATAACGTTCAGTCTCATCAACTTCATCTTCAGAAGAACTTGTGGTACTTTTGTTAACATCATCACTTTCTTCATCACCAGCTACCTTTTCTTTTTCAGCATTAAATTTAGTAAGAGATTTCAATAGCTTTGTAGATTCAGGAGATAAACGAACACCAGAACTTTCAACATTAATTTCTGCTTCAAATTCAGTTTCAACTTCCTCCTCTGATTCATCAACGAGCAAAGTCTTAACAGCTTTCTTTTGACGCTTTTTGGGTTGTGAAGAAGAACCCTCCTCCATTTGAACTTTTGGAGTTGCTTTCCTACCCCTCTTCTTTTTCTCTTTCAAGAACCAATCGTTTCGAGTTACTTTGAATTCTTCAAGTATTTTCAATTCATCAGCATAACCAGCTTCTTTCATCTCTTCCTTATTCCTCCAGTTCTGATGATTGACTGGATCTGGATCTTGATAGTTGTTGTCTTTAATGAAACCAAAAAATTCAACTTTAGTCTTTGGCTCTGGATGATTTGGATGATATCTAGCCAATTGTTTCAAAGAATCATTACTCATGTGAGATAACACCAGCAGATCATTGTTTTCATCTCTTACAAGATCAGGATATGCATGATCTATCATCATTTGAACAAATCTTGGATACACCCAAGTCTTACTCTTTGACGTAATGTTCTCAACCATATAATGAAACACAATCTTCGAAAAGTTATACTTCTTGTTCAAAACGAGAGCTGTCACCATATTTATTTGATAGTCTCTCATAGCATCATAACCTCCCTTGCAATGACTCAGAGATTGCAATACTGAATGAATCAGAAACTTGTAAGGCATTATAAACTTTGACTTCAAGTAATTAGCACTGTTTAGAGCACCAGCATAACCCATCCGTAGCATACAGCCTTTGACCATCCTCTCTGGGAATTTATCAGGAGATTTTTCATCATCAGGAAAATCTATCACCTCACGAACAAGAGCCTCTGAGATAATCATTGGCTTTTCTTTACCATTCAACTCAACAACTGAATTAATTACTTTGCTCTCTTCATCATAAGTTGCCTTTCCCAAAAACGTTTGATATAAGATTTGAAAACCAAACGTTGATTCGTTAACGCTTTCTGAATTGGCAATCTTCTCATAAACTCCAGAATACTCCTAAATTCGGACAGCTTTGGAATCTTCTCCTCATCGAAATCACAACAACTGTTATGTAATGGATCAAAGATCATATTTGAAGCCTGAAAATAACACAAAACAAACAAATCAAACATTTTTGAAAAATTTCCAACTTAAACATCATGCAAGCGAAATCACTTCAACTTGAATCCTATTTCAAGCGGAATAACAGTTTAAAACAAAGATAGTACATTCAAGCGGAATTAACTTTCAAGCTGAATACCATTTAATACAAAATCCCATTTGGAGCGGAATTACATATCATGCTAAAAACATCATTTGAAGCGGAATCAACTGATTTCAAAAGAAAACAGTTTCAAGCGGAATATCATGTTTCAAACGGAATCATGACCAAGTTTTTCAAAACATTTTTTATGATGAAATTAATCATCTGGGTTTGTTCATCAGTGAATTCCGAGCACAAGGGTGTGTTTTTATCCATTTTTTCCAACAAAATCAACCTAGATCTAAGTCCGAAATACCTGTATAGCATCATTCAAGCATAAACACTAGATCTGGTTCAATCAAAACCCCAAGATAGTTCTACAACACATTCCAACTGCACATATATGTTAATCGTTCATTTTAAACAACATTCAAACCCTAGATCTAAGATACGAGTTCTGTTCAACGCCGACAACATAAAATCAGATAAATCTGGTCCAAAATAACTATCAAACTCTCCTTTCCCATGATAATAGTTATACCAACCAACTAAAATAAGGATTTCTAACAACAATCGGGCAGTATAACGGCTGTAAATCGAAGGTTTTATGTTTCCGCTTGAAATCGCCTAAACAGTGGTTTGGAGCGAAATCAGGATAAATGATACCTTCAAGCGGAATCACAACCCTATTTATAGATAGCCTGATTTCGCTTGAAATGGGCATTGAGGCAATTCAAGCGGAATTACCACTCAAGCGGAATTACCACTCAAGCGGAATCATGTTTTCAAGCGGTATAACCTTTTTCAAGCGAAATTACATTTTCAAAATTTCAAATTTTTAACTTTTTCAGATTTTACCGACACACCCAGTTAACCAAGTCCAATTTAATGACCTTGATCAACTGTTCAGCCTACCAAGTTCAAATTAATGACCCTGGTTGACCGATTTATGAAGTTTGCTGACTTTCTGAAACAATTTAAGTTCAATTTAATGAACTTTCAAACTTTCAAGCAAATACCAGTCATTTTTTCAATCTTCTGCTTACCCAACCCTCATGATCCAGACATGTTTAGCACATAAGACTTTGATCCTCAGATCTCCAATGTCTGTTGTCGAAAATAAGATGAAATGCAAATCTTTTTGGATTTTTGAATATGATAAGCAGAAAACTATACACACAATATTTTTGTGAGCGTGTTAAGGGATCATATCAGCTGTCGACAAGATACGAATACCATTAAGCTTCAATTACATTTTCAGTATTAAACAATTTGCATTGATTGCTGATATACTGATCCACTTAAAATTTCACACAATTTTTAATCTGTTCAGGATACGAGTTTAGTGTTTTAAGGCTTAACTTTTACATGTGTACCACCTCAGAATATACTCCCGTATCCAGATCCCAATATTCAGTCTTACAGGTGAGTATACCTAGATGATATCTGTAAGGGGTTAATTGCGAGGGCCGTGAGAGCTCAGGTCAGAACTTCCGTTCAGCAGAGAGATGACGGCTTTGACTTTTGGTGGGTCCCTTTTAGAGGATCTTTTTTTTTACAACAGCACATGATTAACATTTTGCAATGTTTCATCATTTTTTATGCTGAGGGGAGGCTTATATTTCAAAGCAGCGTAAAGTATTCTCCGGGGACTAGGCCATTGCTTCCGCAAAATCAGAAGTCCCGGGATAATACCCCAGATATCACTAAGCATAAAGACCTAGTATCTCAGAAAGAGGGACCTTTCAAACAAGATTTCGGGGGTTACCCATATATCCGAGAGATGTTCCCCATGTAAAAGCAAGAAATTTAGGTTTATATCCCGAACAAACCTACTAAATGTGTAAAAACCTATCGGCATATCATCTACAAGACTGCTTAACACTTTTTACTTTACATATCTTTAGCGTACTGCACTGTCTAGCTGATGTACTATCATTTCCCCTTTTTACACAAACTCATTTTTACTTTTTTAATTGTTTTTGGATTTTGAAATTTTATCATGTTTTTGTATTTTTCTGCAAACTTTCTCCCCCTAAAAACAAAAACATATTTTTGGGTTTTTGGTTTTATCAAAAGCAGAAAATAAACTGTACAAAAACTTGACAACATAACATGGATCACATCAGATCGCCGTCCTCCTCGGCTTCACATTCAACAACCCTCCCAGAAAGCAAACTCTTTAACCCATTTAATTTCAAAAGATAGTTAAATCTCTTTTTATCAAACGATTTGGTGTAAAAATCAGCCTTCTGTTCATCGGTGTGTATATGTTCAATTCTAATCAATTTCTTCTCGTGACAATCACGGATGAAATGATGTCGAATTTCTATATGTTTAGTTTTAGAATGGTGAACCGGGTTTTTCGTTATGTTAATCGCTGCCTCATTGTCCAAAAATATGGGCGTGTCCAAGAACTGCAAACCAAATTCTCGCATCTGCTGTTGGATCCAAAGGATTTGAGAGCAACAGCTCGAGGCCGAAACGTATTCAGCCTCGCAAGTAGAGAGCGCTACTGAGCTTTGTTTCTTACACTGCCACGTGACTAGTCGAGTTCCGAGAACTGACAGCCTGCAGTGGTGGACTTAGCATTCTGCTTGCAGCTACCAAAATCTAAATCAGCAAAACCTGTGAGAGAGAAATCGCCAGACTTAGGATACCACAAGCCGGTGCTTGGGCAGCCTTTCAAATACCGTAAAATGCGTTTCACGATTGTCAAGTGTGACTGGCGTGGGCTGGACTGATATCGGGCGCATAAACACGTCGGATACATGATGTCTGGGCGAGAAGCAGTAAGATACATCAAAGATCCAATTATCGACCGGTAATACGTCTCGTCCACCTTTTCTCCACTCTCATCTGGGCAAATACCGTGATTCTGAGCTAAGGGGGTTGATGCTGGACTAGATTGAACCATACAAAACTTCTCCAGAACATCGTTCACGTATTTTGTTTGATGAATGAAGATTCCTTCGGGCATGTGTTCAACCTGCAGCCCTAAGAAAAACTTCATCTCCCCCATTGAGCTCATCTCAAACTTTTTCTTCATGACTTTCATCATTTGTCGAACCAAAAATGATATCATCGACGTAGATCTGCACGATTAGTAGATGGCCTGCAACCTCTTTGGTGAACAAAGTACTATCAACTGCCCCTCTGGTGAACCCGTTGGTCAACAGATATTGGGAAAGCGTCTCGTACCAGGCTCTCGGGGCCTGGTGGAGTCCGTAAAGCGCTTTATCCAGAAGATATACTTTGTTTTTGTGAATTGGATCTGTGAACCCTAGGGATTGTCCAACATACACTTCTTCTTTGATTGTACCATACAGGAATGCATATTTCACATCTAACTGGTATACTTTGAATCCTTTCCACGACGCGAACGCTAGGAAGATTCTTATCGCTTCGAGTCTAGCTACAGGGGCATACACCTCGGTAAAGTCAATCCCCTCCTGCTGACTGAAACCCTGTACTACCAGACGTGCTTTATTTCGAACAATGACTCCTCTATTATCTCTTTTTTACTTGAATACCCATTTTGTTTTGATCAACTTTTGGTCTTCAGGAAGATCTACCAGTCTCCAAACTCCCAACTTTGCAAACTGTTGCAATTCTTCCTGCATAGCGTTTACCCAGCTTTCTTCAGTCAAAGCTTCCTTATATGTTCTAGGTTCAATCTGCGAGATGAAACACTTAAGTGAGAATTCTTCCTGTAACGGAGCAACAGATGAATAAAAACATGTAAGATCTCTGTTGATCTGATCTCGTGTCTTTACTCCGCTCTGAAGATCACCGATTATCTGCTCTGAAGGATGATAAGATAAAGTTCTTGGCATTGCAGTGTCAGGCACATTAACTTCCGATTGCAAGTTCGTAATATCTTGATCACCGGTGTGATCCTCAGCTTCTGTCGTAACAACATTTTGTTCCTCGCCAAAAATCAAACCGTTTTCCGATTCTGAGTCGTCAGAATTATCAAACGTTGGAGCTGGTTCCTCTGGTGGTTCGTGAGCTGTTCCACTCAGACCGACCTCGTGATCGTGTGTACCATTTGTAGGAATGTTTGTACCCACATGAGGCTGAGAAACTACCAATGGTCTTGGCATCTGATCTTGTACCATAGATTGCTGCTGCTGGTATAAGTAAGCTAGTTCCTCTTCACTTGGGTCTGTCGGTAGTTGGAAAGACTCCCAGAGTTTGTCATAATCGAAAAGCAATCTTTGTCTGGGAAGTTACGATGGAGCAGTATGCTTCTGACAATCTACATGTTGAACTTCAATTACCTTCCTCAGGCACGGTACGAAAACTCTTTTCAGCGGGCTCGCATACCCTACAAAGAAACCCTCATTACTCTTCGCACCAAACTTACCATCAGGATCAATGAAAGTACACGGAGATCCAAACGGTTCTAAAAACTTCAAATTTGGTTTGTAACGGTGCAGAAGTTCAAAACACGTTTTCTTGAATTTCTTCACGGTGAGCACATGATTCAGTGTATAGCATGCTGATGCAACTGCTTCACTCCAGAAAAATATTGGCAACTTGGAACCGGCAAGCATTGTTCGAGCTGTTTCAATCAAGGTACGATTCTTTCTTTCAGCTACACCGTTCTGTTGTGGAGTGTATGGTGCACTGAATTCATGAAGAATTCCTTTATCATTACAGAACTCGAGCATTCTATTATTCTTGAACTCCGTTCCATTGTCACTTCGTATTCTCCTGATCGGCAGTTTATACAGCGTTTCCATCTTCCTGAATAATATCATCAACGACTCAAAAGTTTGATCTTTTCTCTCCATACACACCACCCACGAAAACCTTGTGAAGTCATCAGTAACCACAAGACAGTATAAGTCTCCACTGATACTTTGCACATTGACTGGCCCAAAGAGATCCATGTGGAGTCTCTCGAGCGGTACTCTGATTGAATTCAACAACTTCTGCGGGTGTGACTTCTTTGTCTGCTTTCCTTTCTTGCACTCTACACAATCATCATTTAAATGAATTTTTTTCAAATTTACACCTACAACTAAATCATTGTGTACAAGAAAGTTCATTTTACGCACATGAATATGGCCCATCTTTCGATGCCACATTATCGACTCTTTTTCAGTCGCTTTGGTTTTTGTCACAAAACATTGTTTTTGATAATCTGTTGTTGTTGCGACACTCATATCAAGAATATACAAGTCATTTTCTCGTGGAGCTCACAACAACACCATATCCTCAGGAATTTTAAAACCAGGTTTTAAGACAAGACATTCATTTTTAGTGAAATGTACGGTAAAAGACTTGTCACAGATCTGTGAGAAACTCAGCAGATTGTTTTCAAGTTCTATTATGTAGTTCACTTTTTCAAACGATATAACTCCATTTGTTAGAGTTCCTTGACCAACTATCCTTCCACCCTGATTCCCAGCAAATCCCACATATCCTCCATTGATAGATTTCACGTCATATAGCAAAGCTAGCATTCCAGTCATGTGCCTTGAAGCTCCGCTGTCCATTATCCACTTCGAGATTATCGACCTCGGAAGCCCCTGCACACATTGAAGAAATTTATTCGAACAATGAGGTCCATGATTTCTTTACATTCAGAACACTACCAAACATAAGATCACAATCCACTTCAACTTTCAGAATACTAAAAATGACATTTGGGACCACAGGTTTAGATTTTGATTTTAAATCTTCCTTTTTAATTGGTGGAAACTCCTCAAGAAACTTATCAAGTTCAAATTCAAATTTCTTAACATCATCATTAAAAACTTTTGGTTCAGTTTTCAAAACATTCTCCATGTTCTTTACTTCAGTTGACTGTTTTGGTTTTGCCACCCATGATTGATTTTCAAAAACTTTCATCTTTGGACAAATTTTTGAAGTCTTTTGGGTTTTCGAAGATTCGCCAATCTCAAAAGTTGATTTCGGCTTTTCTTCGGACTTCAAAGATTCACCTCTTTTCAAAATTCGAACGGGGGAAACCATGGGTTTTTTACCCTTAACATCAGTTGAAACTTTGGGTTTTGGTTTTTGCAAAACAGGTTTCTCAATTCTTTTCATGCATTGTTTGGCCATGTGACCAATTTCATTATAGCGGTAACAAATTCTTTTGTCATATTCGACAAAAGTTGATTTGTAGGTCTCTTCTCTCAACTTCTTTGCTGCATTGAAATCATCAATGGCTTTTTGACTGAAAATGTACTCCTTTTCAGCATCAACACTAGGACCCTCAAAAAAAACATTTCCTTTGGCTTAACATTCTTCTTAGCCATTTTCTTTTCAAATCCAACCCCTTTGTTTTTGAAATTGTTTCCATTTTTCTTGTTATTACCACTATTTCCCTCCCACTCTTTCTTTCCCGAGTTGTTTGGTTGTGTTTTAACAAAAGACTTTTTAGGTTTTGAAAAGAACTCTTTGTTGTTTACTTCAGAAATGTCAATCTCGACCAATTTAAACACCTTTTCAACATTCTCAATTCTTGCATTTTGGAGCAGATACTCAGAATCAGAATAAAGTTTGTCGGTTCCAATCATTGTGTAAACCACAATGATCGGATTATCATTCGTGACTTTGTCTGATTTTGGTATAAATCTGTCTAAGAAGTTACCATCTTCTTCAGTATCAGAAATGGAGTTCTCAAAATGAGTTTTCACAGTCTCAAACTCTGAGTTATCACTTTCTTCGTCTAACACCTGGTCAACGACGGTTTTGATTACCTGTGACTCATTATCAGTGTCGGACGGAGAGAATGTAACATCAATACTCTCAGGCAACTCATTCTCAATGGTTCTCAGTTTGAGGTTCAAAGCAGCTTCCACCCCATCTGGATACTTCTGTGTGTAATGATTCCACATTGGGGGTGGAACACTGTTAAAGGCAGGTGTTGCATCTGGTTGTCACGGGACAATCTGATCAATCACATATGAAGATGCAACATAGCTCATCAATTTCTTATCAATTCTTTCATTCTCATTTTTTGTTAACTCTAATTCTTTTTTCAATGAAGCAATCGTGTCCAAATGAAAGTTGATTTCTACTTGTTTATCAAAAACTGTTGATTTTAACAATTTTGTGGCTTTATCATTTTCAATACTCTCTTTTTGAATCATTTTGATAGATTTAGCCAACTTGTCATAAGCTTCTTTTACTTCACTTAGATCAAATTTAATCGCATCAGTGTATTGTTTCAATTCCTGAAACTTTGTGTCTTTTTCAAGACATTCCATGCATGGTTTTGAATAGTTTTTGCATGAAGTTTCAGAAATTGAATCAATCTTTTCAACAATCTTTTCCTCTTGATCAATTTTAACATCCTGTTTACTGACACCATCAGACTCTGACTCAGACACTCCTTTGATTTTGACCTCCTCAATTTCAGATTTCTTGTCAGACTCCTTTTGACCTGACTCTGTTTTGACTGACATGTTTTCAACTGACTCAGTATCAACAGACTCTGGTTCTATAGATTCTGTTTCTACCTCTTTCAGTTTCCCCATCAAGGCTTTGTCAGCAATTTCTTTCAGTGTCTCTTCAGTCATTTCTTTGGAGACATCAATTATCTCTTCAACAGGAGCTTTCTCTACACCATACTGTGGACATAATCCTGTTGTTGGCTCACTGAAAAAACCTACAAAAGATTCAACCACATTAGAAGGCATAATTGATTTTAAAGAACTAGTTATAACCTCCTGTTCAGATTGAAAATAGTAGACTTCTGCAACAGCTTCTTCGAGATCAGCCAAACTTTCTTCAGTCACATTTTCACTAACAACTTCTGTTTCAACAACCCTCTCTGGTACCTCCACAATCTCAGCCATCATTGCTCTACCCTCACTGCCAGGGATATATTTATCCCAACTGAAACCTTCAGCAACCTTCTCATCATCTTGGTTGACTATAAGAGCTTTTCCCGGCTTGTTTTCAATCTGAGGTCTTTGAACAACTGGTTGTTGATTTGTCTTGTGATAGATCACCTGTCTGTAGTAATCGTTGGTAAATGGATTTTGGTGGTTGTTGACCTCTCTATTCGGACACTCTCGCTTAAAATGCCCCTTCTCTTTACATCTGAAACACGTCACTTTTGATTTATCAAATCCGAGCTTGCTGTCTGGTCCTGACAAACTGTTCTGACCCGTAATTTCCATAAATCGTTGAGCTCTTCTCACCAAGCTAGCCATTCCCGATTTGATGTCGATCAACTCCAGCTCTTCTGGATCGATCTGATCATAGTCTTCCTTTGTCATATCGGGGTTCCCAATTCTACCTGCAATCAAACTTTCATATGATTCAAGCACTAAAGCAAGCAATGCAATGTGTTGTTTCACTGATGATTCAGTAAAGTCTTGAGCATTCTTAATGTTCACTGCAATGTTGCACAGAATTCCTAGACCTTGACCTTGACTGTTTAATCCTGACGAACTCTGAGTGTAGGATTAATCAGGTGAGTTTTGAACCCTAGGATTTGGTTCAAAACTTGCAAATGGTGAGTTATTGTTGTTGCTTGAAGTACTAGACGAAGCACCGGATGCTGAATCTGCACTAAACCCTGTTTGAATCTTCGGGCTTAGATTCATTGTTGCTGGAGAACTGCCTTTGTAATATAGTGAAACATCCTATTGAACATTTGCAGAATTCATATTTCTGATCTTCACCAGTTCAAGCTCATGTGCCTCGATCTTCTCAATGAATGAACTAAGGTTGAGATTAACATAATCTGAATTATTTTTCAACACCAGCAAATAAGTACCCCATTCATCGTATGGCAATGCATCTGCCAATTTATCGATCCACTCCTCATTAGACTTGGTTATTTCCAATCTCCCCATCTCCACAACTAGATGGCAGTATGTTTCAATCAATTGTTTTATTTTTTCACCCTTTATACCAGTGAAGATGTCAAACTCTTTCTTTATCAAAGCCTTTTTGCTTTTGATCATGGACACACTCCCGAGAAACTTTACTTTCAACGACTGCCAAATGGATTGTGAATTATCCTCATGCTGCAACAATACCAAGATATCTTCTTTAATGGCCTTTTGTAGAATACTCATCATCTTCTTCTTTGCCTTAAAATCTTCTTGTTCAGTTTGTGTCAAACTGCCAATCGACATCACAAGATTTAAACCATCTCTCGGAGGAACATATTTCGATTCAATCTTCATCCAGCATTCAAAGTGATTTGCTTGAACCCATGTCTTAAACCTTCCAGACCAATTCGAATATTCGTCAATATTCATCAACTTAGGAGGTTTCTGCATCGTCCCAAGTTCATTCTCCATATTCACGTTTTGCACAATACTGGCCGGGGTTTGTGTTGCCGTCATTCCACCACCAGAAAACATGTTGTAAAACTCGTTATCCATTTTACAAAATCAATTTTACGGAAAAATTTTTAAGTTTTGAAAACAGGTTATTTTTCAGTGAAAACACTTTCTACACGAAATGAACTTAAAACGAAATACTACGAACGAAATGGACTTTCACAACTAAAACATGATTTTAAGCGAAATTAGGTTTTCAAGCGGAATCAGCACTTTCAAGCTGAATTAGTTTTCAAGAGGAATCAGTTTCAAGCAGAATAGTACTTTCAAGCGAAATCAAGTGCTATTTTCAAGCGAAATATCTTTTTCAAGCGGAATCAAATGATTTTCAAGCGGAATCACTTATTTCGCTTGAAATTACTACAACTTTTAAAGCGGAATTAGATGACTCGTTCAAGCGGAATCAGGTTTTTAGTCCATTTTTAGTAGATTTAGTCCGAATTTTAATCTGATTCTCTCAAGGGTTTGTTAAAACAGTATTTCACACACAATATCAGAAACTCGGTCCATTTTGTCCGTTAAAATGTTCAGAAGTCCAAGAAAGTGTAGAAAAAGGCACTGATTCAAGTGTATTGACTCATAACTGGCTCTGATACCAATTGTAGGTTTGTTTTGACGATCAAATGAGTCAATCAGAGGCAATACACAACTGTTTGAGAGGCGGAATCAAACAAACAATTTAGAATCAGTAAGAAATGAGTAGAAAACAGAGTATATCACTTTAACACACGTTTCTCATTAATATTTCACTAGAAAATCCGGCAGCTGTTCGGTATACAACTTGTGATTCCGTGCTAAATGAGAAACATACTTCACCTATATATAGGCATCAGATTCTGCTTGAAATGACCACATGTCATTTCGAGGGGAATTACAACATCTTATTTCGCTTGAAATGACCATGTGTCATTTCAAGCGGAATTACTACAAAAACACATAAAATTACATTTAGACCCCTGTAAACCCTATACAAACATGACCTAGACTTAAGACAAAGGCTATAGACATTATGCACCAACATAAGGGTAATGGGGTACGCTTAAGCACCTGACTAACTCTTAGGAACACATATCTAACACGCAACCAAGTCCTTGGATGGAAGCATCACAATAAACCACAAAATCATCTGTGCCCTTAGGCAATGAGAGGATAGGCGCGCTACAAAGTCTATCTTTTAAGTGCTGAAAAGCAGATTCCTGTGCATCACCCCAACGATAGGTGACACCCTTCTGAGTTAGCGAGGTGAGAGGTTGCGCAATCTTAGAGAAATCCTTGATAAATCTTCAGTAGTAGCCCGCCAAACCCAAGAATTGGCGGATTTCTGTTGGTGTACGGGGTGCAGGCCAGTTTTTAATCGAGTCAACCTTGGGTGGATCAACATGAATCCCATCCTTGTTTACCACGTGGCCTAGAAAGTGGACTTCGTGAAGCCAGAAGTCACATTTTGAAAACTTGGCATACAACTGCTCTGTTTGAAGAAGTTCCAAAATAAGCCTTAGGTGTTGCTCGTGTTCTTCCTGACTCTTCGAATAGATCAGGATGTCGTCAATGAAAACTATGACAAACTTATCCAGGTAAGGTTTGCACACTCGGTTCATGAGATCCTTGAAGATCGCAGGTGCATTCGTCAATCCGAAAGGCATAACCAGGAACTCGAATTGCCCATAACGAGTCCTGAATGCTGTTTTAGGGATATCCTCGTCTCGGCCTCTCAGTTGATGGTAACCTGATCTTAGGTCAATCTTAGAGTAGGAGCCCGACCCTTGCAGCTGGTCGAATAGGTCATCAATACGTGGAAGAGGATAACGATTCTTCAAGGTCACCTTGTTGAGTTCGCGGCAGTCGATACACATTCTGAAGGTACCGTCTTTCTTCTTCACGAATAACACTGGAGCTCCCCAAGGCGAAGAGCTAGGACTTATGAAACCCTTTTCCAAGAGTTCTTGTAGTTGCGTGGACAGTTCTTCAAGTTCTGATGGAGCTAGACGATAAGGTGCTCGAGCTATGGACGCTGCTCCAGGAGTTAGCTCGATTTGAAATTCAACTTGACGATGAGGCAGAAGACTAGGTAATTCCTCAGGAAATACCTCAGGAAAGTCGCGCACAATAGGAATGTCTTCTATCTTCTTTTCCTTCGAGGATGTATCAGAAACGAGGCCTACGATAGCAATGTGGCCCTTTCACAAACACTTCTGGGCCTTAAGGAAAGAGATGATGCCCACAACAGCACCACTTTTGTCGCCACGAATCACGAGGGGTTCCTCACCAGAACGAGGGATGCGGACAATCTTCTCGTTGCAAAGAATTTCCGCTTGCAGGTGAGATAACCAATCCATCCTAATAACAATGTCGAAGCTACCAAGTACGATAGGAATAAGATCGATAGAGAAGGTCTGACCAGCTAAGACATGGTTACAACCCTTAACTATGTGTGTGCCCTTAAGACTTTCACCATTAGCTAGTTCTACAACATGTTTGGTGTTTTATGGGTAATGGGGTACGCTTAAGCACCTGACTAACTCTTAGGAACACATATCTAACATCGGCACCCAAATCAACTAAAATAGAAACAAAGAAATTGTCTGGTAGGAACTTACCCACCACAACGATGGGGTTGTTTCTTTCTTCCTCTTGTCCATTCAGGAACTCAGGCTCACCAGTCCTGCGGTTAACCTTATTGTCTCCGTTATTGTTCCCGTTGCCCTGGTTGCTGCTGTTGTCATGATTCTGCCTCATCTGCGAACAGTTCCTCTTGAGGTGGTTTTCAGCACCACATCGAAAACACCCCTTCTTGCTACCCTGCTGCTGCTGCTGGTTCCGGTTTGTAGGATATGGGCTCCTGCAGTCTCTAGCCATGTGTCCCATCTTCTTGCACCGATGGCAACACGATCCCGCACATGACCCACTGTGGTGCCGTTGGCACTTGCGGCATCTCGGTTTATTCCCTAGGTATCCCCCTGATTTTGGTAGTTCAGCCCCTGCTGTACTAGTTTCCTATGCAGGTCCTATTGTATAGAGCTAGGACCCTCACCTTGGTGATCACCCCAAATATACTTGTTACTAATGAGAGCATTTGCATTAGAATAGTTACGTTTGGGCAACTTGCCCTCTTCCACCGCATGATCAGTGAGTTGGTGCGCCAAACGAATGACTTGCTGGATCGTGGGAAGGTTGGCTGCAATTACAGACCCTTGGATCTCTGGGACTAAGCCTCTGAGGTATAGCTTGATCCGTCTAGATGTGGGTTGTGACAAGTTAGGACATAAGGCAGCCAAGTCATTGGACCTCTTTGTGTACGCCTCAATTTCTGATCCTTCCATCTTCAAACCATAATACTCTATTTCAAGTTTCAGAATGTCGTCCAGGTGGCAGAATTTTTCCTTAATCAAATCTTTGAAGTCGCTCCAGAGGGTGGCATTCGCGTCTGCCAACCCGAGCATCTGGACTTGTGTGTTCCACCAAGAATACGCTTTCCCTTGCAATGTGCCAGTGGCGTACTCTACTCGTTTTCTGGCAGGGCTTTCACTTTCTTCGAATGTATATTCAATTCTTCGGATCCAGTGTAGAAGGCCGATTGCCCCTCCAGTTCCGTCGAAAGTGGGAGGTTTGTATTCCAAGAACGCCTTGAAGGTGCCTATGCGTGTTTGAGGGTGCATGGGTTGACTCCCTGTTTGGGTTGCTAAAGCTTCAGCAACCCGTTCATTAATCAAGGCCGTCAGCTGACCCTGAGTCAAGTTGAGACGCCCACTCATGATCTTCACATCGAGGGAAACACATGTAAGAAAGGGGTCGCAAAGTGCGTAAGTGTGGAGTGACAGAAGAGAGCAAACACACAGGGTTTCAAGCAATAGTTGTTGCGCTAATTAAGCATACAATGATCAAATATACTACTTAAACTAACAGGCAGGCGATACAAACATAACCCATATTACCCATAATGTTGAGTCTTGCACGTGGAGCGAAGTGTCGTTGTGGATCGTTGAGCACTGTACAGGTTATAGTCTGGTTTTGTCAAAAAGCTTTTCCTTTTTTAAAACCAAGTTCACTATAACCAATGGCTCTGATACCAATCTGTCACACCCCCAAAATCCACCAGCGAAGTATTACCGCATGGAGGCGTGACATGACCAGGATCAAGCCACCAATCATATTGAACAACGTAATTAAGTAAATAAAACCAACCACAATATAATTGGTGTCCAAAAGAAAGTAACCAACTTTAAGTTAACAGCGGAAGCATAAATTGTAAGACCCAAAACATAAGCAATAAGTTCATAAAGTTTAAAAGTTTGACATGGGACTCAATGGATCCATGTCCCACAATGACCACGCCTCCCTGTGCAAGCTCCATAAGCACCCAACGACCTGCAAGGCATGTAACAAGGAGTCAACAACAAAGTTGAGCGAGTTCACAGTTGGTTGTTTAGTTTTGCAAGTTTGTTTTGAAAACCGTAAGTTGTTTCGTAAACCACGAGTTAACCAGTATCTTTGTTTTTCCCAAACCATATCCATAATTAGTGGGGGTTTCCCCATGTGAACCACTAGACCGTTACCATATCGACTACTAACGAAAGTAAGTTGTGCTCTACGTCAATGTCTATCATCATTGACAGTTTGCCATAGTCCATTAGTACACGCCCGTCCGAACGGCACAGTGTGAGGTTTGTTAAACCTAATAGCGCTATTAACTAATGACCCGCTCGCCATCGGCCTCGGCGATTAAGTCGATATAAAATGAGGGACTTAATGATAGAGTTTTGTCTAGTAAGTTTTAAGGTTGTTGTCCTACCCAAGGAGGACGAACGTACGTATTCTACCCAAGGAGAATACGCAGGATTAATATTGGCATCCTACCTATGGAGGATGGCGGTACATATCCTACCCAAGGAGGATATGTAGGTTCGTTTTAGTTTCTTAACCCATTCATAAACCTCCGGGAATCCCATGCCTTGTAGAAAGTGTGAACATACCTTTGGTTGCTCGGTTTGACTCTCAAAAATAGCTAACAGTCAAGGTCGGTCAATCACATCCTAATATGATTACCAGTTAGTCATTTAGTGGTTTCAAATAGAGCACAAAGTTCCTTCACGTATCTACTACATAACATGCACTGACTTTAATAGTTCACGCCCATATAAACATTCCACTTATAGCTACTCAAGAGCAAGCATACGATATTGCACATAACACTTTCATTGACATATAACACGTTAGATTATTATCGGATAACATAACCGACATTTAGACATGCAAATCACTAGTTATATTGTTTCAGCTTGAACATCCAAAACTGGACTGTTTTCGGGTATTTTAATAAAATAGTTAACTTACTCCAAAAATTCCCAAACTTTTACAGAATGTTTTAAATGATCCATATATTACTGTGTAAAAATATCGGAATCCAATTCATTACCAATATTTTAAAAAAGTCATTTACCAGACTGCAATCAGATTCGTCACTTTCTGACTTCAGTCCACGGAAAAATTCATTTAAAATTCATCGTAAGTCTAATTGACGAAATTCTAGTTGGAGAATTACAACGACATCAGTGGTCATCTACAGTACAAATTTCATGAGCTAATTCTACACAGATTTCAAGTTATGATGAAAAACATAACACATATTTTCTGCAGTAAGAACGCAGCTTTTGCTGCTGTACAAAACGAACCTTTAAAAATAGTAAACGACCTCAAAAAAATATGATTCCAGTGCCATTTGAAGCATTTTTGAAAATACATAATTTAGACTTCAGAAAATCAATTTTTTGATTTATAACGGTCCGTTTACAGCCAGTTGAAGTTGGCTGGAAATGTTACTCAGCATGCCTTTTTATAGCTTAAATGTTACTAAAACATACAAACAAATATCCTAAACAAGTGTTTATCAAGAAATCAACAATCAAATGTCATGCATGCTTTAATCAACCTTAATCCAACAAGATTTCATCTTTATGTAAGCTTATGTTCATGATTCTTGTTCATTTTCTTTTTGTGTTCTTGTGTTAAACTTTAAACAACAATCTTTCAACTAATCAAGATAAAAGTAAATAAGAGTTTAACCAAGGACTTACAACTAGCTCAAAGGCTAGGGATGAACTTAAGAACAAAAGATGATGAGGATGGTGTGTAAAAGAAAGTGATGAAAGCTCCATGATGATCCACAAGCTACAAGCCCCTTTTATCACCTTCTAGTGCATGAAACAAGTATGAAAATGGAGTAATGGTGGTGATAATGTGGTGGTGGCGGATGTAGGGAGAGCCGAGAGAGGGAGAGAGATGGTGAGGGAGTGGAGTGTGAAGTTGTAGGATATGATGAAGATATGTAATGATTTAGTATCTAGGCCATCATACCTATAAGATTTCTTACAATATCTTGGCAAGATACACAAGCAACATATCAAATAAAATATTGTCATAAAATCTTGGTGGGGTCCCCCACATGGGCCATATGTTTTGATGGGGGGGGGGGGGTTATGTGTAAATTTTTATGATAAGTAGGTTACTTATAATCTAAAGAGAATCTAAGCAAGACATTGCAAGATCTTATCAAATCTAAGGGGAAATCCAAGAAATCCAAGTAAGATATTATAAGATCTTATAAATATTATGGTGGGGCCATCCCCAAAATCGTAAACCTCAAAAGGGGGAGAGGGTCCATGTGTAAATTTGATGGTAAGTAGGCAGTTGGTGGAAGATAATTATAAAGTCTAGTGTTTTATGTATATCACGCATTATGTAGTATGTCAGGGTGTTCGGGGATCATAACTAGTCCAAAAATAATACAACAATGTTTCTGGCAAAATTTTGGTGTTCCGGGTAATGTCCGGTTATTCGGTTAGATACCGTTTCGTTAAAGTGCTAGGTTATTCCGTATAGTGTCTTTTATGTAACTATTTGTAACACTTTTAATTCCTAACACTTAGGAAAAACATTCAGGACCATTTAGTCAATTTTCTATACAATCAATAAGCACAATATAATATTAATTAATCGTACGGATACATGTAATTATGAGGGTTGTCACATTCTCCCCCTGTTAAGAGAATTTCGTCCCGAAATTTAGCACGTGCTTACTGAGGAAGCTAGTTGAGTTGCGTGGTTTCCTGGTTTTCCAGAGGTGTCACATCATCCCCCCTTGGTTTGGAATTTCATCCCGAAATTCCGCAGTTGCTTCAGCCTCAGTAGTGGTTGCACTTTTCTCAAACAACTGGGGATACTTGTGTTTCATATGGTCCTCTCGTTCCCAGGTAAACTCGGGGCCACGACGGGAGTTCCAACAAACTCAAATAAGGGGTATTCTGGTACGTTTGAGAATCTTAACGTCTCGATCAGTAATCTCTACTGGTTCCTCGACGAATCACAACTGATCGTCGATGGTGAGATCCTTGAGAGGAACTATGAGGGTCTCATCTAACAGACACTTTTTCAGATTTGACACGTGGAATACGTTGTGAACTCATCTGAGTTCTTCAGGTAGATTCAACTTGTAAGCGACTTTGCCAAATTTTCTCAATGATTTTAAACGGTCCGACATAACGCGGATTGAGTTTGCCTCGTCTGCCAAAATGAACTACACCTTTCCAAGGTGAGACTTTGAGTAGCACTCGATCCCCAACCTGGAACTCAAGTGGTTTCCTGCGCTTATCAGCATAGCTTTTCTGACGGTCACGAGCTGCCGCCATTCGTTGTCGTATCTGAGCAATCCTCTCAGTCGTGTCTACCACAAGTTCTGGGCCAGTGATTTGACTGTCGCCAACCTCTGCCCAACAAAGAGGTGATTGGCACTTCCGTCCGTACAATGTTTCAAACAGAGCGGCCTGGATACTAGTGTGGTAACTGTTATTATACGAAAACTCAACTAACGGGAGGGGTTTTTCCTGGCCATTACCAAAGTCGATTACACATGCCCTAAGCATGTCTTCAAGGGTTTGGATGGTGCGTTCAGATTGCCCATCCGTCTGTGGATGATATGTCGTGCTCATGTCTAATCGAGAACCAAAGGACTTGTGCATAGCTTGCCACAATTTAGATGTAAAACGTGAGTCACGATCAGAAATGATGGAAGTTGGCACTCCGTGCCTTGATACTACTTCTTTTAGGTAGATGTCTGCTAGAGCAGAAAACTTTTCGGTTTCCTTGATAGCCAAGAAGTGTGCAGACTTAGTCAATCTATCCACTATTACCCAAATCGTGTCATTTCCGTGTCGAGATCTAGGCAGGCCAGTAACGAAATCCATGGAAATTTGCTCCCATTTCCAGGTCGGGATCTCTGGTTGTTGGAGTAGGCCTGATGGTTTCTGATATTTAACCTTGACCCTAGCACAAGTCAAGCATTTACTGACGTAGGTTGCTGTGTTGGCCTTCATACTAGGCCACCAGTATGTAGTCTTAAGATCGTGGTACATCTTATCCGAACCAGGATGTACCGAGTAACGAGACTTATGTGCTTCGTCCATCACAAGCTCTCATAGATTTCCGTAAAGTGGGACCAGATGCGCCCGTTAACATAGTAGGCGCCGTCTTTCTTTTGTTCTAACCGTTTCCTTGATCCTCGTAGGGACTCCGCCCTGATGTTCTCTGCTTTCAGTGCTTCAACCTGAGCATCTCGTATCTGAGTAGGAAGACTAGATTGGATGGTCAGCTGTAACGCACGTACACGCTTTGGTATAGTATCCTTTCGACTGAGGGCATCGGCCACAACATTGGCTTTGCCCGGATGGTACTTGATAGCGCATTCATAATCATTTAAGAGCTCGACCCATCGGCGTTGTCGCATGTTTAACTCCTTTTGCTTGAAGATATGCTCGAGACTCATGTGATCGGTGTAAATGGTGCACTTGGTACCGTACAGGTAATGTCTCCATATCTTAAGTGCGAAAACAACGGCTCCCAACTCCAAGTCATGCGTAGTGTAGTTCCTTTCGTGAACTTTAAGTTGGCGTGATGCGTAGGTAATTACCTTGTCACGTTGCATCAACACGCAACCAAGTCCTTGGATGGAAGTGTCACAATAAACCACAAAATCATCTGTGCCCTCAGGCAATGAGAGGATAGGCGCACTACAAAGTCTATCTTTTAAGTGCTGAAAAGCAGATTCCTGTGCATCACCCCAACGATAGGTGACACCCTTCTGAGTTAGCGAGGTGAGAGGTTGAGCAATCTTAGAGAAATCCTTGATAAATCTTCTGTAGTAGCCCGCCAAACCCAAGAATTGGCGGATTTCTGTTGGTGTACGGGGTGCAGGACAGTTTTTAATCGAGTCAACCTTGGATGGATCAACATGAATCCCATCCTTGTTTACCATGTGGCCTAGAAAGTGGATTTCGTGAAGCCAGAAGTCACATTTCAAAAACTTGGCATACAACTGCTCTGTTTAAAGAAGTTCCAAAATAAGCCTTAGGTGTTGCTCGTGTTCTTCCTGACTCTTCAAATAGATCAGGATGTCATCGATGAAAACTATGACAAACTTATCCAGGTAAGGTTTGCACACTCGGTTCATGAGATCCATGAGGACCGCAGGTTCATTCGTCAATCCGAAAGGCATAACCAGGAACTCAAATTGCCCATAACGAGTCCTGAAAGCTGTTTTAGAGATATCCTTGTCTCGGACTCTCAGTAGATGGTAACCTGATCTTAGGTCAATCTTAGAGTAGGATCCCGACCCTTGCAGCTGGTCGAATAGGTCAATAATACGTGGAAGAGGATAACGATTCTTCAAGGTCACCTTGTTGAGTTCGCGGTAGTCGATACACATTCTGAAGGTACCGTCTTTCTTCTTCATGAATAACACTGGAGCTCCCCAAGGCGAAGAGCTAGGAAGTATGAAACCCTTTTCCAAGAGTTCTTGTAGTTGCGTGGACAGTTCTTCAAGTTTTGATGGAGCTAGACGATAAGGTGCTCGATCTATGGGCGCTGCTCCAGGAGTTAGCTCGATTTGAAATTCAACTTGACGATGAGGCGGAAGACCAGGTAATTCCTCAGGAAATACCTCAGGAAAGTCGCGCACAATAGGAATGTCTTCTATCTTCTTTTCCTTCGAGGATGTATCAGAAACGAGGCCTACGATAGCAGTGTGGCCCTTTCGCAAACACTTCTGGGCCTTAAGGAAAGAGATGATGCCCACAACAGCACCACTCTTGTCGCCACGAATCACGAGGGGTTCCTCACCAGAACGAGGGATGCGGACAATCTTCTCGTTGCAAAGAATTTCCGCTTGCTGGTGAGATAACCAATCCATCCTAATAACAACGTCGAAGCTACCAAGTACGATAGGAATAAGATCGATAGAGAAGGTCTGACCAGCTAAGACGAGGTTACAACCCTTAACTATGTGTGTGCCCTTAAGACTTTCACCATTAGCTAGTTCTACAACATGTTTGGTGTTTTAAGGGTAATGGGGTACGCTTAAGCACCTGACTAACTCTTAGGAACACATATCAAACATCGGCACCCAAATCAACTAAAATCGAAACAAAGAAATTGTCTGGTAGGAACTTACCCGCCACAACGTTGGGGTTGTTTCTTTCTTCCTCTTGTCCATTCAGGAACTTAGGCTCACCAGTCCTGCGGTTACCCTTATTGTCTCCGTTATTTTTCCCGTTGCCCTGGTTGCTGTTGTTGTCACGATTCTGCCTAATCTGCGGACAGTTCCTCTTGAGGTGGTTTTCAGCACCACATCGAAAACACCCCATCTTGCTACCCTGCTGCTACTGGTTCCGATTTGTAGGATATGGGCTCCTGCAGTCTCTAGCCATGTGTCCCATCTTCTTGCACCGATGGCAACACGATCCCACACATGACCCACTGTGGTGCCGTTGGCACTTGCGGCATCTCGGTTTATTCCCTAGGTATCCCCCCTGATTTTGGTAGTTCAGCCCCTGTTGTACTAGTTTCCTGTGCAGGTCCTGTTGTATAGAGCTAGGACCCCCACCTTGGTGATCACCCCAAATATACTTGTTACTAATGAGAGCATTTGTATTAGAATAGTTACGTTTGGGCAACTTGCCCTCTTCCACCGCCTGATCAGTGAGTTGGTGCGCCAAACGAATGACTTGCTGGATCGTGGGAAGGTTGGCTGCAATTACAGACCCTTGGATCTCTGGGACTAAGCCTCTAAGGTATAGCTTGATCCGTCTAGATATGGGTTGTGACAAGTTAGGACATAAGGCAGCCAAGTCGTTGGACCTCTTTGTGTACGCCTCAATTTCTGATCCTTCCATCTTCAAACCATAATACTCTATTTCAAGTTTCAGAATGTCGTCCAGGTGGCAAAATTTTTCCTTAATCAAATCCTTGAAGTCGCTCCAGAGGGTGGCATTCGCGTCTGCCAACCCGAGCATCTGGACTTGTGTGTTCCACCAAGAATACGCTTTCCCTTGCAATGTGCCAGTGGCGTACTCTACTCGTTTGCCGGCAGGGCTTTCACTTTCTTCGAATGTATATTCAATTCTTCGGATCCAGTGTAGAAGGCCGATTGCCCCTCCACTGCCGTCGAAAGTGGGAGGTTTGCATTCCAAGAACGCCTTGAAGGTGCCTATGCGTGTTTGAGGGTGCATGGGTTGACTCCCTGTTTGGGTTGCTAAAGCTTCAGCAACCCGTTCATTAATCAAGGCCGTTAGCTGACCCTGAGTCAAGTTGTAAGACCCACTCATGATCTTCACATCGAGGGAAACACAGGTAAGAAAGGTGTCGCAAAGGGCGTAAGTGTGGAGTGACAGAAGAGAGCAAACACACAGGGTTTCAAGCAATAGTTGTTGCGCTAATTAAGCATACCATGATCAAATATACTACTTAATCTAACAGGCAGGCAATATAAACATAACCCATATTACCCATAATGTTGAGTCTTGCACGTGGAGCGGAGTGTCGTTGTGGATCGTTGAGCACTATACAGGTTATAGTCTGGTTTTGTCAAAAAGCTTTTCCTTTTTTAAAACCAAGTTCACTATAACCAATGGCTCTGATACCAATCTGTCACACCCCCAAAATCCACCAGCGAAGTATTACCGCATGGAGGCGTGACATGACCAGGATCAAGCCACCAATCATATTGAACAACGTAATTAATTGTAAGACCCAAAACATGTTCCACCAAGCCACCAAAAGAAAGTAACCAACTTTAAGTTAACAGCGGAAACATAAATTGTAAGACCCAAAACATAAGCAATAAGTTCATAAAGTTTAAAAGTTTGACATGGGACTCAATGGATCCATATCCCACAACGACCACGCCTCCCTGTGCAAGCTCCATAAGCACCTAACGACCTGCAAGGCATGTAACAAGGAGTCAACAACAAAGTTGAGCGAGCTCACAGTTGGTTGTTTAGTTTTGCAAGTTTGTTTTGAAAACCGTAAGTTGTTTCGTAAACCACGAGTTAACCAGTATCTTTGTTTTTCCCAAACCATATCCATAATTAGTGGGGGTTTCCCCATGTGAACCACTAGACCGTTACCATATCGACTACTAATGAAAGTAAGTTGTGCCCTACGTCAATGTCTATCATCATTGACAGTTTTCCATAGTCCATTAGTACACGCCCGTCCGAACGGCACGGTGTGAGGTTTGTTAAACCTAATAGCGCTATTAACTAATGACTCGCTCGCCATCGGCCTCGGCGATTAAGTCGATATAAAATGAGGGACTTAATGATAGAGTTTTGTCTAGTAAGTTTTAAGGTTGTTGTCCAACCCAAGGAGGACGAAAGTACGTATTCTACCCAAGGAGAATACGCAGGATTAATATTGGCATCCTACCTATGGAGGATGGCAGTACATATCCTACCCAAGGAGGATATGTAGGTTCGGTTTAGTTTCTTAACCCATTCCCAAACCTCCGGGAATCCCATACCTTGTAGAAAGTGTGAACTCACCTTTGGTTGCTCGGTTTGATTCTAAAAAATAGCTAACAGTCAAGGTCGGTCAATCACGTCCTAATATGATTACCAGTTAGTCATTTAGTGGTTTCAAATAGAGCACAAAGTTCCTACACGTATCTACTACAACATGCACTCACTTTAATAGTTCACGCCCATATAAACATTCCACTTATAGCTACTCAAGAGCAAGCATACGATTTTGCACATAACACTTTCATTGACATATAACACGTTAGATTATTATCGGATAACATAACCGACATTTAGACATGCAAATCACTAGTTATATTGTTTCAGCTTGAACATCCAAAACTGGACTGTTTTCGGGTATTTTAATAAAATAGTTAACTTACTCCAAAAATTCCCAAACTTTTACAGAATGTTTTAAAAGATCGATATATTACTGTGTAAAAATATCGGGATCCAATTCATTACCAATATTTTAAAAAAATCATTTACCAGACTGCAATCAGATTCGTCACTTTCTGACTTCAGTCCACGGAAAAATTCATTTAAAATTCATCGTAAGTCCAATTGACGAAATTCCAGTTGGAGAATTACAACGACATCAGTGGTCATCTACAGTACAAATTTCATGAGCTAATTCTACACAGATTTCAAGTTATGATGAAAAACATAACATATATTTTCTGCAGTAAGAACGCAGCTTTTGCTGCTGTACAAAACGGACCTTTAAAAATAGTAAACGACCTCAAAAAAATATGATTCCAGTGCCATTTGAAGCGTTTTTGAAAATACATAATTTAGACTTCAGAAAATCAATTTTTCGATTTATAACGGTCCGTTTACAGCCAGTTGAAGTTGGCTGGAAATGTTACTCAGCATGCCTTTTTATAGCTTAAATGTTACTAAAACATACAAACAAATATCCTAAACAAGTGTTTATCAAGAAATCAACAATCAAATGTCATGCATGCTTTAATCAACCTTAATCCAACAAGATTTCATCTTTATGTAAGCTTATGTTCATGATTCTTGTTCATTTTCTTTTTGTGTTCTTGTGTTAAACTTTAAACAACAATATTTCAACTAATCAAGATAAAAGTAAATAAGAGTTTAACCAAGGACTTACAACTAGCTCAAAGGCTAGGGATGAACTTAAGAACAAAAGATGATGAGGATGGTGTGTAAAAGAAAGTGATGAAAGCTCCATGATGATCCACAAGCTACAAGCCCCTTTTATCACCTTCTAGTGCATGAAACAAGTATGAAAATGGAGTAATGGTGGTGATAATGTGGTGGTGGTGGCGGATGTAGGGAGAGCCGAGAGAGGGAGAGAGATGGTGAGGGAGTGGAGTGTGAAGTTGTAGGATATGATGAAGATATGTAATGATTTAGTATCTAGGCCATCATACCTATAAGATTTCTTACAATATCTTGGCAAGATACACAAGCAACATATCAAATAAAATATTGTCATAAAATCTTGGTGGGGTCCCCCACATGGGCCATAAGTTTTGATGGGGGGGGGGGTTATGTGTAAATTTTTATGATAAGTAGGTTACTTATAATCTAAAGAGAATCTAAGCAAGACATTGCAAGATCTTATCAAATCTAAGGGGAAATCCAGGAAATCCAAGTAAGATATTATAAGATCTTATAAATATTATGGTGGGGCCATCCCCAAAATCGTAAACCTCAAAAGGGGGAGGGGGTCAATGTGTAAATTTGATAGTAAGTAGGCAGTTGGTGGAAGATAATTATAAAGTCTAGTGTTTTATGTATATCACGCATTATGTAGTATGTCAGGGTGTTCGGGGATCATAACTAGTCCAAAAATAATACAACAATGTTTCTGGCAAAATTTTGGTGTTCCGGGTAATGTCCGGTTATTCGGTTAGATACCATTTCGTTAAAGTGCTAGGTTATTCCGTATAGTGTCTTTTATGTAACTATTTGTAACACTTTTAATTCCTAACACTTAGGAAAAACATTCAGGACCATTTAGTCAATTTTCTATACAATCAATAAGCATAATATAATATTAATTAATCGTACGGATACATGTAATTATGAGGGTTGTCACATTCTCCCCCTGTTAAGAGAATTTCGTCCCGAAATTTAGCACGTGCTTACTGAGGAAGCTAGTTGAGTTGCGTGGTTTCCTGGTTTTCCTGGGGTGTCACATCATCCCCCCGTTGGTTTGTAATTTCATCCCGAAATTCCGCAGTAGCTTCAGCCTCAGTAGTGGTTGCACTTTTCTCAAACAACTGGGGATACTTGTGTTTCATATGGTCCTCTCGTTCCCAGGTAAACTCTGGGCCACGACGGGAGTTCCAACAAACTCAAACAAGGGGTATTCTGGTACGCTTGAGAATCTTAACGTCTCGATCAGTAATCTCTATTGGTTCCTCGACGAATCACAGCTGATCGTCGATGGTGAGCTCCTTGAGAGGAACTATGAGGGTCTCATCGAACAGACACTTTTTCAGATTTGACACGTGGAATACGTTGTGAACTCATCTGAGTTCTTCAGGTAGATTCAACTTGTAAGCGACTTTGCCAAATTTTCTCAATGATTTCGAATGGTCCGACATAACGCGGATTGAGTTTGCCTCGTCTGCCAAAACGAACTACACCTTTCCAAGGTGAGACTTTGAGTAGCACTCGATCCCCAACCTGGAACTTGAGTGGTTTCCTGCGCTTATCAGCATAGCTTTTCTGACGGTCATGAGCTGCCGCCTTTCGTTGTCGTATCTGAGCAATCCTCTCAGTCGTGTCTACCACAAGTTCTCGGCCTGCGATTTGACTATCGCCAACCTCTGCCCAACAAAGAGGTGATCGGCACTTCCGTCCGTACAATGCTTCAAACGGAGCGACCTGGATACTAGTGTGGTAACTGTTGTTATACGAAAACTCCACTAACGGGAGGTGTTTTTCCCAGCCATTACCAAAGTCGATTACACATGCCCTAAGCATGTCTTCAAGGGTTTGGATGGTGCGTTCAGATTGCCCATCCGTCTATGGATGATATGCCGTGCTCATGTCTAATCGAGAACCAAAGGACTTGTGCATAGCTTGCCACAATTCAGATGTAAAACGTGAGTCACGATCAGAAATGATGGAGGTTGGCACTCCGTGCCTTGATACTACTTCTTTTAGGTAGATGTCTGCTAGAGTAGAAAACTTGTCGGTTTCCTTGATAGCCAAGAAGTGTGCAGACTTAGTCAATCTATCCACTATCACCCAAATAGTATAATTTCCGCGTCGAGATCTAGGCAGGCCAGTAACGAAATCAATGGAAATTTGCTCCCATTTCCAGGTCGGGATATCTGGTTGTTGGAGTAGGCCTGATGGTTTCTGATATTCGACCTTGACCCTAGCACAAGTCAAGCATTTACTGACGTAGGTTGCTGTGTTGGCCTTCATACTAGGCCACCAGTATGTAGTCTTGAGATCGTGGTACATCTTTTCCGAACCAGGATGTACCGAGTAACGAGACTTATGTGCTTCGTCCATCACAAGCTCTCATAGATTTCCGTAAAGTGGGACCCAGATGCGCCCGTTAACATAGTAGGCGCCGTCTTTCTTTTGTTCTAACCGTTTCCTTGATCCTCGTAGGGACTCCGCCCTGATGTTCTCTGCTTTCAGTGCTTCAACCTGAGCATCTCGTATCTGAGTAGGAAGACTAGATTGGATGGTCAGCTGTAACGCACGTACACGCTTTGATATAGTATCCTTTCGACTGAGGGCATCGGCCACAACATTGGCTTTGCCCGGATGGTACTTGATAGCGCATTCATAATCATTTAAGAGCTCGACCCATCGGCGTTGTCGCATGTTTAACTCCTTTTGCTTGAAGATATGCTCGAGACTCATGTGATCGGTGTAAATGGTGCACTTGGTACCGTACAGGTAATGTCTCCATATCTTAAGTGCGAAAACAACGGCTCCCAACTCCAAGTCGTGCGTAGTGTAGTTCCTTTCGTGAACTTTAAGTTGGCGTGATGCGTAGGCAATGACCTTGTCACGTTGCATCAACACGCAACCAAGTCCTTGGACGGAAGCGTCACAATAAACCACAAAATCATATGTGCCCTCAGGCAATGAGAGGATAGGCGCACTACATAGTCTATCTTTTAAGTGCTGAAAAGCAGATTCCTGTGCATCACCCCAACGATAGGTGACACCCTTCTGAGTTAGCGAGGTGAGAGGTTGCGCAATCTTAGAGAAATCCTTGATAAATCTTCTGTAGTAGCCCGCCAAACCCAAGAATTGGCGGATTTCTGTTGGTGTACGGGGTGCAGGCTAGTTTTTAATCGAGTCAACCTTGGATGGATCAACATGAATCCCATCCTTGTTTACCACGTGGCCTAGAAAGTGGACTTCGTGAAGCCAGAAGTCACATTTCAAAAACTAGGCATACAACTGCTCTGTTTGAAGAGGTTCCAAAATAAGCCTTAGGTGTTGCTCATGTTCTTCTTGACTCTTCGAATAGATCAGGATGTCGTCGATGAAAACTATGACAAACTTATCCAGGTAAGGTTTGCACACTCGGTTCATGAGTTCCATGAAGACCGCAGGTGCATTCGTCAATCCAAAAGGCATAACTAGGAACTCGAATTGCCCATAACGAGTCCTGAATGCTGTTTTAGAGATATCCTCATCTCGGACTCTCAGTTGATGGTAACCTGATCTTAGGTCAATCTTAGAGTAGAAGCCCGACCCTTGCAGCTGGTTGAATAGGTCATCAATACGTGGAAGAGGATAATGATTCTTCAAGGTCACCTTGTTGAGTTTGCGGCAGTCGATACACATTCTGAAGGTACCGTCTTTCTTCTTCACGAATACACTGGAGCTCCCCGAGGCGAAGAGCTAGGAAGTATGAAACCCTTTTCCAAGAGTTCTTCTAGTTGCGTGGACAGTTCTTCAAGTTCTGATGGAGCTAGACGATAAGGTGCTCGATCTATGGGCGCTGCTCCAGGAGTTAGCTCGATTTGAAATTCAACTTGACGATGAGGCGGAAGACCAGGTAATTCCTCAGGAAATACCTCAGGAAAGTCGCGCACAATAGGAATGTCTTCTATCTTCTTTTCCTTCAAGGATGTATCAGAAACGAGGCCTAGGATAGCAGTGTGGCCCTTTCGCAAACACTTTTGGGCCTTAAGGAAAGAGATGATGCCCACAACAGCACCACTCTTGTTGCCACGAATCACGAGGGGTTCCTCACCAGAACGAGGGATGCGGACAATCTTCTCGTTGCAAAGAATTTCCGCTTGCTGGTGAGATAACCAATCCATCCTAATAACAATGTCGATGCTACCAAGTACGATAGGAATAAGATCGATAGAGAAGGTCTGACCAGCTAAGACGATGTTACAACCCTTAACTATGTGTGTGCCCTTAAGACTTTCACCATTAGCTAGTTCTTCAACATGTTTGGTGTTTTAAGGGTAATGGGGTACGCTTAAGCACCTGACTAACTCTTAGGAACACATATCTAACATCGGCACCCAAATCAACTAAAATAAAAACAAAGAAATTGTCTGGTAGGAACTTACCCGCCACAACGTTGGAGTTGTTTCTTTCTTCCTCTTGTCCATTCAGGAACTCAGGCTCACCAGTCCTGCGGTTAACCTTATTGTCTCCGTTATTGTTCCCGTTGCCCCGGTTGCTGCTGTTGTCACGATTCTGCCTCATCTGCGAACAGTTCCTCTTGAGGTGGTTTTCAGCACCACATCGAAAACTCCCCTTCTTGCTACCCTGCTGCTGCTGGTTCCGGTTTGTAGGATATGGGCTCCTGCAATCTCTAGCCATGTGTCCCATCTTCTTGCACCGATGGCAACACGATCCCGCACACGACCCACTGTGGTGCCGTTGGCACTTGCGGCATCTCGGTTTATTCCCTAGGTATCCCCCCTGATTTTGGTAGTTCAGCCCCTGTTGTACTAGTTTCCTGTGCAGGTCCTGTTGTATAGAGCTAGGACCCTCACCTTGGTGATCACCCCAAATATACTTGTTACTAATGAGAGCATTTGCATTAGAATAGTTATGTTTGGGCAACTTGCCCTCTTCCACCGCCTGATCAGTGAGTTGGTGCGCCAAACGAACGACTTGCTGGATCGTGGGAAGATTGGCTGCAATTACAGACCCTTGGATCTCTGGGACTAAGCCTCTGAGGTATAGCTTGATCTGTCTAGATATGGGTTGTGACAAGTTAGGACATAAGGCAGCCAAGTCGTTGGACCTCTTTGTGTACGCCTCAATTTCTGATCCTTCCATCTTCAAACCATAACACTCTATTTCAAGTTTCAGAATGTCGTCCAGGTGGCAAAATTTTTCCTTAATCAAATCCTTGAAGTCGCTCCAGAGGGTGGCATTCGCGTCTGGCAACCCGAGCATCTGGACTTGTGTGTTCCACCAAGAATACGCTTTCCCTTGCAATGTGCCAGTGGCGTACTCTACTCGTTTGCCGGCAGGGCTTTCACTTTCTTCGAATGTATATTCAATTCTTCGGATCCAGTGTAGAAGGCCGATTGCCCCTCCAGTGCCGTCGAAAGTGGGAGGTTTGCATTCCAAGAACGCCTTGAAGGTGCCTATGCGTGTTTGAGGGTGCATGGGTTGACTCCCTGTTTGGGTTGCTAAAGCTTCAGCAACCCGTTCATTAATCAAGGCCGTCAGCTGACCCTGAGTCAAGTTGAGACGCCCACTCATGATCTTCACATCGAGGGAAATACAGGTAAGAAAGGTGTCGCAAAGTGCGTAAGTGTGGAGTGACAGAAAAGAGCAAACACACAGGGTTTCAAGCAATAGTTGTTGCGCTAATTAAGCATACCATGATCAAATATACTACTTAAACTAACAGGCAAGCAATACAAACATAACCCATATTACCCATGCTTAAATGTTACTAAAACATACAAACAAATATCCTAAACAAGTGTTTATCAAGAAATCAACAATTAAATGTCATGCATGCTTTAATCAACCTTAATCCAACAAGATTTTATCTTTATGTAAGCTTATGTTCATGATTCTTGTTCATTTTCTTTTTGTGTTCTTGTGTTAAACTTTAAACAACAATCTTTCAACTAATCAAGATAAAAGTAAATAAGAGTTTAACCAAGGACTTACAACTAGCTCAAAGGCTATGGATGAACTTAAGAACAAAAGATAATGAGGATGGTGTGTAAAAGCAAGTGATGAAAGCTCCATGATTATCCACAAGCTACAAGCCCCTTTTATCACCTTTTAGTGCATGAAACAAGTATGAAAATGGAGTAATGGTGGTGATAATGTGGTGCTGGTGGCGGATGTAGGGAGAGCCGAGAGAGGGAGAGAGATGGTGATGGAGTGGAGTGTGAAGTTGTAGGATATGATGAAGATATGTAATGATTTAGTATCTAGGCCATCATACCTATAAGATTTCTTACAATATCTTGGCAAGATACACAAGCAACATATCAAATAAAATTTTGTCATAAAATCTTGGTGGGGTCCCCCACATGGGCCGTAAGTTTTGATGGGGGGGGGGGGTATGTGTAAATTTTTATGATAAGTAGGTTACTTATAATCTAAAGAGAATCTAAGCAAGATATTGCAAGATCTTATCAAATCTAAGGGGAAATCCAAGTAAGATATTATAAGATCTTATAAATATTATGGTAGGGCCATCCCCAAAATGGTAAACCTCAAAAGGGGGAGGGGGTCCATGTGTAAATTTGATGGTAAGTAGGCAGTTGGTGGAAGATAATTATAAAGTCTAGTGTTTTATGTATATCACGCATTATGTAGTATGTCAGGGTGTTCGGGGATCATAACTAGTCCAAAAATAATACAACAATGTTTCTGGCAAAATATTGGTGTTCCGGGTAATGTCCGGTTATTCGGTTAGATACCGTTTCATTAAAGTGCTAGGTTATTCCGTATAGTGTCTTTTATGTAACTATTTGTAACACTTTTAATTCCTAACACTTAGGAAAAACATTCAGGACCATTTAGTCAATTTTCTGTACAATCAATAAGCATAATATAATATTAATTAATCATACGGATACATGTAATTATGAGGGTTGTCACAGTAAATGCAATAACCATAGGTAGATCTTCGAGTGTCGATGCAACGAGCCCAATCTGCATCAGAAAAACCTAGTAAAACAGTGTTAGGTGGTCTATCAAAGGTTAAGCCGTGTGATAAAGTCCCCTTGACGTATCGAAGGATGCGTTTAACAAGCTGAAAATGAATAGTGGTAGCATGTTGAAGGTATTGACTAGCTTGATTTACGGCATATGATAGGTCCGGTCGAGTGATGGTTAAGTATTGAAGTGCACCGACAAGAGAACGGTAGAGATTGGGATAATGGAAAGGTTCACCAGTGGATTGAAAAGAATCTTTTGGTGTGAGAGGAGTGGCAACGGGTTTGGAGTCGAGCAAGCCGGCTCGAGAAAGTATGTCATATGCATACTTTGATTGATTGGGGAACAAACCTGCTTTGGTATGGGTGACCTCCAAACCGAGGAAGAAAGAGAGGTTGCCGAGATCTTTAATTTTGAACTCCTTGTGAAGACGACCAGTGAAAGTGGTAATGAAGCCTTCATTGTTACCAGTGATGATTATGTCGTCTACGTAAACAAGGATGTAAATTAAAGTGCCATTGTTTTTTATGATAAAAAGAGATGGGTCGGCTCGACTGCATTTGAAACCAAGGGTGATGAGAAAAGAACTTAATCGTTGAAACCAAGCTCGTGGAGCTTGTTTTAGACCATAAATGGCACGATTTAGTTTGCACATATGATTCGGACGAGCTAAATCTTGGAAACCTGGTGGTTGTTCCATATAGACGGTTTCCTTAAGATTGCCATTTAAAAATGCATTGTTGACATCGAGTTGTCTTAGTTTCCATTTGTTGATGGTGGCAAGGCTTAGAACAACTCGGATGGTGGAAGATTTAACAACGGGGCTAAAGGTGTGAGAAAAATCTAGACCCGAAACTTGATTAAAACCTTGAGCGACAAGGCGAGCTTTGTAGCGGTCAATGGAGCCATCGGATTTGTACTTAATCCGATAGATCCATTTGGAGCCTATGATATTGGTTGAGGTGGGACGAGGAACAAGGTGCCAAGTGTGATTGGAATGTAAGGCTTGGAGTTCATCATTCATGGCATGAACCCATTTGGAATCTTTCATTGCTGTTTTGATGCCTTTGGGGACATGTGAAGAGAGAAGAGAATGATGAAGAGAATGATTGTAGAAATGGGATAAATTGGCACCATGAATGGTTTTGAAAATACCATTTTTTGATCGAGTAGTCATAGGATGAATGTTGGTTTGAATGGGTTGAGATTGGACAGAAGTGGATGACTGTTGGGCTGAATTATTGGGCTGGTTTGAGGTGGATTGGGCTGAGTATGGATTTTCGGATGGTGGGGTAATGGGTTCGGCTGAGTATGGAAGAGGATTTGGGAGAGGGCTAGAGGATGAGTTAGAAGAGTCGGAGAAAGGGCTGCTGTGAGCAGTGTTTGGACTGCTGTGAGTAGTGGTTGGGCTGCTGTAAGCAGTGGTAGGACTGCTGTGAGCAATGTTTGGGCTATTGTGAGCAGTGTTCTGGCCACTGGGAGGAGTCGAAACTGGGCTGATTGGTATTTGGGCTGCTGGAGATGGAGTGATGATGGGGTCGGTAATGGGGCAGCGGTGACATGGAGTGGTGGATGAGGTGGAAGAGGTATTGATTGGTTGAGGTGTTTGAGGTGTTGGGGTGGGTAAAGAGTGTTCAAAGTTGGTGAAGGGTAGGTTTGATGTGTCGGTGTTTGTGGAAGGAGTGTGAAATGGGAAAACATCTTCGTCAAATTTTGCATGTCGAGTGGTGTAAATGCGACCCGTTGAGGGATCCAGGCAACGAAAACCTTTGTATCGTGGACTATAACCAAGAAAAATGCAAGGAGCACTTTGTGGTAATAATTTATTTTTGGTATAGTCACGAAGATACGGATACACTAGACACCCAAAAATGCGAAGATTGGAGTATGATGGAGGTTGGTTAAAGAGAAGTTCAAAGGGGGATTTGTTTTCAAGAAGCTGTGTTGGAAGACGATTTATAATGTAAGTGGCGGAAGTGAAAGCATCAAACCACAACTTTGGTGGAGCATGAGCATTGAACATCATTGCTAGACCGGTTTCGGTGATATGACGATGTTTGAGTTCGGCTCGTCCATTTTGTTCCGGTGTGTAGGGACACGACAAGCGATGATGTATGCCTTGCTCTTGAAAACAAGTTTGAACTCGATTATTTGTGAACTCGGTTCCACCATCACTTTGAAAAACTTTGACGTTTTTAGAAAATTGATTTTGGACAAAGTTTAAAAAGGTGGTGAGAATGTTGTAAAAATCAGATTTAGCCTTTAGAGGATAAAACCATGTGAACCGAGAGTAGTCATCTACAAAGATTACATAATATAAGTAGCCATCTGTAGATGCAATTGGTGCGGGTCCCCAAAGATCACAATGAATTAAGTCTAAGACATGTTGCGCGCGTTTGTTATTTTCAACAAAAGGTAAATGTTTTGCTTTCGATAACTCACAAGAATTGCATAAACCTGGTTTTGGTAGTAAAGATGTAACAAAGACATGACCATGTTTATTTAAACTAGAGATGGTATCAAAGGAAACATGTCCTAGACGACTGTGCCATTTATTGTACGAAGCACGAAGATGAGAGGCTGAAAGCACGACAACAAAAGAATTATGACTTTGGGTGAGCAAATAGAAACCATTTTCACAGGTGCCTCTAGCAAGAACTTCCCCCGTTTTTCGGTCTTGAATATGAAAGTAATCGTTAGAAAATAAGACATCTACGGGAGAATCATTTGTGAGTCTACTAATTGAGAGTAGATTCTTGGTGAGATTAGGAACAACAATAACATTTTGTAAGGAAAGACAATTGTTTAGAGTTGTGTTCCCAACATGAGTGATTGGTAATGTTTGACCATTACCAAAAGTAACACTCATGTTACCTGTATGAGGTTTAGAATCGGTTAAACCATAATTTTTAGTAAGCATATGGGTTGTGGCACCTGAGTCGGCTGTCCAGCCGGGAATTTCGGATGCAAGGCTGCATTGAGCAGTGAATGCTTGGGCTAGATTTGCATCTAGATTGAGGGCTTTTTGAGCATAAGACGCTAGAGTAGGACAAGTAGTAGCATAGTGACCGTCTTTGCGACATAATTGACAATGAGGAGGACGTTTGTTATAGGTATTACCTCGCCCTTTTGATTGGTGTGAGCGGCCCTTGCCACGGTTAGAGGATGATCAGTTGTTGTATGTTGGTTTGGTTGAGTAAGAATAGAAGGCAGCCTCGGGTTGGGTGGAAGGACCGTGAAGCTTTTGAAGAAACAGTTCCTGATTTTCTGCGTTTGCAAGCAGGTCTCGAAAAGCAGGAGCAGGTTTGATTGTTCTTTGAGATGTGGAAAAGGTTTCAAAGGAGGCACCTAAACCACAAAGAAACCAGTGGCATTTATCCTCGTCACTGATGGGGTGGCCGATAGATGCAAGCTGGTCGGTAAGGGCTTTGAACTTCCGACCGTATTCTGCCACAGAACTGGTACCTTTCTGAAGGTTATGAAGAGAGACTTTTAAATTGTGGATTCGCTCAATAGAGCAATGGCTGTAGGCATTAGCAAGGGTTGTCCAGACCGAGAAGGAAGTGGTGTGTCCAATTGTTTCGGACATAGCTTCTTCTGTGAGGGTGGAGTTTATGAGAAGAAGGACCTTTTGGTCGGAATATTTCCAGGAGATGAAGGCTGGATTAGCAGAGGTTTCATTGTTGGAAGTGATAGTTTTGGGTGGGCAGGGTTTCGTACCATCAATGTGGCCGAGGAGATCAAGGTGGGCCAGAACAGGGGTAATCTGTTTTTCCCACGGGAGATAATTTGTGGAGTTAAGTTTTATATTGATTAAGTGGCTAAAAGAATGGAGAGGAATGCTTGAGAGATCTGTTGAAGAAGACATGATGGAGGCAGAAAGAGGACAGAAAAAGGTTTGGGCAGAAGATAGTCAAGGAGACAGGATCAAGGCTGATACCATGAGATAGTAACAACTTTTGATGATTTACAATGAAGAATACAATCGGTATAAATACACAGAAATGAACAAGTATTGAGGAGTAAAATCCTCCTTTGACTAAAATAGAAATCTATACAATAAATGCAATGAATGATAGTAAATGCAGGAGATGTTTGAGGCAATTGTTTAGAGTTGCCTAATAATAGCGATACACTAGAAAAAAGATTAAAAAATTATATGTATATTACATCAAAATAACCTGGTATATATATATATGCTATTTTACATATATATTTAACAAATACCTAGAAAATAGCTATATTTAATTGCTATTTATATTTAAAAAAATTTGTCGTTATCGTTTATCGCTACAACCCTAATAATGAGTCTAGACCTATACGCTACGTAGGTCGCTATAGCGATCGCTACGCTCGCTATGGACAACTATGCTAGATACAATAAAAAAGATTAAAAATAAATCACTGACAGCACAGCAGCGACAGATTTGTTATCCAGATTCTCTTCTTTAAACTTCTTCATAAACTCCATGCTTCACAAAATAAACAAAAAAACATCATCAAAAACCTAATCACCAACAATAAGTCAATAACTGAACATAAACAATAAAATCACAACAAATACTTACAAGAACAAGAAGAATGCGCTACCAGGCCTCTTAGGCTTGTTAGGATCCTTACGAGCTCTAATTTTCTTCACAAATAGCCTAAATCACAACATATATTCAGTAAGACTAGAAGGCATGGGGCTCGTCCCCAACCTCGTCCTCCCGCCACCGCCCCAAAAAGTCCACCCCCAGCCCCGTCGCCGTCCCAGCCTTGTCAAATTCGTCCGCCCACAGCCAATCTCGCCGGGCCTCCATTTCTCTCTCCTCCATGGGCGTAGCATAGTTGGGGCCCGGGGGGCGCCCGACCCCCCGAACTTTTCGCTTATTAGTGTTCGGTATGTAGTTTTCGTATAGATTTTTTTAGGTGTATACGTTTTTGACCCCCGGTTTTATAATTTTTTAGGTACAGTGACTTCCGACCCCCCGGTCGTAAATCTCAAGTTTCACCACTGCTCTCCTCACACACACACATCTATACATACATACATACATATATATATATATATAAAGGGGTTCATCCCCCACCCCCTAGGTCCATCCCCTCCAAGCCGAGCTTACGTGGCGGTGACGTGGCGGCCCATCCCCTTGGGGATGAGGCTCCATACCCACTAGTCTAACAAGTTTCAAAATCACGATCGGACGATAAAAACCTAAACGAATTTCATTTACGTAAATTATTAAACATATAAACCCTAACGTATAAGATAAAACCGTACTTAGCATCAATTTTTTTTCATAGCACCGGTTGATTTACCCCCTTTCATGATTTGATCCTGCGAAATCAAACCAAAGACAGCGAATTAGGTCAAAATTGATGCCAATATAATGGTTTAATATAGCAGAATTAGGGTTTGATTCGTTTACGGATATTATTTGGGCGGGAGATTTACTAACCATGTGTGAAGTTGGGCCCATTTTGTTGTATGTATTTTGGTTTGACTTTTCTGGTCAAATGGACTTTGAGGGATCTTTGGTGTTACTTGATGGATTTTATAAATTTATGCATATGTTTTTGGTTTAGGGCCTAGTTCAAAACCTATGGAAATGAAACCGTTTAAAATCAAACCGAGCTACATATTTGGTTTTTGATTCTAAACTGAATCGAAATAGGTATTTGGTTTCTGGTTCAATGTTTGATTCAAGGAAATTCAACGCAGTTAAAACGAGAAATTTGAATTACATTTCAGCCTGATCTCGTTCAGCCGAAATCCAATCTCGTTTGATTGACACTAAAATTGAGGAGCTTAAATTACATTTTAAATTTTGTTTTTTTTTGGTTAAAATCGGGTATTTTGGTTTGAAATCAAAATTAGAATCTGAATTGTTTTGTACGCTTTGCTAAATTTGAATTTCGGTTGGTTCAGTTTTCTATGTCCACTAAAAGAATTTTCAAATTGTTGCCTCATAAAGTGAGATTATAAAGATTTCTTGGTTTCTTGATTCCTTCAATCTGGTTCCATCGTCTTATGATTTTTTTTCATGCTAAATCAAAAACTAAACCAAAACAACGTTTTCATGTAGATAAACTAAAAAAAGATAAATTCAAATTCCATTTTATACCAAATTCAACCATTTCAAAATTGGACATTTCTTATTGCACGTAAGTGAGTTTTATTACGATATTCATATCTTTGTAAAAGATTTGGTTCATCTCATTTCAATATTTGCTTATTGTCCGTTAACTACATCATCTTTTGGTAAATTCATACTCATAATCTATATATATATATATATAAATGAGATGGATTTGGGCTAGGTGGCATTTGATTTTGGCCATTTTTGTTGATGTGGCAACTTTTGGTGTTGAGTTTAGGAGGGAATTCACAAATTGCTTCTACATTCATGATTTCAAGACAAATGGACGCGGGATCCGAATGGATTTGGGTCGGGTCAACATAAAATGGATCCTATATGTTATTTTCCAAAACCCTAGACACCACATTCATCTCCATTCTCCTTTCATCTCCCTTCTGGTTCAAGCATACGATTCAAGCATTGCCATTCCGAGTCAATCATCTTCATTCTCCTTCATCTTTATTAAGGTATCTTCGATCTCCATAATACCAAATCCTCTTTTAATTCAATTCATTCTTCCCAAAAGTTCAGCTGATGACTATTAGGTGGAACTAAGTTTTTTTTTTCAAAACCCTAACACCGCTCTTCTTTGTCGCCCTCTGTAATGGATCACCATAAAAAAACACAGATTCGCTTTTTTCTTCACAAGATTCGCTCTGCCGGTCATCAAAACGCGATTCTCCTTCAATTGTTCACCGCGGATTCATCATTCAGGTATGTTTTTAGTTCAATCCTTCTATGATTTTGTTGTTAATGTAATAAGTCTTTGTTAAATTTTGTTCCTTTACTAAAGTTTGATCGATGAAACGCTACATCTCTCCATCGATTGTAAGCAGGTGTGTTTATTTTTGTTCAGATTACGTTTTTTTACAAATCAGTTCAGATTATGGCTGTTTATTGGACATCGATTTGTTTTTTTTTTCATCAATTGCAACAAGGTGTAACCGGTGGCGGCTTACAAATAAGGTATCTTAGTGCCATCTCTGCTCAGTCTCTGCAACCATCAATGGTTTTTCTTTACCCAGATTTGGAAGAATTGAATGTTTGTGTTGGCGAGTGTTCACCATACTTAACCATCAATGGTTTTAATTTACGCATTCTTTGAAGCCTGGTAAAACAATTTTTTTTTTAATTTTACTTTTGAATTAGTGTTTGCAGATCCTAATGTTTTTTGTTGTTATTTTTTTGTAGATCATTACACATTATTTGCAGGTATGTAATCTATATTAGATATTTATGTATTGTAAATGTTTAATGTCAATTTTTTATGATTTTTCTGTTTTTTTTTTTTTTCTTTTTTGTAGATCGAACATGTTATAGGTAAGTTTAATCAAGAATCTATAAAAAGATCTAAGGTAAAACTACATGATTAAGGTTAAATACTGTTTCTTTATGTTGTTCGATCATGATTCATATGAAATGGTGTTTTGTTTGTTTTTCATCATGATTCATATGAAATGATGGTTTGTTACAAATACAATAATTTTTTATGATTTTTCTGTTTTTTTTTTTTTTTTTTTTTTTTTTGACGATGATTTTGCATTATCTGATTCGAATCATATGAAATGATATTTTGTTGATGTTTTGATTATGTTCTCATGTTACTCATATTTTTATTTACAATCTTTTACTTTGTTGTTGATGATGATTTACAGTGTTCTGATTTGTTATTTGATTTGCGTTCTTCAATTTTTCTTATTCTATTTTGATATTCTTCGTATTTCATCCGACAAGATGGTAAGGGTTTATTAAGGCTTTCTAGCAATGTACTGATTGTGAAGATTAGTTTTTTTTTTTTCAGACAACATTCTTCATTCGACAACTAAGGTATGAATTGAATCAGTGGTCTCGAGCTTCTTCTCAGGTCCATGAATGTGATTGATTTTTTTTCACAATCATCTAGATATTGATTATATTATGAATATATTAAGCTAATTGGTTTTGAATTTAAGTTTGAATAATATTTAACTATTTAAGTAAATTATTTTGACTAGTTATTTCAAAATTTGAATTTTTTAAATTTATATCAATTATGGATACTTATGAAAGTTGTCTAAATTGTAACGTATTTCCAAATTTATCAATATAACTTATATTAAAGTTTAATTGCTTCCAAATTTTGTGTTAGTTTCCATAATTTACGACAATCACATTATTTTTCAAGTTTCTCAGAATTTGGAAAGATATATAGCATTTGTTTTAAACCTAAATGACCTCTCTGTATGTCAAACTATGTTCTGTTGTTGACGCACAATCCTATTAAACACACAATAATTGAAAACACACAATCACATTATTTCCAGCCATTTAAAGAATTTCATAGATGTTTAAAAAATGTATTTTTTTTTATTTTAAGCCTATTTTTTGTTTGGTTTGTTATAGGTATTTTATATGTACGAGTATGCCATATGGTTCAAGTTCTGTTGAGTCCTCAGTAAGCTTTTTAAATTTTTATTTTTACTTCAAGATATTAAGATAATCTTATTAACTATGCTGGTTTTTTTTTCTCTTTCTTGAGGAGTTGTGAATTAGTTCGATTTTCAAGTACTTTGCTTCTGAAGGTAAAATTTACAGAGAAAATTACGAGAATTAGATAAACTTCAAGAGAACTTGAACATTAAGCGAAATATCAAGAGAACGTTATTATTTGTGTACAGTTTCCTTGCTCAACTTACTGCGTCAACGTCTTCCGGTTACTCTGGATTGAGTTCCTCTTTTATGAAGTCAATGTCTGATGAGTATCTATCTAATATTTCCTTTAGTACGATTGGAGCATTAAGAGAAATATCCCAAGTATTCTTACAATTTTTATTATTTTTTTATTATACGTGTTTTTTTTTTAACTTTCATAATGTAGTAAATTATATACTATCTATACAGGAAAAGTTTGATATTATCATGGGAACAATTAAGAGCTTTGCTTCAGAAGACTCATGGTTTTACAATGCATGTAAAGCTTGCAACAAAAAGGTTCTTACGAACACTATTTGCAAGGACAAGGAAGATGGAAGTCAAGGATATGATGAAGTAACTGTCTTGGAGTGCCAAACTGATCGGTGCAATAAAAGGACTGTTGTGTCTGTTCCCAGGTTAATTTACTTGATTCATTTATTGTCCATATTATGAAACATGATCGATCGTTAATAAAATCTTATTTGAAATTTTTATGGGATAAAAGTTCTAATACATGTTCAGGATTGTACCGGGATTGTTACTTTGACGTTGTTTGAACGTGAAGTTGTTAAACTGATAAAGGTTAACGCAAACCAGCTGTTGGATAAAAACATGGAGGTAACTTATATTTTCCAAATACCATTTCCTTAATTGCTTTATACGTTTTAATGTTTTTATGTTACATTGTTAACTTTATAATAATGTGTATCAAACAGTTAGCCAGCAGAGGTAACTTTCCAAGGAGCTGAAGGCATTGCTAAATAGGAGGTTTGCGTTTAAGATAGCCATAGGTTCGTTTAACATAAAAAAACAAATCAGATGGCTACTCGGTGTCGAAGTTGACTGAAAATCCTGCAATCATCAAAAATCTTGATAGGCATTTTGATGCTTTCCAGGTTCGAAAATTATTCTATACGTTAGCTTTACTTTTTGTTATAAAAACTTATAGCACTTTACAACATTTATTAAAACATATGAAATAAATACAGTCTGCTGATGATGAACCTTTAAATGTTGTTCCTTCTGATTCAAATCCAACTGTTAACATCCAAATCCAGGTCTGTGAAACAAATTCTTTAGTTCTCTAATGCTTCAATATTTTGTCATTCACCTTATTTTTTCAACTGTTTTTTTACCTTTTTAATTTTATTTTACAGGATTCTGTTTCCCGTACCGGTGATGACGACACGCCGATGTCCAATTTGAACAATAGCATGTTTACTACACCCTCCGGAGCGGATAATTGTTGTTCTTCGAAGATGCTGGATAATGAACTTAAGCGTAATTTGGATGCCTTTTATGATGTGGATTTATGTTCATCTCATTCTTCAACTAAACCGCGTACGGGTGATTGTGAGAACAATGAAGGTTTGAATGTGAAGGTGGGTCTTTTGAATCCAAAGCTGGAAAAGTAATCTCAGAATCTAATAAACATCTCAGTTTCTTCAAACAAGTTTTCAATGTTTTTTTCCGTTCAATCGTATTCAGAACATTTGTGTCAGTACTTGATGTTGCTTTTTACTCAATGTTTGTTGCGGTTTATCTTGATTTTCGTTTATTATCGTTATATCAATAAGAGATGATATTATTAATTAGCATTTGTATTTTTTTTGTACGTCGAGTTATATTTATTATACGTCGTTTTTTTTATTACATTAGCATTAAAAACTTTTATTTTTATTACATTGAAATTCAATACTTTAATGCGTTGACGTGATGTTAGTTTGTTACCCAGCATCGATGTTGTTTTATTTTTAGTGTGGTTTTGCATTGTTATATCAATAGCATGAAATTATTGTTAATCACTTTATTGTGGTTTGTGATCTATATATCCATAGAAGATAATAGTATTGATCAGGCTTTGCATTTTTTGTATGTAATTATGTTTATAGTTATTGTAGTTCTTGATATTGAATATAAATAAAGAGTTATTATTAATTATTCTTTGCATATTTTAAATTTTATGTACAAATGTTTTTTAATTGTGTTATTTATTTATTCATAGAATATATACATATTATTATACATAACTATTAACAATGTACAATCCAAATATAACATTATAAACCTAACATTATAATAAGATTCTTAGTATATAAATTATTTTAGTCAACTTTTTTGGGGGTTTTTTTAAATAAATAATTAAATCACCAGTGAATGTATACTTACAGATAGTATTATATGTATTAATTTTTAACAATTCTTTACATTTATAAAAGAATTTGCTTATCATATGTGAATCCCAACCGGTTTACTAAAATTAATTTAAATTTCCCTTGATAAAAGAACATTCCATTTATAATATCATTTTATATAAATTACAACATACATCTCCATTACATATCAACTTTCAACCTATTCTTTGGTTTCTTCAACCAGGTACTATGCAAAATTCTTAAGTAATACACAATCTCTTTTTCATGTATCAATACAAACTAATATCATTTATGTTTTATTATATGTTTCCATTTTACTAGGTGTTTCGTATAATGGATCAAATTCCGTTTGATGTTGTGATCATGGAAATTTTTGTTAGGCTCCCTCACAAATCACTATGTCGGTTTCGAAGTGTATGTAAAAAATGGTATGAAGATCTTTCAAGTTTTGAATTTTTACAGAGGCATACGAATCGCGTTAGTAATACAGTGGTAAGATGTTAATGTCGTTAGATAATTTTAATGATTACAAAATTAATATTTCTTTATACAGCGTTCATATTAATTGTCAAATTCTTCCTCATATCTGTTACAGGATAAACTATTGGAACAAGGCATGTTTCCAGATCCGTTTGACATTTGAGAACCTGCATGGGCGTTCATTTTCTTCATCTATTTTGTATTTTGCTATGATTGACTTTTTTTTAAGTTTACGAATAATAAATCAATTATCAATCTTCTTATTTGTTTCCTTTAATCAAGCACACTGTTGATCGTTTTTATTCATTCTTCTTTATTATTTATTATTTATATTTATTATTATCAATATTATCAATTATCAATCATATCAAATTTAAATAGATTTATGTTCAATTATCTAATTATGGATTGAATATTGTCATTCAAATTTATATAATCGGTTACATCTGATGCTTAAAATAAAATATTCTCAATAATTATAAATATTTCAAAATTCAAATTTTTATAATCACTATTTTCAATCAAATTTATATAATCTTTTACATCTCATGCTTAAAATAGAGTATCCTAATTACTTATAAATTATTATAAAATGGAATAGATGTATGGCCGCTTTATCTAATTATGGAGTCAACATTTTAATTAAATTTTATATAATCCTTGACATCTCATGCTTAAAATAAAATATCATCATTAATTATAAATACTTACCTTCAAATGGAATTATAAATAAAGCATTTGTTAGTGGATCAGATTAGATGTGTTGACACAAGAGGTTATTATCTCCAACTCGGAATTTCGGTTTGCTTTTGTATCTATTATTGTGGTATTTTTGTTTAAATTGTCATTCATCTTTATACGATTCATTATTTCTCTGATATATGTTTGTTGATCATTAATGTTTCTTGGTTGCTTGCTTCACAAATTCATATACATAAATCTTATCATTTGTTTCATATGAATTCTTTTTAGGATGGAACCTCTTGAGTTTGAAATGTTTGCTCACGAAATTCTTTCAAGGCTACCAAGTAAATGTGTTGGACGATTTAAATCAGTTTGCAAGCAATGGCGTTATGAATGTCTTCACCTATGTTTTCTATTATTCACTCTCGCCGTATGTCTAATTGTGAACATCATAAGCTAATCATGTTGAGTATGTCATCGATTTATATTGACAACTTGATTGGAGGAAAGGTAGATATTTCTGATTGGAAGTTTATTTCCTTCCCCGTTAATACCCCCTCTTTCCAATCTAACGATTCTTGCTTCTCAATATGGTCTTTTACTGATGTGCATCCAAGGTCCTTCAAACCAATTGATTATGTGGAATCCAACCACCAATAAATTTTTGAATTTGTGTCATAATAAACCTAAAAGTTTTTTCGATATCAAGGCAGATGCAGTTGGGATTTATCTAGACTCATTTAACGATGTTAAAATATTACATCTCCAACGTCGTATGGATGATGTTGTACCTCGTGTGTATTCTCGGAACACACATCAATGGAAAACTTTAACTTTTTTCAAAGGACCAGATTACGCTTCAAGGTTATATTTGTGGTCTCCCGGCACTTTATGCAACAATGTTTTATATTTTGCATCTCCACACTATTGGGCGCCTGCTAAAAGTTATATGATTGCTTTTGATGTGGTTTCTGAAACTTTCTCAAAGGTTTCAATACCACAATATACTCATGTTGTTGCTCGCCAAGGCAGGTTTTTCAAAATCCGCAACACACTTCATATGTTTGTTGTTGTAAAGACCCATGCTATAAATGTGAAGCTATTTAAATTTCAAGATCAAGGATGGTCAGAAGTGTCTTCTTTTACAAAGCTAAAATCAATTTCATTTGAGTCATGGCTTAAGAAGTTAGTTGAGAAAGGAGGAGAAACATGGTCTTTTATGACCGACTGGGGTAGTATAACTGAAATAAAAATTGGCACGAAAGATTTTCAATACTTACAAGACGCTGAGACCTTTCAAGGACTATATAACGTAGCATCTTTTGAAGAGACCGTTGTGTCACCTACAGTTTAGCATTAATATGTTTTTCGTATCAAATTTATTGCGATTTAATATGTAACATTTTTATTTACTATCACTTTTACTACTCATCATCTTATGTTATTTATGATATATATTTTTATCCAAATTTGATAATAATTAACAATTCTATCCTTATTGCCATTTTACATTTATAAATCAACATGTATATATACTAGGGGAAGGTTCATTTGAGAAGAAAATTTAAATGAGAAGAAAAAGAACAAAGGGTATAATTGTAAAACATTAAATACTTTTTCTCTTATCTCATTTATTATCATCTTTGACTAATTAATTAGTCATAAAAACTATCATCCTTCACACTAATGTTTTTTTGACTACACACATCAAAAGTTACCCTACACCTTTCGAAATTTACCCTACACATGTTGAAATTTATCCTACACAACCTGTAATTTATCATACACACATTGTAATTTATCCTACACTCTAAATTTTTTTTTTTTTTTTAAATATATATTTTGAAGATAAGTTACAAATTTTAATATAGTTAGCTATTAAAGATGAATACTACTAATTAATGATCTTTGTAGGTTTACCATATTACCCTTATAGTAACATTAAATAGTTATATTAAATGAAGTAAAATGAAGCATTCTTATTGGTTGAAATTTCTTCTTTTTTCTTCTTACAAAAAGTTTCTTCTCATTTGAACTCTCCACATATATACTAACTGTAAAACTGTAATAGATAGACAAAGCTAACAACTAATTATTAATTTCGCACACTTATTAGGATTTAAATACAATTTTCAACTAAATACTTTTGTAAAGTGTCATATTTCCCAAATCTTTTTTAAAAAAGGATTTAAATATTTATTCATTTGATAATTTTAAGATTGTATGTGGGAGTGGACATCCTGTGAAATTATATAAAAACTTTTTATATTTCTAAAATCTCGATACTATGAAATTGTTATGTTTGTATATACAAATTTAAAGAAAAATATAAATATAAACATCCTAAAATTAAATGACATGTAATTTTCGTTCATTATATTATAATATTAATATTAATATTGTATTTTATAATTAGTTGAATTTTTGCATTGGAAACCTGAATTCATCATCACCATCCTCGAACTTACTTCAATCATCATCACTGTTTCTCCTTTTAGCCATTTTCTTACAATCTTCTCCTCATTAGCTTATATCCATCTTAGGGTTTCAAACAAGCATTTGCTCAAATCAAAATCAAGTCATCAATCTTCCTTCGTCGCATCATATTCCACAACCGTAAGTATCTACACCTTCAATCTCTTCAAACGTCTCTGTTGTTATGATCGTATTGGATTTTCAATAGCTATAAAATGTTTAATTACAAAGTAAATGAACCATATTTATCTTTAATTTTACTTCCACAAGTATGAATGTTGTATAATTCCATGTTTCTTTCTTTGAAGAGTTTGTGTAGTTTCTATGTTCAATAAGACTTTGTATACTTCCACAAGGAATTTCATTGGTGTTTTAGGCCGATTTTGATATCCATTATAGTTTATAAATATATTTAATATTATTTTTCACCATGAAGCCGAAAGTATTTTTTGATTTGTAGATGTGTTATTTGTTTGATATATGAATGATAATTCAACAATCTGTAATTTTTTTATTCTTAACCTTTGAGTTCAATCGGGTATGTTATTTAATGTAAGATCTAATATATCTATGTTATTAATTCAGGTGAAATCATGAATTTATCGTTTGTGAAGATTCTAGAAGACCCAAATCTTTAAATCTGGTATGATTATTTATGTTTGACTGAATAATCTGATGTTTAATAGCCTGATTCATATAATATTTATTTAACTTCATTATATACTTAATAGTACTATCTTTGTATTCAGGAGTTACTTCTCACTTTTGTTTATAACCATTGGGGTCGACCATGGCCACGTATTGATCTCCAGATCCGTCATGAATGTGGTAAGTCTTGGACCGTAACGATGAAAACATTAGAGTCTAGACCGGCTTTGGCTGATGATTGGGCAGCAGTTGTTAAAGGCCTTCAATTGTCAAAGGATTCACTGTTGCTTTTCAAACCTATTCGACATGATGTGTTTGAACTTTCGTGTTTTGTTGACGGTGTATGTGGTGAATCGTATTTCACATATCAGCGATACACACAATTGGGCTTAACTGTATGTATATTTATTTCCTTTTGCATATTATTAATCTAATTGTATACATTTTATTTATTATATATTTATGTAATAGTATAGTATTAGTTCAATTTACTATAAGGAAGCTATATATGTATGTCTATAACTTAATTAGACCATTTTGTCTATATGAAGCTATATTTGATTTTGTTATGATACTAATATATATCTTCTAAATGTGACTTATCAAAGTAAAGATTAAGTTGCAATCATAATATCAAGCCATGTTATTTAAAGGTGCTAATTAAATTTCATTGCTTTTGGAAATCAATTTAATCTATCCACTACATATTATTTTTTAAAAAAAGTTTTTCTAATTTATGTAAAGACAGTATAATTATAAGCATAAATCTAAGCAATGTAAACATCTATGATTTTACATACAATCCACCTAAGAATTTTATAACATACTTTAAAAGGATATTTGGGAAACAAGTCATTCGGATACAATATTTTATTTGATCAATAAAGACACATGCATATTTTTTTACTCAAACAATTTGAATTTCCAAATTAATTTATTTTTAAAAACAAATAAATTGAATTTAAAACCATCAATAACGTAAAATTTAGTACTTTCTTATATTTTTAAAATCAAAGTATATATATCTTTAAGGTTTTGAATTTGTTAATAAACTAAACATTAATAATTTATATTTTATCTTTAATTTTTTCCTTTGTTAATATCAATTTATAAAATATTTTGTAAATCAAACAAACTATTGAAATTTGTCTCTGTAATTTTGAGAATGTCGTGTATGTTTACCAATGCATACTCCATACATAGATTTATTTTTTAATTTTGAGGTAATAATTTTGTTTACAAATTGACAATCTATTATTATGAAGTAAGATTTTACCTCATATGTTTAACTTTTAAAGTTTCAAAAACCACTTTTAGTATGTTACGTAAATAATATGTAATTAATAGGTCACATATAGTTACGTAAATAATATTATAACAATAATAAATAGATTTGAAGACTATGCATTTGAAATTTGAATTGCACTACAGTCAACTATCAACCTGTCTGGCCCATATGTGTGGTAGTCAACTAATGTGATTGTGCATATCAAAATATATTGTGTTTGTGTGTTTCAAAGGTTGGTGACAGTGGTGGGGTTAAAGCCTTGGAGAATTGATTATAGTTTTTTTAGTTTTTGTACATGTTAAGTGTTATAATAAAGAACGGACACAATATTAATAAAGTTCTAATAATCTGTTATAATAAATAAAAGTTTATTTTTTTGTGTTGTGGGTCATTCAGTGAGGCAAATTTCTACCTCCGGTTCTTGCCCAAAGTTTCTGACCTTACTGGCAACCCTAATGACTACAACTTTCAATTCAAAACAATTATAAAACAAGTTTGTTCGCAACCCTAATGACTACAACTTTCAATTCAAAACAATTATAAAACAAGTTTCTGACATAGTTTGATTAATATAAAGTAAATTTTCCTACCCGCGAAGTTCACGGGTGATAACCTAGTAATTTATATATCAGAATAGTAGTGATTATATTGGCATTCTCATAACCCTATAAAATGTAATCTCTAACTATTGCGCACTTTTTTTGAATCATTTTTGTTCCGTATAATTTTCATATCTCGTGTATAGTGTATAGGAAATAAAGAGAATGGAAATCTTTATTTCCAACCATTCCAATTTTTATGAAACTAAATAGAAGTAGAAGAACATGGCTAGTACTTGTTAAAACAAGTTAAATATCACATGTTAAATATGCAAGTTGGTTAGTCAAAGTAAGTACTAGTTATTATCTGTTAAGTTTACAACTAATTGTTAACATACAAACTTTACAAATATGATTGTTGTATTTCATTCTTTGCTCTCAAATAAATTCACGCGATTCAATGGAATGCAAACACTAGTTAGTTAAAATAGCTCGAGACTCAAAACACTTTTGAAAAAAAAAAAAAAGGCACGCTAGTAACAAACTCATGTAATTTTTAGTCGCGGTGAGGTGAGATCGTGTGTTGACTCGCTAATATATTTAGTTTGATTTTTGTTTGATAAAAGATCAAATACAAATAACTTTAACGTACAAACTGAAGGAAAAGACAAAAAAAAAAAATACGGTGGTATTTTCGTAATTATCAGTAACTATCAAAATTACTCTACAAATGATCCTATAGAGTAATTTTTGATCTTTTGTAGAAAATTTTGTAAAATGTTCTTGCAGAGTAATTTTGTTCTTGTATGGTAATTATCAAAATTACTTTGCATCAAAATTACTTTACAAGTGAATCAAAATTACCCTGCAAGTTTATCAAACAACATACAATTCAAAATTACTCTACAAATGATCCTGTAGAGTAATTTGATCTTGTAGAGTAATTTTGTTAACATTTAGTTATGAGGTTTAGCTTTATGGTTTAGTTTTTAGCTTTGAGAGGGGTAGGTTTTTTGTGAGGGGAGGAGGGTTAGGTTTTTTTGGTTAGGTATAGTTTTTTGATCAAAATTACTCTACAAAAACATTTTACAAAATTACTCTACAAGATCAAAATTACTTTATAGTATCATTTGTAGAGTAATTTTGATAATTACCCTACAAGCAGATAATTACAAAAATGTCACCGCGTGCTTTTGTTTTTTTCATGCTATTCGTATGATTAGCAAGTTAACTTTATTTACATAGCAACTTTACCCTTTTTGTTTTAGCTTAGTTTTGATTTTAGCCCAATATTAAGGCCCATACTTAACCCAACCTCCATATCTAAACTACCGGAACAAACATGACCTACGGGTTGCACACAAGTCTAAACCACTAGAACAAATATGACATTTGCATCTCCACAAGCTCTTATTTATTTTTATATAAACAAGCCGCCTTGACAAGTCATGAGTGGGCATGAACCTTATCTGAGCTCAAGTTTTCAACTAGCTTCACCATTTCGAGCCGAGCCGAGCCAAATGAAGACCCTAGTGATCTTTAAAACGATATCGTATGTCTCATCATTGATGACACAATGACATGTCTAACAAGCTAGGGTAACAAACTGCTAAATCTCATAGGTGACATAAATAAGCTAATTAAATCAAGTACTTTATTAACAGAAAATGGGTGTGAGTTTTCATGATTTTGAGTTTAAAATTAAACTTTAAGCTCAAGTCATGTAAAATTTGTGGTTTCAAGTTTCATTCAACGACCCATTTGACGGCCATAGGCCATATGTTGCCCAAAATCATAACAACACAAATCAACATAAGAGAAAGAATAGTAGTGATTATATTGGCATTCTCATAACCCTATAAAATGTAATCTCTAACTATTGCGCACTTCTTTTGAATCATATTTGTTCCGTATAATTTTCATATCTAGTGTATAGGAAATAAAGAGAATGGAAATCTTTATTTCCAACCAATCCAATTTTTACGAAACTATTCTATGCACTCATGTTCTGTAGCCAGAAGACGAGTCTAAACATAGCCATTACTTAACAATCTAAATTCAGATTACATAGAAATGTTAACTACTCAAACCATCATTAAGCAAAACCTTCTTCACGTTTCCTGGTTCACTCATCATCTTCCTCCTACACAACACAAAAGAACCATTAATCAACATTAGTTTCTGTAATGCATTTCTAGACAATCATCAACCATTCACCCCAACTGTCAAAATTCCTCAAGTTTCCCTATTTTTTAAAGAATTTTGTGAGCAGAAATATTTGTATAAAATTGTATGATTATGATGTTTCTTATAAAGGAGATAGTGGTAAATTCAACGGTTATTGTGCAATGCTTAAAAACAAATTTTGATAAAACAAATGGACACTTGAGTTAAAGTTTGAACAACATACATCATCACTGTCCTCTCCCTCGTTGACTTCGGATTTGGATTTGTCAGAAGCATCATCCTCGTCGTTACCACCAGCAGCCTATTTCATTGCAACAAACACATAATCAGTGAACAAAATCTTAATAAGCCAATAATAAAAGATGCACAATTAACAAAGAGTACCTGCTTTTTGTTGTAGGCTGTCATGTTCTTCTCGTACTCAGCCTTCCTTTTCTCAGCTTTGGCTACATAAGGTGCTTTGTCCTATGTTTACACCATACAAAGTACCAATATTGAATACATTTTCTTAACAAAATAGCAATGAAGCAATCAACACAAGCATGAATGCTATATCAATCATCTATATATTATAAGGCGTTTTAACTTTTTAGGTCAAAACTTTATATTTAAGACTATCACCAGTGCTACGTACGCCCTTAGTTGCCACGTCATATCCTTACAAATCCTTAAAACCCCTTATTTCATCTCCAACCCTACAAATATCCTTACCCTTCTTAATTACCACCTCATTACTTACCCACTACACACAATATTTAAATAAAACATTTTGTTCTTTTACTTTGGGCCCACTCACTTACACAAACAAACCCCTTGTGGAAGGGCTTAGATGCTAAGGGCATCAATGGACAAAATCTCACAATGCTAAGGGCTTGTAAGGGCCTTCAAGGGCATCTCTCCAATGGATACATTGGAGATAGTCTAAGAAACACATAACTACAAAGTGTTCTTTTTAGCATCTCAAGGCCAATCATATCTGTAGAATATACAACTAGAAGAACCGTGTTGAATAAATATACAACCAAATTAACCCTTGATATATTTCTAAAAAAATTATCAAATAGATCGTTACAAAATCTTCTAATAAAGAAACTCTTATCAATACTTAATACTAGATACATGTGTCATTTTTGCGCAAAACATTCCCACTTTTGCGCCGATTAGACTGACAGCCAAACGCACATGAACATGTATTATAGTTGGTGCAAAATTAGCCACTTATGCACCGATTAGACTGACAACCAAACGCATATAGTTGGCGCAAAATTAGCCACTTATGTGCCGATTGAACTGATAACCAAACACATACAGACACGTATTATATTTGGCGTAAAATTAGCCACTTATGTGTCACATGGCTCAAATTTTACTGAGTTACGCGTCTTCTTGCACAACTATTAACACGTGTCTTGTTTCAATCAGTTCCCCTTGTCATTGAAACATGTACAACGATCAAACTAACAATTTGAAAATTAAGTCGATGCCTATTTCGGTAAACACATTCAGACAAATATTTATTCTCATGATTTTCCTCTAAAAGCCAACGTAAATTGTTAAGTTCTCTGGAAAACTAAACGTGTTAAACAAAGTGCTACTTACAGCAACAGACATAGACTTCCATTTTACACCACCAGCTTTCCCAACCTGTTAAACATTCACATATAAAAACAAAATCAAAACCTAAACACATATCAAATCCAACTCAACCTACCAAAACACCTAATAACTCAATCTCCTAAAACCAAAACCAAAACCAAAAGCAGAAAAACACTCACAGCAGCAACAGACTTATTATCAGGATGCTCCTCTTTAAACTGCTTCCTAAACTCCTCCCTTCACAAATCAAACAAAAACACCATCACCAAACCCTAACCACCAACAAAAACTAAACAAAAACAACAAAATCACAACAAATACTTACATAAACACGAAGAAAGCACTAGCAGGCCTCTTAGGCTTGTTAGGATCCTTACCAGCTTTCCCCTTAGCTCCAGTTTTCTTCACAGTCAACCTAAACCACAACATATCATCACTAAGTTACTAACAAGTTTCAAAATCACAATCGAACGATAAAAACCTAAACAGATCTCACAAATTTACGGAAAATTAAACATATAAACCCTAACGAAAAGTATGTAAGAGATAAAACCGTACTTAGCATCGGTTTTTGTTCCAGCACCGGTTGATTTGCCTCCTTTCATGATTTAATCCTGCAAAATTGAACAGAAAACAGCGAGTTAGGGCAAAATTGAGGACAAAATTGGCGTAAGAAGGCGAAATTAGATCGGAATTTTGATGAAAAAGGGGGAAACATACGCAGTTAGAGAGAGATTTAGGGTTTGAATCGTTTATGGAGATGAGAAATGAGGTTTGAAGTGGTTTTATAAGGCTATAACCCTTGGTGGGAAATGGGAATATTATTTGGGCGGGAGATTTTTTTTGTTACAAAAGGGCTTGTGAATTGTTATCATGTCTTGTTCATGAGCTTGGGCCCATTTTTTTGTATGTATATATTCGTTTTACTTTTATGGTGAAATGGGACTACGAGGGGTTTTCATGTTTTGACTATTTGGTGTTTCGTGTTGCTTAACACAATGTATACTTGTATAGTGGGGTCGTGTTATGAGTCATGTCAGTAGTTTAAGGGACGTTAAATATCATGTCGTGGGCGTCATGAACACTCTCTTGTGAGTGTGGTAAGGTTACTCGGGTCACTTAGAATTTTTTTAAGCGGGTAGTGGCTATACGGTTGCCAGTCTGTCGGGTAGGGAGTTGGGTAAGCAAAAGCCGATGAGCATTGTTGATGTTAGGTTTTTTTTTTTTTTTTTTTTTGCAAAATTAAGCACAATGATTTGTTGATTTTGGGGGTTTATGGATTTTTGGTGGTGGGATTAAACATTTAAACACAAGGCTTTGATGTTTTGGGGGAAAATTGTTTTTGGGTGGTGGAAATAAACATAGGTTGGTAATGAAGAAGATGGTATTTTTGTTCTTCCCTTGCATTTTTATCACCATCTTCTATAATAATAATAATAATGACAAATTTATTTTTATTAAGTCATATGTTTTATGTTTTTTAAATTAAAGTTATTAATTTATTTTTAGGGTGGAGATACAATAGGAAGTTTATTTGGCTAGGAAGGCTAGGAAGTGATCTTGACCATCCATTAAGTTAATCAAGGGCTAAGATTAAATCAGGGAAATTGAAAGGAAGAAAAGAGGCGCGTGAGTTTGTTCAAGGGCATTCTAGTCAATCCAAGCCAATAGTTTTTCTCTCCTCCAATTCCCCCCCCCCATTTTTTAAACGTTAATAACTCTTTCATACGACATTATTTTTTTATAAAAATTGCACCAAAAAACGAGCGTTTTTTTATCTTTAAAACGAGTATACTATTGCTATATTTAAAAAAAAATTAACCCAGTTGTGTAAAACGCAATAGAAAAACCCCCAGTTACGTAAAACGCAATGAAAAAAAAACCTAAAAAATGACATTTTTCTAAAACGCAATGCACCAAAAACACAAAGAAATGACTTATTTGTAAAACGCAATGGCCAGAAAACACAAAGAAATGTCTTATTTCTAAAACGCAATGGACTGAAAACACATAAAAAAGTGTTTTACCTAAAACGCAATGCACAAAAAACACAAAGAAATGTTTTATTTGTAAAACGCAATGGCCAGAAAACACTTAAAAATGTCTTATTTCTAAAACGCAATGACCTAAAAAAACAAAAGAAAGTGTTCTCTGTAAAACGCAATGGACTGAAAACACCTAAAAATGTGTTTTACCTAAAACGCAATGATTAAAAACACTTCAAAAATGTGTTTGACCTAAAACGCAATCACTAAAGATACTTAAAAATGTGTTTTTTCTAAAACGCAATAGCCAGAAAACACATAAAACTCTCTTATTTCTAAAACGCAATGGACACATAAAACTGTTTGTGAACTGTTTGTGAATTGTCTGTGAACTGTCTGAATTGTCTACGAATTACTGTCTTCGAAATGAGCCAATTTCTGGAAAATTAATTTTTCTGATGCGTTTTTAGTACAGCAATTTAATCGAACCCAGCCAGGGGCTCTGCCCCTTGGACCCCGCCAGGGGCTGCCGCCCCTGGGACCCCGCTACCAGGGGCTGCCGCCCCCGGACCCCCGCCAAAATCGTAAAACGCAATGACTAAATAAAAACCCAGATCGTGAAAATGAAATTAAAGAATTTCTTACATGGATCGAAGCCGGTTTCTTCATCAATTGACGAAATTTGAAATGATAGAAACACTTATCAGCGATTGAATCGAACAAATCGAGTGATTATCTTCAAAATCACCAGAAAAAACGAGATTTTGAATGAAATTAAACTGGGTTTTTTTCGAAAAAAGCTGAAGAACACGTTGATCGGGTGGTTGAATCATTGATTGATGGCGAAAATCACACTATAATGTAGTGATTATTGAGATAGTAAGTGAAGAAAAGGTTGGAGATGGTGGGTTTTGAAGTAACTGGGGAGAAGAAGGAAGATGAAATGATGAGATTGACTAAAATACCCTTTCTCTTTATTTTAAAATTTGCCACATGTCATAATCCTATGGCTTCCTATCCTTCCTAGCCAAAATTAACTTCCTATTTGATCTTTTCCCTTTATTTTTAAACAAAAAGAAGATGGTTGTTTAGGGTAGTTGATGCTTGGTGACGTGGTGGCCGATGGGTAATGATTGGAGGATGTTAGGGTAGGAATGACAAGTGGCCGTTCCTCTTAATGAGCGCAAGAGGGAGGTTCAAAAGTTTACGTGTGGAGTGTGGACCTCATTAATTAGCCAATGAAAAGCCTCTGTTTAGAGGGGCGCCATTTTCACTACACTTTGTCTAATAGATTTGTAAAATCTATATGTGTTTTGGTTACAAGTGTTCAATATAGGAGTTGAAACTCAAAACCTATCTAAATGAAACCTTTCAATATCATATGGAGTTATATATTTGGTTTCGGTTTTACACCCAATAGAAAAATGTAAAAAATTTCGGTTCTAGGAAACTCAATTAAGTTAAAACCGATGAACTTGAAATTACGTTTCACTACACACTCAATTTCTTGAAATCAAAACTAAGGAGCCTAAATTACATTTTCAAACTTTTGGATCTCAGTTAAAAGATTTTCAAACTGAAAAAACCAAAACTCAAACCATAAAATTCCCTAGTTTTGATTAAAACAAAATATAAGGACTTCATTTTGACAAGTCTATGTATGTACTTGTTATCTCATAATTTCAAATCGTAGAAACAAGTCTATGTGTGTACTTGTTATCTCATAATATGGAGTGTGGTTCTTTCCCCTCAAGTAAACATCAGCGTCATATCACCCTCCTCTTTTACCTTATCATCCTCCTAAAAACATAGGGTGTGGTTCTTCCTTCTTCCTTATTCTCCTTCCATTTTTTTATTTTTATTTTTTAATACCAAATTTCTTAAAAAAAATAAAAAGTTTTCATTAATTAAAAATAAAATTACATAACCTAAAAAATAAAAACATAATTTAAAAAAAAAAAACTAAAGCCCACTTCCACTTCCTCCTAACAATTTCTTTACGATTTTGTCTTTAATCTTTGAGAGCACCGCACGGTCTCTTTCGAGTACACTTTCGATGTCAGTTCTCATTAGTCGGAAGTCTTCGGCTTCTTGATTTTGTATATCAAATTCGAGTCGCCTCCTATCAAACTCAAGTCTCTCCATTTCCCTCGTCGTGGCTTCTTCCGTTTCCTTCTCATTCTTTTTATACCTATAACACCCCGTGTTTCGAAAGTCAAAGTCAATGTCAAGATTGAAGTCAAAGGAAGACAAGAATTGCTAATTGCGATCTGTCACTCCTTGCTCAACTCCTGTTTTGACTTCTTTGACTCGTAGATAGTCTATTTATGTTATCGCGTTAGTTATATTATGTGGAGTACTTGTTAATAATCGAGGTTTAATCGCATGTTTAATCGATTTATCGTTTATCGCTATCGCATTCGCAACTCGAATTATGTGTGTTGGATATTGTTTTACGTGTGTGTGTTATTTATGTGTTACCTGTGCATGTTATGTTTATGTTGAGGTGTTAATCGCAACCGCAAATCTATCGCATCGCAATCGAATCGAAACGCTAAACGCAAGTTAATTATGATGATTGTATGTTAGATATAGCGAGCGATGGATAGGTTATTTATTTTTTAATACTAGTGCATCGCAACCTCGCTCGAATCGCATCGCAAAGCTCTACACTCGAATCGAAACGACGAAACTCATCGCGCCAAACACTCGGGTCGAGTGGCCAACCGATAGGGCGGCCATCCGATCAGATTGCCATCCGATCGGGTTGCCATCCGATCGAGTTGCCACCTGATCGGACTGCCACCCGATCGACCAGCCATTCTCCCCACTTTCCTTTTATGGAAACCCTATAAATACCCTCATATGTCACATCACCTGATGTTGACAGCTCTCTCTCTCTCTCTGCTCAACTCGCTCCAACCCACTTTTCTTCCCATTTCTCCCGATTCTTGTAAGTTTTCAACCTAAATCTTGTACTTTCTTGATCTACACGCACTCCTACACCTTTCTATCTTTTGAATCTTAACTTTTAACCATGAAATCACCAGATTTGAGGTGTTTTAGGGTGATGTCATCATGGAGTTCTTATGAACTTCAATGTTTGGCTTCATATGACCAAGAACAAATCAGATCTGAAGGATTTCCACAACATTCATCAATGATTTCACTTAGATCTACACGAATTCATGGATAAAAGGATTGGGAGAAGGTTTTCCAGCTTTCTTTCAACTTTTTTACACTCAATGAACTCAAACCCGATGGAATCGGAGCTTGTCCTGATCTTCTACCCATTCTTGGTGATGTATTGGTTCCAGATCCGAAATCATTCCAAGAGGTATTGACTTCAGGTTTGAACATGAACTACCGACTCGAACCGTGAACCGGTCGGACTAGGGTGATTCCTGTTCGGTCAGGTCACTTGGGCCGAGATAGGTTTCTGTTGTTCAAGCATGTTATCGAAATGCCTCGTTCAAACACTATAAAACTTCAAACGAATCAAGTGACAAGACGAACGGATCGTCGGGACGGATTGCCGTCCGATCGGGTTGCACTTGGATTCCATACTTGAATTATTTTTCAAACTATTCAAGGATCTGAACGTTGAAACGAATTACCACCCGATCGGATTGCCATCCGATCGAGTGACCGTCCGATCGTGTGACGTTTAGGACTTGGATACTTAAACAACTTTCAACATGTTCAATATGTACGGATTGCCACCCAATCGGATAGCCATCCGATCGAGTGACCGTCCTGCTGTGAACTTTTTCTCAATCTGAGAAGCCTCGCCAATCGGATTGCTGCCCGATCGAACGGCCGTTCGATCGACCGACCTGAAAGGTAGAGATACTTCTCTATTTTCAAAATGCTACAACGAAAACTTCAAAGGCAAACCATCATACACAAACACATCCTCACCAAACGAGGTGATAATCCAATCGAATGGCCATTCGATTTGATGACCATCCGAACGGATTGCCACCCGATCGACTGGCCATCCGATCGGATTGCCATCCGGTCGGATTACCATCCGATCCATGGCACACTTGTATCGTTTCACGCGCCTCTTATCGTTTATGATATCGTTCTGATCAGGTTAATTCCGCTCTAAGCGCTCCCTTCAATCCATCATCGCTGTGAGCATACTCGAACCCTTTTAGCTTTACTCACTTTTGGGTGTTACATACGTTACTTATTCTAAATCACATCAAACACACTACGTAATACTTTAAACGCTAACCACTACTGCATGTTATACGTGACTTAATGAATGCTTGTTTGTTATGTTTACACATGGATTGTTGTCTACCTGCCTTAGCAACGATAGTACTATAGTTTGGACTCAGTACCTGTTCACTCAAGGGTTGTTAAGGACAATTAATTACATGGCTCACAGTGGTGAGTGTGTATTACGAACTGCCTTGCGCAGTCAACCCGCAGTCATTGGTATTGATAGGATCATGTCGATAACTTACGTGCTTCATGTCACACTGTGTACGTGTTGGTTATGCGTAAACGATTTCGAACTCTATTATATCTATTAAACTTGTATGCTCACATTTACACTATGTGTATTGACTTTTAGTTTAACGTATGTGGCAGGTGCTTAAGATGGTAGAATGCCTGACTTGCTGTGAAATCGAGGCTAGGAAAGGTCTAGAAACCAATAAACAAATTGTCAGTAATTAAATTCTGAGTTGTCGAAACAGAACAATTTGTCTTGACTTCGCCTGTAATAATTATGTTACTTTTTATGTCATTGTATGGGACGTGATGCTTTAAATAATTGGTAATCATAGTTGTTATGGAAACTTCTAGACAATCTGTTTCGCTCAGTGCCACGCCCCAATGTTTCCGCCATCGGTTGGGGTGTGACAATACCTATCCTCTTGTACTCCCATAAAATGGTTGAATTTTTGTAGAACTGTATCAAGTTTAGACGCATCACTCGAACTCGTTCCCTTTGAACCCGAAGCCTTCTGAGAGACTACTTTTTTAGCATGATCCCTTCCAGTTGGCCGCTCTGGTTCAGGAGTTGGAGCTTCATTTTCAAACTCGGGATAATCAATTATATTGATAGCACAACGTGCATCCGAACCACTCGTACTATAATTCCCCGACGCACTTGTTTTAGATCTTTTCGCTTCTGAAACCTCATTAGCTACCACTAGGGCTGTAAACGAACCGAACGTTCTGCGGGAAGTTCGTTTATGTTAGTTCGTTTAATAAACGAACGAACGGACATGAACAAGAAATTTGGTTCGATAAGTTAAATGAACGAATATGAACAGATGTCTCGTTCGTTCAATTCTGTTCGTGAACGTTCGGTAAGGTGTTCGTGAACGTGTTCGTAAACATTCGTTCATTTGCGTCCGTTTATGTTCATTTGTTTGTGTTTTAATTAAAGATTTCGTACTTTCATATATTTTATCTATACTTTTTATATTGTTAAATTTTTATCTATTTATTTATTTATTACTCTAACAATTAAATTAGGAAACCCTATGCCACCTTGTTTATGCACCATTCTTCTTTCCTTTCTCATTATTTACATCGACAAATATTATCGACCTCTGTTCCACATTAAGGGATTCAAGTTCCAATGCTACTCTTTGGGCCATCCACCATTATCCTTCGACATGTTAGCCAAATTTATTTATGTTCGTTTGTGTTCGTGAACCGTTCGTGAACACACTCATTTCCTTAATGAACGAACACGAACATAAAATCTCGTTCGGTAAGTATTCATGAACCGTTCGTGAACACATTTATTTCCTTAACGAACGAACACGAACAATGCATTGTTCGTGTTCGTTCGGTTCGTTTACAACCCTGGCAACCACCTTCCACTTCTCACATTTTCTCAATATTTCATACGGCCTCATGTAATTCGACGACCCGTGTTTCGTGGTGTATCTCTCAATAGCCAACGACAAAATAGTTGCATCATCTTCACCACTTTTACGATTGTTCCATGCATGTTGATATATACCCGCAAACAAACCAATTTTTCCGTTCAATCTCACTAAATTTTGAACTAACGGAATGGACAAATCGATATGGGTCATGTTGCATCATTTTTAAAAATTCTTTACAAACTTGGCTATAAAAGCCTTCACGTTTTCGGTTCTTGGTTACAAATTAAAAATATAATAATTTTTTAGAAATAGAATATAAATATTAATACTTTATTTAAATATAAAATTAAAAAATATACCTAAAAACGGATCGCTAGAAGCTTTAACTCCATCGGTGGCGTGTTGTATACGAATGGGGGTTGGGTCGAGGAAGTAGCGGGTGTGTTGGGAAAGCATAGGAGCGGGCTTGGTCGGCTTCGATCCATGATTTTTTTGGATGTTAAAAATGGATTTGAGATTGGTTAAGGATATTGAAAATGGAATGAGATCTTTAAAGATGAAAATGTGGTATAAATCGGTTTTTATTATTATTATTATTATTATTATTTTTGAAAAGTGACTTTCAACGGTCATAAATTCTAGGTCGGGGTGGACGAGAGAAATTTCCCAATTGTACCGAAGGTGGGACCCGGACGCGTGGGGGGGGGGGGGGGGGACTGTTGGGGTCCCCCTCCCCTCCACATCTGCACCGTGTTTCTTGTCCCGATACCACACTAGAGAGTCTAATGTCAAATCGTAGAAAAAAAGGTATGTTATAGTCACCGTAGATAGGTTTCTCATTTCTTAATTTCTTTAATTTGATTTCCTCTTATGATTTTTTTTTTCCATCCTACATCAAAAACTGAACCAAAACAAATTTTTGTATGAATAAACCAAACAGATAAATTTGAATTCGATATTATACCAAATTCCACCATTTCCATATTGAACAATTCTTATTTCACATAAGTGAGTTTTAGTTCGATATTCACAAATAATTATATTTCAAGAAGATTTGGTAGTTCATCTCATTTCAATATTTGCTTCTTGTCCATTTACTACGCCATTTTTCAATAAATTCATATTTGGACATTAATTACATATTAGATAATTAAATATCACATGAAATTTTTTTGGGTGACACTCTTTTAGACTATGGGGTATGGGACGGGGTTGGGGCGTGGGTTGGGTACAAACGCCCACGTCACCACCCCGGGTGGGCTTGGGTTTGGGCATGGCCATTTGGGCGGGGGTTTCAGCCCGGGCGTTGGGCGGGGCTACCCACATGACATGGCGGAACCTCATTGGCCAAGAGCACTAGCCATTTGAAATTGGTTTTTTTTCCACGCCACCCAACCCACGCCCCACCATACACCTTTGAAATTGGCTTTTGGTCTTGGGTGCCCCATAATCCACGTGTCGCACCATGCCCCCAACCCATGCCCCACCATACCCGCCCGTCTTAAGTTATAACAATATCAGTAGTGATAATAGTGGCATTCTCATTCTCATAATAGTATAAAATGAAATATTTAAGTATTGCACACTTCTCTTGAATCATTCTTATTTTGTTGAATTTACATATCCCGCGTAGAGGTAATAATGGGAACGAAAATCCTTTTTTTCAACCACACATAGGATTCAATTCCATTTTTATGAAGTCTAATAAAATCATACTATCAAAACACCTTTCTAATAAAATCATACTATCAAAACATCTTTTTAAAGCACGTGTTGATGAACCGATCATAACAATTTCAAAAATCACGATAGCTAAAACTATATACATGTAATAGAATTAGAACCAGTGGCGAAGTTTGAGATTTTTGACCGCAGGACGGAAGTCACCGGACATAAAAGTTTCTATAAAACTGGGGGTCGAAAACGTATATACCAAAAATTCTATTTGGTTAGTTAAAGTAAATAGTAATAGTAATATGCTATTTGGTTGGTTAAAATAAATGGTAGTTTAGTTTGTATAGTCTACAACTAGTTATTTGTTAATATGCAAACTTTATAAATATGATTGATGATGGGGAAAATTTCACAGAATAGTAACCAAGTTTTAAAAGTGTTCTAATTAGGTCACTGGTGTCGTTTTTGTGTCAATTAGATAACTTAACCTTCAAATCGAGCCATGTACTTTTTTCCATGTGTCAAGAAAAAAATGGAGCATAAGATGCTGGGGTCGAATTATTTTAATATATAAAATTATATTTATTAAAAATAAAAACCATTTAATTACATTAAAAAATAAAAAATAAAAACAAGTTACAATCCACGTCATCACTCGACGTTAGCATCAAATAAAAAAGAAAAAAGAAACAAAAATCCACATCACTACGGTTACCTATGAAATGGATGAAAAAACCCTTAATTTTAATAAATAATGAATGTTGAGTGACCTTATTGGAACGCTTTTGAAACTTGAGTAACCTAATTGGAACACTTTTAAAACTTGGTTAGTATTCTACAAACTTACCCCAAAATTCTCTCATTCCTCACATTTATTGCTTTCAATCTTTTGATGTTATCAAAGTTACGCTCGATCCAAATGCAAAGCGTACTTTATTCCGTTTGTTTGTTGATCCAAGAAATACAATTTCAGAAGTATGTCTTCAATTAAGTTGCTCTCAAATCAATTTACTTGATACAGTTATGGGATATAAACACTAGTGTTGTTCAAATACCATAGCCTCAAAACTCAAAACTCGTTCGAAAAAAAACACGTTTGAAACAAACTCGTATAAATTTCGAGTTAATGTGAGCTCGCTTCGTCGTTCGCCGTCAACAGTCTCAACTTCAAAAATAATAACATATTTGTCTCCAATTGACTCTAACTAACAAAACCCTAACGTCGTTAGTCGTCGGTTGCCGAAAAAACGTTTTTGGACGGAAAACTCAACATTTTCGTCCCAGACATCTATGTAACCTTAAATCGGAGAGGTCGCAGAAAAACAACCTTTTGGCCGGAAAACTCAGCATTTTCGACCTAAACCTCTTTGTAACCTTAGATCGAATCTTTATTAATATTTCCTAGTAAAAGCCTCAATTATTGAGGTCGCTGGAAAAACCCTACATTTTCGTCCCAAACCTCTTTATAACTTTAGATCCGACCTCTAGTAACCTTTTTCCGGCCAAAACACGTTTTTCCGGTGACCGTCGACTAACAGCGTCAGGGTTCCGTTAGTCAGGATTCATTGGAGGTCAATATGTTAATAGTTGAGACTATCAGTGGTTATTTTGAAGTTGTTACTGTTGGCGACCAACGGCAAATAGTTTAGATTATTAAAATCCAATACTCCTATTTTTTATAAACGCCCCCATGAGCCATGAGCTGGAGTGAATTGTATCCGGGCTCGAGTTTTCAACTCGATTGACTATTCCCAGTTGATCCGAGCTACACTGTTTATTTTCGAGCTTGCGCTTGAGCCCAAGCTAAGCTTAACTCGAAACAGCTCGCGATCAACCCCAATAAAACAAAACTTTTGTTGATTGTGTTATTAAATGGAGGTTTACACCGTATCCTATAATGACAAGAACTCTCATTTTTTTTTTTTTTTTTTTTTGAACAGCAAGAACTTTATATGAAAAAAGGGGGGAACCAGCGATGAGCTGGAAAGGAACAACAAAACAGAAAAAACACAAGGCCAAAGCAGGCCAAAAACAGAAAAAAGCTACAACATTAATCTAAACTGGATAAAGGGTCACAGATCCAAACATCCCAGCAGCAAACCAACCTCTTGCTCCTATTTTTCAACCAACTATAAAGAGTGGAGACCACATCTTCCATAACAACGCTCGCCGATCTGATAATGCCTTTGAAAATACGATCATTCCTGTCTTTCCAGAGGCCCCACAAAGCCGCATACGCAATCCCGGTAATAAGTTTTTTCTTCACTCCAGAATCCTCCAAAAAGATCAGATTACACAGCTGCTCCAAGCTAGCCAAGCCAGTGAAATCCCACTTAGCCCAAACCGAAATCAGTCTCCAAACATCCCTGGCACGATCGCATTCTACAAACAAGTGATCGACTGACTCGACGACCCCACTGCACTGAACACAATCAGAAGAGGGGAGAACAACGCCTCTTTTCGCCAAATTCCATGCCACCGGGATCCTATTCTGAACTGCCCTCCAAACAAAACAGTTGACCTTGATCGGCACCCAAGAAAGCCACTCACACACGAAACCCCCGACCCCGAACTCGGCTATCTCCAAACACTTTCTAACCGCTTTGACAGAGAAGGTCTCCGACTCCCCTACTTTCCATATCCATTTATCCACTCCCGGCTCGAAAGGAAAAGAAGATACCATACCGACTAAGTCTTCCAGGTCTCTAGATTCATCCGTCGACAGGTTCCTCTTCTTCCATTGCCAGTTCACCAATAAAACGCCAGTGGGATCTCTGGAAATTCTGTCCGAGATAAGACACTTTTTAATCGATTCCATCTCATAAAGAGATGGAAACAGATTGCAGAAAGGCACCTTACCGAACCAAGCATCAAGCCAAAAACGTGTATTGCCACCCTGGCCCACAGATCTGACCCAAAGGTCCTTAACACTTAACCCCAAATCCAACATATCCTTCTCTGCCTTTATAATATGAGCCCACGGCCCGATCCCGGTTCTATTTGCCCTCAGCGAATCATGATGATTGTTGCACTTGTGGATAGCCATTATACATCTGACCCATAACGCCTCAGATTCTGTCCTCCACCTCCACCACCACTTGGATAAAAGAGCTAAATTCTGAAGCTTTAGACACCCCACCCCCAAACCACCAGAAGATTTAGGCTTAACGATTCTCCTCCAAGCAACCCAGTTGGTTTTATATGTATCAAGCCCCCCGCCCCACAGAAAACGTCTTCTGATTTTTTCCATCGCTTCTAGCACCATTTTAGGAGCTTTAAACATGGACAAGAAGTAAATGGGTAGAGACCCGAGGACCGCCTTTATCAACGTAAGCCTCCCCCCGAAAGAGAGACAAGAGGCTTTCCACGAGTTGAGTCTATATCGAAGTCTATCGATAACCGGGTTCCAATTTACCGATTTACCCATGTTAGCCGAAACAGGGAGGCCAAGGAACCTGAACGGAAGGGTCTCCGGCTCACACTTGAGGATAGACGCCATATTGATGACCTCCAATCTCCCGACACCAATCCCAAACACCTTACTTTTTGAGAAATTCACTTTAAGACCCGACGCGAGATGAAAACATCTAAGAATTCTAGCTAAGCTCAAAACATTCGCCGTGTCCCATTCGCCTATGAACATGGCATCATCCGCATAAAGCACATGCGAAAGCATAGGCCCATGATTCGGGAGCGAGATACCTTTGAAGATATTATTCGCTACGGCCGTATGTAACATTGCGTTTAATCCTTCCATAGCTATGAGAAAAAGATAAGGCGAAAGCGGATCGCCTTGTTTAACACCCTTCTCAAATCTAAACTCGCTAGTCGGAGACCCATTAACGAGAACAGATGCCTTGCCGGAGCTTAAGATACTCGACACCCATAATCTCCATTTCTCCCCAAACCCCATAGCAAACAACACCTCCTCAATGTACCTCCAATTGACCGAGTCGAAAGCTTTGTCGAAGTCGACCTTAAAGAGCATGCATTTTTTCTTAGTCGACTTCACCCATGATAAAGTTTCATTAATAACCATATGCCCATCCAAAATGTTTCTCCCTTCTAGATAAGCTGATTGCTCTGGGCCAATAATCTTGCCAATAACCCTCTTCAATCTCAATGCTAGGAGTTTGGAAACTACTTTGGATAAACATCCGATAAGATTGATGGGCCTATAATCTATTAGGTTCAGCGGGTCCTTTATCTTAGGAATGAGGGTAATAAAAGAGGAATTGCAACCGTTAGAAAGCAAGCCATTACACTCAAAATCCTTAACGAAATCAACAAAATCCTTTTGAACAATATTCCAAAAGGATTTGATGAATTTGAATGTAAAGCCGTCTGGCCCTGGGGCTTTGTCATTGCCGCAGGCCCAGACCGCTTGTTTAACCTCCTCCGCGCTGAAGGGAGCGTCCAACTCATCTCTATCTGAAACTGAAATACGAGGCAGATTCAAACCCGCAATCTTAGGCCTTAAGACAACTCCTTCCTCAAACTTAGCCGAAAAAAACGACCGCACCTCTTCTTTGATACAAATTGGGATTGGTGTCGCCATGTTACCTTTAACCATGCCGTGAAAAAACTTAGTATTTTCATCACCTTCCACTTCCCATTTGACCCGGGCTTTTTGAATAAGATCCATCCTTTTGATCGCCTCCAATTCAACAATTTTCTTTTTGGAATTAATCCTTTCCCGCCTTTCATATTCTGAAAGAGCACAAACCTCAGCTTTCAGCTCCAGCCCATTGATAACATCAACTAGCTCTTTTTTCTCAGAATCAAGATTAGCCACACGATCCTTATGCCACCGCTTGATATCATCCTTGAGCCGCTTAAGTTTCCTCATAAGAACCACTTCCATAGGCGCCAAAGGAACGTCTCTAGCCCAAGATAACTCGACCACCTGTTTTAGATCATCACAAAGCAGCCATGAGTTGAAAAATTTGAATGGGATAGGTCCAAACCTAAGCTCTTTGCCTTCAAAAAATAGCGGGCAGTGATCAGATAAATGACGTGGGAGGGCCATGACATTGGCAAAAGTCCAAGTATCCATGAATCTTTTGCACACCAAAATTCTATCGATCTTGCTAAGCCTTTTACCGTCGTCGCTCATCCAAGTGAATCGCCTTCCACCCATGTTGTATTCAACTAACCCCGCCAACGAAATAAAGTTATTGAATTCCACCATGTTTGACTCGATACCAGAAACCGGGAAACGATCTTCCTTACATCTAGTTTCGTTGAAATCCCCAAGAAGGACCCAAAGGCCCCCCCTACCCGACATAATGCCCATCAGATCCGACCACAGTTGCTTCCTTTCGGTAGCACAGTTGCTGGCATAAACATTCACAAAATTAACGACATTATCTGACCCTTTCCATTTCCCAGAAACAACAATAAAATTGGTATGAAGCACTTCACCCAGTTTCACGAATATATCTGGATCCCACAAGCAGAAAAGGCCACCCGATCTACCTAAAGCTCCCACAGCTACCGAATCGAACTTATCAGACCCCCAAATCCTCCTCAAAGGAATATCCGTGATGTTTGAAAGTTGTGATTCCTGACCGCAAAACATCTGAACATTTTTGGATCTAATGAGACCACCCACCCAATCAATTTTATCCACTCCCCTACCCCCAATGCCCCGACAGTTGAGAGACATAAAATTCATCTACACTTAGCAACACCCCCTTCCCCCCTGATAATAGACCTCAATTCCCCAATCGTCCCTGACATGTCCAGCCCTAAACCGGATCCAACCGCCGCCGTTTTGACGGCTTCATCAGATCCAAGACTCCCAGAAAAGCTGACCGATGAGCCCCCTTGCCTCTCTACTCCCGAACCCCGTGAACGCTTATTATCTAGAGAGAGAGCCCTAGCCTTCTTTTGCAAAACTCCCCTCATGATGTCCCTCCCCCTCATAGAAGCGAACCTACAAACACCCTCACTGCATGTCCTTCTGGGCTTCTGAAGCCCCTGCACATTTTGGGACAAAGATAAGGTGGGCTCCTTATTTAAGTCAAGCCCCACCTTACCCCTAGGAGAACCCAACTTAGTTGGCACAGAAGATGAAGAGTTAAGATCCTCATGCGTATCTTCACCCAAGAAAAACTGCCTAGGGAAACAACTCCCATGATACCTCTGAACAAGTGGACTCTTCGAGTTACCGGTAGACCCCTCAGGCAAAATAACCCCCACGTCCGGGTTTACAGCCTCGTTCCGGTCACTATCGCCTAAAGAAGAAACAACCTGCTCCGTTTCCGACACATGTGACAAATTACGAGCTTCCCCATCCTCTAAATCATCCTCCGACTCGCCGAGAAACTCGGAGCTAATCTGGTCCTCGTCATCATCTGAAATGGAAGCCGATTCATGAAAAACTGGCCTCCATTCCTCCTGCTCCTCCACTAACCAAACCGTGAAGTTATGGCTGCCACAAACGATCTCAAACTTACAATCTATGGTATCAAAGTGATTTACCAGGATGCACACCCTAGCATGAGAAATGTTAACGTCTTCTTCAGAACAATCATATGGCCACAGAGCCCGTCCTACTTTCTCACAAATGGCGGAGAATACCTCTGAACTTCTACACTGGAGTGGTACCCCAAAAATTTTCACCCAAGCAATCCGGTGGGATACAGCAAACGTATCGTCCCACCACCTTATCCAAGCAAACCATTTGGACCAGCTATCCACGTATTCTGACAGAAAATTCTCCCCCGCCTCCCTATTTTTAAACTGAAGCAAAACGTTCAGACCACCGAGATATCTAGTTTTACACTCAAAGACCCCATCCAGTTTCATAAGAGTGAGAAGGTCAGACATAACCTCGATATCCTTTACTTCCGCTACCAGTGAAAAATCCAACCAAGCCTGGTAGGCTGGAACCACCTGCTCTGGAATGGTGATCCTATTCGTCGAGAGTGACTCCCCCTTCTCGACACAATGAGACCCACCAATGATATCCGCAAAGGAAATAGAACCCACCAAAGGATTGGGTTCCAACCGGATATGATGCTGACCGCCTCCACCCTTTAGTTCCTTAGCCGAAGGATGAGGACGAAGAGGTTTCTCCTCATACTTGGAAATATTAGCTTCCAATCTCAGCCCTTTGAGCAAGATTCCGTTGAGACTCACCTCCATAGCTCCTGGATCTAAAACGTTGAAGAACCTCGCAAATCCAAAGCACCTACCTTGACTGTTCCTCTTCTTAGGCAAAAAGACATCTGCTATCTCACCATAGTCCTTGAGAACCATCCAAAGATTCTTCGCAATCCACCCTTCTGGAAAGTTCGTGATGTAGAAAGTAGTCGACATTCTCCTAATGGCAGCCCAGTCTTGAAAATTGCCTCTCCCCTGATCTCCTCCTTGTTGACGGTGACTCCCCATTAGGGCTTTTTTTTTTACAAGAACTCTCATACATGATACAACTTTGACTTATGTGTTTTTCTTTTGATTTGGCTCGTTACGTCTTCAAGAACTTCACTTTGCACACAAACAATTAACTAAAAACTCAAGGTTTAACATGAATGATGCCAGCAAACAGTTTATAGTAAGAATCTCAACAAACATGTATGAGTGATGATGCCATGTAACACCCTTGATTTTATGACTCGGTAAAAAAGTTTCATTGAAAAACTATGTCACAAACATTTTCTAAATATTAAATATCCCCCTTTTCTTACCTCACACAACGGTCAAAACCCTCAAACCCACACAGCCACGTCTCTTGGCCAACGATTCAGGCGTGCCGGGACCCTTGGGGCGTTGTTGACGGGCCTCGACGGGCCATCACATTCCAAGAACGCACCCCACACCCACTAGCCTTAAATCTCATGGGTAGCATAACTACCTATCAATTTGCTGAGCATAATAGCTTAAGTCCATAGGCATCTATGAGGACATGCAATAATAACATAGTGACAAGTTTAACAAAACGTATTGCGTGCTATTACATAGTGACGACGGGCCAATGGGTTGCCCCATTTATCCGTCTTGGGCTATTATCACGTGGGCCCAACAAATGAAAGCCCAAATGCTGATACTTGCCCATTAAGGGACTTTCTCATAAAACGGGCGGGAAAAGATATATTTCACAAAGGAGAGGAAGCATTAAATGCATGATAAGAATAGGATCTCCGGCTGGCACTGTACTACCAAGCCGAGATCATTAAATGAGGATACAATCCTGCCGTTGTGGCTCAGACACGTGTCTGAGTTCCCCAAAGACCGATAGAATCCGTTGGATCATCTCGGTATGATCCAATTGAAGAGATAAGGGCTTCCGGCTATATAAGGAAGGTAAAAAGATGATCTTAAGGGCAAGTCCGAGGTATCTCACTTAATGCTTCATTCTCTCATTTACTCCATAATACTCACACAATAAATACACTTACATACACTTGATTCACACCACAGAGGAACATTCCGGTGATCATATTCATCGGGATAGGCTTCTCATACTTTCCGGCAAGTTTACTTACTCTCACGCCGGAGCTTGGTCACGGATCCCCCCTCCGGGGCCCTCCGTGATGAGACTAACGGTTTCCTTTTTTGTAGCAAACGGAGGCTGGGATATGTCAAACTGTATTGTGGTTGGTATGTACGTGTTCATTATTAGCTAGAGCTTGTAGGGGAGCCGGAGTCGTTGTGGGCACGGATTGTGGATGTTATGATAAACTCTTTTATGACATTTCAACTTAATACTTATGTTGGGTTTTTACATTATTGCTTCCGCTACACACTTGTTTATGTTTGGTTTTGAAAACACCTATCGTATTGATGAATGACATTTACTATTTACTTATATGTTCAATATGATTGGTGGCTTGATCCTGGTCATGTCACGCCTCCAAGCGGTGATACTCCGCGTGTGGATTTTTGGGGGTGTGACAGATTGGTATCAGAGCCATTGGTTATAGAGAACTTGGTTTTAATAAGGGAAAAACGTTTTTATTAAAACCAGACTATAACCTGTACAGTGTTCAACGATCCACAACGACGCCTCGCTCCACGTGCAAGACTCAACATTCTAGGTAATATGGTATATGTTTTATTGACTACTTGCTAGAATTACATAGAACTTTGCTCATGGTATGCTTAGATACACATAACCCCTATTGCTTGAGAATGCTTGTGTGCTTACTCTCTTCTGTCATCGCACTTTCGCGAACCTTTCTCACTCATGTTTCCTTTGATACGAAGATCATGAGTGGACGCGTTAACATGACTCGAGCCCAGTTGGCGGCTTTGATCACCGAACAAGTTACTGCAGCACTCGCAGCAGACCAGGCAGGAGGTATATCCTGCAGTCGCAACTTACTCTAGGATCCTTAGATCCTACTCCCGTAAACCAACACTTGTGCTTAATTATGTTTACTCTTACGCACACGATAGGCCAGCACGCTCAGCCACCCGTGTGCACATTCAAGACGTTCATGGACTGCCGACCCACTACTTTCAGCGGCACTGAAGGAGCTGTAGGTCTCCTCTACTGGTTTGAGAAGCTCGAATATATCTTCGAGATATGTGAATGCCCTGAGGCTCGTAGGGTGAAATATGCTACTGGTACTCTGGAAGGTGTAGCGCTCACGTGGTGGAACGCTCAGGTTCAAATGCTGGGGATAGTTGCTGCTAATGCCACCCCATGGAATGACTTCAAGGATTTGATCAAAGAAGAATACTGTAGCCGTGATGACATTCATAAGCTGGAGGTAGAGTTTTACAACTTAAAGATGACGGGGTCAGAAATCGAAGAATATACGAGAAGATCAAACGAGTTGGCTATTCTGTGTCCTACTATGGTAGACCCTCCCATCAAACGTATCGAGCTGTATCTCAAGGGTTTAGTGCCAGAGATTCAAAGTCATGTAACCTCAGCAAATCTTGGCACCATCCAGCAGATCATCAAGTTGGCTCATCGTCTCATGGATCAGGCGGTGGAGCAGAACAGGTTACCAAAGCGCATTAGTGCAACTACTTCTGATACTCCCAGCGACAACAAGCGCAAATGGGATGGAGTCTCAAGCAAGGGTTCAACATCAGCTCAGTCTCAGTCTCAGCAGCGAAAGACTGACGACTACAAGAGCCCTGGTCAGCAATCTTCTGGTAGTCAAGGGCAGAGTGGGTACAAGGGGAACCACCCCAAATGCAATCAATGTGGTTTCCATCATAGCGGACCATGTACTAAGGGCACTTGTCAGAGGTGTAACAAACCTGGCCATGCGGCCAAGGATTGCAGGAGTCTCTACCTTGCAAATCAGCGACGACAGAACCAGCAGCAGCAACAGGGTAACAACAAAGGATGCTTTCAGTGTGGTGCTGAAGACCATTTCAAAAGAGACTGCCCCCAGCTGAATCAGAATCAGAACAACAACAACCAAGGAAATGGGAACAACAATGGGGGTAACAACGACGGCAATGGTGCTAGGGGACGTGCCTTCGTGATCGGTCAGGGTGAGTTCCTACTTAACGACTTTTATGTTATTGTTTTATTTGATTCGGGTGCCAATACTAGTTACGTGTCTTTAAAAGTTAGTCAAATGCTTAATCGTACCCCAACACTTTTGAACACCAAGCACATAGTAGAACTAGCAAACGGTAAAAGTCTAGAGGCCACACACATAGTTTAGGGTTGCAATCTTGTTCTTGCTGATCAGACCTTTTCTATCGACCTCATTCCTATCGTTCTGTGGAATTTCGGGACGAAATTCCAAACCAACAGGGGGATGATGTGACACCCCAAGAAAAACCAGGAAACCACGCAACCTAACTAGCTTCCTCAGTGACTACGTGCTAAATTTCGGGACGAAATTTCTTTCAAGTTGGGGATGATGTGACAACCCGTAACTTCAAGGTACAAACCGTTTGTTTCGTTTTTTATAAATCAAATCTTGTGGTCATTTTATTTGATGAATTAACCAAATTCTCACCGTGTTGTACCGACCCGAACCATTTGAACCAAAACACTTGACTCGCGTGTCGATTCAACCCACTCGCATAGCTCGAAATCTTATGGGGCTCGAACCTTAGCGTGATCACTATTCATTTTATAATTAACTAATTAATTATTCATTTGTAGGCTTTGTAATTAACCTTAAATGACTATTAACTTAATTATATTTTTTTCCCAAAGCTGCAATTAACCTAATTATATATTATGATCAACAACAGCAACTACTACCACCTTTCTTTTTATCCATGAAATGCTAGTTATCGGCCCACACCCCAACCCCCCTTTTGTGTGTTTTGTTTTGGGCAGCAGCCCCAAACCCCCTTGGAGCCCAAGTTCTACCACCCCACCTCACCCCATACCTCGGCCCACACACATAAACTTCCACCGCCTTGCCATGTTCAGATTGTAAGTTGCGTGGATACATCATACATGTATATATATTCATAAGGGTCACCCTCATGCATAACACGCAAACCCTACGGCAATCGGCGGTAGCTTCCTTCACCATCACGCACATCACCTCTCGTCTCTCTCCCTCCCTCGGCAACCGGAGCACATCACCACTCCTTCGTCACCGATCGCCGGTAAGCCCCACACATCTCGTTACTTCGTTTTGCGAACGTGTTGTTTCGGTTTCGGTTCGATCCCGACTTTAGGCTTTCCAAGAAAGTAGACATATACATGAAGCTGTTGTTAGTTTTATGTGCATCGGTTCGATCTAGACTTTAGTTTTATGTGCATCGTGACATAATAAAGTTGATTTTAGGTATATATATATGCGCATGTGAACTGTTTTCAAAGTTTAGATGTGAACGATGTATGTGCTAGACTTATTACGAAAATTGTGAAGTAACGGTTACGTTATATGGTTAAGCATGTTCCTAGACTGGTTGTTTATAAGTGAGGAACACGTGACTGATTCGGACCGATTACGTAGGAACCTTGTGAATCGATAAGTGTGAATATGAAACCGATCTTTCTTGTAGTTTTTGTTTCGATCATAGCTGTGAAGATATGTATGTTATATATGCTATATATGTATGTAAGGATTGGCATGAATGTGATTGCATGAACGAGTATCGTTACGATTAACCGGCACTTGATGATTTGAGTATACATGTAAACGTAATCGTAGATTTCTGCACATGAATGATGATACATATATGTGTGTAGAAGATAGGTGATTTCACTTGCACATGTTGTCGATGAGCTACACGTGTACGACGTATAATTGGCTATGTGTATAAAAGCTCCAAGTCGACTCCGTTTTAAAGCCATAAAAACCAGTAATCGGATCCGTGTAACATGTGGTTATATGACTGTATAAGTGTCTATATGTATGAACAATAATTTCGGTTCGACTTCGGTTTAATAACTTGAACGCATACACGGAGTTATATTGAAAGCTTTAAAAGTTGAATGGTATGGGTAAGGTATACTTGTGTGTAACCATGATCTTATGTGCTAGCAAATACAATTGTGAATAAACTGGGGATTGCATTTGTTGGAGAATTCAATACGAAGATGATCCTGCCTTATATGCATAATATGTTGCATGACCTTGTTTTATATGACCTTGTTGCATGACCACTGTGTTGATGTTTATTTTGTTTGATATAACCGATGGGTAAATTGAGAGGGCATAATCTCCGTTTGATCTTAATAGAAACAATAGTGTCATATTATTGATTTGGATGTAAGTTTACTTTGTCGTTTGTGGCTCAATTCAAAAAGAGGAAATGATTTATGAAAGATTACCCTACAACTAGGAACGCACACACTTAAGAGTTGGGCCCCACCACCACTTCACGCACACTTTTGTTTGATTGATTCGCACAAAATGTTTTGGTTGCACTCTTTTAATGCTTGGCTGCACTACACTTTAACTCAATAGCATAGTTAAATTCGAATGTACAGTATAGTTGGTCATGTACATGCTTAATGGACTGCAATTGATGTTGGGCCATAAACACTTGTGGGCTAGTATTAAAAATAGGTCGCACACTCACTGTTTAATATTATTATTAGCATTGACTATTTTATACATGGATTAATTTTGGTTAAGGTGTAATTCCATGATTGATACGTGTACACTATATGAGGAATACGTGTTAGATATGTGTAGCTTATACGTGATTTCTTGTTTACCGTTCTAATAAATGATAACCATAATAGAACGTGATTGACCAACCCTGACCGTTAGCTATTTTAAGGGTTCAACCGAGCAATCAAAGGTGAGTTCACACTTTCCACAAGGCATGGGATTCCCAAGGGTTGGGAATGGGTAAAGGATTTAAACTGAAATTGCGTGATCTCCTGGTTTGGGACACGTACACACCCTCTTTATTGAAGGGTGACAACACGTGATAAGAATATAATCGGAATCTGCGTAATCTCCTGGTTTGGGAATTACGTACACACCCTCTTTATTGAAGGGTGACAACACGGATACTAGACCAAAACCTTCTATCATGAAGTCCCTCATTTTTATATCGACTTAATCGCCGGGCCAATGGCGAGCGGGTCATTAGTTAGATAGCGCTATTTAGGTTTGACAAGCCTCACACCGTGCCGCAGAGGACGGGCGTGAACTAATGGATCTGGGCACTAGTCAATGATGATAGACATTGACGTCAGGGCACCAACTTACTTTAGTCAGTGGTCGATATGGTAAACAGGTCTAGTGGTTAACATGGGGAAGCCCCCACCAACTATGGATATGTTTGGGAAACAGGGTAAACGGATTAACTTACAACTTACAAATGAACTCCTGGTTTTGAAACAACTTAATAATGAACACCAACTGTGAACTCGCTCAACTTTGTTGTTGACTCATTGTTACATGCCTTGCAGGTCGTTAGAGGTTTAGCTGGAGCTTGCAGGGGAGCCGGAGTCGTTGTGGGCACGGATTGTGGATGTTGTGATAAACTCTTTTATGACATTTCAACTTAATACTTATGTTGGGTTTTTACATTATTGCTTCCGCTGCGCACTTGTTTATGTTTGGTTTTGAAAACACCTATCGTATTGATGAATGACATTTACTATTTACTTATATGTTTAATATGATTGGTGGCTTGATCCTGGTCATGTCACGCCTCCAAGCGGTGATACTCCGCGTGTGGATTTTTGGGGGTGTGACGAGACTAACGGTTTCCTTTTTTGTACCACACCATCTTCGTAGTATTGCACGTTAATTGTCTAGATTGTTTGTTTACATGACTTATTTGTTCCGCAACTGTACACGTTGTAATATGTCAAACTGTATTGTGGTTGGTATGTTATATACGGTGGGTGTTAAGTGTGCTTTTATAATTACGTGATGGGCAATACCCATGTTGGGTGTAGATTGTAGTATACATGATATGTATATAGATGTATATATATATTGTATTGATATTTATGTTTGTATAACTAAGCATGGAATCCTTGGCTGAAAACACTCACTCACGAAATCATTCCCTAGCCGAAAACACTTCCAGATGAAAACACATGTGTGTTTTCGTCCACATGTGGTTAACGAAAACCAGATGGGCCTTGGCCCAGTAATGATCTATTATATGTTTTGAGTTCCAACTGTTACGTAGAGTTTTAATCCGCAAACCCTAGTTACCTCCTACCCTTCGACGGCAACCTTGTGTCTTTGAAGCTTCCTAGGACGATCAAGCTATTGTTTTGCCTATCACGGTCAGAGTTTAGCCCGTACATAATTCCTTGATTGATATCACTGTTAACTGTATAAATGAAATCATTGTTTGTGAATATTAAGTGATATGTAAATTCATGTTTGGATGATGTTAGCATGTGTAGCCAAATAAATAAACATCATATGGTCGGCCACTGTGCTTCAAATTGCATGAGATTTCATAGGATATACATGTAAAATGGCGGCTACTATTGTCTTTAGTGCATGTGAATTGTCAGGGAACATATGATGGTTACATGTGTGCAATTTATTAATGTTTTGTATGTGTATTATGTGATGTAAATAGCTTAAATATATTGCATGTCATAAACTGAATTGATGTGGTTAAAGTTGTCGGCCATGATTGAATAAATAATTAGATTTTTAGTGTATTGCATGTTATATTGAGATTAAATTCTGATGGATATGTGATCAGATATCACGGGAGTAGAAGTTTAATGGTTCTGTTATGATAATATATTGATTGCAAATTGATGTTTTATAAACTATTATGTTTGAGCGATTCTTGTTGAAGCCGTGGAAGTTGTTAGTGATGATTAGGGCTTCGGTGTTTGTAACTGTTAATGTTGATGATATAACCGACGAAAACCAAAACCCCACCCCAACGAAAACACTTTGGGGGATTTCGGCCCAAGTGATTTTGGCTCCAAAAGGGTTTTCACCAAAAGTTGTTTGGCAGCATCTGATTTCGTTGAAGGGTTCTAGTTGTTAACTCTGTTAACTTCATTAACCCTGTTAAACATGACAATTATGTTAAGTTGCTAATGCTGTTAAAAATGTCAGTTATGTTGTGTATGCTAAGTCCGGTATGTGGGATAACTCTGTTAAACTTCCTAACACTACTAAGAAATGTATGTAACTCTGTTTAGTTGTAAACTCTGTTCGGTATGATAATACTGTTAGGTTTGTTAACCATGTTAATTATGTTAATGGATAACGAGAAACCGATTATGTGAAGCATGACTCGCATGAATCTGAGTAACTGTTCATGTGTTATATGATGCTAACTGTCTAGCACAATTAACGAAATTACATTTACACGTAAAACCTTATAAACATAAACTGATTTGGTATACGTGCATACAATAGGTCGTGACTGATTATTTGTGAGCGTGTAATTTTAGCATACCGAGCAAACCCAGGTGAGTTCACATTTCCAAGGCATGGGATTCCCGGTGGGTTGGGAATGATATTGATGGAATGGTATTGATTGATATGATAGACTTACGTAAAACCTACGTAAAACACTAGACTACTTACCATCGTCCTCAGGTTTCGAGGGACACTTACGTAAAACCTACGTATACTTGTGCTTACTACTGTCCTCAGGGTTCGAGGGACACTTACGTAAAACCTACGTATACTTGTGCTTACTACTGTCCTCAGGGTTCGAGGGACACTTACGTAAAACCTACGTATACTTATGCTTGCTACTGTCCTCAGGTTTCGAGGGACACTTTACGTAAAACCAACGTAAACCTCACGCGTACCACTGTCCTCGGGTTAAGAAGGGCACTTACGTAAAACCTACGTAAACCTCGTACGTACTCCTGTTCTCGGGTTAAGAAGAACAATTATGGTTACAACTAGTTTAGTATATACAACATGGGAAGCCCCCACCAATTGAACATACAAAACAGCTTAGTTAATAACGCGTAGTTATACAACGACCTTACTTACTGTGAACTCGCTCAACTAGTTGTTGACTTTCTGTTACATGCCTTGCAGGACCATAGGTACCCATGGAGCTTGCACGGGAGGCGCGGTCGTTGTGGGCACAGATTGTGGATGTTATGATGAAAACTTTATGACTCGTTAAACTTAACACTTGTGTTGGATTTTCATACTATGCTTCCGCTATCTATACTATGTTTTTGATTGAACACCAATTGTATTGTGACGGATTACATTTACTTTTACTTATTACTTATATGTTCAATATGATTGGTGGCTTGATCCTGGTCAGTTACGCCTCCAAGCGGTGGTACTCCGCGTGTGGATTTTGGGGGTGTGACAGATTGGTATCAGAGCCATTGGTTATAGAGAACTTGGTTTTAATAAGGGGAAAACGTTTTTATTAAAACCAGACTATAACCTCTACAGTACCCAACGATCCACAACGACGCCTCGCTCCACGTGCAAGACCCAACATCCTAGGTAATATGGTATATGTTTTATTGCCTACATGCTAGATTACATAGAACTTTGCTCATGGTATGCTTAGATAAACGTAACAACTATTGCTTGAGAATACTTGTGTGCTCACTCTCTTCTGTCATCGCACTATTCGCGAACCTCTCTTACTTATGTTACCTTTGCTATAAAGATCATGGCTGGACGTATTAACTTGACACAAGCCCAGTTGACGGCTCTCGTTAACGAACAAGTTGCTGCGGCACTTGCAGCTGCACAAGCAGGAGGTCAACATGCTCAGCCACCTAATTGCACCTTCAGGAATTTCACGGAATGCCGACCTAGTACCTTCAGTGGTACTGAGGGAGTTGTAGGCCTCCTCCATTGGTTCGAGAGGCTCGAAATTGACTTTGAGGTGCGTGATTGCCCTGAGTCTCGTAGAGTAAAGTTTGCTGCTGGAACACTCGAAGGTGCTGCATTAACCTGGTGGGAAACACAGGTTCAAATGTTAGGGCTGGCAGCTGCTAATGCCACCCCCTGGAACGAGTTCAAGGACCTAGTTAAGGAAGAGTTTTGCAGTCGGGAAGACATCCACAAACTAGAGGTGGAGATCCTCAACTTACAGATGACGGGGTCTGAAATTGAGGTTTATACGAAGAGATCGAATGAATTAGCCACATTGTGTCCCACTATGGTAGACCCTCCCACTAAACGTATCGAGCTGTATCTCAAGGGTCTGGTGCCAGAAATTCAGAGTCATGTGATCGCAGCTAATCTTGGCACTATCCAACAAGTCACTCGGCTTGCTCATCGCCTCACAAACCAGGCAGTAGAACAAAACAAACTACCGAAACGTGTTAAAGCTACTACAACTTGTGCTTCTAGTGACAACAAACGCAAGTGGGATGGGAACCTGAGTAAGGGGTCAACTCCGATTCAGTATCAGGCGCAGCAGCGAAAGACAGATGACTACCAGAGCCCTGGTCAGCAGTCTTCTGGTAGTCACGGACAGAGGGGATATCGAGGAAATCATCCAAAGTGCAACAGATGCAATAGGCACCACAGCGGTCAGTGCAACAAGGGTCGTTGTCAGAGGTGTCTCAAGCTGGGTCATGAAGCCAAGGATTGCCGAAGCTCACGTCCTGAAACCCAGGAACAACAACAGCAGCCTCAAGATCCACAGAATCAGCAGCAACAACAGAGTTTTAGAGGATGTTTTCAGTGTGATGCTAAAGATCACTACAAGAGACATTGGCCACATTTGAATCAGGACCAGACTCAGAACCACGACCATGGAAGCAGGAACAACAATGGAAACAGTGACGCCGGGGCCGCGTGCACGTGATTGGTCAGGGTGATGCAAGGGATGGACCTAACGTAATGATGGGTAAGTTTCTTCTTGACGACTTTTATGTTACTGTTTTGTTTGATCCGGGTGCGGATACCAGTTATGTGTCTTTGAAAGTTAGTCAAATGCTTAAGCGCACACCCACACTTTTGAACACTAAACATGTCGTAGAGTTAGCTAATGGTAAAAGTCTAGAGGCCACACACATAGTTCAGGGCTGTAATCTTATCCTCGCTGGTCAGACTTTCCCTATCGATCTTATTCCTATAACTCTGGGTAGTTTCGACATCGTCATTGGTATGGATTGGTTATCCCAACATCGAGCAGAGATCTTATGCAAGGAGAAGATTGTTCGTATACCTCGTTCTGGTAAAGAACCTCTCGAAGTTCAAGGCGGCAAGAGTGGTGCCGTGGTTGGCATCATCTCCTTTCTGAAGGCTCGGAAATGTTTGCGAAAGGGACACACTGCCATTTTGGCACTTGTTAGAGACACATCAACGAAAGAGAAGAGATTAGAGGATATCCCAGTTGTACGCGATTTTCCTCAAGTGTTTCCTGAAGATTTACCTGGGCTACCGCCTCACCGGCAGGTCGAATTCCAGATTGAACTAGCTCCTGGAGCAGCACCAATAGCTCGCGCACCGTATCGTTTAGCTCCAACCGAACTGGAGGAATTGTCCAAACAACTACAAGAACTCTGGGATAAGTGTAACACCCCGAAAACGGGTTTGGTAATCAAACCCGGTTAATATTAAGAGACGGGTTATAACTCCCGGAATCCAATAAGTTAACTAGGAATAATAATAACCTAGTTAGAAGAGAAGTCTTGTAGTGACATACTAGTGGGTTAAAAAAAAAACCTTATAACTAGGAAAATATAAAACTTTATATTAAAATTATAAAGTTTTAAATAAACAAGGACAAACTAACTAGGACAAATTAACCCAGTTAGTCTTGAGACTTGTAAATTACTTACTAGAAGGTTAAAACACCTTAAATAAATAACTTAATGATGATGGAGGGACTAAAGGTGTTAAAACTAAAACTAATAATAATAAAAACAAGGTTTAAACACCAAACACACTAAAAGAAGTGTGTTTGGTCGATCAAAACATCAGGAGCGAACAGGAGCTTCCCCACCAAACCCTAACTTGTGCAAATTGATCAAATTGGGGCTTCAAATCAGTTCCAAATCGATTTCCAAGCACGAAATTGTCATCTCCATTGAAAGGGGAGTCATAAGGTATGTAAATTTTATGAAAAATCTCTAGTTGGATTTCTAGGTAAACTTAGAAATCTGAAATTGATGGTTGCATGTTTGTTATATGATGAAATTAGGAATGATTTTATGTCTAGGAGTAAACCCTAGTCATTTACTTGTTGAATTGATGTTCCTAATTGTGAATTCATGATCACCCGATTATGTGCTAAATGGGTTTTGTAGAAACATGATGAACACTAGAATCATAATGGTTAAATTGTGTTAATAGAACTCCCTGAAGTTAGATTTGAAGTTTGATGTTAGTACTTGTTAATTTTGCTAGAATTTAATGGTTTAGAACACTTAAATGGGCTGGAGAAATTTGATGTTTCGTGTTGCACACAAGGTGCTTGTTAAAATGCTTGAACAAGAAAATATAACAAGCTGATTGGAATAAAAAAAATTATTATTGGGCTGCATTTTTAAAAAAATCATATAAAATCACTGGAACGTCCTGTGAGGTTGAGCCTTATATGCTCAGAAAGCTATTAAAACATACTACGTTTTATGTTTGAACATGTTTGTTAAATTCTGATGTTAAATGGGTCAAAACAGTGTCCGAAGTCGGCTGAACTGTTTTGACAGCAAGCTGATTGGAATAAAAAAAATTATTGGGCTGCAGTTTTTAAAAAATCATATAAAATCACTAGAACGTCCTGTGAGGTTGAGCCTTATATGCTCAGAAAGCTATTAAAACATACTACGTTTTATGTTTGAACATGTTTGTTAAATTCTGATGTTAAACGGGTCAAAACAGTGTCCGAAGTCGGCTGAACTGTTTTGACAGCAAGCTGATTGGAAGCATTTTGACTTCTGAGCTGATTTTTGCGAAAATCATAATTAATTATAGGAAGCTCGGATTGAGCTGATTCTTTTTGGGTTGGAAAGATATTTTAGTATTCTACATTTCATCTTTGATCACCAAGGGCTGAATAAAACCGTAAAGTGGTTAAAAGAGTCGATTCCGCAGCTACTTTGTAAAGTTGCTACACATTTTATTGATAAACTTAATCTAAGAAAATTGTATACAAGAAAAGGATGAATTGTGAGAAATGTGATAATGATGGCATTCTAATAAATTAACTTGAGGCAATGTGTCTAACGTGGAAATATAATTTGATTGTAAGACTTGGTAAGAGGTATGTCGTAGTAGCTTTTATTCCATACTTGAATGGTGTGGTGTGTACCATGTATTTGCTTCAAACAAATCTTATGAAATTGGGTGTATTAAAGGCATCTAAAATACATACAAATGATTTATGCAAGTAATATGTACGTGTATGCCAAACATGTTCTAAGTTAGTGCTCAGTCACATACACAAGGACAGTTTGACTTACGAAAGTCAAACTGACCTAAAACTAATGTCTTGATAAATGAGTATGTGTGAATCCATGAGATGTTGTGGTCATTTTATATAATGACTAATCTAACAAATCTTGTGGGTATTGTGTTAAGTTTGATCTTGTCAAGCTAAGTGGGAGCTGGAAAGGAATGGATCAAACGGGTCAAGTGCGCAAGGAAAGCTCAAACGGACGCAAACTGTAAGTAAAGCTTACACCTATTTTTTTTAGCATACGTGTTTATTCTATAGGTGATAAATACATGTTCGAATTATGGGTTCCGACACGAAACGAAATGGGTCGGAACGAATAAAAACGTTTAAAACCATGATTTGTAATAAATATAATTGTTTGGTCGTATAGACCAAATGGGTCAAATGATGGTGATAATATCATATGACCATATCGACTAATGTTGGTTGTTAAGTCATATGTTTACACGAACGAATATAAATCTGGATAATTGCGTCATCATAGAATATTGAATTAATAATAGCAAGGCATAAACGGGTCTATACGTTGACTCGAGCCAGGTACGCTTATATATAGATTTATAGTTAAAAGTGTTTAACTTCCCTTCACGGGTCAAAAGGAGTAGATAGGTAAAACGGGTTAAGAATTCATAAGAAACCCGTAATTTGAACCTTGCACATTAGTAAATTGATATAACGTGATATGCATAATATTTTGAAAAGGGTAATAAACAAGTTTGTTTGATAAATCACGAACGGGTCAAAAAGTGTCATAATTGAATTTCAAGCCGAGAGCTTGAAAGTTAAAATTTTGTGAATTTAGATGTTGGATTTTAACTCCATATGATGGAGGATCAAATTCCAATCACGTAGGAAGAAACGGTAGGTCAAACGGACAAGCGGACTAAAAGTTATGGAGGTTTTCGTTTTAGAAAACGGCAAACTTGGAAAAATCCTGCAGAGGCCACCGTAAATTACGGTAGCTACCGTAACTTACGGTAGCCTTAAAGTATTCACGCCACACACCCACTGCCTTACGGTAGGAGAATCAACATTCAGGGGCTACCGTAAATTACGGTACCCACCGTAATTTACGGTAGACCCTGTAAAATATATATATATATATATATATATATATATATATATATATATATATATATATTTATTTAGTTTTGCTTCCCAGACTCGTTTAGATACGTTTTAAACCCCGTATGACTAAAGCATTTCATGTTTATGAAATGTAGGTAAATTTTGGATGCCGGAAGACGATCAAGCTCAACGAAGAACCGAACACGAATAAGATAAAAGCTTCCGCATGTCGTTTCGTCGTAACTTTTAAACGACGAACTCAATTATGTTATGTTGTATTATTTTAAAATTGTAAAGTTTAAACAAACCCGTATTTTTACAAAGTATATGTAGTCATAATTACATGTTGTTTGTCGTATACTTTACAAAAACCATTAAATAATGACAAGGGTGTTACAAGTTGGTAATCAGAGCTCATGGTTAAAGAGTAAAGTGTGTTCGGTTCGAGGCTTGATCGCAAATCCGGTAAGTACATGTATATTAATGGTTTGGTGTGTGTTGAAATGTTGTGAACAACACATAGGGTTATCGTGTGATACACGTTACCTCAATTAAATGATAAATATAGTTGACAAAATTGCGCGCGTTGACGCGTATAGTAGAAAAGCCTTGTATTATAATACGGGCGATTATTGAAGTTGATATTACTAATTCTTGTAAATGTTTTAATTGAAGGACACTCGCATCTGAAGATAGCGAGAGTTTAACAAATTGCGGATATGATGATGGAACGGTCCGAGATGTGACAAGAAGAGCATACTCATCAAGGACCTAAATCGCGTAACGATCGCAAATAAGTAATGGCAAGGAATGCCCGTCGGGGCAAGCATTACCAGGTGCACATTTTAAACTTATAGTACAAACAGTAATATGCAACAAATACATAGTGAATGACAGTTGCATATAGAATATGAAACTTGGAAAACCTGGATAGGTTACCTATCCAGGATGACGTTTCCAAGAGAAATTCAGTAGAGAATATGTATTATTCACAAATTGTGAATAACAAGACAATAACAGAATTCAGTTTATATAGAAACTTGGACGAGAGTGATCATCCAAGTAAGTATTCTCAATATAAATCCTATTGAGAAAAGTAATGATCACATCAATGAATGTGAATAAATGTTTATAAAAAGGACATTTTACATGTTCAAGGATAAACGACTAAAACTAATAATTGTTAACTAACAATTAAATAAAGTTTTACCAGATGAAATCATAAATATGGAAATAATTTGAGGAGTTACTTACATGGGACGTGATGTGGTAATTATAATAAGGTCACGCGTACCATGTGTTGATCGCTTACTCTGGCCAAGTAAGTAGTGAACACATGATAGCATGAGCTTCTTATAATGAGCGCAGTTATGTCCGATGTAGTAAGGTCAAGATGAATGAAAATTTAAAGGATCCTTAGGGTCAAGAAATCTTATGGGCATACTCGTATAAATGGTTTTCGCGGGAACCATAAAAACGACGTATGGCGCACATAGAAATAAATGACCCAAGGAAATTCGTGACATAAGTCATTTCGGATGAAACAACCATGGTAGACAAAAAGGGCATTGTAAAACCAAAGTATAAATGACCCGCGGGGTCATAGAAACAGAGGTATTGCCCACATGGGAAAAACGATCAAAAACCATGGTAGACAAAAAGGGCATTGTAAAACCAAAGTATAAATGACCCGCGGGGTCATAGAAACAAAGGTATTGCCCACATGGGAAAAACGATCAAAGTCGTTGACTTTGGTCGTAGTAAAGAAATGATGATGATGATAATCATCATTCATAGTTTATAAGACTGTCAAGGATGGTCGAATAAAGAATAAAGGTTTGGTTGAATAAAAGCGATGGATTTCGCTAAGACAACCAAACAAATTAAAACGAAATCTTAATGTATACCGGAATGCTTGCACTAATAATGACTTCGGTAAAGTACCCGGTTGATGGGTAAGGATTTAAACACATGCGTAAACCGAGAAACGGGAACACTAATTTAAAGTCAAAAGACTCGGATTATGAGTTATGACTGAAAGACCATTAAATTTCGCAAACAGAAATTTTGATAATTATATTCAACTATTTTGAGGTTGAACGGGTTGCATAAAGTATAATGCTTGATGGCATAAGTAAGCGCAAGCCGGATAACGGTAAGCTTGAGACAAACCGATGCTTAATTGACGTGAGAAGTCATAGAGTCGGAAGAATTATCCGAAAGAAAACGATTGTAGACACGAACTACAGTCAAAGTTAACGGATTTCAAGCATGAAAACAAATGATTTTCAAACAAAAAAAAAAACAAAAAAAAAGAGAGTGCTTTGACACCAAATATATATTTTAATAAAGACACGAGTAAAAAGAATGATCTACGGGATCATCATAACCTTCGGGTTATAAACAGTGTAAAGGTCTACGGGACCAAAATGACCTACGGGTCATGAATAAAAAGGAAAAAGGATCATAAAGGACTCGCCTTAAAGAGGTGAGAACCTAAAGAAATAGCCTACGAGGCTAAGTGAATGAACCTATGGGTTATCTAGACATAGCGAGGGAACTGGTTGAGAATCCCCGCGTAAAATAAGAATGAAAAAGAATAAATTCTTAATTGTCAATTTCTTGATATGAGTAATTGACGAAAGTTAAAGAGAAGACGTTAAATTAAACTTCAAGTTTTAGTGAGAAACAACGTTTTAACAAATATGAATACTACAAGACGATTTTGGAAATAACAAATATCAAAGAGCATGGGTCTTAACATCGATAGGTGCAAGACGATATATTCGAAAAAGTGGTATTTTCGAAAATGAAAGGTTGATATAAATTAAACATGACGTGACACGATCACGGTCAAGAAATGCAATGTGAAGTGGAATCACATTATCACCAGGCGAGCGGTAAAAAGCAACTGGACTAATAAGTCTAGTTAGTGAGACCGGTTAAGGTCATTTAAGTAAGTTGGTTGCTTGTAAGCGGTGGATTCGGTATAGCTGAACCGAATAAATGGATTTGAAAACAAAAGAAATAGTTGCTAAAAGAGAAATATTTCACTAAAGACCTTTAAACGGGTCAAGGTAACGGATTCACAAAGAGTTCGATAATATATGAAAGCGATGGATATCGCTAAGTTAACTAAACTAGTGGAAATAACAAGATTACGTTATTTCGAAGTTACACTATGTCGTATGAGATATGTAGACAATTAGTAACCAAAAAGATGTTACTATACTTTTCGGGTAGTACTAACGATTGGTTAAAAAGTATAAGTAATGTTTAAAAGATTACTCAGGTCAAACGCATTGAGTTTAGAACTCGATGGACTATGTAAGAAAGGTTTCGAGGACGAAACCTCTTTAAGGGGGGTAGAGTTGTAACACCCCGAAAACGGGTTTGGTAATCAAACCCGGTTAATACTAAGAGACGGGTTATAACTCCCGGAATCCAATAAGTTAACTAGGAATAATAATAACCTAGTTAGAAGAGAAGTCTTGTAGTGACATACTAGTGGGTTAAAAAAAACCTTATAACTAGGAAAATATAAAACTTTATATTAAAATTATAAAGTTTTAAATAAACAAGGACAAACTAACTAGGACAAATTAACCCAGTTAGTCTTGAGACTTGTAAATTACTTACTAGAAGGTTAAAACACCTTAAATAAATAACTTAATGATGATGGAGGGACTAAAGGTGTTAAAACTAAAACTAATAATAATAAAAACAAGGTTTAAACACCAAACACACTAAAAGAAGTGTGTCTGGTCTATCAAAACATCAGGAGCGAACAGGAGCTTCCCCACCAAACCCTAACTTGTGCAAATTGATCAAATTGGGGCTTCAAATCAGTTCCAAATCGATTTCCAAGCACGAAATTGTCATCTCCATTGAAAGGGGAGTCATAAGGTATGTAAATTTTATGAAAAATCTCTAGTTGGATTTCTAGGTAAACTTAGAAATCTGAAATTGATGGTTGCATGTTCGTTATATGATGAAATTAGGAATGATTTTATGTCTAGGAGTAAACCCTAGTCATTTACTTGTTGAATTGATGTTCCTAATTGTGAATTCATGATCACCCGATTATGTGCTAAATGGGTTTTGTAGAAACATGATGAACACTAGAATCATAATGGTTAAATTGTGTTAATAGAACTCCCTGAAGTTAGATTTGAAGTTTGATGTTAGTACTTGTTAATTTTGCTAGAATTTAAGGGTTTAGAACACTTAAATGGGCTGGAGAAATTTGATGTTTCGTGTTGCACACAAGGTGCTTGTTAAAATGCTTGAACAAGAAAATATAACAAGCTGATTGGAATAAAAAAAAAATTATTATTGGGCTGCAGTTTTAAAAAAATCATATAAAATCACTGGAACGTCCTGTGAGGTTGAGCCTTATATGCTCAGAAAGCTATTAAAACATACTACGTTTTATGTTTGAACATGTTTGTTAAATTCTGATGTTAAATGGGTCAAAACAGTGTCCGAAGTCGGCTGAACTGTTTTGACAGCAAGCTGATTGGAATAAAAAAAAAATTATTGGGCTGCAGTTTTTAAAAAAATCATATAAAATCACTGGAACGTCCTGTGAGGTTGAGCCTTATATGCTCAGAAAGCTATTAAAACATACTACGTTTTATGTTTGAACATGTTTGTTAAATTCTGATGTTAAACGGGTCAAAACAGTGTCCGAAGTCGGCTGAACTGTTTTGACAGCAAGCTGATTGGAAGCATTTTGACTTCTGAGCTGATTTTTGCGAAAATCATAATTAATTATAGGAAGCTCGGATTGAGCTGATTCTTTTTGGGTTGGAAAGATATTTTAGTATTCTACATTTCATCTTTGATCACCAAGGGCTGAATAAAACCGTAAAGTGGTTAAAAGAGTCGATTCCGCAGCTACATTGTAAAGTTGCTACACATTTTATTGATAAACTTAATCTAAGAAAATTGTATACAAAAAAAGGATGAATTGTGAGAAATGTGATAATGATGGCATTCTAATTAATTAACTTGAGGCAATGTGTCTAACGTGGAAATATAATTTGATTGTAAGACTTGGTAAGAGGTATGTCGTAGTAGCTTTTATTCCATACTTGAATGGTGTGGTGTGTACCATGTATTTGCTTCAAACAAATCTTATGAAATTGGGTGTATTAAAGGCATCTAAAATACATACAAATGATTTATGCAAGTAATATGTACGTGTATGCCAAACATGTTCTAAGTTAGTGCTCAGTCACATACACAAGGACAGTTTGACTTACGAAAGTCAAACTGACCTAAAACTAATGTCTTGATAAATGAGTATGTGTGAATCCATGAGATGTTGTGGTCATTTTATATAATGACTAATCTAACAAATCTTGAGGGTATTGTGTTAAGTTTGATCTCGTCAAGCTAAGTGGGAGCTGGAAAGGAATGGATCAAACGGGTCAAGTGCGCAAGGAAAGCTCGAACGGACGCAAACTGTAAGTAAAGCTTACACCTATTTTTTTTAGCATACGTGTTTATTCTATAGGTGATAAATACATGTTCGAATTATGGGTTCCGACACGAAACGAAATGGGTCGGAACGAATAAAAACGTTTAAAACCATGATTTGTAATAAATATAATTGTTTGGTCGTATAGACCAAATGGGTCAAATGATGGTGATAATATCATATGACCATATCGACTAATGTTGGTTGTTAAGTCATATGTTTACAGGAACGAATAGAAATCTGGATAATTGCGTCATCATAGAATATTGAATTAATAATAGCAAGGCATAAACGGGTCTATACGTTGACTCGAGCCAGGTACGCTTATATATAGATTTATAGTTAAAAGTGTTTAACTTCCCTTCACGGGTCAAAAGGAGTAGATAGGTAAAACGGGTTAAGAATTCATAAGAAACCCGTAATTTGAACCTTGCACATTAGTAAATTGATATAACGTGATATGCATAATATTTTGAAAAGGGTAATAAACAAGTTTGTTTGATAAATCACGAATGGGTCAAAAAGTGTCATAATTGAATTTCAAGCCGAGAGCTTTAAAGTTAAAATTTTGTGAATTTAGATGTTGGATTTTAACTCCATATGATGGAGGATCAAATTCCAATCACGTAGGAAGAAACGGTAGGTCAAACGGACAAGCGGACTAAAAGTTATGGAGGTTTTCGTTTTAGAAAACGGCAAACTTGGAAAAATCCTGCAGAGGCCACCGTAAGTTACGGTAGCTACCGTAACTTACGGTAGCCTTAAAGTATTTACTCCACACACCCACTACCTTACGGTAGGAGAATCAACATTCAGGGGCTACCGTAAATTACGGTACCCACCGTAATTTACGGTACCCACCGTAATTTACGGTAGACCCTGTAAAAATATATATATATATATATTATTTAGTTTTGCTTCCCAGACTCGTTTAGATACGTTTTAAACCCCGTATGACTAAAGCATTTCATGTTTATGAAATGTAGGTACATTTTGGATGCCGGAAGACGATCAAGCTCAACGAAGAACCGAACACGAATAAGATAAAAGCTTCCGCACGTCGTTTCGTCGTAACTTTTAAACGACGAACTCAATTATGTTATGTTGTATTATTTTAAAATTGTAAAGTTTAAACAAACCCGTATTTTTACAAAGTATATGTAGTCATAATTACATCTTGTTTGTCGTATACTTTACAAAAACCATTAAATAATGACAAGGGTGTTACAATAAGGGTTTTATTCGTCCTAGCTCTTCGCCTTGGGGAGCTCCAGTGTTATTTGTGAAGAAGAAAGACGGTACCTTCAGGTGACTGTGAAGAATCGCTATCCTCTTCCACGTAATGATGACTTGTTCGACCAGTTGCAAGGGTCGAGCTACTACTCGAAGATTGATCCGAGGTCAGGCTACCATCAACTGAGAGTCCAGGATGAGGCCGTCTCCAAAACAGCATTCAGAACTCGTTACGGCCACTACGAGTTTCTTGTCATGCTATTCGGGTTAACGAACGCACCAGCAGTCTTCATGGATCTAATGAGCAGAGTGTGCAAGCCTTACTTAGACAAGTTTATGATTGTTTTCATCGACGACATCCTGATCTATTCTAAGAGTCAGGAGGAACACGAGCAGCATTTACGACTTATATTGGAACTTCTTCGAACAGAATAGCTGTACGCCAAGTTTTCAAAATGCGACTTCTGGCTTCGTGAAGTCCACTTTCTAGGCCATGTAGTAAACAAGGGTGGGATACATGTTGATCCATCCAAGGTAGACTCGATCAGGAACTGGCCTGCACTGCGTACACCAACGGAAATACGCCAATTCTTGGGTTTGGCGGGTTATTACAGACGGTTCATCAAAGACTTCTCAAAGATTGCACAGCCGCTTACATTACTGACACAGAAAGGCGTTGTCTATCGTTGGGGTACTACACAGGAATCAGCATTTCAGCACTTAAAGGATAGACTTTGTAGCGCACCTATTCTTTCACTGCCAGAGGGCACAGACGATTTTGTAGTCTACTGCGACGCATCCATTTAGGGTCTTGGATGTGTGTTGATGCAACGGGATAAAGTCATTGCTTATGCTTCGCACCAACTTAAGATTCACGAACGGAATTACACTACACATGATTTAGAGCTGGGAGCTGTTGTTTTTGCGCTCAAGATATGGAGACATTACCTGTACGGTACCAAGTGCACCATCTACACCGATCACAGGAGTCTCGAGCATATCTTCAAGCAGAAAGAGTTGAACATGCGACAACGTCGATGGGTCGAGTTACTGAACGATTACGAATGTGCTATAAAGTACCATCCGGGCAAAGCCAATGTGGTGGCCGACGCCCTTAGTCGAAAGGATACTACACCTAGGCGTGTACGAGCGTTGCAACTTACTATTCAGTCTAGTCTCCCGGCCCAGATACGAGATGCTCAGGTAGAAGCATTGAAACCAGAAACCATCAGGCCTACTTCAGTAACCCAAGATACCACAATGGAAATGGGAGGAAATTTCCATGGATTTTGTTACTGGCCTACCTAGATCCCAGCGTGGGAACGATACTATTTGGGTGATCGTGGATCGACTCACAAAGTCTACACACTTCTTGGCTGTCAAGGAAACGAACAAGTTCTCCACCTTAGTAGATGTTTACCTTAAAGAAGTGGTTTCGAGGCACGGAGTGCCAACCTCCATTATTTCGGATCGTGATGCACGATTCACTTCAGAACTATGGCAAGCAATGCACAAAGCTTTTGGCTCACGATTAGACATGAGCACAGCTTATCACCCTCAGACGGATGGGTAGTCTGAGCGTACTATTCAAACTTTAGAAGACATGCTTCGAGCATGTGTAATCGATTTCAGCAACGGCTGGGAAAAACATCTCCCGTTAGTGGAGTTCTCGTACAACAACAGTTATCACACCAGCATCCAAGCCGCACCATTCGAGGCATTGTACGAGCATAAATTCCGGTCACCTCTTTGTTGGGTAGAGGTGGGTGATAGTCAAATCACAAGTCCAGAACTCGTAGTTGATACTACAGAAAAGATTGCTCGGATACGACAACGCATGGCGGCAACTCATGACCGTCAGAAAAGCTACGCTGATAAGGGCAGGAAACCACTCGAGTTCCAGGTTGGGGATCGAGTGCTACTTAAAGTCTCACCCTGGAAGGGTGTTGTTCGTTTTGGCAATCGAGGCAAACTTAACCCACGATATGTTGGACCATTCGACATCATTGAGAAAATAGGCAAGGTGGCCTACAAACTAAATCTACCCGCAGAACTCAGTGCAGTTCACAACGTTTTTCACGTGTCGAATCTGAAGAAGTGTCTGTCAGATGAGACCCTCATAGTTCCTCTGAAGGAGCTCACTATCGACGATCAGTTGCGATTCGTCGAGGGACCAGTTGAAATCACGGACCGGGACGTTAAGGTCCTCAAGCACACCAGAATACCTCTTGTTCGAGTTCGTTGGAACTCCCGTCATGGCCCAGAGTTCACCTGGGAACGAGAAGATCAAATGAAACACAAGTATCCCCAGTTATTCGGAAACAGTGCAACCACTACTGAGGCTGAAGCTACTACAGAATTTCGGGACGAAATTCCAAATCAACGGGGGGGTGATGTGACACCCCAGGTAAACCAGTAAACAACACAACACAACTAGCTTCCTCAGTAACCGCGTGCTAAATTTCGGGACGAAATTTCTTTCAAGTTGGGGATAATGTGACAACTCGAGTTTCTGAGATTCCATCTTCGTAGTATTGCACGTTAATTGTCTAGATTGTTTGTTTACATGACTTATTTGTTCCGCAACTGTACACGTTGTAATATGTCAAACTGTATTGTGGTTGGTATGTTATATACGGTGGGTGTTAAGTGTGCTTTTATAATTACGTGATGGGCAATACCCATGTTGGGTGTAGATTGTAGTATACATGATATGTATATAGATGTATATATATATTGTATTGATATTTATGTTTGTATAACTAAGCATGGAATCCTTGGCTGAAAACACTCACTCACGAAATCATTCCCTAGCCGAAAACACTTCCAGATGAAAACACATGTGTGTTTTCGTCCACATGTGGTTAACGAAAACCAGATGGGCCTTGGCCCAGTAATGATCTATTATATGTTTTGAGTTCCAACTGTTACGTAGAGTTTTAATCCGCAAACCCTAGTTACCTCCTACCCTTCAACGGCAACCTTGTGTCTTTGAAGCTTCCTAGGACGATCAAGCTATTGTTTTGCCTATCACGGTCAGTGTTTAGCCCGTACATAATTCCTTGATTGATATCACTGTTAACTGTATAAATGAAATCATTGTTTGTGAATATTAAGTGATATGTAAATTCATGTTTGGATGATGTTAGCATGTGTAGCCAAATAAATAAACATCATATGGTCGGCCACTGTGCTTCAAATTGCATGAGATTTCATAGGATATACATGTAAAATGGCGGCTACTATTGTCTTTAGTGCATGTGAATTGTCAGGGAACATATGATGGTTACATGTGTGCAATTTATTAATGTTTTGTATGTGTATTATGTGAGATAAATAGCTTAAATATATTGCATGTCATAAACTGAATTGATGTGGTTAAAGTTGTCGGCCATGATTGAATAAATAATTAGATTTTTAGTGTATTGCATGTTATATTGAGATTAAATTCTGATGGATATGTGATCAGATATCACGGGAGTAGAAGTTTAATGGTTCTGTTATGATAATATATTGATTGCAAATTGATGTTTTATAAACTATTATGTTTGAGCGATTCTTGTTGAAGCCGTGGAAGTTGTTAGTGATGATTAGGGCTTCGGTGTTTGTAACTGTTAATGTTGATGATGTTGATGATATAACCGACGAAAACCAAAACCCCACCCCAACGAAAACACTTTGGGGGATTTCGGCCCAAGTGATTTCGGCTCCAAAAGGGTTTTCACCAAAAGTTGTTTGGCAGCATCTGATTTCGTTGAAGGGTTCTAGTTGTTAACTCTGTTAACTTCATTAACCCTGTTAAACATGACAATTATGTTAAGTTGCTAATGCTGTTAAAAATGTCAGTTATGTTGTGTATGCTAAGTCCGGTATGTGGGATAACTCTGTTAAAATTCCTAACACTACTAAGAAATGTATGTAACTCTGTTTAGTTGTAAACTCTGTTCGGTATGATAATACTGTTAGGTTTTTTAACCATGTTAATTATGTTAATGGATAACGAGAAACCGATTATGTGAAGCATGACTCGCATGAATCTGAGTAACTGTTCATGTGTTATATGATGCTAACTGTCTAGCACAATTAACGAAATTACATTTACACGTAAAACCTTATAAACATAAACTGATTTGGTATACGTGCATACAATAGGTCGTGACTGATTATTTGTGAGCGTGTAATTTTAGCATACCGAGCAAACCCAGGTGAGTTCACATTTCCAAGGCATGGGATTCCCGGTGGGTTGGGAATGATATTGATGGAATGGTATTGATTGATATGATAGACTTACGTAAAACCTACGTAAAACACTAGACTACTTACCATCGTCCTCAGGTTTCGAGGGACACTTACGTAAAACCTACGTATACTTGTGCTTACTACTGTCCTCAGGGTTCGAGGGACACTTACGTAAAACCTACGTATACTTGTGCTTACTACTGTCCTCAGGGTTCGAGGGACACTTACGTAAAACCTACTTATACTTATGCTTGCTACTGTCCTCAGGTTTCGAGGGACACTTTACGTAAAACCTACGTAAACCTCACGCGTATCATTGTCCTCGGGTTAAGAAGGGCACTTACGTAAAACCTACGTAAACCTCGTACGTACTCCTGTTCTCGGGTTAAGAAGAACAATTATGGTTACAACTAGTCTAGTATATACAACATGGGAAGCCCCCACCAATTGAACATACAAAACGGCTTAGTTAATAACGCGTAGTTATGCAACGACCTTACTTACTGTGAACTCGCTCAACTAGTTGTTGACTTTCTGTTACATGCCTTGCAGGACCATAGGTACCCATGGAGCTTGCACGGGAGGCGCGGTCGTTGTGGGCACGGATTGTGGATGTTATGATGAAAACTTTATGACTCGTTAAACTTAACACTTGTGTTGGATTTTCATACTATGCTTCCGCTATCTATACTATGTTTTTGATTGAACACCAATTGTATTGTGACGGATTACATTTACTTTTACTTATTACTTATATGTTCAATATGATTGGTGGCTTGATCCTGGTCAGTCACGCCTCCAAGCGGTGGTACTCCGCGTGTGGATTTTGGGGGTGTGACAATTCCGACGTCAGCGAAGACCATTTGAACGTCATCAGGGATTTGGGTATTCGACATTGGCGCCATCCGTGGGACATTTCAGTCTAGCTGATTTTCTCACTCTGAAACACCGGCGTTGTAATAGCCCATTCGAAAACGAACAACTTGGCAACACCGCCAAGTGCACGAACCATCCAAACGGTATAAGACGACCACAACAGAGTCACAGTAGAAGAGATCACCCATGAGAAGAAAACGAGAACCCAGCAAAAACCCCAGAGAAAGGAGAAGCCATCACCCCAGATTTCGTTGCCATGCATAGAGAGACGCTAAAAAAGCACCTGGAGGACCTAGAAAGACTCGATAGCCTCAGGGCTAGACTGTCCTTTGACACACCACCTCATCAGGGAGGGGTAGATCCACAGGGCAAGAACGAGAGCACTGACCCTCTAGAAACTTTCATGACAGCCCTCAGGCAGATGTCTTCAGAGGAAAGAGAGGACCTCATCACCGGGAAAAGGCAGAAAGGCAAAGAAAAGGAAAAGGAGAATAAGAATGACGATGGTCTGGAACAGCCTTACCTCCCTTGAGATTTAGCCGAGATCTCAAAGTTCACCAGAAGAATCGCTGAAGCACCCATGCCCCCCAAGATCAAGCTACCTCCGAACTTTGACAGGTATGATGGGACAAGAGACCCGGAGGATCACCTCCATGATTTCAAGGGTGCAGGGCAACTGGGACGATGGCCCATGCCTGTTTGGTGCCACATGTTCGTACAGACTCTGACGGAGGGGCCATGCTCTGGTTTGACAGCCTCCCTCCTGGAGGGATTGACAGCTACGAGGAGCTGAGTGAGAAATTCCTGAGGAATTTTGGTCAACAAATAAACGTAATAAAAAACCCAAACGAAATCATGCACATAAGACAAAGGGACAATGAACGAATAGATCAGTACATGGAAAGGTTTGTCAAGGAAAGTATGGACATTAAAGACGTCCAGGAGGTTATGAAAATTAGTAGCTTCATCAATGGGCTGAAACATGCACAACTATGCCAAAAGGTGGGGGAGGAGTTCCCACACTCATTTGACAATCTCATGGATAGGGTCAGAGCCTTTGTCAGGGGCAAGGACACAGTCAGCAAAGCTAAAGAGATGGACATCCCAACCCGAAGAAGCAATCCTGCTCCAAAGCCTCCAGAAAAAGGTATGCCCTACTTGCGAAAACCAGCTTTTGACAAGATATTGCATGACAGGGTAAGGCCCACATACTCCCCGTACAGACCCCGTGGTAGGGGGCCACTCCCTACTCGGATAGCTTCACGCCTCTCACTAAAACCCAGAGTGAAATATTGGCTACTGAGAGGGTGAAGAACTCTTTTCCAAGGCCACCACCCATAAAGCCGGGACCAAAGGCACAACCAAACGAATACTGTGATTTCCACAAGGGCTTCGGTTATAAAACCGATGATTGTATGTATCTAAAGAGGGAAATAGAAGTCGCAGTAAAAACGGGTAAATTGGCTCACTTGGTCAAGGAAATTAAAGAAGGGGGAGGGGACCGCAAAGGAAAAGATATAAGGGAGCCTGGAAGGGTAGATGTAGACATGATCAGGAGAAGGGATGAATATGACACCACCAGGAGTGTAAAAGCTAGAGTCCTGGGCCCCCAGACCGCATGAAAGCTCCCATCTTGATGCCACACCTAGAGGAAAACGAGGTACAAAGGCTTCCTTTCAACATTTCAGCCATAATAGTTGGACACAAGGTAGCCAGGATACACGTGGACGGGGGAAGTGGAGTAGAGGTAATATATGAGCATTGTTTCCTGAGGTTTGACAGGGATGTGAGGGATCGGCTCGAGGAGGACTCTATCCCCCTAGTGGGTTTCAACAATAGTGTGTCACACCCCCTGGGAAAGATCAGACTCCCATTTACAGTTAGGGTAGGGGATCGTGTCCGAACCATAAACTTAACTTTCACAGTGGTCCGAGCACCCTTAAAGTACAATGCAATCCTAGGAAGACCCGGGATTGGTGATTTGCAAGTGCAGGCCTCAACCCCACATGGAGCTTTGGTATTCCAGACACCAAAAGGCTTGGCCTGGGTAAAATCTGCATATGAAGTAGTGTCTTCTGTCTCTGAGGGGGAAGTGTCCGAGAAGCCCCAAAAGGAAGGAGTAGAAGAATGGGTCCTTTGCGACAGGTTCTCGGAGCAAACAGTCAAGGTGGGAAGTCATCTGAGTGACAAATGCAAGTGTGCTCTCAAAGAACTGCTTCTCTTCAACAGGGATCCCAAGAAATCTGACCGAGCATCGACTTAATATATATACCTGGGCAAGTCCGGTGAAACAAAAGAAACGAAGCATGGGCCCTAACAAGAGAAGGGCAGCCTGTGAGGAGACCAGGAAGTTGCTCAGAGCAGGAATAGTAAGAGAAGTGAAATATCCATCATGGGTAGCTAACCCGGTCATGGTCAAGAAAAAAGATGGGGGGAGGAGGATGTGCATTGACTTTCAAGACCTGAATAAAGCATGCCTCAAGGACTGCTATCCCCTCCTGGAGATAGACGTCCAAGTTGACTCCTTATCTCAATACCCCCTGAAGTGCTTCCTGGATGCTTACAAAGGATATCATCAAATACAAATGTCAATGGAAGACGAGGAGAAGACCGCTTTCATTACAGATGAGGGAACCTTCTGTTATACCAAAATGCCCTTCAGGCTAAAAAATGTTGGGGCCACTTACCAAAGGTTTATGAACACCCTTTTCAGAGAGCAGCGGGGACGGAACTTGGAAGTATATGTCGATGACATTGTCATAAAAAGTCTAACTGAGATGGCCATGATAGACGATATAGCCGAAACCATCCGAGCTATGCAAGACGTAAATATGAAGCTGAACCCTGGGAAGTGCTGCTTTGGAGTAGAGGAAGGAAAATTCCTGGGGGTAGTGGTCACCAATGGAGGGATCAAAGCTAATCCGGAGAAAACCCAAGCAGTAGCCGAAATGCGATCCCCCCGGTCTTTGAAGGATATTCAACAACTGAACGGGAGTTTAATTGCCCTGAACCATTTCCTCTCAAAGGTAGCTGACAGGACTTTTCCCTTCATGAAAGTACTGAAGGACTGTCTCTAGACAGACAAGTTCAGATGGACCCCAGAAGCTGAAACTGCTTTCCAAGAAATGAAAGATTACATCTGTAAGCTCCCAACCTTAGCCACCCCGGTTCCCGGGGAGGACTTGCTTTTGTATCTGTTTGCCTCGAAAACAACCATAAGTGCGGTAATGATGGTGGAACGGGAGGGAAAGTAGATAACAATATACTTCATTTCCAGGACCCTCAAGGGTCCTGAGGAACGCTATATGCCCCTGGAGAAGTTGGCTTTGGCTCTCGTCTTTGCATCTCGAAGACTTAGAAGATACTTCCAAGCACACAAGGTCACCCTAATGACAGATCAACCCCTCCAAAAAGTAGTAAGGAGACCAGAACTATCAGGCTGGTTGGCCAAATGGGCAGTTGAGTTGGGAGAGCACTCCTTAGAATTCAAAGCCAGAACTGCCATGAAGGGACAAATACTGGCTGACTTCTTGGCGGAGGTCCCAGAGGATGAAGAGAAGGAGCTCCTAAAGTGGGAAGCTCTGGAGAAGGAAGAAAAAGAGAAGGAGGATGAGGCAATATGGAAACTACTCACAGATGGGGCCTCAAGCGACGAGGGAAGTGGAGCGGGCATTACGTTGATCAGTTCTGAGGGAGTTGAGCTAACCTATGCCATCAGACTAGACTTCGAGAATACCAACAACACAGCGGAATACGAAGCCCTTTTGGCATGGTTGAGACTAGCCAAAAAGATGAAAGCAAGGAACGTGGAAGCCAATACTGACTCACAGCTAGTAGTCAAGCAGTACCACGGGGAGTACGAGGTTAAGGACAACATAATGGCTCAGTATGTGGCAAAAGTAAAAGAAACAGCCAAGGTTTTCAAGACCTTCAAGCTAGAGTACATCCCCCGCGGGAGAAACAGGAAATCTAATGATCTTAGCAAGTTGGCTTCCGTGGCGTTTGACCACCTAGCAAGACAAGTCAAGGTGGAGGTCTTAACCTCCCCCTCCCTTGGCACAGAAGAGGTAGCTGCGATTGAAAACACACAGGAGACGTGGATGACACCGATTGTAAGATTCCTCAACTATGGAATACTACCTGAGGGTGACTGGGCGGCCCGGGAGGTAAGAGTCAAAGCTTTGCAATACGAGTTGATTGACGGAGAACTCTACCGAAAGTCATACCTGGGCCCCTAATTGAAATGCGTCGATAGAGAAGAAGCTAAGTATGTGATTAGAGAAATACACGAGGGTATTCTGGGCCAAGGACAGTAGTGGCGAAGGCGATGAATGCGGGATTTTATTGGCCTAGAATGTGTGAGATAGCATCAGAAGAGATCAAGAAATGTGACAACTGACAGGTCCATGCACCCATGACACACCGCCATAAACACCCAATGATACCTGTGTCAACATCTTGACCCCTCCAGAAGTGGGCCATTGATATTATCGGGCCATTCCCAGAAGGCCCAGGAGGGGTTAAGTATGTGGTGGTCGCCATCGACTATTTTACCAAGTGGATTGAGGCAAGGCCCCTGGCGAAGATAACCGGGGAGCAAATGAGACGGTTCATACTGGACAACATCATCTGCAGATACGGGGTCCCAAAGGAGCAGGTGAGTGACAATGGTGTCCAATTTGCTGGAAAACCCTTCAGGCCATGGTGCGAGCATATGCACATACGCCAGGTATTCACCTCCGTCACCCACGCCCAGAGCAATGGGTTGGTAGAAAGAGCAAATCAAAGCGTTATTAAGGGAATGAAGGGGTGACTCGGGAGGAAGCAAAAGGGATGGTTGGAGGAGCTGCCATTTGTTCTATGGGCATGTAGGACCACTCCCAAGGACTGCAATGGAGAAACCCCCTTCAGCTTAACTTATGGGACGGAGGCTGTCATTCTAGCTGAGATAGGATCCCCAACTGCAAGAATGAAGCTTAGAGAAGCCGAGAATGAACAAGATCTCCAAATGAATCTAAACTTACTTGAAGAAAGAAGGGAGATAGCAGCAGTCAGGGAAGCCAAGTATAAAAAGCAGCTTGAAAGCTACTATAATGCCAAGATGAAAAAGCTCAATCTCGTCCCTGGAGACTTGGTCCTGAGAGCAAACGAAGCTAGCTTGCAAGAGAGCACCGGGAAACTAGAGCCTAACTAGGCAGGGCCCTACCGGGTTACTTGGGCAAACGGCAGGGGAAGTTGCAAACTGGAAACACTTCAAGGCAAGGAGGTCCCAAGGACATGGAACCTTATGCAACTCAGAAAATACCACATGTGAAAGATGAAGATGCCTTTAAGGGAAAACGGCCAGAGAGCCACTTTTGCAAAAATTAACCGCTAGTTAGGGGATTACCCCTAGGAAAACCTTTTGTAAAATCTTATACTGGAGGACATAGTCCCCAAGAAATGTATGGTAATGGACAATTCACTTGTTCCTTTTGATAAAAATGCAGGTATTGTATAAGGGCAGCCGTGCCTAAAAAACTACAAACCTAATAACAAACAAACACACGTGTAAAAGGTATACTCAACATACCAAACGCTCGGCTGTGGGGTAAAACAGGGCCTAGCTAGCCCAAAGGGAACGGACAAACAAGCTAGAAAACATAATCTGATATTATAGACTTGTCGAGAGATTGTCCTCGAACAGACAATCTTGGTTTGTAAAGCAAACCATAAAAAGAAAACAACACACTTTTGTAAGCAAACTACAAAAAGAGCTAACACATACAGACTAGAAAAAAGAAACTTTTTATGTATAAACTACAAAGTAAACATACATAAATTTGACAGGGAATCTTGCTAACCCTGAAAGAAAGGCTAGTATACACACAAACAAACTAGAAAACCTAGTAAACAGACTAACGGAACTTTTGCAAACATGCTACAAATAACCAAAAGTCTCAAGGAAGGTACTGGGCTAGCTCCCGGTAAGAACACCTGCAAAAAAAACTACACACCAAAAATAACAAAAGCAAGTCGACAATATACAGTCAAAAGATGACTAGCGGGCCATATGATAGATACCGGGAGAGCCCCGACACAAAGGCCCTCCCCCATACATCAAAAAGTTAGCAGTATTCTAAGGTGCATAATTGTTTAAGTTACAACCATATCGAAATAGTTCATGTTTTGAAACTACTGGGAATCATCCCCAAACAGAAACTTCGGAGAAGAGGGACCGGCGGGAGTCAGCAGGGCTTTCAGCTCATCAATGGACATCATGGGGCGCTCGAGGATCTTTTCAAGAAGGGCAGGGGTCTTACCCCCGAACTCTTTATCCAGTTTAGACAGCCGCTTCTTGGCCTTGGAATTATGAAGAGGGGTCTCCTTCCTGCCCAAGCCTTGAGCTGAGTAAGCATATCCATCCTTCAAGCCTGCTTGATATCCCACATCCCGGTAGGCCCTGTAAACCTGTTCAAGACTGCTTTTAAACTCCTCCGACTGGGAGACGGCAGTAAGAAAGGCCCCGAAGCCCTCGGTAATCAGCCAGTACTTCTCCTTGGCTAACCTCTGGTTATCATCCAACGTCATCCCATACTCAGCATACATAATATCCAGATCTTTTTGAGAAACAGAGTCAAGCTCCCTCTGATGCTTCAGCTCAGCGGCCAGCTCCTCCTTCTCTTCAACCAAAGCTTCCACCTCCCTCGCCCAGGCACGTTCCTTTTTCTCCAGCATAACACCAGCTCCCTGAGAAAAAATGATTACAGAAACCCGAGGGAGTTAAAAATAAAAAAAAAGGAGAAGAAGGGGGGAGGAGAATTAGGCACCTTCTCCTCCTACAATTTGCGCTCAACATCAACCACCTGACACCGAAGCTCAGTAGCGACGGTTTGAGAAGTCTTGAGATCATTCTTGAGCCCCTCATTCTCCCTCCTCGGATCATCAACTCGTTGTAACATGCCAACACCCCTGAAAAGCCCTTCGCAAAGCGACATGCTATATTGATCATCGAAGAGGTCATCCCTCAGAGCAGAATTCATAAATATATGGGAGGGAGGAATAGCATGAGTCAGGAAATCCCGGGTAGTTTCAGGGGTCCCCACCACTGAAGACTGAGTGATTTTCCACTTGGGGACATACGGAGCTGGAAGGGCGTTGGCAAACAAAGGATCTAGAGGGGATTGGGAAGCAAAACCCTCAAAAATGAGAAGGTTTGCTAGTCCTAGTGGCATGGTGAGGAGAAATCTCAAAAGCTGGGGTAATGCGAGCAACACTTACTTCAGGAGTCTTGTCCCGGACACGAGAGGGGGAAGGGGCAGTAGGGATCTCAATCGGAGCGTGAGAGCTTCCCTGCTCCAAACAAAGAAAGGAAAGGAAACATCAAAAACCTATTAGAACAAAGTTAATCCAAAAAGCAACAAGGGACCAAGAACCCGCTGCACCAAAACAGAAGTTAAGTGGAAAACTTACCAACAAAGGCTCACTCACAAGATTGGAGGATCGGAAATGCTTGGATAAGGAGCCCTTAACCCCAGTAGGGGGAAGTTCGGAAGCAGCCTTTATGGCAGGGAAGGCTTTTTGACTGCTTGCACTCCGGAGTCTCAGCCGGATACCGCGTGGGGCAGGAACTTGCTTAGGACTGACAGCTTTTCGCTTGCGAGCCAAACGGCTCTCCAGGTCTTCCTCGTCATCGTTGCTAGAATTCTTCACTTGAAGGGAATCGGGGGAACTCTCCTTCTCACCAGAAGAAGCCCCCTCATCTCCCTCGACGGCAGTAGAACCCCCTGTCTGAACGGATCCCTCGATAACCCTCATCTCAACACCCCGGTTCAAACCCGGTTCAACCTTATCATCAACCACAAATTTAACATCCCTGGAATCCCCTTGAAGCAAGCCCCACTGGGTCATCTCTACACAAAAGAAATACTAAAGATGACTACACAAATCCCTAAAAAATTTTCAGAATAAAGATAAACACAACAAGCCAAGAACAAGAAAATACCTCTCTTGCCAAAAAAGGCCTTGGGCCGGACTGAGTAGAAGGGGCTTAGTCCTCTCATAGCCAGGATCCCTTCGGAGAAAGTAAAAGCTCTCGTTGGATTCTCGTACATACGCTTTCACTGGACAATTTCATCAGCATACAAGATAGGAACACTGTCTTCGATAGCAGCCTTGGCATCCCTCAGCGGTGGGGACTCTGGTATCATAGCAGCAAAAACAAAAATAAACCTGCTTTTCCATTTTTAGGGTAGGTAGAGGTTGGCATAAAGAAGTAACAAGGCTGAGATACACTATCCTTACGTTTGGCGAAGGTAAACCAGTCCCCATCTGAAATTAACTTGTAAAACATGCAAAACAAGGGGATCGACGGCTCACCGGAAACCGCCACACAGGATAACTCAAAATGCACAACCCGCATAAACCCTAGAGGGTGCAATTGGGAGAAATGAACTTTGAAATGGCGTAACAAGTCTATCTTGAAAGAGGAAAGTGGGTAACGGACACCACAAGAGGAAAACGACAGAGTGTAAAGAACGATCCGGTCAGGTGTGCACTCGGCCGAGTCATCGGGACCGGGTAAAGTAGGGGAGAAACGCTCCGGTATCTTGTAGGCCTCAACGAAGGATTCCAAATCCTTCGCCGTCAAAATAGAACGGATCATGGAACGACCGGTATGACTCATGGTCAGGAAAAACGGTGATCGAAAAGATGTAATGGAAGAAAGAAGAGGGGAGAAATGGTGGAAGTTAAAAGAAATTCAAAAGGCCATGAGGGTATTTAAAAAGGGTAACTGACTTGAAAGGAAAAAACTGTCACATCGATGTCTTTTCAAATTTAAACCGTCTTGCACGTGCATGAAGAGGATTAAACCCTCGTCGTTGATAACCAGTGATTAATGGTCCTCGAAAAAAGAAGGGGCGCGCGATGATTAGCTAGGGATGGGCCTACCTCCTTAGCCCAAGAAGACTATTCCCTTGAATAGTTATGACTCAGCCCCGAATCATGAGATTTGAATCTCAGAACCAGGGACGAAAGATGACTTTACGACGGGCCAATGGGTTGCCCCATTTACCCGTCTTGGGCTATTATCACGTGGGACCAACAAATGAAAGCCCAAATGCTGATACTTGCCCATTAAGGGACTTTCTCATAAAACAGGCGGGAAAAGAGATATTTCACAAAGGAGAGGAAGCATTAAATGCATGTTAAGAATAGGATCTCCGGCTGGCACTGTACTACCAAGCCGGCATCATTAAATGAGGATACAATCCTGCCGTTGGGGCTTAGACACGTGTCTGAGTCCCCCAAAGACCGATAGAATCCGTTGGATCGTTTCGGTATGATCCCATTGAAGAGATAAGGGCTTCCGGCTATATAAGGAAGGTAAAAAGATGATCTTAAGGGCAAGTCCGAGGGATCTCACTTAATGCTTCATTCTCTCATTTACTCTATAATACTCACACAATAAATACACTTACATACACTTGATTCACACCACAGAGGAACATTCCGGTGATCATATTCATTGGGATAGGCTTCTCATACTTTCCGACAAGTTTACTTACTCTCACGCCGGAGCTTGGTCACGGATCCCCCATCCGGGGCCCTCCGTGACGAGGCTAACGGTTTCCTTTTTTGTAGCAAACGGAGGCTGGGATATTCCGACGTCAGCGAAGACCCTTTGAACGTCATCAGGGATTTGGGTATTCGACACATAGTAACAAGTTTGATAAAACATATTGCATGCTACAATTTTAAAGTACTTGTAATTAGAGCAAAACATAATAACATGTTAACCAAAAGTGAACTAGGAATGAGATCAAATACAAACACTTATGTTTGTAAGAACCGTAAAAAACCAACACATAATTGACACGTGTCCCTTAATAAAAAATTAGTTTAGGGGTAATTTAGACATTTTCACCATATTTATTTATAACTAATTAAAAATAATTATTAAAACATCCATAAATCCATGCAAGTTTAATTCAAATCAAAGTTTGAATTTTTTAACATATCCATGATCTAGTAACTCTCCATGATCGAACCAACCTGTAGGAACCATCACAAAAAGATATAATCAGCACAACACTATATAATTCGCATAACATCCTTAATCGTTCTCCATTATCAGCACACCGTCCTCAATCTTACTCCATTATCAACATAAACGACATTAGCACAACATCCTCAATCGTTCTCCATTATCAGCACATCAGATGTGCTGATTATATCTACTTTTGGTGTTTGTTTGTATTATATTGTAATTAACACATAATCAGCACATTATCAGCACAATTATAAATCAACTTTTGGTAACTTTTTTAAAAGTTACTTTTATAAATAAAAAAAGGTATAGCAATATGGTACTTATATTAAAGATAAAAAAATACTTCATTTTATTGTATATTTTTTTTTTAAAAATAATGAGGTATATAAAAGTTATTTTAGTTTAAAAAACCTTGGTGGAATTTGTATTTAATTGAAAATGGTCAAATGACTAGCAATTTTACGAAATTCCACTAACTTGTTAGTACTAATTTTTAATTATAAGGGTTTTATTTATAATCAACCCCAACCCTTGATTTAAACTATCAATGGTTCAGATCTGTTCTTACGGCTCTTACAGTTAGCACTGTTTGTACAGTATCTCAATCCAAGTGAACTAAATATCGTAACAAAATTTGTTAAGAACGTATCACGTATGAGATACTTGAAGGCCAGACAAGTTTATATAAATAAAAGTTAAGATACTTGAAGTAGTAAGTTGTATCTAATTATCTACATTAGCTGACCAACAAATCCAAAGTCCTCACCTAGAATTTTTTTTAAATGACCAATAAAAGTCCGATCACCCAGGTTCCAATGGTAAAAGGTCACCACACTCGCGAACGCAGATGACACTAATGACCCGGCCCGCAACCATTCTAGAGAAAACTCATCGCCCGAAGACCCATTCTAACAAAACCCCTGACTCAACCCAGAGCAATTTTGCTTCGAGACTTGAACCCATAACCCACTCTAGAGAAAATTCATCGCCCGAAGACCATTTGTAACAAAACCACTGACTCAACCCAGAGCAATTTTACTTCGAGACTCGAACCCATAACCCACTCTGTAGTCCATAACACCATAACCTCCACTTTGATACAAAGCTTAAGTTACTTTCTCTAATTCGTTGATTTAGTGGGATTCCGACAACAAAAACTTTTAATGTCCTTCAATAATTGTTAACCCTTATTCTTGTACTTTTCTTCGGTTAATTATTAGTAATTACATGTTTGTTACAAAACTCTTACACATTATAACTTAATTTAAACATTCGTGTTAATTGTAGTAATGGGTTGTATGCACTTACAAGCATCCTTAAGTTGGGTTTGTTTTCCTCAAAAGATTTTAATAGCGTACACCCTAACTTTTTTTACCTAACTTTTTAATGCAATAAAATTATAATCTTTTCCGTGTTGGGGTTCTGTAACGTGTAATATCTCATATCAACCAATGTTCTTCAGCATATCCACCAAGAGCTACATGTTTGTTTTTTGTTGTACGAGTGAAGACTTCCTAAAAGGTCACCCATCGTTCGATTTTTCCACTCATGCATGTTTAGTTATGTACTCTACCTCTCATTCACAACCAGTGCGACCAACACACATTAGGGATATTTGAGGCGAGATATTCCTCGTTGCTCAATATATCTCTCTTGTAGTGGTGTTCATCGGAGTAGATATTTATGTGTTTGGATTGGTTTATTTGGATTTGATTTTTTTTGTCATTAACCGATAATCGTACCAAATCTGAATTCGCAAGTGTCTAACCATACTGAATTGACTCAAATAAACCGATTTATTTGGTTGGTTATCCGATTAAACCAGTTATTATTCAATTGAAGTCGGTCCGGTTACCTGAATAAGAAAAGTTTATGGAACGGATAACTGATTCGAAATCCGAATTCATACTTTGGATCAATTTTCTTGTTTACGTATATGGTTTGATTTTTTTTTTTCACACCCCTACTTTCATGGTCAAAACACAACGATGTGAGATTCGCAGAAGGCTTGAGACTTACCTTTCTCGTCAAGGTTCATCCACCATTGTAAATAAAACAAATATGACCCTGATACCGCTTGAAATACCCGACCCCTCATTTCAACAAATGTTCTCCGTTTTACTCAATATAAGCTCACATTATTGTTTTTTGTTGCACGGGTAAATTTCTTTCGAACATCATCCATCATCCGTTTCTCTCACTAAAGCAGATTGAACTTTATATGTTAAGGAAACTTTAACAATATTTTAAATTTTACACTACGTGATAGAGGGGAATTCATTAACTTTATTAACCTAATGTAAATAAAATGGAAATCTTGGTTGATATGAAGTGCTTAACTTTACAAATTCGTAATCATCAACTTTAACGGTGTCTTAAATTATGGAGTGATAAAATCTAATAATTGTGTTTTAACAAATACATTAATAATAAATATTTCCTCATATGAAAAACACCTATAAAATATATTATGCTTTCAAAAATACTTTAAATATAACCTAAGTACGTATCAAATTCCATTTATATCAATTATAAAAGAGATACGATTATTATATTAAGAACACAAAAAGAACTTATTTCTTTTTATGTAAAAGAACTATAAAAGTATCAAAAATTTTAACTTATTTATCGTTCATTTTTTTGAAATCAGATTAAATATGATTAAAAATAAACACACATCACTAACCTTTAACACAATTTTAATATAGTAATTTTAATAGTTTTCTTTTGTAGAAAACAAGAAGAAGTCTTAATAATCTGTGGCAAACGACGTCGTCAAATAGGGTACTTTACTACTTTGGACATGCCGATACCACAACCACGCGCCTACAAACATTCGGTTCGTGTGAACTCCTCTCATGTACAAACTACAAACAAACAAGATAGAATTTTCCAATTTACCCTTTAAACATTGACAAAACCTTCTATGAACCCTAACTACTTAAAAGTTACCATTTACCCCCTCTCATAAATTACCCTACAAAGAGGATGGCAAATGAACCCGACAAGCAAACTCGAAACTTAAAACAAGACGGGTATTGAGGTATGGGATGTGTCTTATATATTTTTGCGGGCATAGGATATGTGTGGCATGGGCGGAGCTTCCTTGGGGCGGGAGGGGGCGCCCGCCCCCCGAACTTTTCGACGCGTAGTGTTATGAACAGTACCTTCGTATATAAATTTTTAGGTATATACGTTTCCGCAACCCCCCCCCCCCCCCCCGGAATTGGGAAAAATCGACCCCCCAAGCTTCGCCAATAATGTGTGATATTAGGTGATAGTTGTCTGATTGCCCGAAACAATCATGCTCGTTTACATAAACCATACTGATGAGGATACGTCCTCAGTCGGACCGAACACCCAACAAATATAGAGCCGAACCAAAAGCCCAAAGGATCGGATCGTATCTAATGCCATAGACGGGACGATTAGACACTTTGATCCGTTGTAACTAACTGGGACCCACGGCTTTAACTGCCATGAGAGCGACTGGTCAGACCCTAACTAACTCGCCACGTCAGCATCCCCCAAAAGTATAAATACCCCGCCAAAACTCCTCACTAAGGGTAATGACTACTTTCTCTCTCTAAACTCTCCTCTCTCTCTCTCTCTTCCTGACCTATTCTCCCCTCACAAATACTTATTCTCACGCCCGAGCTTGGTCACAGAGAGGCCACCCTCCCTGTGACGAGGCTAACGGTGTGTTTCTTCCTTGTGATCTTGCAGGTTCTTGCCAAGTCATCTGAAGTTCTGCTCAGACCAGGTCGGACCAATTGGTTTTGAGTCTTCAGTGGCGCTATCCCCTCGAATTCACACAATTCACTTTGTTAATTCTGCTCACTCGAAATTATGGAATCCACAACAGCTGCCTCCACATACATTTTCCCGTCTTATAACGACATTTGGGAAGGAAATGTTGCACCTATAACAACTGTTCCTACAGCAGTTGCCACTGCAGCGGTCCTAGCAGGATCGGCGACAATACCTCCACCTACAAGTTCTGTAATCGCGAGCTCTATCACCACACTCTCAGTTACTGCTCCAGTCGCCACGCCGTTGCCTAGTTTCGACAACGCTTTCCTCCTACGGAATGCCGACTTACTACGGCAACTTCAGCAGCATCAGCAGCGAGAAGAAATGTTGCAGAGTCTTCGCACGAACTTGTTCAACAGCGCTTATCCAGGGGCTAATCCCGTCTCCGTCGGAGTTTTCACCTCTGGATCTATGGTAAGTTCTATAATCTCCACTCCCATAACATGTGTTTCACAAGTTTCCTCACTTACGAATGCTCCAATAAATAACGGTCTTTACGACCTGTTTTGCCAGGGATCTATGGGTTTAAACCCTCAAGATCAAGAGTTAATCATGCCATACCATAACGTTAAGTATCGTTAATGCGCAACTCCCAGCAAAGTTGAAGATGCCCCCGACGCTAAAATTTTACGATGGTACGTCCGACCCGGACGATCACATGTTCGCTTTCGCCGGAGCGGCTAAGGTCGAACAATGGCCCATGCCGGCATGGTGTCACATGTTTGCTCAGACTCTCATCGGGTCGGCCAGGGTGTGGTTCGATGGATTGCCAGAAGAATCGATCGATCACTTTGAAGATTTCCGACATTTATTTTTGCAAAATTTCTGTCAGCAGCGACGCTGCAAGAAAGACATTACAGAGGTTCACCACATAAAACGCCGCGACGGAGAGTCCGTAGAAGATTTCATCGATCGTTTCAATCGAGAGAGCATGCAGATAAGCGGGGCAGTTGATCAACTCCGTGTTTCTGGATTCTGTCATGGAGTTCGAAACAATCAGCTCGTAGAAAAGCTTCACGAAGATCTCCCAAAAACCATGGAGATACTTATGGAACGAGCCCGAGCCTTTGTCCGAGGAAAGAGCGCCTGCGGTCAACCGAATGAAACAGCAGCAAGGAATGCCAAGGCTCGAACCGCGTCATGGAGACGGAACGCGTCACCACCAAAAGATAGAAGCAGCAATTGGAGCAGAAGTCATGGCCCGTATCAAAAGTCTGATCGAAACAGCTTCCGAACTGGTAACGTACGTTTCAACACTTTCTCCGAACTAACTAAGTCGCCGAGCGAGATCCTTAGTACGGAGACTACCCATTTTCCCACACCATCGAAGCAGCGGCCTACATCAGATAAGCACTCCAAAAAGTACTGTGAGTACCATCGAGACAAAGGGCATACGACCGACAAATGTTGGGCACTAAAACAAGAGATCGAGAAGGCCGTATGATCCGGAAAACTCTCCCATCTCGTAAAAGAAGTAAAGGATGGGAAGAAATCCGCAGCAACGATTGACAATCCGAATACCGAGGCTGGGATCAATATATTTCGATCTACCGAACCAAGGGGGATAAAGCGGCCGAATCAGCACATGGCAGCTTGGATGCAACAACCAACATACTTTCCTCCGATCGATCCAGAAGATGCTCGAGACGGACCGATCACAATATCGGCCGTAATTGCAGGACATTTGGTCCGACGAATTTACGTAGACGGAGGAAGCGCCTTTGAGATAATGTACTTGCAATGCTTTCAGCAGCTGAACCCCCAAACAAGAAAGAGATTAATCGAGGTGTCTACCCCTCTAATAAGTTTTTCGGGAGAGGTGGTTCGTTCTATAGGTCAAATTACCCTTCCGACCACGTTCAAAGATAATGACAGAAGCAGAACTGTTCAACTAACCTTTCTGGTTGTTGGTACTCATTCGTCGCATAACGTAATACTCGGGCAACCCGGGTTACGAGCTCTCGGAGCAATCAGCTCAACAATACACGGTGCCATAAAATTCCCCACCGAAGCAGGGATCGCCACTATCCTTTCAGAATCAAATTCATTCGTTGCAGAGGTAAGACACGCAGCAGAAACAAGCTCCAAAAAATCCGAAGTACCTACAGAGCTTTGGGCGATTAACCCAGAATTCCCGGAACAGCAAGTGGCTATCGGTGCTCAGCTCCCAAAACGAACAAAGAAGCTCCTATGGGAATTGTTGAGTAACTCAATTGATGTTTTTGCATGGAAGCATTCCGATATGCAAGGGGTTCCTAGGTCCATGGCACAGCACCCTCTAAACGTAAAAGAATCAATCAAGCCAATAGCGCAAAGGAAAAGGCACCGGATCGAGCCAAGGCAATTGCCAAAGATGTAAAGAGTATCCTAGATGCTGGGATCATTCGAGAAGTTCGGTATGAAACCTGGGTGTCGAACCCAGTTATGGTACGAAAGAAGGACAACTCGTGGAGAATGTGTATCGATTTCACCGATTTGAATGATGCGTGCCCGAAAGATTGTTTTCCATTACCGGAGATCGATGAAAAGATTGACTCCGTCACCACGTTCAGGCTGAAATGTTTCTTACACGCTTACAAGGGTTATCATCAGATACAAATGGCAGTCGAAGATGAGGACAAGACAACCTTTGTTACTAATGAAGGAGTATACTGCTTTACCAAGATGCCTTTCGGCTTGAAAAACGCCGGTGCTACGTACCAGCATTTAATGAACAAAGCTTTCAAAGACCAGATCGAGCGAAATTTAGAAGTATATGTCGATGATATCGTAATCAAGAGTCACGACGAAGAGGGCCATGCTGAAAGACATACTTGAAACATTCACCCGACTCCGGAGCATCAATATGAAGTTAAACCCTAAAAAAATGTACGTTCGGGGTAGAAGAAGGGAAATTCTTGGGAGTCATGGTTGGATCAAAGGGTTTATGAGCCAACCCTGACAAGATTGATGTTGTTCTCACCATGAAGCCTCCAACGTCGGTTAAAGAAATCCAGTCCTTAAATGGGCGATTGGCTGCTCTCCACCGTTTCTTGTCGAAAGCAGCAGACAGATCTCTCCTATTCATGGACGTACTTAGAAAAGGTTTCAGATCGGAGTTTAAATGGACCGAAGAAGCTGCGCGAGCCTTTGAAGAACTTAAAGTCTATCTTGGCACATTACCAACCCTCACCGTACTGGAAGAAGACGAGGTACTAACGGTTTATTTGGCTGCATCATGCGGTGCCATCAGCGCGGTGTTAGTCGCCCACCGAATCGGAGCATAAATACCCATCTACTACGTAAGCCGAACGTTGAAAGATTACGAAACAAGATATCCAATTTTAGAAAAGCTAGCTCTGGCATTGGTCCATGCTTCAAGAAGGCTTCGCCGTTATTTTCAAGCCCATCCGATTGAGGTCCGAACTGATCAAAGAATCCAGCACGTTCTCCGACGACCCGAAGTATCAGGTCGCATGGCAAAATGGGCGATCGAGCTGGGTGCTTTCAACATTACCTTCAAAACCAAAGGTCCGCTAAAAGGACAGGTGATAGCTGATTTCCTAGTTGAAATGCCGGAAGACAAAGGAACGGAAGAAACAGAGCAAACTTCAAAAAAAACCTTGGTCGTTATATACGGATGGGGCTTCGAGCGCCGAAGGCGCATGAGCAGGTTTGATTCTCACCGATCCCGATGGCATAGATATGACATATGCACTCCGTTTGGAATTCAAGAGCTCCAATAATGACGCCGAATATGAGGCATTATTGGCTGGCTTACGTTTAGCAGCCAAAGTCGGAGCGAAAAATGTCATAGCTCATGTTGATTCATTACTCGTAGCAAATCAAGTGAACGGGGAGTACGAGGTAAGAGAAACCAACATGATCGAGTACTTACAGCAAGTGAAGCAGGCGATGGCATCGTTCGACTCGTGCAAGATCGAGCACATTCCCCGCAGCAAGAACAAAAAGGCTGATGCTTTGAGCAAGCTAGCATCTGTATCTTTTAGCCACCTTGCCAAGGAGGTACGGGTCGAAGTGTTAGCCGCTCCCTCAATCGCCGTTCCGCAGGTTATGCAAGTAGAAGCTCCGCCGCAGACATGGATGACACCAATAGTCAACTACCTGGTGCACGATGTCCTGCCAATTGATAAAGCGGAGGCCAGAAAAATCCAGATCAACTCACTTCAATATCAGATGCAGGAAGGGGGTTTGTATCGAAAGACCTTCCTCGGGCCTCTGCTAAAATGCCTTGATCCAGAGCAGGCTAGCTATATCATTAGAGAAATACACTACGACATCTGTGGAATCCATGCCGGGCCAAAAATGATCGTCACAAAGGTTAAAAATGCCGGATATTATTGGCCTGGGATGCATGAGAGTGCAGTTAAAGAGCTCCAGCAATGTGATGAATGCCAGAAGCACGCACCAATAAGCCTCCGAGCGAAGAACGAGATGATTCCAGTAACTGCCGCATGGCCCTTTCAGAAATGGGGTGTTGATATAGTCGGACCTTTCCCGCGATCGAGCGGAAGTGCTCAATATCTGTTAGTGGCGGTGGATTATTTCACCAAGTGGGTGGAAGCTCGACCGTTCACAATTATCTCTGGCTATAATGTAACAAGATTCTTTTGGGAGCAGATCGTGTGTCGCTTCAGCCTTCAACTCTACATAGTGAGCGATAATGCAAAACAATTCGCGGAGAATCCATTCAAGCGCTGGTGCAAAAGTTTGAAGATTAACCAAGTCTTCTCCTCGGTTGCTCATCCCCAGGGGAACGGGCAGGTCGAGCAGATAAACCGACGGATAGTAGATGGAATAAAAAGAAGACTTGGCTACGAAGGCAAAGGATGGGCAGACGAATTGCCGAACGTATTGTGGGCTCACCGAACTTTGCACAAGACTAGTAACGGAGAAACACTGTTCAGTCTTACATACGGCACACAGGCCGTGATCCCCGCAGAAATCAGGCTCCCTAATCAAAGGTGTAAAAACTGGGAAGAAAACGAACAGGAGCTCCGATCCAATCTCGATCTATTGGAAGAACGTCAGAACGTGGCCGCAATTAAAGAAGCACGGTACAAAAAGAAGATCGAGAAATACTACAATGCCCGTGCCAAACTGTACAAGTTTAAAGTTGGAGACTTTGTGCTCCGAAGCAACGATGCAAGCCGCGTCGAAGCTCCTGGGAAGTTGACCCCAAAGTGGGAGGGGCCGTACCGCATAAAAGAAGCAAGCGATAAAGGTTCCTACGTGCTTGAGAAAATCGACGGAACCCCCGTCCCAAGAACATGGAATGGGGTTCATCTAAAGAAGTGCTTCATGTAGACGCTGGTCCGTTACGGGCTAGAAAGATCGCTATCTTTTATTTTATAAAGTATTTCCTCTTTCCATGTAAAAGTCGGGAGGCTAATGCCCCGAACATATTTATATTTCCTTGTAAACCGGGAGGGTCTGCCCCGGAACCACGATTAGTGAAATAATAAATAAAGCGATCTGCATTTTTTGCAAATACAAAACATAGCATATCTATGTACTAAGTTCGAACGATACAAAATGTGCACAAACGGGCCTCGACCCATGCCTCGCACCGATCGAGAAGGCTTAAATAGTTTTAAAAATAACAAAATCTATTAAGCGAGAGGTTCAGATCAGAAAGGATCCGACCATTTAAAAACATAAGGGATTAAAGCAAGAAAGAACAAAGCTCATAAAAGTTTCTTACAACGGTCCGGTCACCTAGATGACCCAACAAAGATTTGGTCAAGTAGTGAAAGTTTGGACGCAAACTAAAACTAAGAGGCCAAAGCGTTAAATATCACAACCAAAAAGTACGGTACTATAAAACCAAAAGGAATATGTTCAGCAGGTCATAAACAGAAATTAAAATTGTACGGTTACATGCCATAATAAAAGTAAAATATTGTACGATTGCAAGAACCAAGCATCAAGTTTCATAACTCTCCTTCACAATAGGAAGTTCGCTTCCCTGTTTGATAACGGACAAAGGTGCGTTCACTAAATCCGCAACCTTGTCAAGGACCGATATGTGAAAATTATCAAAGGCTTTGATCGCAACGTCCAGTGTATCCTTGGCCCCCTCGTCATACCCGAGAACCTCCTCGGCAGAACGAGCTGAATCCCTGGCAGCCTGAAAACCTTGTTTAATTCCCTCGTTCACTCCAACTGCATTCACACTATTCACCATATCCGCAACAACCTTCTCTAATTCAGGGCTTTGATGAACCAACTTCACGACCCAGGCCACTCCGTCCGTCAAAAACCACTGTTTGGTAAGCATGAGCTCCGATACAAGGGCGTACAACTCGACTATCTCACCATCACAATGAGTTAACATTCCCTTCTCTTCGTCAATCGTTTCCTGATGTTACTTGATGGCCCTGTCACGAGCCCTCTCAAGCTCAGATTTATCTGGCAAACGGAACAAAGGATTTAAAAAGGAGTAGAAAAAGAAAACAGTAAAAAGCGTTTCATGAATGTACCAATAATCAAGCGATGATGATCGGCCAGAAGTTGGTCGTAGGAAGATCGCATCTCCTTCAGCTCTGCTTTGCTTCTCCCTTCGACATCAGATAGTTTTTTCTCCAAGTAACCAAACTTCAACTTGAGAGCCTCCAGGTCCTGGAGAGCCTTGTCCCGAGCTTCATGAGTGGCTGCAGCTGAAGCCTGTGAGGATTTATTAGCCTCTCTTGCTTCTGAGACCTGCTCCTTCAGACGATCCACTTGAGAACGAAGAGTAGAGATATCTTGTTTCGTCTTCGACCGGATGCTATCCTCACTCTTCAAAGAGGCAACCTCGATCTCAAACCTGCGGCAATTTGACTCTGCTTAAACCCAACATTTATAGGTCTCAACCACCAGAGAGTTAGACTGAGCTTGATTTAGCATCAGAGCATTCCCAAGATCCGAACCACTCATCTTTCGATGATACCCATGCTCAGCAGGAGTTCCAAGATGAAATAGCGCCATCTTCGCAGAAAGAGCATCCACAATCCTGTCTTTATTAACCAACGACCAATCAGAGACATACTTCTCCAAAGCCTTAGCCGCATCCACATCCATCTCCTCGCCCGAACCTAATTCGTGACAGAGGAAAACAACTTCAGTCTCGTACCATAAAGGAGACGAGGAGGCGCTATCCCCACCATCAATCGGTTGAGGGCTTGGCCTCGACACATTAGAAGCGACCCTCGTTGTTGGCTTACCCGAAGGAGAAGGTTCAATTTTCTTAAAGGACAAAGGATCAGGCATGTGGATGTCTTCAATAACTTTGGTGGTCGGCCCTCCAAAAAATATCGGGCTTGTTGGAAGATTGACCGGTTGATCCCTTGGAGTCTTGCCGCCATGAAGATGAGCATCTAAGTTATCCAACAAGCCTCCGGCAGTAGAAAACATGGTTATCTGATCGGCTTCGTCGTCATCCAACGTGATTGTTTTAAAATTCAACCTTTTCTTTTTCAGTGTTTTCGGATTCGGATCAGCCTTGGAGGAAGTAGTCCGTCCTCTTTTTAAATTGACTTGAGGACGCTCTTCAGCACCATCATCATCACCCTTTTCTTCCTCCTCAACATTCACTCCTTCGTCCTCAATGGAAAGATGCTCCGAACCGTACAAAATGACCTTAGAACCAGACCCTTTCGTTTCGCTCGAACCAGTCTTTTTCCCTTTATCACCACCAGCCGCCGCCACTTGGGCCAAAGCCAAGTTCACCATCCTAGCAGAAGGAGCTGAGCCCGAACCTCCTTGGCTAGCTGAACCTCCCTAGTCAACCGGGGCCGTTGGCTCTCGAATCGGATAAAGATTTTCTTGTACGACGCTCAGATACGGCGGATCACCCTTCGGTGTCTTCGTGGCCCGAACGTCCAGCTCAGTAGAGTCAAAGGATTTCAATCTAAGGGCGTCCCTCAAACCCATAGCTGCACAAAACAAACGAATAATAATATTCATAGTCTCGTACAATCAAAAGCATCCGGTACATATATAAAAAAATGATGAATAATACGAGAAACATTATATCTAGTTAAAACATAACTAACCCTCTCCGTTCCACTTATGGGTTGGATACCATTCCGGTTCGGGCCAAATCGTGCTTATCCGTCCCATGACGAGAATGTGTTCTGGATATTTCTGAACACGTCCGGCTTCCTTAATTAGAGACGAATATAAATTTCTATCGAATTCAAAGTCTTCAGGTAGAGGATCTGGAAGACGAGATTTTTTCAGTCTCCACGTCATTTCGGGTGGAACGCACCGGTCATCCACTAGGAAAAAGCGATCTTTCCAGTCTTTTATGCTGGTGGTAATCCACGAATAGCAACAAGCATTCTTCTTCCTAACCTCAAAGGTATACCAGCTACCGGACCGATTCAGCTTATAGAAAGCCCGGAACACATTCAAATCCGGGTCGGAGTCCAAACCACTACAAGCCAGCTCGAAATGACACACCTTGGCAAGGCCAAAGGGGTTCATTTGAGAGAGATGAACCTCATGAAACAGAAGGACTTCGACCAAGAACTTCGTCAAAGGAAGACGATAGTTGCAGTAGTCGAACATACGAGTATAAACCCCTATCTTCCCCGGAACAAAAGGATAAATGGGTGTATCCTTCTCGGGAAGAACAGGATGTAAAGAAGCAGGAATAGCGTATTGTTCTACATACCACTTCAAACCATTTTTATTCAGAATATTGAAGCAACCGGACATGTTGCTTTTGTTCGCCATAATAAAAGGGAGAAACTAACCTGATCGGATTCTCTGGTTCAGAAAATGAAGAAAAAGAAGAATAGGATAAAACAGGTAAAAAGTGAAAAAGAGAAATAACTTTTTTCCTATATATAGGAGGATTTTCTCCACCGCCATAAGGCCTCCAATAGGGAGCCGACACGTCACAATAACTGACGCAAGTCAAGCGTCGCGTCAAAAAAGGGGAAGATAAAGCGACCGTCAGTCATATAGCAAAAGTCACCGCCAAAATTCAAAATTCAAAAATCAGCGAAACCTCCGACAAACAAAGGCTCCAGCTCACCAAAATTTTGCCATTTTAGTTCGAAGCTTCTGCTAAGCAAACGCTACGAACTAAGGGGACTTGATGAGGATACGTCCTCAGTCGGACCGAACACCCAACAAATATAGAGCCGAACCAAAAGCCCAAAGGATCGGATCGTATCTAATGCCATAGACGGGACGATTAGACACTTTGATCCGTTGTAACTAACTGGGACCCACGGCTTTAACTGCCATGATAGCGACTGGTCCGACCCTAACTAACTCGCCATGTCAGCATCCCCCAAAAGTATAAATACCCCGCCAAAACTCCTCACTAAGGGTAATGACTAGTTTCTCTCTCTCTCTCTTCCTGACCTATTCTCCCCTCACAAATACTTATTCTCACGCCCGAGCTTGGTCACCGAGAGGCCCCCCTCCCTGTGACGAGGCTAACAGTGTATTTCTTCCTTGTGATCTTGCAGGTTCTTGCCAAGTCATCTGAAGTTCTGCTCAGACCAAATCGGACCAATTGGTTTTGAGTCTTCACATACCCCATAAACATTATCTTTTTATTTTTTATTTCCTTTCTTGGTAGTAAAATAATCCATTAATTCATTGTTTTTAGTTTTTATATTTCTAATCTTCTTGGTAAAAAAATTATATAAAATATACAATAGCAAGAAATATACTTTTGGGCACCCCTACATGTAATTTTTTACAAATTGATGAATGAGCATTAGAGATTGAATTATCTTTTATTTGAATTTTCCTCATCGTGTTTATCCTAGGCTATATATTAAAATCTAGGATTCAATTTTTAAGGGACTTTTGATACTTGATAAACACTTTAAGCTTTAAACTTTCGATCTCTAATCATTTGGTTCAAATCATCTGAATAAAACCATTAGCGTTCTTCAGCCAATTGATTGCTTTCGTATCTGCATCACAAACTAACCTGTATACTTGATATGATATCCGATTAGTATTAGGACAAGCATAAACACGATCTTACAGTTTGTTATGAGACTATAATTGCCAATATCTGTCCCAAACACATATCATTACCCTAAAGATATTTGGCACTTGAATTTATTGATAAAATCCCATATGTGGTTTCAATAACCAACACGTGTTAGCAAGATTTTGTTATATCTTAATTTTTCATAAAACACAAAGAGAATTATTTGAACGACTTTCAAATAGTATAAGGGATGAAAATAGGCCAGGTATCCGACAAGTATAAGAAAATCTCATTCCCACATCCAATTATAAAATTATATCTCAAACCCAATCTTGTACTCATCGGATTCTCGTTACTTACCCATCGGGTTCATGGGTATGTATGAGGGTATCACATATAGCAACCCTCCTAAAACCCCCTTAACATAACCCTAAACGTTCCTATTATACCCCGAATACTCGTTAACGGGCCTAAAATACCTTTATATTAATAAAAATCAAATAAAACAAAAATATATACCGCTTCTCGCGGGGCGCGACCCCTTTGGGTTTGCGAGTCGCGGGCCGCGACAGAGTGACACCAGGCGACACCCTAGTCCGCCACGTGTCCTCGTGTGTGTGAAGCCTAGTGAGTTAACTCACCAAGGCTAGAGCCTAGCCTACATGTCTCGCGGGCCGCGAAGGCCGACCCCGGATTGGTCGCAGGGCGCGAGCCGCCTACGTCCAGACCTATAAAAGGAGGCGCAAGCCTCAGCTGTCCGTCGTTCAATTCTTTTCTTTCCTCTGACATATAGTAGACATTAAAATCGGGAATAAAACCCTTAAAAGTGAAGCTCTACCTCGTTGTAAGTATTATAACCCCCAATCACGTATTTGTTACCTACCCGATTGATCTAAGGCTCCGTAACGCATGTTAAGGCTCTGCCTGACTCAGTCGTTGGAGTTCTGTCTTGTGTTGTACGGCTAATGTGATTTGGGTTATCTTACTAACATGTGTGCATTGTTAAATTTTTAATAGATAATAACCAGGAGAACCATCAAGAAGCTATAGTATTATCTAAGTCAGCAATGTGAGTACATCTTATTTTTGTCACCTTTTTGTGAGTACATCTTATTTTTTGTCATCTTTTTGTGAGTCATTGTTTCAAATATTTTACAAAACCCTAAATATTTATCAAGACTCTTACAATGATTAAGTTTTTGTAATTCTACAATTATCATCAGTATGTGGGGTTTTGTATACATTACTTGACACTCGTTACTACTGCGAATAGTAGCATGACCGCAAGCACGGGGGACAAAAGTTGCCCAGTAGCAATGGTGTATTGAATAAGTAGATAGATATAAACATTGTAAATCTTAATACTGTAAAGTTATAAAACTGTTTTTATTAAACTGGGATGCACTCGCCAGTATTTATTGCTGATAAAACATTTTTAAAACGCGTTTCAGGTAACTTAATGTGAAGCTAATAGAAGCCAGCTGGAGAGCACTGAAAGCTTAAAGATGTGGCTATAAAAGTTACCTAAATAAAAATGGGATTTTGTTTTCAATAAATTAGTGTCTATCCCTATAAATGTATTGTAATAGAAACTTGGGTTTTATCCCATTTATTTATTATAAAAGTTTAGTGTTTTAAACTCTGATATATATTTCCTAACTACGGTCCTGATGTTTGAATTCCACTGCCAAATTTATAAACACCGATACCACCCACTCCGAGTCTCGCGGCACCCGCTCCCGGGGTAGGGGTCGGGGGCTGCGAGAGAAGGTGGTATCAGAGCCACAACCACTGGTTTAAGCCAACGAGGTGTTCTGTCAACACCTAAATTTTAATAAATTGTGTTAGGAAATAACTTATGTGATAATGTGTAAATATGTATATTATTATTTTGTGTTATTTGAAATTTTTTTAGTTTACAGTATGAGTGAGCAAGGTACATCCGATGCTTATCGTCAATTAGCTAGTTTCCCAAAAGATGAAGGAACCTCATCTCAGCCAATCACCTCAGGATACTCTGCTGATACTGAGGAAGGAATATTTATCTTTAAGGCACAGTCCGAGGAGCCATTCCATCCTAAAAAGAGAGGATGGTTTAGTAGAGGAGCGCATGAGATGAGTAAAAGGATGAAGAAATTACAACAACAGAAAGCACTAGCGAAAGCCAATAGGGAAGTGAATGCACAAACCCATGAAGTAGTTAATAGGGCAGTATGGAAGGAGGAACTTGATAGACAGTTAGCAGATTTCCATATGTTAGCCACTACAACTGCAGACCCTAATATGAACCAGATAGCTGAACCACCACTGTTACCCTTGTTTCCAGACAAACAAATATTAGAACCCAACCAGGAAAACCAATTCCCGATACCTGCATTCGACCCCAATGAGTTACCTAGAATCCCAACCCCAATCCTTTTAGAATACGATCCATGGTTAGATGACAACAGGTCATATTCGGCATTATATACTCCCGAAGAACCAGTGCCAGCTCCACCAGTAAACCCACCAATGAGCCGAGAATATGTGCAGGAACTTCGTCAGTATGGCGAAAATTTAGTGGATGAAGGAAATAGAATCCGTCAGATAGGAGAGAAGCTAGTTTGGAAATATAATGAGCGTGAGATGCAGTATTGGATAAACGAAGCCTGGAATAATATATAGATATGTGTGTAATTTTGTATGTTTATAAAATATATAGACTAAAATAGATATCGATGCATAGCTACTAGTGTGTTTAATTTTCGGTTGTAATATGTAATCGATGCCTATATATAGATATATAAAAAGAGTAAAGTCGCAGTGTTCGACGTTTTTGATCAATCTGCTTGTGTGATTGTTTTTATAAATTTTATTCTGTGATATTGATACCTGATAAATGTTTACAATTCAGATGTCGAACAAAGTAAATCAGGAAAACCAGAATAATGATAATAACGGGAACCAAGTGAATAATAGTGCCATCGAACATATAGTCCCACAAGAAATTATAGATGTTATGCCCTATATTATCAAGACTGTTAAAGAAGTAGAAAATAAATCTGTAACTGGAAGTAAACGTCAACCCACTGAACCAAGTCATAGTATGAACAAAAATCATGGACCAATAATCCAAGCTCCAATTCCAAAAAGAAAAAGAACCATTTCTTATGGTTGTTCTTATAAAGAATTATTGGCCTGCAAACCAATAGAATTCTCAGGCAATGAAGGAGTCATTGCAGCCTTACATTGGATAGAAAAGACAGAATCAGTCATAAAAATAAGTAAATGTGCAGATGAAGATAAGATTATGTTTACGTCTAATCTTTTTAAGAATGCAGCCTTAGAGTGGTGGAATACCATTCTCCAGTCTAGAGGAAGTGACATAGTTTATAATATGGACTAGACTAACTTTAAGGAGACAGTCGAAAGAAAATTATGTCTTCCTCATGAAAAGGAATAAATTGCCAATAAGTTCCTAAATCTTAAAATGACTGGAATAGACTGTAAAGGTTCCACTACCATATTCTTTGAATATGCTAGGATGGTTCCAACCTTAGCCTCACCCGAGCCAGTGTTGATCTCCCGCTACATTTGGGGATTAATTAGTGAGATCAAACATGTAGTCAAGGCAGCTCAGTAGAACTAGCTAAAACCCTGACTGATGAATTGGTACGTACACAAGAGGAAAACCAGATAAAGAACCTAGCCCAAAGGCTTACCCAAGATTTTCACTACGGTAATTCCAACTTTGGGAAAGGTATAGGTACTTCCTCTGCACCTTACTGCAAAACTTGTAAAAAGAAGCATTACGGAAAATTTGCAAGGTATTGTAATTTCTGCAAGAACCCGGACATAAGGAAAAAGAATGTCGAACGAAAGCTAGCAATAGGTTATGCTTCAATTGTGGAGAAGCTGGTCATATTAAACCGAATTGTCTGAAGCTAGCTCTAACAACAACCAGCAAAGCTAAGGCAACTGAAGAACCCAAGAAGAATGCCAGAGCATTTGTTCTAACAGCTGAAGAAGCCAAAATGATTCCGGATGTGATTGCCGGTATGTTTTTAGTTAATGATATTTTTGCCAAAGTATTATTTGACTCTGGTGCAAACCAAAGTTTTATCAATACTTCTTTCTAACAACTTCTCAACCAACCATTAACTAAACTTCAACAAGACTGTCTGGTGGAAACAACAAATGGAGATTCCATTAAGATAAGTGAAATCTTGCAGGGAGCAAGAATAGAAATCCGAAACCATAATTTTTCTGCTAACTTTTACCCAATGAGTCTAGCTAGATTCGATGTTGTATTAGGAATGGATTGGTTGGTAGCCAATCATGCCAGTGTTTTATCTGATCAAAAGTTTGTGCAAGTAAGTACACCAAAGGGTGAAAAGACCACAATTAAAGGAGACAAACCAATCAGGTCAACAAAATTCATCTATGTGACGAAAGCTGCAAGTTGTGCAAGGAAAGGAGCAATAGTGTATATGATTTCCGTAATCATTAACACTAAAGGAAAAGAATTAAAAGATATTCCTGTAGTATCTAAATTCTCAGATGTCTTTCCAGAAGAATTACCTGGATTACCGCCTGATAGAAGGGTTGAATTTAGGATTTACCTTATACCAGGAACGACACCGATTGCCAAGGCACCTTTTAGATTAGCACCAACGGAGATTCAAGAACTGAAGAAACAATTGGACGAACTTCTTGACAAAGGTTTTATACAACCTAGTTCATCACCATGGGGAGCACCGGTATTGTTTGTCAAGAAGAAGGACAGATCAATGCGTATGTGCATTGACTACCGATAATTGAACAAGGTTACGATTAAGAATCTGTACCCACTATCGAGAATCGATGATCTATTTGATCAACTTCAAGGAGCTCGATTCTTTTCTTAAATCGACTTACGCTCAGGATATTATCAATTGAAAGTACATGAAGAGGACATTCCTAAAACTGATTTCAAAACAAGGTACGATCATTATGAATTTACAGTCATGCCAATTGGTTTAACCAATGCCCCAGCCGCATTTATGGACATGATGAACAGGATATGTAAACCATACCTGGATAAATTCATAATAGTCTTTATAGATGATATTCTAATTTACTCTTAGAGTAAAGAGGATCATGCAGAGCATCTGCATATGCTTCTGACATTATTGAGAAAAGAGAAGCTTTATGTAAATTCTCGAAATGCGAATTTTGGTTACAAGAAGTGCAATTCCTTGGACATCTGGTTAATCATGAAGGAATTCATGTGGATCCCACAAAGATCAAGGCGATTACTAAATGAAAAATTCCTGAATCACCGACGGAAGTAAGTAGTTTTCTTGGACTAGCCGGATATTATAGATGTTTCATTCAAGATGTCTCTAGAATGGCCATTCCATTAACCAAACTGATCTGCAAATCAGTTAAGTTTGAATGGGGACCAAAACAGGAAGAAGCCTTTAGGATTCTTAGCAAAGGTTAACCAACGCACCCATACTAGCATTACCAGAAGGAACTGAAGACTTTATAGTCTATTGTGATGCATCTACGTTAGGATATGGATGTGTGTTGATGCAACGACAAAAGGTTATAGCTTATGCCTCTAGACAACTTAAGAAACATGAAGAGAATTACCAAACCCATGATCTAGAATGGAGCCATAGTTTTTGCCTTAAGATTTGGAGACACTATCTTTATGGCAATAAGTTTGTTGTCTTCACATATCATAAGAGTTTAAGGTACATTTTTGGGCAAATGGAATTAAATATGAGATAGAGACGTTGGATGGAAATTCTTAGTGATTATGATTGTGATATCCGGTATCATGCAGGAAAAGCTAATGTAGTAGCTGATGCTTTAAGTCGAAAGTATCATGAAAAGCCGAAACGAGTACGCTCTCTTAGATTAAATCTACAGATAGATTTAAATGAGCAAATTTGAGAGGTACAGGAAACAACAATCAAGGACGATGCTGAAGGTTTAAAACGATTGACTAAGGAATTAGAAGAAGGAACAGATGGAATTTGAAGATTTCACAAGAAAAGGATCTGGATACCTAAACAAGGAAACCTACGCCACAAAATCTTAAAAGAAGCCCATAAGTCTAAATATACGATACATCCCGGAAATGATAAGATGTATCAAGATCTAAGAAATAATTTCTGGTGGATAGGAATGAAAAATGATATAGCAAATTAGCTAAATGTCTAACCAGTTCAAAGGTTAAAGCTGAACATCAGAAACCCTTAAGGTTATTACAGCAATTAGAAATGCCAATATGGAAATGGGAATTGATAACATTGGACTTTGTTACAAAATTACCCAAGACACGAAAAGTTAATGATACAATCTGGGTGATTGTAGACAGATTAACAAAATCTGCTCATTTCTTACCAATGAAGGAAACTTTTAGTATGGAACAGTTAGCCAAATTATATGTAAATGAAATTGTTTCATTACATGGAATTCCTTTATCTATTGTATCTGATAGAGATAGCCGTTTTACTTCTCACTTTTGGACAAGTTTCCAAAAAGCAATGGGAACCAGGTTAAACCTAAGCACCGCTTATCTCCCACAAATGGACGGACAGAGCGAAAGAACAATCCAGATGATGGAAGATATGCTTCGAGCCCGTGTAATTGATTTTGGAGGAAATTGGGACGATCATTTACCATTAATAGAATTTTCCTAGAATAACAGTTATCATACCAGCATTAATGCTGCACCATTTGAAGCACTGTATGGACGAAAGTGCCGAACTCCAGTCTGTTGGGAGAGATTGGAAAAAAGCAACTATATGGACCAGAGATAGTACAAGAAACAACGGACAAGATTATTCAAGTCAAAGAACGACTAAAAGCAGCACGAGATCGTCAAAAGAGTTATGCAGATAACAGACGAAAACCATTAGAATTTTAAGTTGGAGACAAGGTATTGTTAAAAGTTTCTCCATGGAAAGGAGTAGTCAGATTCATTAAAAGAGGGAAGCTAAGCCCCATGTATGTTGGACCTTTTGAGATTATTAGAAGAATAGGACCAGTAGCTTATCAGCTACAATGGCCAGAGGAACTAGCAGGAATACATGATGTATTTCATGTATGTAATATCAAAAAGTGCTTAGCAGATGAATCTTTGGTAATAGCTCTTCAGGATATAGAGGTAAACGAGAAACTTAAGTTTATAGAGAAACCCATTCATATTGAAGATAGAAAGATCAAGAATATCAAACACAAGAGACTAGTTCTGGTCAAAGTGAAATGGGATTCTAAAAGAGGATCAGAATACACTTGGGAGCTCGAATCATAAATGCAAAGGAAATACCCACACCTGTTCCAGTAGATCTCGAGGACAAGATTTAAATCAAGGTGGGGAGGATATAACAAGCCTCCAAAACCCCCTTAACATAACCCTAAACATTCCTATTATACCCCGAATACTCGTTAACGGGCCTAAAATACCTTTATATTAATAAAAGTCAAATAAAACAAAAATATATACCGCTTCTCGCGGGGCGCGACCCCTTTGGGTTTGCAAGTCGCGGGCCGCAACAAAGTGACACCAGTTGTGCCTTATAGAGCATAAATTGCTCTCTCAAATGATAAAAACGTAAATTTTCCGTTGATATATGCTCTACCCTTGCTCACCAAACACCTAACAAGGGCGTAAATTGTTCCATCAAGAGAATAATTTACGCTCTCACCCAATTTTCTTTCTTTTCCTCGTGTTCTCAATTCTGTTGTTGTCCACATGCTTCTAACCCCTCGTTTAGCTCCTGAAAACTATCTGTTAAGCTTCAGGTACCTGTAAATCAAATTCAAAGCAAACTGATTTCACATAATTAAACAATTAAAAATGTTTTGTTAAGTACGTTAAAACCGAGATAATTACCCTCATATTAGCAAACTTCATTCAAAGTACACATATCTTTCTTTATACACAGAAACATCACTTCCGGCTTCTTAACGCATGTACTCTTTTGACTTGAAACGATAAAGGAAAGTCACTCACTCGACTTACGAATGTTGTTGAGAATTTCTGGTTGTTTCACTAATGGCAGCGGTGATGGTAGTTTCATTCGTTATCACGTAAACAGAAGATGATGTAAGCGTATGGTTAGGGAAGGTAAGGGTTTAGTGGGAAATCAAATTGGACAAAATGTGTCACACCCTGGCTTTGCGGAAGCGTGGTTAATTTTGGTGTGACTTCTTAATACCATAGCTTAACCATAACAAAGCTATATGAAATAAAACCATGCAAGATCATCCATAGATTAAGTTTTAAAAACCAAATACAACAACATTGTCTTAACGGAAACACCTCCTAATGACATTGTTCAACAAACATAAACATCAACATGACATAAACACAGTTTAAGGACTGTGACTTGTCCAGGAAAGAGTCACATTCCCCAAACCCGGATGACCTCGTAACCCATATGCAGCGGGAAAACATAACATACCGCGCCAGATCTTTAGTTTCCTGAAATACATGTAAGTTGAAAAATCAACAATAATGTTGAGCGAGTTCATGTGTAAGTGAGTATGTAAAACACTTGTAAGTATAAAAATCCTGGTATGTAGCAAATAAGGAAAAGAGATCACCAATGGTTTGCAAGGCCATTGATATGTGTGAAGTGCAAGTAGGAAGACTCAAACCTAGCAGATTTAGCGTTGGGTACAAAGTCACTCCAAGGTCCGTTCTGTTGGGCCTCCCTGAGGTCCGTTCTGTTGGGCCTAGAGTTGGGCTCGCTACACCCAGATAGATCTACCGCTTACGTCCCTCGGTCCTACAATGAGGATTAATGGCCTCCAGTTTCTGCCTACCCACTCACATGATCTAAGTAGTAAACCTCCTTACGCTAATCATACCATGTGTAAAGTACTTGTAATCAAAGTAACATGTATTTCACCCCCGCAGTTTAGAAAACTGAAAACAGTTAAGAGAAAAGGGGGACATGAACTCACAGTGGTGCGTCTCTACCAAGTATGCCTCCAAATCAATCAGCTGTATGACGACCTACACGTGCTAACTCTATTAGACGGATGGCCGTGCCTTAGCTTTATGGTTTAAGTTTTTGGGAAATAGTTAGGCAACTATTTCGTGTTTACATTCTGTATACTTAGTAGTTATTCTCCTTCCCAAGGATGGGGGATTTAATACATGTGTGTTCGTATAATTCGGATTTTCACTATTAAGTCTCACTTAATATATTTTATTTCCAACTTCAAAATATAAGTATTCTTCCCAAAAATATTATATTTTAATACATGTGATTTTCCCAAAATAATACTTAGTAATATTATTTTTACCCTAAAAATAATATTTATGTAGTTCACAAAATAATCATAAACACTTATACAAGTGATGTTGTGAAAAATATATACTAAATATATTTATGTATCACGTTTTATTTTGTGAAATCCCACCTCCGATATTTTATAAATAAAGTCGTGGCGAAATTCATAGTTTGAAAACAAGTCGACAAGTATCTCTAACACTTATAGTGAAAATAATTCTAAGTGTTAGGTTTTTAGAAAAATTTCGCCAGAGTTTCCTCTGTAACTGGAGATGGCCACGCTTTCAAGCGTATCATTTTCTTTTATAAATCAAACCAACCATTTTTCTTATTTAATCAAAACAATGTTCAAATCACAAACTAGTCAAAATATGTATATAAATCGCATAAATTTCATGAACCTGTGATTTATCCAAACTATGAAGTAAATCTCATTACTTTTAGTGGATCTTTATATAAAACAATCCGATTTTGTAAAAACCTCGTTTTTAAAGAAATTCCATCTTTACAACTTCTCGTCATATTTTCCAAAAATAGTTATGTGTCGAAACTTTGTGTTACACAAGTGCTTACACACTTGTGTGTTCTAAAAATCATTCTTGTTAGTGTAAGATCCGTCTTTAAAGTATGTTTTCTCTTGACACGTGGTCCTTTGAAAATACCGCTTGTAGATATGTAGATCTACTAGTTTTAATCACTATTTTACAAGCTAAAACACTTTTACACAAGTTCATGATTCGAGTGTGGTAGAGTTTCATCTTCTAACCCTTGTTACACTTAAACAAGCTTTATGTCATAATCCAAGATCATGACTAAGCCGGGTTAAATGATGATCCGAGCTACCACAACATAGATCGGGTCCAAATAACCACACAATTCAAATACTACAAGTTTTACACAACATATGAGCTATTAACCAACATTTTAGTGTTTTAAGTAGACTTTAAAGCATTATCTTGTAAGATTTCGAGTTTTAACCGTTACACATCGTATTAACCACTTCAAAATAGTTCAAGAAGGTGATTTAAGCAACATACCACTAGCTCGAGGCTAGGGAAGAATCTAGACGCAAATAGGGTGGATAAAAGCAAGATAAAGAGGTCCTTCGCCTTCCGTTTGCTCCAAGGTTCCTTATATGCAACCCTTAACACTTGTAGAGCTTGGAACTTGCAAGATAGAAATCGAAAATGGATGGATGGGGGGTGGGTGTGTTCGGCCGTAAGCTAGAAGAGAGGGAGAGAGTGTGTGGAGTGGTGAGTTGTGTGATGAAAATGATCAAGTGTGTTTAGTCTAGATCTTATAAACAATGCTTAAGCTAATTACCCAATGGTCACTATGTCTTATAGATATTTAGCAAACATGATTTAATAAATCACAAAAGTACAAAGTGTGTCCCCCCTAGTTGGGGACGGTTAGAGAGGGGGGGGGGTCCTAGTCCGAATCCAACCATTAGTTAGGACAATAGTTAGGTTAAGTAAGTTAGTTAAGTGCTTAACCCGGTTAGTTGTGTGTCACGCGTTACAATGGGTGTTAGGGTATTCAGGGACCCTAACTGGCTCAGAAAAAGATAAATAATGAGAATGACAATATTTTCTGTTCCGGGTAAAGTCCGGTTGTTCGGTTGGATAGTAATCCGTTAAAGTGCTTAACAAAGCTTTAAAGTGTTGTTATTACCATTTTTAGTGACACACTTATTCCCAAAGTGTCAGGAATATTTTCTCATGTTTTGGCACTTTATTAGGTAGCTAAATGCTGAATTGTTTATGTAAAGTGCTGAATTTTGTACTTAGAGTACGTTTTAGGCATATCCAGTCATTGTAACTTATTCCTAGAGACGCAGTTCTACAACCCTTGTATCCCTACACTCACCACTAGTGTAGTAAAATATTTCAGGCTCATACAGGCCTTAGAGGCAGTGTTTGCCTGATGCTGGCTTTATCAGCATGTTCAATAGGTTATCCGTTATAGTGCTACTGTGCTTTTTGTGCATCATGTTTGTCACTAAGGTTCAGCATGTAAATAATGTAGTGACAGTAAGTAAAGTATGATGCAAGTAAGTGCATGTATCAGAATTCAAGTAGCAGTTTATTCACAAGTTCAAGCAAGCACAGTAATTAAGCAGTAATTAATTATTAATTAAGTCGTACGGATACCTGGTTTAGTGAGGGTTGTCACATTCTCCCCCCGTTAAATAAATTTCGTCCCGAAATTTAAGTTCTGCTACTAGATGCAGGGTTCTTAGGAAATAAGTGGGGGTATTTCTCTTTCATCCGGTCCTCGCGCTCCCAGGTGTATTCAGGACCATGTCTGGCATTCCAACGAACTTTGACGAGCTTGACACTGCTCCGGCGGGTCTTGTTTACTTTCCAATCCGTAACCTCAACCGGTTCTTCAACGAAATGGAGCGTGTCGTCAACATGAATCTCGTCGATGGGAATGGCAATGTTCTCTTGAGTTGGACTTTTCTTCAGGTTGGATACATGAAATGTATCGTGAACAGAATGGAGTTCAGCAGGTAGGTCCAACTTGTATGCTACTAGTCCTATTCTTTCCAAAACTCTGAAAGGACCAATGTAGCGCGGATTTAACTTCCCACGCTTTCCGAAGCGTGCCACCCCTTTCCAGGGTGAAACTTTCAATAAAACCATTTCTCCAACTTGGAATTCCACATGTTTCCGGTTCGGATCCGCATAGGCCTTCTGTCTGTGGCGAGCGGCTTCGATGCGTTTTAGAATCTGCGCAATCTTGTCTGTCGTCTCTTGGACGATTTCAGGACCAGCAAGTTGCCTATCACCTGCGTCAGCCCAACATAAGGGTGATCGGCACTTGCGTCCGTAAAGTGCTTCAAATGGCGCGACACCAATACTGGTGTGGTAGCTGTTGTTGTATGAAAATTCGACCAAAGGCAAATGCTTATCCCAGCTACCGCCCAAATCCATAACACACGCTCTCAGCATGTCTTCCAAAGTCTGTATCGTGCGCTCGCTTTGACCGTCAGTTTGCGGATGAAACGCAGTGCTCAGATTCAATTGTGAGCCAAAGGCTTCTTGGAAGGATTGCCATATCCTTGACACAAACCTTCCGTCTCTATCAGAGATGATTGAGAGAGGCACTCCATGACGTGCGACGATCTCTCTCATGTAAATTTCAGCCAGTTTGCTCGTATTATCCTTCTCTCTGATAGGTAAGAAGTGTGTTGACTTCGTTAATCGGTCCACTATTACCCAAATAGTGTCATGGTCTCTCGGCGTTCTTGGCAACTTCGTAATAAAATCCATTGAGATTTGTTCCCACTTCCACTTGGGAATCTCAGGTTGTTGCAGAAGTCCTGAAGGCTTCTGGTATTCCGCTTTCACCTTAGTGCATGTTAAACATTTGCTAACATAAACAGCAACATCGCCTTTCATCCTAGGCCACCAATAATAATCTTTGAGATCTTGGTACATCTTATCCGCTCCTGGATGGATAGAGTACCGTGATTTGTGAGCTTCATCAAAAATAACCTTCCTTAAACCTCCAAACAAAGGAACCCAAATCCTTTTCTCAAAACGTAACGTTCCTTCCTCGTTTGGCACCAAAAGCTTCTCCATCCCACGGAGATATTCTTCTTCAAGGTTTCCTTCCTTGAGAGCTTCTTTCTGCGCGGCACGAATGCGCAAGGAAAGATTGGTTCGGATAATCATTTCTAAAGCCCTAACCCTTATGGGCTTGATCCTCTCTTTTCGACTTAGGGCATCGGCGACCACATTCGCCTTCCCTGGATGATACTTTATCTCGCAGTCGTAATCGTTCAGCAACTAAATCCATCGTCTTTGCCTCATATTCAACTCCTTCTGGTTGAATATGTGTTGTAGGCTCTTATGATCTGTAAAAATTGTACACTTCGTACCATAAAGGTAGTGTCTCCAGATCTTCAATGCAAATACCACTGCGCCAAGTTCCAAGTCATGTGTGGTATAGTTCTTTTCGTGCACTTTCAATTGGCGTGATGCGTAAGCAATAACCTTTTGGCGTTGCATCAGCACACAACCCAATCCTTGACGCGAAGCGTCACAGTATACCACAAAATCATCTGTACCTTCCGGTAGTGCTAAGATTGGCGCATTGCAGAGCTTATCCTTCAATATCTGGAACGCTTCTTCCTGTTTGATTCCCAATCAAACTTCTTATCTTTCTGCATGAGGAGCGTCAATGGTTGAGCGATCTTCGAAAAATCCTCAATGAATCTTCGATAGTAGCCAGCCAAACCCAAGAATTGTCGAATTTCGGTTGGCGTCTTAGGCGTTTCCCAATTCTTGATCGCTTCGATCTTTGTGGGATCAACGTGGATTCCATTTCCATTAACCACGTGTCCAAGAAATTGGACTTCACGTAGCCAAAACTCGCACTTAGAGAATTTGGCATACAGCTGTTCTTTCTTCAGCAGCTCCAAAATAGCTCTTAGATGCTGTTCGTGCTCAGCCTTTGTTCTTGAATAAATCAAGATGTCGTCGATAAACACAATCACGAACTTGTCCAAGTATGGCTTGCAAACTCTATTCATCAAGTCCATAAAGACTGCAGGTGCGTTTGTCAAACCAAACGGCATAACAAGGAACTCGTAGTGTCCGTAACGAGTTCTGAAGGCTGTCTTCGGGATACTTTCCTCTTGTATCCTTAACTGATGGTATCCAGATCGAAGGTCGATCTTTGAATAAAAGCTTGAACCTTGCAGTTGGTCAAACAGATCATCAATCCTTGGCAGAGGGTATCTATTCTTGATCGTCAGCTTGTTCAACTCTCTGTAGTCGATACACATTCGAAAACTACCGTCCTTCTTCTTGACAAACAGGACCGGAGCTCCCCAAGGCGAGAAGCTTGGTCGGATAAATCCCTTGTCTAACAACTCTTGAAGTTGTGTCGACAGTTCCTGTATCTCAGACGGAACAAGTCGATAAGGTGCCTTAGCCACAGGCGCGACGCCTGGAACTAAGTCAATGTGGAACTCTACTTGCCTCTGAGGTGGCAGTCCAGGTAAGTCCTCTGGGAAGACTTCTGGATATTCCCTCACGACAGGGATGTCTTCTACTCTTGGCTCAGCAGCCTTCTTATCCACAATGTGTGCCAGGAAGGCAACACATCCCTTCTGCAAACACTTTCGCGCTTTCAGGCAGCTGATAATTCTCAACGGCGTATCATGCTTCTCTTTGTGAACCACAATTGTTTCGCCATCTTCGGTTGGGATACGAACAACCTTTTCATGAAAAACTATCTCAGCCTTGTTGCCTGATAACCAATCCACTCCTACCACTACGTCGAAGCTTCCCAACTGGACTGGTAGTAGATCCAAAGTAACTCACGCTCTCCCAATTCGATCACACAACCTCTGATTACTTCATTGGCTTCTACTAACTTTCCATTAGCCAATTCGATTGAGTACGGAATATCTAACTTACTAGCGGTTAACCAAGCATATTCTTAAATTCTAACGATACGAAGCTAGAATTGGCACCAGTATCAAACAAAATAGATGTAAAAGTTTTGGTTGATAGAGAACGTACCAGTAGTCACGCCTGGATCCTGGCATACTTCACAAGCTCCGATGTTGGATGTCCTTTCACGGTCTTGTTTCAACTTCGGGCATTCCCTCTTAAGATGTCCAACATCCCCACAATGGAAGCATCCTGACACTCGGCAATTTCCTTTCCCATTTCCACCTTGAACGTTGTTACTGTTTTCTCCTTGTCTGGGACTCTTCATCCCACAACCATCCTGGTTGTGTCCTCTCCTCCCGCACCTAGGCTTCCGACATCCACAATCGTGGTGATACTTGCACCCGGCACGTCTTGGCTTAGTTTCTAAGTAAATCTTATCATTGGCCTGTTTGTTGTTAGGGCAATCTTTCTTGAAATGCCCTTTGTCCCCGCAGTCAAAACAACCTCGAATAGATCTTTGTTCATCATTAGTCATTCGGGTATCTTCGGTGAGCTTCCTTTTGTTCTTTCCGGACGACTCTACCTGAGTCTCCTCCTTCCTGTCGGGGCTCGCAAGTTCTTCTAGTCTAATTGCCTCCGTAGCGAGAGCCAAACCCATCTTACTTGCAACATCAGTTGTTGGTGGCGTTGATGTTGTCATCAAGCTCAAGACTTGAGGCGCTAGTTCCCAAATGAATTGTTCCAATTTCTTTAATTCTGGTTTCACCAGGTACGGAACAACTCGTGACGAATCATGAAGTCTTTGCACGTACTCCAACACCTTCGGACCTTCCATCATCAGGCTCCGAAGTTTATCTTCCCACTTCTGGGTTTCCGTTTGGGGGCAATACTTCTTATGCATCATTCCTTTCAGTTCTCCCCAGGTTAATGCATATGCTGCAGTAGCACCCTTCATATGGGTCTGAAGATTCCACCATAAGCGGGCTTCATCTAGAAACAACTCAGAAACGTACAGGACTTGTTGTTCCGGCGTACAACCGCTCACTTGAAAGATGGAGTCCATGCTTTCAATCCATTTCACAAAAGCTATGGCACCTCCAGTGTCGTCGAACTTCGGAGGCTTGTAGTTGAGGAAGTGCCAGTAGGAACAACCGTTATTTTCTGAGGTACCTCTGATAGGTTCGGAGCGTAAGGCCTCGTGCTGTGCTATAGCTGCAGCAATTATCTCTTGAAGTTCCGCCTCTGAGGTGGGCATGCGCATTTCGCGTCTTGGTGGCATTTTCTAAAAGATGTTTCACGTAGGTTAGGTCATAGTAAGTAGAGTGTACGTAAGTATACAACAATATCAACACATAACATCTCATGTTATCAATCACATAACATCTCATGTTATAAATAAATCACCCATATTGATAGCCTCTGCAATGGTTGAGGGCTTCGAGGTAGTAACCATACCCCTGATCTGGGGTGCAAGTGTCCAAATGAATCGTTCAATCCTTTTGAACTCCGGTTTGACTAAGTAGGGGGCGACCCTAGATAAGTCGTGCGATCGCTGGACAAGTTCAGGAATTTCTGGTTCGTCCATTTTCAAATTCCTGAACTCCACCTCAAGCTTCTAAATTCCAGTCCTAAAACAACATTTCTTCTCAATCGTTTCCTTGAGCTCATCCCAGCTCAGTGCATAAGCAGCGTCTGTGCCAAGGGTCTGAACCTGGAGGTTCCATTAAGAGAGTGTGCCATCTAGAAATATCCCCGAGATATAGGTAACACTCTGTTGGGACGAACGGTCACTCATTCTTGGAATGGAGTCAATCTTTTTGGACCAACGAACAAATGCAACGGCGCCTCCTGTTCCGTCAAAGTTCAAAGGCTTGCAGTTCAGGAACTGTTTATAGGTGCAGCCAGTTGGAGGGTTATTTCCAGTAATGCCATCGTTGTACTTAGAGCGGAGGGCTTAATGTCGTGCATTTATCTGTGAGATGCGTTCTTGTAGCTCGGCTTCTGTCCTTGGCAACGTACTGGTGTCTGTGTCACGTCTGGGTGACATTCTCTTCTGTCGAAGTGGTATGAAGCGGGTTAGACAACGTTTCAATTGTCTATGAGGTATATAGCAACATAAGCCATCATGTAATCACCCAATTTCACACGCAAATATACTCAATGTATGAGTGGGGAAATAAATTTCTGAGCCTTCGCATAGGCTTGCCAATTTGGCTTGTTGCTTGTAATAGAATGAACCCGAGGCTACACCGCCTCGCCTTGGTCATTCGTGTTTTAGATATTTCCTGCTACTTTGGTTTTCATTAGCTTGACCCGCAGAGTCCACCAGGATTTCTATGCACTACAAGTCGTTATTACGTGGGCCCCCGTAATAATAAATTGTCTTGCACAGTTACCCCAAATTTTCTCTCGTCCAAGCAGATGATCAATCAAGGAGCAATAACAGGTGCATTGGCATGAACAGGGTCATGCTCCAATGCGGGGTCAGGAGCAACGCCTGGCTCAGGGGCCACGACTGGCTCCGGATCAAAAACTCCATCTCAAGATCAGCTGGATCAACAAACACAGGGGTTACAATTACCCAACTAACCCAACCCTAACACTCTCCTATAAAAACCAAGCATCCTCCACACTTCATACACTTTTCAAACACCTCAAGATCACTCTCAAACACCTTCAATCAGCTTCAAATTCGGAAGTTCGAGCAGATTTGCTACTCTCATACAAAAACAAGGATAACTCACTCAATTCTTGACCGTTTGCTCCATTCTTTTTCCTATGTGCTTGGATTAACCTTAGCTTCGATTCCATGGGTTTGTCACAGGAAACCAGTCCCTGGAACGTCACCAAAAGGGCTCCAAAGTTCACTGTTTGTTCTTGTTTCGATTCAAACTTTACTAAACATGATTTAACTTGAGTCTAACTCATCTCAAACCTATGTCCTTATGCTTATAACCACTTCTATAGTTAGTTAGGCTTAAAAACAAGGTTGAGACATTCAAAATCAGAGGTATAACCTCACAAACTTTCTGTTTTGTTCAAGGGTTTAACCCACAAGTGATGTTCAAGTTCAAGACTTGATGTTTGTGTGATTTAGGATTAACTTGGGTTATCCTACTTAAAAATCCACACATTGCTTGATGATTTCTCATAGATTAGTTGTTCATATTCTTGTATTACTTGTATGTTCATGACCCTCCTTGTATGTTCATAACATCAAGTGTAGTGGTGAACACTTAGAGGTGCCAAAATGGAAGACTTTTCTTCCTACCTCCTACATGAATTCTATGACACTTAAGAGGTTCTTAAATGGAGGATTTATCCTCCTACCTCATGCTTGAACTATTGGACTTATTAATATATTACATAACCTATATAATACTTATATAAACTATCTGAATATTCGAACCTTTGATGATGAATTTGTGTTCATTCGTCAAAGTACTAGATTACATCATCTAAGACCTAATAACTTGTTATGATTCAAATGGGTATTCTACCCATGAAAACATTCTAACCCTTGGGGTTCATAGTGTCAAACAAGTATTATATGATTAGATGATTACTTTTCATATGTTTATTTTCATGTCCACAAACTCCAATTCCTTAGACCATATGTAGTCATCTCCTAAACTCCAAATCGAACACATTTAACTTGCTAGTCTCAACAAAATTCGTCACATTGGATAATCGGAAGAAATAACAATGTTGTGAGTATACTTGAGCCCCTTTTTCGTTTTACTACTTTTTGGGGTGTAACATGTTATCTATTAACTTACACTTAAACTTATTTCATAATCATAAACATTCCGTATACATGCTTGCATACTTGATTACTTGATACCTTAAACTTGGGTTAATTACATCTTGTGTTAGACTTATCATTAGCTTCGATCGAGCCTATCCTTGACATATATAGCGCTATAGGATTAACGCACCGCCTGTAGACTTTGGGTTATGTCATGAGCTTATTGGATTTCATCATTGGTTTGATTAGTTAAACACATGCTGATTTTATTGTTTATCTTGTTTCAATAGCTTGCCATGTGGAATTGTTTAAACTCATTTTTATGCTATGTATGTATCAAACTTGTATACTCGCCTTTGCTTTTGCATTGAACGTTATTTTAAACATGTTACAGGTTGAGGATGACGACGCTTTGAACTTGAAGTAGTGATGATGCTTAGATACACACTTAGACGTCTTAAGTTAATGTACTTGTTGATGTATTCTTATATTGAACATATTGTATATCAAGTTGTTGTGTTGATTTTACTTTTTGTAATCGATTTTTATAAATGAAATGAAATCCATTATTTAATTATTGTCACAAATAGTGTTATGAAGTCTCTTGCAATCTCGTTTTCGTCTCACTCCGATGTTTCCGCAATCGGTTGGGGTGTGACAGTTATGGCGGTTAATTTTCTAACCCGTAGGTCTGACTAGGGTTGACTTGGGGCGATTACCAAGTAATGGACGGATTAATGAAAATTTAGTCAGTGACCGATCGATTAACGATTAATCGCCGACTAGTTTCGAGTTTTACAACACTACAAAAAACTACTCACAAGACGAGTTAAAGCTTTTTAAATGGAGCTTGAATTGAGTCGGGTTTAAACTCTCACAAGTCAAACGAACTCAAGCTTAATAACAATCAAGGCTTCGCTCGACTCGACACGACTCATTTACACTTCTTACATGTCAATTATAGATGCTAGGGGTGAGTAACAACCGAACCATTAACCAAACCCGACAAAACCAAACCGAAATTAACCGAAAACTGAATAGCCAAAAGCCTAATTAACCGAACATCGGTTATCAGGTTTTTTATGTACCTCAGTTAACATAATTAACCGAAGCAAATTAAACCAAACCATTCATATTTTCATATATTTTCAAGCTTCAATACCCCTGTTTTATGTATTTCATGTTTAGTACCTCAATTTCATATATTTATACATCCAATTCATGTAAGTATATCTCAATTTTCATGTTTTTATACTACATTTTCATGTATTTATACCTCCATTTCATGTATATCTAAGTAAAACATTTACCCCAAGTTTGGTTTGGTTATTAACCGAACTACACCAAAAACCGACAAACTAACCGAATAAGCCAAACCGATTAACAAAACTCGAAAGATTGATTAAATAGGTTAACCGAGGACTTCGATTTCAATTTCGATCTAAGACTAAGCTCTACTTGATACAGGGGTAAAAATGACCAAATTCTAAAAGTGAAGGGTAGAATCCTACAACCTCACAAAAATGCAACAAGAAAACAAAATATTTGTATAATGACTGCTTTGAGGTATAGAGAGAGAGAAGTGTAGAGAGAGAAACAAACAGAAATCAATCAGATGGGTAAAGCAGGCGGAGCAACACCATCACCGGCGAAGAAGAAAAAAGGCCGTCCATCACTCACAGATCTCAAAAAACGAGCCTTAGAACAACAACAATCTCACCGGAGATCCACTCGCCGGAACCCTAACTCCGACACTGCCGATGCATCTGCCGACGAAGATGATTACTACGACGACGACGACGATGAGCGCAAACAGAAGAAAGTCAAGCTCGTTGTTCGTTTGCCCCAATTGAATCAACAACAACAGCCACAACGACGTCGTTCTGCCAGATCTTCTTCACCCGCTAATTCGGCTTCCTGTGGCTCTGATTCGAATGCTGACGTGGATATTCGACAAATTGAGTCCGGATCTGGTTGTGTTGGTGCTAATTCTCAGGTAATTTTGTCACAAAAGTTTTTAAATTTATAATTAAATTTGAAATTAGGGTTTATTGCTTGAATTCTAAAATTAGTAATTTTGAGGATAAACAGAGGTTTAAGAAAGTGTGCAAAATTGATGACAGCAATTTTGTGTATTTTCAGATCTTTCTTTTGGGTATATGCGCGCGTGATTCGGAAATTGTTTTTATTTGTTTATTTATTTAATTTTTGTTTGCAGTAAATAGTGGAAAATAAGTATAAAATCTGAAAATATATGTAAAGTTTTAATATTTGTTTGCAGTAAATAGTAGAAAATAAGTATAAAATCTGAAATATATGTAAAGTTTTGTGAAATCTAAAAAAGTTTTAATTTTTTGAACTTTCTGGTTCTGAAAACAAAATTGGTATTTTCGATGCTTTAAGGTGGATGAGGGTTTCTGGATAGTTTGTACAGTTTGTATTATTTATATGGACAACAAAAAGAAGGTTCATAATATTAATCTTCAATCATGTACCTGAAAAAGTTCAAATTTGTCACTTATTTAATGGTTATTGTGGTCTGTTATTCTATCAGCTGCCATCTGGCTGGTGGTGGTTTTCTTATCTTGCTTGTTGATAGTTGATAGTATATAGTATCTTGACTTTGACTGACTGACTGGCTGACCCTTTGACTTTGGTTTTTGTTGCTGATGAATCTTTCATGTGTGTTGTGTTTGTAGGATGAAAAGGATGAGAAAGCGATGGAGAGTCTTCATGGTCTTAATCAAAAACCTTTTTTTTTAGTTTTTTTTTTGTATAAATAAAATGCAACATGTTGTTGGGAAATTCCCAGCATTAAGTTTCACTGGTCTTCATTTTCTTGATGTTACCATTTAATATGTGGACAGGATCACCATTGGAGACTGGACCCACAACACCTTTGCCAGACAAAAAGTTGTTGTTGTTCATTCTTGACAGACTTCAAAAGTGTGTCTTCTTTTTCTTTCACTTCATTGAAAAGATGGCTTATTTCTTGTTGTACAGTTGATGGACTAAAACCGGTGTTTGCGTGTATCTGCAGGAAGGACACACATGCGGTGTTCTCTGAGCCGGTTGATCCTGTTGAGGTGGTTCATCCAGAAAGTTTTGTTATTGATCTTACTGTTTGTTAATGGTTAAATGTTTAATTTGTTGCTGATATTGGGAATTTTGTTTGTATAGCTCCCTGATTATCATGAAATTATTGAGCACCCTATGGATTTCGGCACTGTTAGGAGCAAACTTGACAAGGGACTTTATTCGAATCTGGAAGAATTGGAGGTTAGTCATTTGTCGTTGGTTATTTCTTGTATGAATTTCTGGTTTATTTTCAATCTTGCAAACGAGTCAAAGACCGGCTTTTGTATGGTTGCTCTAAATTCAGGGGCTCGAGGCCGCGCCTCATGTATTTTTGTGTCAAAAGTGGTCAAAGTTATGATCTGTTGGTGGCTGATATGTAAAAACAACCAAAGGGTTGAAATTATGAAAATTTTTCTTGATAAAAAGATTGATATGTAAAACTGATGGAAGAGAAGTATAAGTTTACTTGGTTGTACATAGAGCAATGCCTCGCGTGTACGTGATGCGTGCCCCTTGGATTTCGAGACCTAAACGCGTCAGAGCGCCTCACGCTTTTTAAACCACGCTAATAGTCCATCATTTGATTTGAGCTAAATGTTGTGTTTACAGTTTACATCATCTTATTTTCTTTTTTATGTATACAGGCGGACGTGTACTTGATATGTTCAAATGCAATGCAGTATAACTCATCTGACACTGTTTTCTTTCGCCAGGTGTGCTTCACCTTCTTGTTTCCGATCTAACATTCTATATACAAAGTTATATATCTTATTTTTTTTATTTTCGTTCTTTTAGGCGAGGTCTATACAAGAATTGGCAAAAAGGGATTTTGAAAATCTGAGGCAAGAGGGTGATGACGGTGAGCTGCAACCGAAGGTGGTGAGAAGAGGCAGACCTCCAAGCAAGCACTTGAAAAAGCCACCTGGCAGAACCTCATTGGACATTGTGGTTGCTCCTGAGTCTACCTCAGGCGCTACTACCGTAGCGAATACTGTAGCAAATACCATAGACAACACAAATGATTCTACTCCTTACAATTTAAGACGAGGACCCATGATTTATAAGAATTACGCTGACGGTTTATTTCCATCAAGTCGTACCCGTAACGGTGAACATAATGAGCTGTTAGCAGATTGGAATGAAGAATTTCCAGGTTTTATTTGCTGTCTTTTTAACATATTAGATAATCGTTTGTGTGTTTATTTATCTGTGTAGTATAAAAATGGTAAAAATTGCTTAAAATGCCAATATATTATTTTGTTGACTAATTGAAGTCCCCTAAGTTTTGACTTTTTGATTTTTTAGAGTAAAATGCCATTTTCGTTCCTGAGGTTTGGCCAGTTTTGCGACTTTCGTCCAAAGGTTTGTTTTTCCGCATTTGGTTCCAAAAGCTTTGAAATCTTGCCATTTTCATCCGGCTTGTTAACTCCATCCATTTTTCTCCGTTAAGTCAGGGGTATTTCTGTCTTTTTTGTTAACTTAAAAAAGACATAAATACCCCTGACTTAACAGAGAAAAATGGATGGAGTTAACGGACCAGATGAAAATGACAAGATTTCAAACCTTTTGGATCCAGATGCGGTCGCAAAATACCTAACCTCAGGGACGAAAATGGCATGTTACTTATTTTTTATTATCTGTATGATAATAGGACATGCAGATTTTACAAGATCTGTTTATGAGAATTTAAATCTGCGATTTATAGTTTATTTTCATTGGGATATGGTAATGAAAAGACCAAAACTATAGTCAACACTCTTGATCTATTTTCTCTTTGAATGTCCATGATTATATTTTAGTGTTGTACTTATTTTTTTTTTAATTTATCTGTTTCTATTTGTTAATTAGTTGTTTTGAATGTGCAGCTCGTATTAAGAGGGCTGACATGAAATACGGGAACAAACATTTTGTTATAGACGAGAGCAGGCGTGATACCTACAAGCAGTTTCATCCATTGAATAATGCTAACACAAATTCTCTTCTAACTAACTTTGGCGGGGAAGGCAAGCAGTTGTTAGCGGTATAAATCTTATAAAACTGATAACAATCTACTTTTTTTACTTTTTATATTTTTCACCCACCTGCAAGTCAAGCTTGATATCCTATAAAGAATGAAATCTTTATAAGCTAAATGCATTAATGTAATGCACATAATCAGTTGAAGACTTTCCAAAAAATAGAAATATTGCTCATTTATTTATGATTAGTTATTCAAAGAGTTAATTTTTTTTAGTAAAATGCTATTTTCGTCCCGGAGGTTTGGCCAATTTTGTGACAAAGGCTTGTTTTTCCGTATCTGGATCCAAAAGGTTTGAAATCTTGTAATTTTCATCCGGCTCATTAACTCCATCCATTTTTCTCCGTTAAGTCAGGGGTATTACTGTCTTATTTGTTAACTTAAAAGGGCAATTCGGTTTTTTCACTTTATTTAAAAGTACCGAATACCCCTGAAAAAGATTGAATTGCCGTTTCAGTTAAGAAAAAAGATGGAAATACCCCCGACTTAACAGAGAAAAATGAATGGAGTTAATGAGCCAGATGAAAATGGCAAGATTTCAAACCTTTTGGATCCAGATGCAGAAAAACAAACCTTTGGACGAAAGTCGTAAAACTGGCCAAACCTCATGGACAAAAATGGCATTTTACTCTTTTTCATAATCAACTCAATAAATTATTTTTATAGAATTATAAATAAAATAAAATGGCATGCGGGTCAATTCAGCTTGGCCCGGTAAGTTTGGATTCATACTAATAGACGCGTTACATAGTTTTTCTACCCAACAAGTTTTGATTTTTCCCATATTAATGCAGGTAGGTGTGCATGCTGAACATGGTTACTCGAGAAGCCTGGCTCGATTTGCCGCTAATATGGGCCCCGTTGTCTGGGAAATTGCGTCAAAGAAAATCAGAAAAGCTTTGCCGCCAGGTTTCACGTTCGGTCCTGGTGTTGTTGGTGAACCTGAACCTCCCGCCCCATCTATATCATTTTTGCCATCTGAAAATTACAGTTATACCCCCAGGTTAGCCAGTAACAATATTCTAAACAAACCCGAAACCCCATCCACTTCAGGACCAAAAGCTGAAGATTCTGAGGTAAAAAGTAACAAAACCGTACCCCACAGTGGTAAAAACGGTTTTAATGATGACCCAAGGAGTCATCTTTCGAAACGTGGTACAATTGATGATGCACAAGGTACAAAAGGTGATACGAGTAGTCCTGAAAATCCGACATGGCAACAAGTACCATCAATGAACCACAGACAGTTTACAGTTCCGGTTCCACCGGACCTAAATGTTGGGGTTCAGGGACCATCTGTCTCACCAGGATACGTTGGACTGAAGATTGGTTCACCTCAGCAGCCGGATTTAGCGTTGCAGCTCTGAGTCTGTGGTGGCTCTTGTGTTTGGCGGTGTAGTGGCGGTTAAGGAGGTTGTGGGTCATCTGGTAATGGATGCAGGTTAGTCTATAGTGTAGGAAACTGTGTACAGATTAAGGATCTCCTTGTAACTTTGTACTCAAGATTGATTGGAGTATGATGAACCTGAACTAGAAATAAAAAACACAAGCATTGGGTTTTTTTTTTTTTTTTTTTTTTTTTTTTTTTTTTTTTTTTTTTCTGACATTTTTTTTGGCATAAATTATTGTTGTATGAAGGGAACCTTGAAAATTTCACTTTGATGTACCATACTCTTTAAAACCTACCCTTTAATGTATCTTACATTCAAGGTTAGTTTTTGCTACATGCTATTAAGTTGTGCAAGTTTGAACATTTAATTTTTGATAGAAATTGAAGACTATTGCTTGCATGATAAAGAAGTATTAAAAACAAGTTTTGAATGCTTGATATTTGATACCAAAGGTTTTATATTTCTTTGTGCTAAATAAATAACTAACAAATGGCGAAACCAAAATGACCCATAACTATAGCATCAATTAGAAAAAAACATCGAGCTAGGGGTCGTCTCACTGGAAGCAGTCTCTCTATTCATATGTGGTAGAGGTAAGGTTATCTACATCTAACCTTCCTCAGACCCTATCTTAGCTTTGATATTGGTGAGATTTATTGAGTATAATTGAGTATAATGATGATATGAGTTACTTATTTGTAAAATTATTACACTATTGTAGTTTAAAAGGGAGGAAACATAAACCTATTGCAAGCTTGAAGGAACATGAAGAACTGAAGAGTGCATATCTGACCCATCATCACTTTTTCCTAAATAAAGCGAATGTGTTTTGTACGCAAATGTGTATCGGCTTGGTTGAAAGATGAACGACTTTTGACTTTGTCATAGTAGACGATAGAGGCGCATAGTAAAGGACAGTGAAGCTCAATGAGCATATTTTGAAGCCAATATGTTTAGGCAACAACATTAATACCATGGCATTAAGCTCCAACATCAAAGTGAGATAATAGCTTGACTCTTGGAAGGCCAAGATAATAAGTTATCACCAAAATTACACGATAACATATTACTAAAGCCCATGATCAAAGGAAGCATACATTTGAGTAAGACTGGCAAATCGTGTCTTAACAAGTTTAACAAGTTTCTGACGGCACGCACAACATAAGTTTCAAACATGATTACGACTAGTTTAACTACTTTCTACCTCATGTTTATAAAACAGTTATGTTTTCTGTACAAAGATGAATAAATGATAGATCCTAACATTGTAATTTTAATTATTATTTTAAAAATTAAAAAAGTCAAAGGGTGTATTTTTCAGTCAAACAGGTCTAATCGTGTCTTAACAGGTACCTAATTGCCAGCCCTACATTTGAGAGCATGAGAGTGCGATCTAGAGGATCATGCCAATGTAAAGAAACATGTTGAATGTCATTAGAGATGTTTGGTCTAGTGGAAATTACGTATTGTAGGTCCGCAACTGTAGGTCCGCAAGACCAACTTTAGAGTTGGTGTTAACAAAGGTAGTGGTTGGGTTGCAATTAGACACCTTCACATGATCTAAATTTTTTCAAGCGTATTGTGTTTTCAGATAGAAAGATATCGTCTTTGTTGCGAGTAACAACAATCCCTAGAAAATGACCTAAGTCAGTAATGGTAAACGCCAAATTAAACAAGTGATCATGTGACGTAACAAATTGCTAGCAGATTTGGCAAGAATAACTTGATCTGTATAAAGTTAAAGATTAGTTGCATCGTGAACATGTCGATAAGTAAATAGTGATGATGAGTTGAACCGGCTGCTATCAAAGGCAATAGTCACCGTGTAGGCAAAGAACAATGCACGAGGAGCATGCTTAAGACCATGCAAAGACTTTTGAGGCGACAAACATAACTAACGCGCCATAAGCTATGTGACATTGTGGATGATGAGTATGTGACACGATAAACACATGTACATATTTATTTATTTGTTTAATTACCTTTTATTTTTCAGTTACAATTATAACTTAGTAGTCTTTGACATGCATCCTAAAACAAATGTTAAAACTTAAAACCCAACCCATGTCCCTTGTCTACGATTTACACAAATTACCTCTGATATTGATCATGAAGAGACCTATTAATATGAGTTACCTAAAAGAAATTATTATGAAACCTCTTATCGTTGTGATAAGATTGGTATAATAAAATGCTTTAAACATCATGGGGCTAGAGAAATTGTATGTTTGTAATGCTTGTGATCTCAAAAAAAAAAAAAAAAAAAAAAAAACCTTACATTTTTTTAACGGAAAACTAAATCACCGGATAAGCATCCAAGAATGCCCTCAATCGAGCAAATGCATCCCCTCCTCCATAATGGTCAGAGTTGGATGCATACGCGGGCCATCAAGCCACCAGTTCTGGGGAAAACTCACCCGCCCGAAGGCCTACTGCGGTAAAACCCGGTTCGGCTCGGTTTTAAACTGGCGACATCCGAAGAGGTCTAGTTCTAAACTTAATTGCCACCATCAATATCCTTCAAAGTGATGCTAGTGGGAGTTGAACTTGGGACCTCCAGGAGAGAAACCAAATAACTAACCACTAGACCAACTAAAAAAAAAGTTTAAATAATTTAAAATTGTTATGAATGCAGACATTCAGGCCCATAGGCCAAGTCTGAGCTAATGTTAATGGGCTTTAGGGTTGTTGTTGTATTGATCTATATATATGATATATGTACACTCAATGAAATAGAATGCTCTCATTTTCTATACTTCTCATTGTCTCTATATTCTCTATAGTATCCTTTACATATTAGATGTTGCTACCAGACCGTTGTTTTACAACACGTTATCAGCACGAAAGTGCTCGAATCATCATTGGTTTTAATCGTTGATTAAAGTCTCGGTTGACCCATGTCGTTGATGATGTTTTGTTGATAAAAGTTTTGTTGGCCCGAGGTGTTTCCAAAGTATATTGGATTTCGTAGACATGGCGATTGAAAGGTGATGGAGATACTATTTCCTTTAGTTATTTCAAGGTAAGTTTTTTTTCTTTTTCCACCATACATGTTTATCTACATAAGGTACTACTCTTATACCTATATTGTTTCTTGTTGAATATGCCTTATCTTTTCAACTTGATTTTACCATGTGAAGGGGTATGGTCCCAAAAAGGCCGCGCAGACCTCATTCACGTCGCGCGCAGGACCATACTCCTTATTCATCAATTTGTTTACTGCCAACGTCGCGCGCGTTACATCATCATGTATTGATCTAGCGCGAGGTCTCAACAAGAGAAAACACCACATTCAACACTTAGCATTCTGAATAGGAGTCTTCAACCACCCATACCCTGCGCGGGCTAGTTACGTGCTCAGCAAGAGTCGCGCAGGTCTATGGCGCAGGGCTACTTCAGAAGGAACACAAGGTACAAGTGGCAGAAGAAAAAGGCCAATCCGCGTCCTCCAGGTTCTGCTCAATCGTGCTCCACGATCGTCTGACGTGCAGGAGACAGAGAGTACTTAAGGACGCCTACGTGGCACCAATCACAGGGCAGAGACACCTGCCCCACGATCTCCACTTACCTGTTGATGGCAGAAGGACGGCCAGGCCGACAACGGTGACACGTGGCTCCAATCACGGTGCGCCAGCACCGGAGAACTTCTAGAAGCCACTAACGGTCGACACCAGTGAGACAAGGAGCATATCCCCTATGTTGTCGCCTTCCGGCCCAAGGCCCATCAACCCACATCCTCTTACACCTCTCCGGCTATAAATAGAGACCTCCCTTCACAGGTTAAACATTCCATTCCCTCTGCTCTCACCCTTAATACGAAATTATCTCCTCAAATCAGTCGCTTATTCTCACGCCGGAGCCCGGTTAAGAGGGAAACCCCCATATTCCCCTCTTAACGAGTAACGGTGTTCTGTTTTGTAGGTTTTACTGATCATTACGAAGCTCGGAAAGCCCAAAGAAGATTAACCTCTATGATAGAGACATGAACCAAACTAATTAACTCTAGGATTAGTTCCGTGTTTCTTCATTGGCGCCCACAGGTCTTTTACAATTCACTTTCATCTTCTTTTTCTGAGTTTTCTAAGTTTTTTTTCCTTCGATCATGGCTGGTCAAGGAATCATCCCCGATTTTGGTTTTGGAACAAACTCTAATGCAGTGTTGGGGGAGGACAATCAAAACGTCCAAGTCCAACATGTTGAAGAAATCGGTGAAATCGAAGTAACCAATACTGGGGGACCCCGCGCGAGTGCCACCCGCATCACTCAAACGGTAACCCCAGTAAATCATGTCGCTGGTCCTTCGAATCCAGCTCCACCTCAGAATATTTCGGCGCTAATAGGGCTGCCAGAAGGCGAAACTCCAGCCTCTTGGTATGCCAAACAAATTGCTACGATAAATGCCGCGTATCACTCTTTGAGCGCACAGCAAGCAGTCTTACAAGCAGAACCATCTTTGGTTACACCTCAGGGTCCTAGTCAGGGGGCGCGTCAGATACCCCCACAGCAAAACCTTCAAGGAAGAGTTAACAGGCCTCCTCCCCTAAGAAGACCAAGTGTGTATGACACACGCGACACATGGGGAGAGACATAAAGCTATTATGACCATCCGTCAAACGTTCAAAGGGGTCCAATTCATAGCCGGCTTGGGCCGCGCAATATGAATAACGAGTGGGACGACACAGACCCCAACGACCCAACATGGCAAGACGACGAAGGATCCTCAGTTTTCAACCGCTTGCAGCGGAATCACGAAAATTACAAGCCAAGGCAGCGCATTGCATATAGCGAAGAAGCAGGGCGAGACTTCAGTCTCGCCTACAGACCAGCTGAAGCTGCAGAACACTCAAAGTTTATCCCGAAGATTGCCCTGGCACCACTTTCAAGAGAGAAGCTACCCCCAACAGTGGGAAAATTCAATGGTTTAACCGATCCTGACGATCATGTCAGAGTATTCACAAGTGTCGGTTGTATGGGAGGATGGAATATGCCTATGTGGTGTCATTTGTTTATCCAGACGCTTACTGGGGCTGCTCGCGCTTGGTTCGACAGCCACCCGCCTGGAAAAATCAGTTCATGGGTTGATTTCAGAACGCAATTCGTAAACCACTTCAGTCAGCAGAGACGGTATCAGCGAGATACGTCTGAAGTGACTGATATCTGGCGCAGGGAAAATGAAGGTCTGGAGGACTTCATTACACGTTTTAACAAAGAATGTCTGGAAATTGGTGGTGTAGGCGAACAACTCATGCACGCGCACTTCAAGAAAGCAATTCGTTGTGATAGTCTTATCAGAACTATCACTGGCAAAGATGGCATGCCCAAAGAATGGGGTAAGGTGATGGAAGCCGCAAAAATAGTAGCGCAGACTGAAGAGTCGCTAGCTGGAGCCAAGAGCTCATACACTGACGATCGCTTTTCCATGAAAAACTCGCGCGACTATGACAAGCGCAACAAAGGCAAAGGTCAAGATTGGAAATCTGGAAGACCAAGGGGTCATGAGGAAAGACCGCGCTACAGGGAAGATGCGTGAGAAACAATTGACAGAATTGGGTATCGGAAAGCAGTCAGGGATGATAACCGAGAAAAGCACTGGACTCCGCTCATAAAAACACCAAAAGAGGTGCTAATGACGGAGAACCACGACTTCAAGGATCCAAGGCCTATGACGAACAAAAAGGGGCATGACCCGAACCTGTACTGCGATTTCCACAAGGATACAGGTCATCTGACAGACAACTGTATCAGCTTGATTCAAGAGATCGAAAAAGCGCTAAAAAGCGGGAAGTTAAGTCACCTGGTGAAAAACGTGCGCAAAGAAACACGCTAGATTCAGCGCCACGATGATGGGAACCACAAGAAAGTTCGGCGCTTGGAAACTCATATGGTCAACGGACCAAGATACAACACTAGAGAGAAAGGCAAACGCCCTTACGAGCCTTCATGGCAAGAGCAGAAGGTCATTTTCCCGGTAGTGCGCGGGGGCCCTCGCGCCACGCGCCCCGTTGTCATTACCGGTATCATCGGTCACTACGAAATGGAATACGTCTTCATTGACCCAGGAAGTACAGCCGACATCATCTATGAGCAATGCTTTAATCAGTTTGACGAAGAAGATAAAGCAAGACTCGAGCCAGTCGATTACCCTCTGTCAGGATTCTGCAATGAAATGGTCTTCCCGTTAGGCCAAATCAGCTTCCCCGTCACGTTTTCTGACGGGAAGCATTCAAGAACCACAAATGTAAACTTCATGGTAATGCCTGTCAAATCAAGGCATGATGTGTTGATTGGGAGAGAAACCCAAGGTGAACTGAACATGGTAACTTCCACACCCCACTCAGCCATCGGGTTCCCAACTGAGACGGGGGTGGCAATCATCTTTGAGAAGAAATAAGTAATGTCAACAGAAGAGGCGCGACCAGCAAAAGTGGCGAAAGTTTCAACATCTGAGCCAGAAAAGTGGGTTTTAAACCATAAATACCCAGAGCAGACGGTGACGATTGGCCACGCAATCTCACCGAACATCAGAACACACCTCAAACAGCTTTTGTTCAGGAATATGGATATCTTCGCCTGGACTCTGACTGACATGACCGGAGTCCCGCGCGACATCACTGAACATTGCCTGAACATTTATCCCTCTGTTGAACCAAAAGTGCAAAGAAGGCGCAGCTTAGGGGCGGATAAAACAAAGGCAATGAATGAGCAAGTATGTGAGCTGCTAAAAGAAGGGATCTTGAGAGAGGTGCGCTATCAAAGTTGGGTTGCGAACCCAGTGATAGTGGAGAAGTCTAATGGAGGATGGAGAATGTGCGTCGATTATACCGATCTCAACAAGGCATGCCCTAAAGATTGCTACTCTTTGCCTGAGATCGACAAAAAAAAAAATAGACTCTCTCGCACCGTACAAATGGAAATGCTTCTTAGATTGTTACAAGGGGTACCATCAGGTTCAAATGAAGCTTGAGGACGAGGACGAGACAGCTTTTCAGACCGATCTCGGGATCTTCTGTTATACAATGATGCCGTTCGGCCTCAAAAACGTTGGCGCAACATACCAGCGCCTGATGGATAAGACCTTCGCTGGAGATATTGGGAAGCATATCGAGGTTTACATCGATGATCTGGTGATTAAAAGTCCCGAAGAGGACCAAATGTTGAAAGACATCGAGAAAACATTCAACTCGTTGAGAAGCGTGAATATGAAACTGAATCCAGCCAAATGTTCCTTTGGTATGGAGGAAAGCAAATTTTTGGGCTTCGTGGTTATAAATGGCGGGTTTAGAGTCAGTCCAGAAAAAGTTCAGGCCATAGAGCGAATGCCGTCACCACGAACGATCAAGGAATTGCAAAGGTTGGCCGGCCGCCTAGCCGCGCTTAACCGTTTTCTGTCAAACCACGCTGCAAAGTCATATCCTTTTATCAGCACTCTGCGCAACTGCGTAAAAAAGCAAGAATTTAAGTGGACGCCCGAAGCAGAAGTTGCTTTTCAGCAAATGAAAGAGTGTTTGATTGAGCTCCCTACCCTGACCGCGCCGCTCGAAAAGGAACCACTCATCCTGTACTAATCTTCTTCGGATAAGGCAGTGGGGTCGGTATTGCTTGTGGAAAGAAATGGAGTTCAGACTCCAATCTATTACGTCAGTAGGGTGCTTACAGATCCAGAAACGAGATATTCAACGATGGAAAAATTAGTACTTGCGCTGCTACATGCCTCTAGGAGGCTGCGCAGATACTTTACAGGTCACATCATCACCGTACTTACCAATTTCCACATTGGCATGATATTGCAAAAGCCAGAGACATCTGGGCGGTTGGCAAAGTGGGCGATCGAGCTAGGAGGCCACAACATTTTGTATAAGCCGCGCCCAGCCATCAAGGGTCAAGTTCTAGCGGACTTCATCACAGAAGTCCCGGTGGATAAAATCAAAGATTGTGAGATTGTTGAGACTCCTGTAAAAGACGCATCCAATGAGTTATGGTTGCTGTACACGGATGGGGCCTCAAACGAAGACGGCGCAGGGCCTGGATTGCGCCTTGTGAGCCCTGAGAAACATGAATTTACATACGCCATCAAGTTGGATTTCAAGAACACCAACAACGAGGCGGAATACGAGGCATTTCTGGCAGGCTTGCGCCTCACCATAAAAATGGGAGCTCAAAATCTGCGAGCGCATGTTGATTCACTCTTGATTGCCAGTCAAATCAATGGACTATACAACGCGAAGGGCGAACTTATGGCTTTGTACCTAGATCAGGCAAAGGAGTTGCTTCAGCAGTTCAGGTCCTACAAGGTGGTGCATATCAATCGCTCAGAAAACAAACCAGCAGATGCCTTAAGCAAGCTTGCTTCAACTTCTTTTCAACATCTCGCTAAGGATGTAAGAATCGAAGTATTAAAGAACCCGTTGGTTTTGTTGCGTCAAGTGAATGTGATAGAGATAGGGCAACCATCATGGATGAGCCCTATAATCAAGTATTTGCAAGAAGGAACCCTCCCTGACAACAAGGCAGAGGCAAGGAAGATACAGAACAAGGCCTTGCATTATGAGATGAATGGAGGTATCTTGTACAGAAAATCCTTCTTGGGGCCACTCTTGCGCTGCGTGGACCCCCAGGATGCAAATTACTTGATCAGGGAGATTCACGAAGGAATTTACGGCATACATGCAGGGCCACGCATGGTCGTTGCAAAAATAATGACACTGGATACTACTGGCCAGGGATGCACGTAGACGCTCTAAAGGAGTTGCGCAAATGCGACTCTTGTCTAAGGCACTCCCCGAAAACCCTGCGCCCAAAAAACGATCTTATCCCTGTATCCACTGCTTGGCCTTTTCAGTAGTGGGGGATTGATATGGTGGGACCCTTCGCAGAAGCTCCTGGCGCCGTCAAATTCATAATCGTGGCCGTTGACTACTTTACGAAATGGGTGGAGGCCAAAGCCCTTGCCTCAACTACTGCAATGATGGTGCGCAAGTTTATTTGGGAACACATCATTTGCAGGTTTGGCCTGCCACTCAAGATTGTAACCGACAATGGCACCAACTTCGCGTCTGACGACCTCCAAAAGTGGATGAAAGAGATGAAGATCGAACACACTTTCTCTTCCGTTGCGCACCCCCAAGGCAACGACCAAGTTGAAAGTGTAAACAAAAGTATCGTCGATGGGATAAAGGTCCGACTGGGCACAAAGCGAAGAGGCTGGGTAGATAAGCTCCCGGGTATCCTGTGGGCTCATCGAACCATGCCGAAAACGAGCACTGGCGAAACCCCTTTCAGCCTAGTCTATGGCTCAGAGGCGGTTATCCCAGCCGAAATTGGCCTACCCTCGCCGCGCTTGACAGCGGTCAACACAATCGATAACGAGGCAGAGCGTCGTCTTGACTTGGATTTACTCGAAGAAAGGCGCGAAATTGCACGAATTAAAGAAGCCAAGTACAAGACGCAGCTAGAAAGGTATTACAATGCAAGAGTGCGCATTTGTACCTTCACTCCAGGAGAGTATGTCTTCAGAGGCAATGAAGCTTCAAATGCTGAACGCCCAGGAAAGCTAGCACCCAAATGAGAAAGCCCATACTTAATACACGAAGTGCTAGGAAAAGGGGCATACAAGTTGCGCACTCTGGATGGATACATCATCCCGCGCACGTGGAACGCGCAACAACTGCGCAAGTGCTATATGTAACTACTCTCGCCCTTGCGCCTCTACCTACACATGTTGGCCACGCACCGTTTTAATTTCCTATGTTGGCTAAACGCCCTTTGTGTTACTTGCGTGCGATGTATGTTGGCCTAAGCGCCTGTTTCTTAATCAATGAAAGCATATGCCTTATGTTTTCTTTTATCAGAATTGACTCCTACGTTACAAATGCATGTTAAACTTTTGATTAGCACGAAAACGCTTCAGTAAATTACAAGCTCTTGAGTTATGCCTCCAATGTCCTCCGCGAACATAGCACGAGACCAGGCAGTTACACTCAGACAAGAGCCACACTTACATTTATTCGCGCTAACTTAACCAAAGTTTCTAACAACAGTGCAATAATTGTAACTGGACAGAGAATAAACATAAACATTATATTCAACAAGCGCAACTGCGCAATAGTTACATAAAAACAACTATCATTAATTCAATCCAAAACAAGCGCGACCGCGCAACGGGTTACATTTGACACCTAAAGATAAAAATTACAAGGCACAAAGCCTGTCAATACTACCTACTCATAACCGTCACCATCATCATCATCATCATCATGCTTATCACCATCACCATCGTCTCCACCATCGTCATCACCAGCTGGCTCTTCTTCATCAGATAGCTCGACAATCTCTGGTGGATCAAGGATGGTCTTTAGCCGTTGACACCAATCATCATGCTTCAGCGCATCTGCGACCAAATCCATCACAGGTAGTGATAGATGGTCATAAGCCTTTTCAGCATGGGCTAACTCAACATCAGCCTGATCAGTCACTGAGCAATGACTAGTATCAAACGCTTGTCCAAACACCTCCTCCACATGCTCCGCACACTCTAGATAACCTCCACGGTGACCAACCGCGCGTGAGGCATCTATGAGAGCAGCAACAGCTCCATCCAGTTCTCCAGCATTCAGGATGGAGTTGGCCATCTACAGCAAAGGCGATAAATAAGACATTAAGCTTTGATAAATAAAGCCCAAGTTAAGAAGAAAATCATACCAGAACTACTCCTCTGCCGCGCATCCACTCAGCCTCAGCAGCGAGAGTATCAACGATGCCCTGAACCTCGGAGTAGTTATTCTGCGCTACATTGAGGGCCGCTGTACTAACGTCTCGCGCTTCCTCAGCCTTTTGCTTAGCCTCCTCGGCAGAAGCAACTTTCCCCTTCTCGGCTTCAAGGTCGATCTCCAAGGACTCACTTTTGTTAACCTGCTCTTGTAGGCGACGTTTTAACTCTGTAATCTCGACGTCCTTAGCCACCAAGTCCTTGTCCTTACAAGATAACTGCGTTTTCATCTCAGCCTGTGAAAGATAAAAGGACTTAAAATGATTCTACAAACAAAAAGCATAAGGACATAAAAGGTCAACGCTTGACAAACCTCAGCATGCTCCTTCGCAGCCTGCATATCTTCGACCTTCCCGGTCAGCTCAGCAACATTACCCTCAAGCTCAGTAATCTTGGCACGAGCCGCATACATGCGCTTGTTGTCTTTCGCACAGATCTTCTTCCACTCGGCATGCTCCTTCGATAGGAGATCTTCGGCAGCACGAAGCTTGCCCCTAAGGCCCTCGCTCCCCCATTCCTCTGATTTCCTATCAGCCTCAAACTTGGCCTTCTCCTCATCAAATTTAGCATGAGCCTTCTCAAACTCCTTCACCTGCCTCACAAGGCGCTCACGATATTTCTCCCATTCAGCTCGTTCCTTAACCATGGTGCGCCACTCACGTACAATATGGTGGTTGGCGGCGCGAGTATTGGCCTCTCCAACCACGTAGGCTTGATACAGCCCATCGTGAGTCTGCGCTCTTTGCCGGTTAACCTCACCGGGAGGGAAGGAGTTCAAGAACCAGTCACGGCACGGGCCAAACTCCTGAAAGGTACCCTTCTATTTTAAACCCCAGGGAGCTTGGTGGGGAGCATTACCATGCGCCTCCTCGGTGTAAGTCTTATAGTAAATATCACCAAGGGTATCCTTTGGGCCGATTACCTATGGAATATATCCCCCAACACCACCAGAGCTCGCGCCACCCGCAACATGTGAACCTGATCCCCCAGTAGTAGAAGTTACCTTAGTAGAATGAAGGGGGGCATCAGGTTGCGCAGTTTGGGTAGGTTTATCAACTTCAGGTTCCTTCCTTTTTTCTTGATGGGGTTGGTCAAGCCCCGTAATGTGAACAACCTCCGGACCCTGCGCCTTATCACGAGCAGTGGCAGCAGCGGTCCCGGTCTCCTTTGGAGCATCACCGGCAGGCTTCCCATAAGTTTTTTCCTTCTCCTTTTCAGCAGCCTTGCCAACAGGCTTCTCAGCAGCTTTCTTCTCTTTCTCCTTCTCAGCAGCTTTCTTCTCCTTGTCCTTCTCAGCAGCTTTCTTCTTCTCCTTCTCGGCCTCTACCCCAGCAGCCTTGAAGGGTTTGATGGTAACCTTGGGCCTCTTCTGCGCCGGCTCTAGGGGATCTTTGATGGCAATACCCTTCTTTTCAGGGGTCTTCTTTTTGGCCTCTGCAAAAACGGAGTGTTAAATAGAAATAAAACAACAAGGAAAACAAGATAATCAAGAAACTAACCAGGAGAAAATTTATATAGAGAGCGCAAGTTGCTATGCTTCCCGATCAACGGAACCTCTCCAGCCTTCGGCGCGACAGACACAGCAGCCGTGGTCTCGTCCCTACTTCTTTTTCTGCTGATCAACTTGGCAGCAGGTTCTTCCTCTTCTTCTTCCTCCTCTTCATCGAGCGCGATAGAAGACGGAGTGGCTCCAGCATCTGGGTTGCGAGAACCCGCGCTACCTGAGGTCTTTGAACCAGCAGCTCCTGTCTTCTTCTCGCCTATACGCGATAAACCCTCAAGTGAGTCACTGATAATAACGTAATCTTCCAAGTTACTCTGACGAAGGCGGAGAGTACCTTTGTCAGCAGCATCAGCAGTTGCGCGGCTACTCGCGCCCTTCTTGCTGGTCACCTCAGCGTCTAAGGTAACCACCTTCTTCCGCTTGGTGGGTTTTTTTCTTCTTTTCTTCTGGGTTAATCCCCAAGTCACGCAACACACCTGCAAAGATGTTAGACCACGAACTTAGCTCCCCATTCGAAGACCCTACAGACTCCTCGCTGGAAAGATAAAGAATCTCTTTTCCAGCGGAGGTCACAGCTCGCAAGGGTCGGGGATTAGGACTATGCGCACCTTCTATTGTGGTAGGAGGATTGGCATAGGCCCCAGCAACAGGGTACAGGAAGCGCGGCTTGATTCTATCATACAAATACTGCTCTCCCGACTCCAGCGGGCGCACCCCCATGGATCCACCAAACGTGGGGAAAGCAGCTTGATAAAGGCGTGCTTCTACATTCAAAATTTAAACAGTTAAATGAGGCGAGAATAAACAGAAAACTAAGGAAACAACTAACCTCTATCCTCAAACTTCAATACTGGCACCTCTTCGCTATCATGCAGCCAATGGTCACTCATCTGCGCCGCAACCAGAACATTTTCACCAAACACTCGATTTGGAGTGGCGGTAAGCTTCAGATACCAATCTTCCTTCTTGGGGATCGCCAATTCCTCCTTCTCGATCGGTTCGGACCATGGGCGAAAGATCATGGCAATCGGTATCACCTCCTCGCGAATGAAAAAGAACTTCTGTTTCCAGTCATGGAAACTCTTAGGAGGGTTCAGGAGTATCTTCTTCGCAACCCCTCGATTGGCAAACGAGTAGAAACCCATGTTTCTGATCAGTTGATAAAAGGCTCTAAACCTTTCCACCGTCGGCTCAACACCATGGGATCGACAGAGAAATTCAAAGTGTCGAACTCTAACCATCCCAGGTGGACTCATTTGCGAAATATGGAACCCATAGAACTGAAGAATGTGGGTCAAGAACTCTATCGCCGGCAACCGGAAGTTGCCCTGAAGGAAGAAGTCCTTAAAAAGGGTGATGTACCCCGGCGGTGCATCGGCGGCCGTCTGATTTTGGCCGGGGTACCGAGCATCCCATTCCGGTGGAAACCGGAAACTTCGTGTAATCTGCTCAAATAACCCTAAGTCCCACTTAATGATGGGAACGGGACCTTCTTCACCGGGATTCTCTTCCGGATGTTCTTCAGCCATGGATACCGAGTATAAACTTTGAATATTCTGGAAAAAGCTTGAAGATGTGATGAAGAATCTTGAAGATCTGCTACAGATCACTTAAAGATTTGAAGGTCTGAAGAAGAGATAGAGAGAAGATAGCAATAGTGGAAGAAGGAATGATATCTCCTCTCATCTTCACGGATATATATACTCATCGCATTTAATGCGATGAGTAGACGTGCCGGATTCACCGCGCGCGTACCCAATCAGCGACTGCCACGTCGATCGCAAATCCTGGAGCAACGGTTACCACGCGCATGTGGACCTCACTCTCCTGACGGAAAGCCAAACTGTCAAAGACAACTTGATGACAACCATGTCAGCGGTCAACTCAAACGTCTCCATCGATGACGTTTCTTACCAACCTGTCAGATTTCAAAATTCAAGGATTTTGCCACCCAAAATTACCAAAAGCTTCAGGCAGAAGTCACTCAGGCCGCGCAATATTCATGGTTATCCAACGACCCTGCGCGCTTACACTGAGAAGCAAAGAATCACCAACAGCCAGGCATTGTAGTCGCGTCGTAGCAACTGTCAAACATTTACACGTGCGCGCCTACCCAACACAAAGCAAGCATTTTCAGCACTTTTCTTTTTCTAAGTTCAGAGCTCCAACCACTAGCCTCGCGCATGGTGCAGCACTGGACTGGGGGGACTTGAAGGGGTATGGTCCCAAAAAGGCCGCGCAGACCTCATTCACGTCGCGCGTAGGACCATACTCCTTATTCATCAACTTGTTTACTGCCAACCTCGCGCGCGTTACATCATCATGTATTGATCTAGCGCGAGGTCTCAACATGAGAAAACACCACATTCAACACTTAGCATTCTGAATAGGAGTCTTCAACCACCCATACCCTGCGCAGGCTAGTTACATGCTCAGCAAGAGTTGCGCAGGTCTATGGCGCAGGGCTACTTCAGAAGGAACACAAGGTATAAGTGGCAGAAGAAAAGGGCCAATTCGCGTCCTCCAGGTTCTGCTCAATCGTGCTCCACGATCGTCTGACGTGCAGGAGACAGAGAGTACTTAAGGACGCCTACGTGGCACCAATCACAGGGCAGAGACACCTGCCCCACGATCTCTACCTACCTGCTGATGGCAGAAGGACGGCCAAGCCGACAACGGTGACACGTGGCTCCAATCACGGTGCGTCAGCACCGAAGAACTTTTAGAAGCCACTAACGTTCGACACCAATGAGACAAGGAGCATATACACTATGTTGTCGCCTTCCGGCCCAAGGCCCATCTGTCACGACCCCCGGCCCGGTTTTACCCATTTCAGGAGCCGCGGGACAGAAACCCGTGGTAGTTATTATGTTGGCAGCGGAATTTTAACAGGATCTTTTAAAACTTGTAAATGCCCAATTATTTTATTTCATAATTTGGGATAAACCCCGTAATTTACAATGGAGGAATTTCACGAGGAAATTCCCTGTTTTACAAAACATGTTTATTTATTTAACTGAGCCACCACTTCAAGCTTTATTAGTGCTCCGTAACACTTTTCCTTGATTCACAGTAGGTCACCTGAAATATGTTTTAAAAATATTTTATCAGCGAGGAAATACTGGCGAGTCACTCAATTTTGATAAAATGACACATAGCTATGAATTACAGCATAAGAGCGATTATAATGGCTACTATCTTATTTTTATCTGGCGCCGTGTCACAGCCTTGTGACAATGGTCATACCACTATTGGGTCCTTTCACCCAAGTAGTGATGATTATCACTGTTAGGTTGATAAACCTAACCGTCAGAAATTAGTAATGTGCACAATACCCCACTAGCCAGTGATTCAAGATAACCACGACTTAATCCCTGTAATTATAACCTTTGAAAATAATTGGAGTATTGTAAAACATTGTTGATAAAAAGAGAATGACTCACATTGCAAATTTAGACGGGCAGCGTTGAGCCTACTGATTTTAGCCTGGTTAACCTAATTCAAATAACAATGCACACGAAAACTAGGTCAGTAACTTAATACAACTTTTACGACACCTCACGAGATCCAAAACCTTCACGACGAATGACAAAGGCATTGCCCAAGTACGGGCAGCACTTAAACATCCATCGGATTGGTTTTTATCGATCGGACATTAAATCGCATAAGTGATCGAGTTATTACCCTGTTATCGCGGCAGAATTTCGTGCTGTGTGTGTTTTTGGACGAAATGGAGTATAACTCAGTGTAGGAAACGAATTTGAGCGTCGTAATAATAGTCCCATGCAAGTGCCAAACCCTGCTATATATACTGAAAAACTAGCTCTGTCGCGTGGCCCGACAGGCTGTCGCGTGGCGCGACGGCGCCCTTTCTAGCATAGGGTATCCACGTTTCCAACTAGCTTGTGTGAGTCGACAGATCGTTGAAATTCGATTTTTACAGCGAGTTATGAGGATAATCGTCAAGTAGGGGATACCCCCCCTGAGTTTTAAGGGCCCTGATCCTAGTTTCAACTGTTCTGAAAATTTTAGGGGTCATGCAATTTTTCTTGGGGGTCTCAGTTAGGGTTCCTACTGGATAAAATAAAATAAGAAATAGTAATTTTAATGAGAGTTGTTACATCCTCCCCACCTTAATAAAAATGTCGTCCTCGAGATTTACTGGAACAAGTAGGGATATTTTCGCTTCATCTCTGATTCCAGTTCCCAAGTGTATTTTGGTCCTCTCTTTGAATCCCACTTGACTTTGACCAGTACTAGTCTTTTGTGCTTGAGAAACTTGACCTTTCTATCTTCTATCCGTAGTGGCTTCTCCACAAATTTTAACTTTTCATTTACCTCTACATCTTGAAGAGGTACTACCAGGGATTCGTCGGACAAACACTTCTTAAGGTTAGATACATGAAACACGTCATGTACCCCGACCAGTTCTTCTGGTAGTTGTAAGCGATAAGCAACTGGTCCTATTTGCTGGATTACTTGAAATGGTCCTATGTATCTTGGACTTAGCTTTTCCTTTTTACCGAACCGGACTACTCATTTCCAAGGAGAAACTTTCAAGAGTACCTTGTCTCCAACTTGAAATTCTAGCGGCTTGCGTCGATTGTCTGCATAACTCTTTTGACGATCACGAGCCGTTTTCAGTCTTTCCTTGATTTGAGTGATCTTGTCGGTGGTTTCTTGCACAATCTCGGGACCTGATAATTGGCTTTCTCCTATCTCTGCCCAGCAGACTGGAGTTCTACACTTTCGTCCATACAGTGCTTCGAACGGGGCAGCTTCGATGCTTGAATGATAACTATTATTATAGGAGAATTCAATTAAAGGTAGGTGGTCATCCCAGTTTCCACCAAAATCTATTACACATGCCCTTAGCATGTCTTCCAGGGTTTGGATCGTCCTTTCACTTTGTCCGTCTGTTTGGGGATGGTATGCAGTGCTCAAGTTCAGTTTGGTCCACATTTCTTCTTGAAAACTTGTCCAGAAATGTGAAGTGAAACGACTATCTCTATCCGACACAATGGAGACTGGGACTCCATGTAAGGATACTACCTCGTCTACGTATAACTTTGCTAACCTTTCCATGCTAAAGGTTTCTTTCATGGGTAGAAAATGAGCTGATTTGATTAATCGATCCATAATTACCCAAATCGCATTGTTACCTTTTCTGGTTTTGGGCAACTTAGTAACAGAATCCATTGTTATGAGCTCCCATTTCCATACAGGCATTTCTAATTGTTGTAGTAGACCTGAGGGTTTCTGGTGTTCTGCCTTAACTTGTGAACAAGTTAGACACTTAGATACATATCTAGCTATGTCTTTTTTTCATTCCTATCCACCATAAATTATTCCTTAAATCTTGGTACATCTTATTATTTCCCGGGTGCATGGTATATCTAGATTTATGGGCTTCCTCTAAGATCTTATTTCTTAATTCTCCTTGCTTAGGTACCCAAATCCTTCTTTTGTAGAATCTCCAAATTCCATCAGCTCATTGCTCTAATTCTTTTATTCTTCCTTTCATTCCTTCAGCATCATCTTTGATTGCTATGGCTTGAACACTTTTCAATTGTTCCAATAAGTCTAATTGTAAACTTAATCTAAAAGCACGAACTCGCTTTTGCTTTTCGTGATACTTATGACTTAAAGCATCCGCTACTACATTTGCTTTTCCTTCGTGATATTGAATATCACAGTCGTAGTCACTTAGGATTTCCATCCATCTCCTTTACCTCATGTTCAATTCTTTTTGCCCAAATATGTATTATAAGCTTTTATGATCTGTATAAACTGTAAACTTACTTCCATACAGATAGTGTCTCCAAATCTTAAGGGCAAAAATTATCGACCCTAATTCTAAGTCATGTGTCGTATAGTTTTCCTCGTGCTTTTTCAATTGCCTTGAAGTATACGCAATTACCTTCTTGCGTTGCATTAGCACACATCCTAATCCTAGCTTAGAAGCATCACAGTAAACTTCAAAATCTCCTGTCCCTTCTGGTAAGGCAAGGATTGGGGCGTTTGTTAATCTTTGCTTTAGAATCTTAAAAGCCTCTTCTTGCTTAGGTCCCCATTCAAACTTAACTGTTTTACAGGTTAGCTTAGTTAATGGCACAACTATCTTAGAGAAATCCTTAATAAAGCGCCTATAGTATCCAGCTAATCCTAGAAAAGTTCTAACTTCCGTAGCTAATTGCGGGACTTTCCATTTGGTGATTGCTTCTATCTTAGCAGGATCTACGTGAATACCTTCGTGATTCACCATGTGACCTAAAAATTGTACCTCCTATAGCCAAAATTCACACTTCGAGAATTTGGCATAAAGCTTCTCCTTTCTTAACAAAGTTAAGAGTGCATGCAGGTGCCGACAATGCTCATCTTGACTTTTGGAGTAAATAAGTATATCGCCGATAAAGACAATTACAAATTTATCCAAATACGGTTTACAGATTCTATTCATCATGTCCATAAATGCTGCAGGAGCATTTGTTAACCCAAAGGGAATGACTGTAAACTCTTAGTGACCATACCTATTTCTGAAAGCGGTTTTAGGTATGTCTTCTTCTTGTACCTTCAACTGACGGTATCCGGAGCGTAAATCTATCTTAGAAAAATATCTAGCTCCTTGTAGTTGATCGAAAAGATCATCAATTCTAGGAAATGGGTATCGATTCTTAATTGTAACCTTATTCAATTCCCTATAATCGATACACATTCGCATCGACCCATCTTTCTTCTTTACGAACAATACTGGGGCTCCCCAAGGGGATGAACTAGGTTGTATGAATCCTTTACTGAGCAATTCATCTAATTGCTTTTTCAGTTCTAACATTTCAGTGGGTGCTAACCGATAGGGTGCCTTTGCTACGGGTGTAGTTCCAGGAATCAAATGAATTCTAAATTCTACCTCCCTATTCGGTGGTAATCCTGGTAATTCTTCTGGGAATACATCGGAGTATTCTGATATTACAGGAATTTCCTTAAGTTCCTTACCCTTAGTGCTAATGATTACCGAAATCATATACACTATTCCTTGTTTTCGTTCATAACTAGCCACTTTCATTACTGAAATGAACTTCATTGGTTTACGCGGCTTATCCCCTGTAATCATAATTACTTCTCTTGTGGGTGCACAGATTTCTATGGAATTCTTATCACAAAGGATTCGAGCATGGTTGGCTGCTAACCAATCCATTCCTAACACGACATCGAATCCAGCTAAATTCATAGGTAAAAGGTTTGCAGAAAATTTATGACCTGAAAGTTCTATATTTCCTTTTTGCAAAACCGTATCTATGTTAACAGAATTCCCGTCTGCCGTTTCTACCGTAAAAAGATGTCTAAGGTTGGTTAAGGGTAGGTTAAGAGCTTGGCAGAATGAAGTATTTATAAAACTTTGGTTTGCACCAGAGTCAAATAATACTTTTGCATAAACGTCGTGAACTAAGAACGTACCAGCTATCACGTCTGGGATGAGTTCTGCTTCTTGAGTAGTCAGCTGAAAGGCTCTTATGTTCTTTTTATTAGTTCCTTCAGCTGGTTTAGCCTTGTTGTCTGCTGGTTTGACTAGGTTAGGAGAGTCTGGTCTAAAATGTCCAGCTTCTCCACTGTTGAAGCAGATTGTTGATTTCTTCCTCCTGCAATCTTCTTCTTGATGCCCCGGGATTTTACAGAAGTTGCAATACCCTTTGCATTTTCCAAAATGCTTTCTTTTGCAGGTACTGCAGAATGGAGCAGTGGAAGATTGCCCGGTTCCCTTTTTCTTGAAGTTATTACTATTACCCACACGAAATCCTTGGGTAATCTTTTGGGCTACTTCCTTCTTCCGATTTTCTTCTCTTGTGCGTACCAGTCCATCCGTCAAAGTGTTGGCTAATTCCACCGCATCATTGATCGAGCGGGGTCTCGCAGCTTTGATAATATCCCGGATCTCGCTAATTAAACCCCAAATGTAGCGAGAAATAAGTACCAGTTCTGGCGAAGCCAGAGTAGGCACAATTCGAGCATATTCGAAAAACTTCGAAGTATACCCTCGGCAGTCAACATCCACCATTCGGTGACTCAGGAATTTGTTCGCCATTTGTTCCTTTTCATATTCTGGGCAGAATTTTCTTTCCACCAGACGCTTAAATTCTTCCCAACTCATGGCATAGGCCATGTCACTTCCCTTCGCTTGTAATACTGTATTCCACCATTCTAATGCTTCTTCCTTGAAAAGGTGTGAAGCATACATGACTTTATCCTCCTCGACACATTTACTTATTTTAATTGCTGCCTCGGTTTTCACCAACCAACGCAGTGCAGCAGTCGCCCCTTCATTGCCCGCAAATTCAACAGGTTTGCAGGCAAGAAATTCCTTGTAAGTGCAACCAGGCGTTGCAGCTTTCATTCTTTTAAGGAATGGGGCTTGCATCCCATCATTATCATTATGATTAATGTTGCCACCTCCATTTACGCTATTACTGAAGTTGTCTTCATGAGTACGTTTGCTAGGAATAATTGGTTGAGGTTCAACTGGATTTCGGGCAGCAGCAATGATTGCTGGAATAGCATTTGCTATTCCCTGGGCAACGATGTTTTCTATATCTTGTCTATTCAGAAAGTGGTCTTCATTGTTTTGCTCAGATTGGTTAACTTCGTTAACTGGTTCATTACCAGCGTGTTCCATCTGGTAATTAATATATATATATATATATATATATATATATATAACTTATTAGCAAAGAAATAAATAACAACCAAGCATAATAAACAATTGCACATAATCATGTCAACACACAAATGGCCAAAATTGTCGATTTTTCGACTTCCATATTTTATATATTTTAAGATGCATCCGTACATTACCAGATATGTTACAAAGTTTTATTTTTAGTTATTTTACATGATTATATTTTTGTTAATATTTATTATTATTTTATTATTATACAACCACAACCACACAGTCACACCATCCCCGTCAGCTGGTATTTTAGAAACGACGTTCCCTCTCGTCGTATTTCCATGATATCCTTTCCCCCACATCTCGGATTCTATTTTCTGCATCCACCAGCTCCTCGCCATAGTGGCGAAGTTCAGCCAAGTTCTCGGTGCTCATTGGTGGGTGTAGTGGAGGCTCAGGGTCAAATTGAGGGAAAAAGGTATTAGGGTTATTCAAAAGATTCTGAAATTGCCAGTCAGTTGTCCACCATTCTTCTAGCTCTTCTGGTAGAGGTCGGGGGTGGATAATAGGATCTGGAATAGCAGGTTCCAGATTAACTGGAAGTTGTGCTTCCGCCGGGTAATTGAAGAGGTTTTCATCGGCAGGTCCGATGAGGTCACTAAGTGCCAGTTTATGATCCAGCTCCTCCCATGATGGCATTTCCTGGTCTTGCCTGGAACTTTCTCCGATCTCTATTCCTTTGCCTTTATCCTTCGGATCCTCAGTCTTTACAACTTTCCGTATCGCTGGTTTCTTCCTACGCACACGCCTCCAGCCTACGAGTCTTCTTCTCTTTTTCGGTTTGGGTTTCTCCTGAGGTTGGGCTTGGAATTCCATTGGTTCCTCAGTGTCGGCCCAATAACCGGAAAAGCCCTCGGAAACTTCCATGTCAGCAGAATGGATAGTGATATTCTGAAGAGCTTCAGACAACTCATTCATGCTGTTAGCATATATGAAGAAACACACAAAATTCTAAGTTAAAATTTTGTAAACCCATTTTCACATAATCACATAATGGCAATCAGAAAAATTAAGCATTTCTAAATACTTAATTGGCTTAAATCAGTGGCTCTGATACCACCTTTTTCTGTCACGACCCCCGGCCCGGTTTTACCCGTTTCAGGAGCCGCGGGACAGAAACCCGTGGTAGTTATTATGTTGGCAGTGGAATTTTAACAGGATCTTTTAAAACTTGTAAATGCCCAATTATTTTATTTCATAATTTGGGATAAACCCCGTAATTTACAATGGAGGAATTTCACGAGGAAATTCCTTGTTTTACAAAACATGTTTATTTATTTAACTGAGCCACCACTTCAAGCTTTATTAGTGCTCCGTAACACTTTTCCTTGATTCACAGTAGGTCACCTGAAATATGTTTTAAAAATATTTTATCAGCGGGGAAATACTGGCGAGTCACTCAATTTTGATAAAATGACACATAGCTATGAATTACAGCATAAGAGCGATTACAATGGCTACTATCTTATTTTTATCTGGCGCCGTGTCACAGCCTTGTGACGATGGTCATACCACTATTGGGTCCTTTCACCCAAGTAGTGATGATTATCACTGTTAGGTTGATAAACCTAACCGTGAGAAATTAGTAATGTGCACAATACCCCACTAGCCAGTGATTCAAGATAACCACGACTTAATCCCTGTAATTATAACCTTTGAAAATAATTGGAGTATTGTAAAACATTGTTGATAAAAAGAGAATGACTCACATTGCAAATTTAGACGGGCAGCGTTTAGCCTACTGATTTTAGCCTGGTTAACCTAATTCAAATAACAATGCACACAAAAACTAGGTCAGTAACTTAATACAACTTTTACGACAACTCACGAGATCCAAAACCTTCACGACGAATGACAAAGGCATTGCCCAAGTACGGGCAACACTTAAACATCCATCGGATTGGTTTTTATCGATCGGACATTAAATCGTATCAGTGATCGAGTTATTACCCTGTTATCGCGGCAGAATTTCGTGCTGTGTGTGTTTTTGGACGAAATGGAGTATAACTCAGTGTAGGAAACGAATTTGAGCGTCGTAATAACAGTCCCATGCAAGTGCCAAACCCTGCTATATATACTGAAAAACTAGCTCTATCGCGAGGCGCGACGGCGCCCTTTATAGCATAGGGTAGCCACGTTTCCAACTAGCTTGTGTGAGTCGACAGATCGATGAAATTCGATTTTTACAGCGAGTTATGAGGATAATCGTCAAGTAGGGGATACCCCCCCTGAGTTTTAGGGGCCCTGATCCTAGTTTCAACTGTTCTGAAAATTTTAGGGGACATGCAATATTTCTTGGGGGTCTCAGTTAGGGTTCCTACTGGACAAAATAAAATAAGAAATAGTAATTTTAATGATAGTTATTACACCATCAGCCCACATCCTCTTACACCTCTCCGGCTATAAACAGAGACCTCCCTTCACATGTTAAACATTCCATTCCATCTGCTCTCACCCTTAATACGAAATTATCTCCTCAAAGCAGTCGCTTATTCTCACGCCGGAGCCCGGTTAAGAGGGAAACCCCCATATTCCCCTCTTAACGAGTAACGGTGTTCTGTTTTGCAGGTTTTACGGATCATTACGAAGCTCGGAAAGCCCAAAGAAGATTAACCTCTATGATAGAGACATGAACCAAACTAATTAACTCTAGGATTAGTTCCATGTTTCTTCACCATGATAAGAATAATCGTTAACCAGAATGAGATTTTTGAAAGTCGGTTGAACAGGGGATGTTCAAATCCTACTCATAATTTCCATTTTCATTTTCATTTTCATTTTCAATTACCTTTTCTAGAATAAATGATCATCACAGTATTGAAAAAAAATAGGAAATATAAGTTTAATATATACATGGACACTTGTTACAGAAACCCGATGAGAAAATATTTGGTATTTAATTTATTAAGTCTAATCTTATCTATTTGCTAGTTATATTGCAAGCTTATTCCTAGGTTTAGAAATTGATATATAGTTTGATAAATTCTTTTTATGCATGTTTAATAGATAAACCTTGAAAAGAAAAGTTGTATTATGATATCCATGATCTTGCATTTACTTGTTGATTATATTATTTATATATATTTTAAAGCAATATATATTATTTAGTTTTAATTAATATAGCATAAATTCAATTAAAGTTCTAATATATAACTTATGAGTGTGGATTGAATATTATTAATTATAAAATTAATTCCGATTTCCTCATCATTAATTCATGTTGATGTATATTTACCTATTTTTTTTCTCAATTTACGAAATGAGTAAATAGTAATTAAATAGCCTTTTATTGTTGTTCTAATAAATTGTTTTTATTATATTTTATGGTTAGTAATTAAATAGCCTTTTATTGTTATTAATATATATGATGTTGGTTAATGCTTAAAAATTAAAATCATTAAATATCATTTTTCCCATCATGTAGTTTAATTCATTCTTTATTAATTTTAATTCATTTTTACGTTACAAATTTGATTAATTCTTATTACTCTAAATGATCTTTAATATCCATTTAATTACAATCTTAAATGATATGGAGTTATGAACATGAATAGTCACAATATTCATGACATTAAGTGATATGGAGTTATGAACATGAATAGTCACAATATTCATAAAACTAAATGACATAGAGTTAGGAACATAGATAGTCACAATAATACTATTTTTTTTATAAAAAAAAATTAGGTGATTTACAATTTAATTTAAGAGATGATGATTTTAAAATTGCAGTACGAAATTATAGACATATTATATCTCTTACTTGTTGGCTTTATAGTTTATACTGTTTAGATAATATGTTTATGTATGCATTGATCATATTTCATAATAACGTTTGATGGAGATGATTTTGTAGTATACAATAGTTGGCAGATTATTATACTATGAAAAAGTCTGTTTAGTATTTAATATGTTCATGTACATTCACTTCTGATGTGTAATACTTGTATTTGACATATAATTTTTAATGTGAGTGTTCGTAACAATTTAACTAGAAATACAATCCGATAAGTGTAATGTTTATAGTGTTCTTATTTGATATATAAGAATACGAAATTTGATGTTTTATATGACATTACATGACATGTTATCATATAATTTTTAATCTGTTTGATGACAAATTATAGCTATATTTTAGTAGTAAAAAAATCATATATTGATTTACTCATCTTTCTTTATAAATGTTATCTTACTATTAATCAAGATGTATGATTTTGTTGTGGCTTTCATCATATATCAACTTTGTCCTTTATAGAACACCACTAATTTGAAAGCTAACGCACACGATGTCGATAAATTGGAGCATAACTGTCACGGCCCCCGACCCAGTTTGACCCGGTTTAGGAGCCGCGGGACAGAAAATCCCGTGGTATTTATTTAACAGCGGAAGATTTCTTCAGGATCTTTAAAAATGCAAATTCCCGATTATTTTATTTCACAACTCGGGATAAAACCCCGGTAATTTACAATCATATGATTTCACGGAGAAATCTTTATTTTACAAAACATGTTTCTTTATTTTATATTGAGCCACTTCCTTAAGCTTGTAGTGCTTCGCGGCACTTTTCTTGGATCACAACAGATCACCTGAAACATGTTTGAAAAAGGTTTTGTTAGCGGGAAATACTGGTGAATCATTCTTTTTATGAAAACGACACGTTTGTTATAATTTACAGTATTAAGAGCGATTACAATGTTTCCATATATCAACCAACTACCCACAGTATTTGTCACTCGAACATCCATCGGTAGCCTCTGAGCCCGATGGTGTCTGTGACTAAGGTCATATCACCCCTTGGCTAACTCGTTGTCCAATGGTGAAGTTTATCAAGTAATGTATACAAAACCCCACATACTTGCTGTAATTTGGTGATTACAAAGACTTAATCCCTGTAATTATAACCTTGAAACAAGTAGAGTTTTGTAAAGTATTTTGATAAAAAGATAATGACTCGCATTGCAGATTTTATATGAGCAGAGCTTAGCCTACTGATTAGCCTTTTTAACCTAAATTTAGTAACATGCATATGAACTCGGTTAGTAACTAATACAGCATTTACGATAACTCACGAGATTAAAACCTTCACAACGAATGACAAAGTGCGATACTTAAACATCCATCGAATTAACGACGAATGACAAAGCATAAACCCTAATGTGGGCAGCACTTAAACATCCATTGGATAGTTTAATCGATCGGACATTGAATCGTATCAGCGATCGAGTTAATACCCGGTATCGGAGCAGCGCCTTGCTAATTATATGTGAATTTTCGACTTCAGAGTATTATAACTTCGTTTTTGAAAGTTTGTTTCGACACAGAATGAAAGTCCCTGATGCAAGCTATTTATAGGTGAATTTAAGGCCTTACGCGGCCCGCGTAAGCCTTCTGCTTACCCTTACGCGGCCCGCCTAGCCGCCCAGTCTACGAGTAGGCTTGACCAGTCACGAGTAGGTTAGCCAGGTGGTCGCTACGTGGATCTGGAACACTTATCCGGTCAACCCAACATTGACGCGGCCCGCGTAAGATAAGCTTATCTCTTACGCGGCCCGCCTGAAACCTATAAGTTTGGTTTTTTCTTGATTTTTGATGTAGGGTAAGGTTTCAGGGGTCCGGGTTTATACTTACGGGTATTTTTAGGACAATTTTGAGAGTCCTTACATCCTCCCCACCTTATTTAAAATCTCGTACTCGAGATTTATTGGAATAAGTGAGGATACTTTCGCTTTATCTCTGATTCCAGCTCCCAAGTGTATTCGGGTCCTCTTTTTTAATCCCACTTTACTTTGACAAGTACTAACCGTTTATGTTTGAGGAATTTCACCTTTCTATCTTCTATCTGAAGAGGTTTCTCAACAAATTTTAACTTTTCGTTTACCTTTATATCTTGAAGAGGTACTACCAGAGATTCATCTGATATGCATTTCTTGAGATTGGATACATGAAATACATCATGTACTCCAGCTAATTCTTCTGGTAGTTGTAACCGATAAGCAACTGGTCCTATACGTTGGATCACTGAAAATGGTCCTACATATCTGGGACTCAGCTTTCCTTTCTTACCAAATCGAACTACTCCTTTCCAAGGAGAAACTTGGAATTCCAACGGTTTCCATCTATTATCTGCATAACTCTTTTGGCGATCTCGAGCCGTCTTCAGTCTTTCCTTGATTTGAGTAATCTTGTCGGTCATCACTTGCACTATTTCAGGACCTGACAATTGACTTTCTCCTATTTCTGCCCAACAAACTGGAGTTCTGCACTTTCTTTCATATAGTGCTTCGAATGGGGCAGTTTCGATACTTGAATGATAACTATTGTTATAGGAGAATTCAATTAATGGTAAATGATCGTCCCAATTTCCACCAAAATCTATCACACATGCTCTGAACATGTCTTCTAGAGTTTGTATCGTCCTTTCACTTTGCCTATCTGTTTGTGGATGATATGCAGTACTCAAATTTAGTCGAGTTCCCATTGCTTGCTGGAAACTTGTCCATAAATGAGAAGTGAAACGACTATCCCTATCCGAAACAATGGAGAGTGGTACTCCATGTAAAGATACTACTTCATCTACATACAACTTTGCCAATTTTCCATGCTAAAGGTTTCTTTCATAGGTAGAAAGTGAGCTGATTTGGTTAATCGATCCACAATTACCCAAATCGCATCATTACCTTTTCTGGTTTTGGGTAACTTAGTAACAAAATCCATTGTTATGAGTTCCCATTTCCATACAGGCATTTCTAATTGTTGTAGTAGACCTGAAGGTTTCTGGTGTTCGGCTTTTACTTGTGAACAAGTAAGACACTTAGAAACATATCGAGCTATATCCTTTTTCATTCCTATCCACCAAAAGTTATTTCTTAAATCTTGGTACATTTTATTGTTTCCAGGGTGCATGGTATACCTAGATTTATGGGCTTCTTCTAAAATCTTATTTCTTAATTCTCCCTGCTTAGGTACCCAAATTCTGCTTTGGTGGAATCTCCAAATTCCATCAGATCCTTGTTCTATTTATTCGTCCCTTCATTCCTTCAGCATCATCCTTGATTGCTGTTTCTTGAACATTCTTCAATTGTTCCATTAAATCTAACTGTATATTTAATCTAGGAGCACGAACTCGTCGTTGTTTCTCATGGTACTTACGACTTAAGGCATCTGCAACTACATTTGCCTTTCCTTCGTGATACTGAATATCACAGTCGTAATCACTTAGGATTTCCATCCATCTCCTTTGCCTCATGTTTAACTCTTTTTGCCCAAATATATATCTTAAACTCTTATGATCCGTATAGACAGTAAACTTACTTCCGTATAGATAATGTCTCCAGATCTTAAGGGCAAAAATTACGGCTCCTAATTCTAAATCATGAGTCGTATAGTTCTCTTCGTGCTTTTTCAATTGTCTTGATGCATATGCAATTACCTTCTTGCGTTGCATTAGCACACATCCAAATCCTAGTTTTGAAGCATCACAGTAAACTTCAAAATCTTCAGTTCCTTCTGGCAAAGCTAGGATTGGAGCATTTGTTAATTTCTGTTTTAAAATTCTAAAGGCTTTTTCTTGTTTAGGTCCCCATTCAAACTTAACTGCTTTACAGGTTAGCTTAGTTAATGGTACAGCTATTTTGGAAAAATCCTTAATAAACCGTCTATAGTATCCAGCTAAACCTATAAAACTTCTAATTTCCATTGCGGATTGTGGAACCTTCCATTTGGTAATTACCTCTATTTTAGAGGGATCTACGTGAATACCTTCGTGATTCACCAGGTGACCTAGAAATTGCACTTCCTTTAGCCAAAATTCACACTTTGAATATTTGGCATAAAGCTTTTCTTTTCTTAACAAAGTTAAGAGTGCATGTAAGTGCTCACAATGTTCTGTCTGACTTTTGGAATAAATAAGTATATCTTCAATGAAGACAATTACAAATTTATCCAAATACGGTTTACAGATTCTATTCATCATGTCCATAAATGCTGCAGGTGCATTCGTTAACCCGAAGGGCATGACTGTAAACTCGTAATGACCATACCTAGTTCTGAAAGCAGTTTTAGGTATGTTTTCTTCTTGTACTTTCAATTGATGATATCCGGAGCGTAAGTCGATCTTAGAAAAATATCTAGCTCCTTGAAGTTGATCGAATAGATCATCAATCCTAGGTAATGGGTATCGATTCTTAATTGTAACTTTATTCAATTCTCTATAATCAATACACATTCTCATCGAACCATCCTTTTTCTTTACGAACAACACTGGCGCTCCCCAAGGGGATGAGCTAGGTTGTATGAATCCTTTACTTAGTAATTCATCTAATTGCTTTTTCAGTTCTAACATTTCGGTAGGAGCTAACCGATAAGGTGCCTTGGCTATCGGTGTAGTTCCGGGAATTAGATGAATTCTAAATTCTACTTCCCTATCTGGTGGTAATCCTGGTAACTCTTCTGGGAATACATCTGGGTATTCTGAGACTACAGGAATCTTCTTAAGTTCTTTACCCTTAGTACTAATGATTACTGAAATCATATATACTATTCATTGCTTTCGTTCATAACTAGCAATTTTTATTACTGATATGAACTTCATGGGTTTACTTGGTTTATCTCCTGTAATCATGATTACTTCCCCAGTAGGTGCACGAATTTCTATGGAATTCTTATCACAAAGGATTCGAGCATGGTTGGCTACTAACCAATCCATTCCTAACACAACATCTAATGCAGCTAAATTCATTGGCAATAGGTTTGCATGAAATTTATGACCTGAAAGTTCTATATTTTCTTTATGCAAAACCTTATCTATTTTGATAGAATTTCCGTCTGCCGTTTCGACTGTAAAAATCTGCCTAAGTTGGGTTAAAGGTAAGTTAAGAGCTTGGCAGAATGAAGTATTTATAAAACTTTGGTTTGCACCAGAGTCAAATAATACTTTTGCATAAATGTTGTGAACTAAGAACGTACCAGCTATCACATCTGGAATTAGCTCGGCTTCCTGAGTAGTTAACTGGAAGGCTCGAACATTCTTCTTGGTAGCTCCGTCAGCTGGCTTGACTTTGTTGTCTGCTGGTTTAACCAATTTAGGGCATTCTGTCTTAAAATGTCCAGTTTCTCCACAGTTATAGCAGATTCTTGTTTTCTTTCTGCAGTCTTCTTCGCGATGTCCTACAGTTTTGCAAAAGTTGCAGATTACATTGCATCTCCCATAATGTTTCTTTTTGCAATTCCTACAGAACGGCGGAGATGAAGATTGCCATGTTCCTCTTCTCCTAAAGCTACTATTATTACCCGTACGAAATCCTTGGGTAATTTTCTGAGCCAGTTCCTTTTTCTTATTCTTATTCTCATCTCTTGTACGTACCAGCTCGTCAGTTAGGGTGTTAGCTAGTTCTACCGCATCGTCAATAGTACGAGGTCTCGCAGCTTTAACGATATTACGAATTTCGCTAATCAATCCCAAATATAGCGAGAAATGAGTACCGGTTCTGGCGAAGCCAGTGTTGGTACCACTATAGCATATTCAAAGAATGTCGAAGTATAACCGCGACAATCTACACCCGTCATACGATGATTTAGGAACTTGTTTGCCATTTGATCTTTTTCATACTCGGGACAGAATTTTCTTTCTACAAGATTCTTAAATTCTTCCCAGTTCATGGAATATGCCCTACTTCTTCCTTTGGCTTGAAGTACTGTATTCCACCATTCTAACGCTCCTTCTTTGAAAAGATTAGATGCGTACATGACCTTGTCGTCCTTGGCACATTTACTTATTGTAATTACTGCCTCGGTTTTCTCGAACCAACGCAGTGCTGCAATTGCTCCTTCATTGTTTACAAGCAAGAAATTCTTTGTAAGTGCAACCAGGCGTTGCAGCTTTCATTTTCTTAGGGAGCGGAGCTTGCAGTGGATCATTATTGTGATTAGTATGATTATTGCCTCCGTTTACGCTATTACTGAAGTTATCTTCAGAAATACGTTTGCTAGGGATGATTTGTTGAGGTTCAACAGGTTTCTGAGCAGCAGCTATTATTGCTGGAATAACATTGGCTATTCCTTGAGCAACAATATTTTCTATATCCTGCCTAGTCATAAATTGATCCTCCGGATGTTGCTCAGATTGATTAACCTCATTAACTGGTTCATTATTAGCGTTTTCCATCTGATAATTAATATATATAATTTATTAGTATCAATTAAATAATAATTATACACCAAAACAATCATACCAATTTCAAATACACACATATAGCCAAAACTATCGATTTCTCGATTCCCATTTTTATATTTTATAGTATGCATCAATACACACCATTATCTTACAAAGTTTTATTTGTAGTTATTTTACAAGATTATATTTTAGTATTTATTATACAACCACATTTTCACAAACCCACTATCCTTCGTCAGTTGATATTTCAGTAACGATGTTCCCTCTCGTCGTATTTCCAGGAAATCTGTTCTCCTACTTCCCTGATCCTATTTCCTGCATCCACCAGCTCCTCGCCAAAGTGGCGGAGTTCAGCTAAATTTTCATTGCTCATAGGTGGGTTTGGTATAGGTTCTGGGTCGAACTGAGGGAGAAAAGAATAAGGACTGTTGAGCAGGTTTTGGAATTGCCAATCATTAGTCCACCATTCATCCATTCCTAGAGGCTGTGTGTGGATTATAGGTTCTGGGATTGCTGGTTCCAAATTCATTGGAAGTTGAGTTTCAATAGGATGAGTAAAAACATTTTCATTGACATGCTTAATAGTATCACAGCTTGCCAATATAAAATCTAGCTCATCCTGCAATGTCATTTCCTGGGTTTGCTTAGAGCTTTCTCCAATTTCCATCTTGTTTTGTCTAGAACCTTCCCCATACTCTATTTCCATCTTCCTAGAATATTCCCCAAACTGTATTTCCATCTGCCTAGAATCTTCCCCGTCTTCAATCCCCTTCCCTTTGTCTAAGGGATTTTCTATTATAGGAATCTTTCTAGTGGCGGGTTTCCTCCTACGCACACGCCTCCATCCCACAAATCTTCTCCTTTTCTTGGGCTTGGGTTTCTCCGGATGTGGAGCATTGAATTCTATAGGTTCTTCTATATCTGGTATATACCTATTGAAATATCTGGAAACCTCTATTTTTACCGGATACAGATTTAAATTCTGAAGGGCTTCAGACAAGTCACTCATGCTGTTTAGCACATATGCAAAATACAAAAAAAAATTACTAAGTTAAAATTTTATAACAAAATTTCATAAATAACCTCTAAATATTATTGCATACCGTGTGCCTAATTTAATACAAAAACAACTGAAAATTAAAACATACTATGGTTTACTGTAAAACTTATTTATTTACTGGATAAGGTTTCTAGATTGTAGGTGATAAGGGTACTAAAACTTGAGTCAGAGTATTTAGAGATTTGCATTAACTGCTACAGTGGCTAGCATATAAAGATCTGCCCATTTCTCATCTAACTTGTCCTCCCATGGAGGGTTACTGCCTAGTTCTTGGGTTTTCTGATTAATTTCCCCCCCTTTGGATTTCTTTAGTTTCTTTTGACTTTTCCTAATAATCAAACTTCTTTTATTAGGAGAAAGTGGTTCCTCATATTGTGCCTTACGGACAAATATTCCTTCTTCAGGATTTACATAGGGTTTTGAGGAATTTGTTTGGGATGAACTTCCCTTCTCGTTGGATGACCTATCTAATTTAAGATAGATGTTTGAAAGCTTTTGCTTACCCATACTGTACACAAATATTCAAATAATAAAACACATAATCACAAAATGGCAATTAGTAAAATTAAGTATTTTTAGATACTTAATTGGCTTAAATCAGTGGCTCTGATACCACCTTTTTCTGTCACGGCCCCCGACCCAGTTTGACCCGGTTTAGGAGCCGCGGGACAGAAAATCCCGTGGTATTTATTTAACAGCGGAAGATTTCTTCAGGATCTTTAAAAATGCAAATTCCCGATTATTTTATTTCACAACTCGGGATAAAACCCCGGTAATTTACAATCATATGATTTCACGGAGAAATCTTTATTTTACAAAACATGTTTCTTTATTTTATATTGAGCCACTTCCTTAAGCTTGTAGTGCTTCGCGGCACTTTTCCTGGATCACAACAGATCACCTGAAACATGTTTGAAAAAGGTTTTGTCAGCGGGAAATACTGGTGAATCATTCTTTTTATGAAAGCGACACGTTTGTTATAATTTACAGTATTAAGAGCGATTACAATGTTTCCATATATCAACCAACTACCCACAGTATTTGTCACTCGAACATCCATCGGTAGCCTCTGAGCCCGATGGTGTCTGTGACTATGGTCATATCACCCCTTGGCTAACTCGTTGTCCAATGGTGAAGTTTATCAAGTAATGTATACAAAACCCCACATACTTGCTGTAATTTGGTGATTACAAAGACTTAATCCCTGTAATTATAACCTTGAAACAAGTAGAGTTTTGTAAAGTATTTTGATAAAAAGATAACGACTCACATTGCAGATTTTATATGAGCAGAGCTTAGCCTACTGATTAGCCTTTTTAACCTAAATTTAGTAACATGCATATGAACTCGGTTAGTAACTAATACAACATTTACGATAACTCACGAGATTAAAACCTTCACAACGAATGACAAAGTGCGATACTTAAACATCCATCGAATTAACGACGAATGACAAAGCATAAACCCTAATGTGGGCAGCACTTAAACATCCATTGGATAGTTTAATCGATCGGACATTGAATCGTATCAGCGATCGAGTTAATACCCGGTATCGGAGCAACGCCTTGCTAATTATATGTGAATTTTCGACTTCAGAGTATTATAACTTCGTTTTTGAAAGTTTGTTTCGACACAGAATGAAAGTCCCTGATGCAAGCTATTTATAGGTGAATTTAAGGCCTTACGCGGCCCGCGTAAGCCTTCTGCTTACCCTTACGCGGCCCGCCTAGCCGCCCAGTCTACGAGTAGGCTTGACCAGTCACGAGTAGGTTAGCCAGGTGGTCGCTACGTGGATCCGGAACACTTATCCGGTCAACCCAACATTGACGCGGCCCGCGTAAGATAAGCTTATCTCTTACGCGGCCCGCCTGAAACCTATAAGTTTGGTTTTTTCTTGATTTTTGATGTAGGGTAAGGTTTCAGGGGTCCGGGTTTATACTTACGGGTATTTTTAGGACAATTTTGAGAGTCCTTACAATAACCTATAATAATAGGCTTATCACTATTGTAATTTATTGCGTCTTTTATATGCTTTAATTTATTTAGATGATATGTTAAATAAAAAAAATTATATATTTCTTACAAGTGATGAAAAAAATATTATTTCATAAGGTTGTGCCATAAGTCATTTCTTATAGTGACATAATATAAAGTGATACATTGTATAATCATCACCTTTACATATTACCATAAACCTTTTTAATAGTGTTCTTGATATATTTTAATATTCAATCATGACAGTAAGGCAAATTAATTATATGTATTTTATTATATTGTATTTGATGAGAAGACATCTTATATCAATTATATATTGTACAATTTGACTTTGTACATTAATATGCCATTGTTTATGTATATAAACAGTCTTCAATGAAGCAGATAAATTAAAGTTGTGTATATGATCACACGTTATAAACATGATTGAATAGTGATCAAGATTTATTTATAATATGACATTCGAAGTTTCAAACTCACTAAAGCTTATTGTAAATTTATTGAAGCTTGTAAGATTTTGGACTGATAAATCTTAATGATTCGGTCATATAATTGATGTTATGTGGTGAAAAGATTAGTTATACATGTGGAATAAAACAATTTCCACTTGTCAAACCTCAAATGCGTTCTTGATATATAAGGTTTGAAACACTCACCATGAAAGTTGTCTGACTCTATTCCATTGCTTGAAGAGAATGTGATGAGAAAAATATATATCATAATCCATTGAGCAAAACAATTTCCATCGTCAAATATCGTTAATTGTTAAAGAATATATATAAAGTTTGAAACAACAAGCATAAAAAGTTCTGTGGTTCTAATCCATTCCCTAATATGAATGTGATGATGATCAATTCAAAGGTTATGATCGTATACATAACTAAGAAAATTGTAATGATGCCACCATGAATGTTGTATGGGAGTATAGCAAATATGGCCAGAAGACTATATTAGAAGTTACTAGAAATGATACTAATTTTCCACAATATTCCATTAAATCAAATATGGTGAGTAACCAGAAGTTACTAGAATATTTATACGTTCATCACATGGCATGACCAAATAGGTCATCAAGATAGCATCATGATATGCTAAACAATCAAACATGCTAACCGGCACCTTAGCACCTCTAAGTAATCTAAAAACATTGCTCCCAAAATGCCTTATCATATGTCTAATTAGTTTTTTTTGTGGCAAATAAATTTTTATGCCCTTCCAAACAATAAACTCCTACAAACAATCCCTCTTATATGGGACCATTGAAATGTACAGTTGTGTGGATTGTGGCATTCATACATGGTTACATGTGAGTTTTTAGCTACCCGTATGTAGCATATGCCCAACACTATGGAACGTTGTTTTTTGACATGGTTTAACACTGTTCTTTGACAACCCAATTGTAGGGACCATTGTTGGGCACAATGTGAAATATAGTGAGAGGCATACGTAGTCGAGACGGAATTCGTCGATTGATTATATCAATTCAAAACCATCTGCTTATCACAAATACTCCCCATTACAACTGGTCTCTTGAAGAGAACCAAGTTTCCATTTTTTATATATTTTGTTGTGCAGCCTATGTACCAATAGCACCACCATAACATATAAAATGGGATATGTACATCGTATTCCTAGTCTTGGGGGGATACAAGAAAATGAAAGAATGGTAACATAAAAAAAATGCATCATATTATATATCGACCCCTGAAGTGGTCAATGCAAATCTGAAGTCCAAAAGAAAGAGCGTGTATTTGCAAATAATAACAAATGAAATACAAGATGCATTCACTAACACAAATAAGGTGACAAAGTCACATATACCAGCTTAAACTTATCTGCTCGAATGGAAGTACTCATAAAATGATTATCATATTAAAAAATTGTGAGAGATAAATCGGTTAAAAAAAAGATAAAACCCACAAACACAAAAAGAGCAGAGTAACGCAGTTGGTGTAACCCCAAAAGAGGTGGCACATAAAACACCATAAGTGGTTATATACAAAACCCCAGAAGTGGTTGCATACTAAACCTTAAAGAAGGTTGTTGTCAAAACCCCAAAAGAGGCTAATGGAGTTCTAAAAGAAACTCTAGTACCAAACAAATATGAGATCGTGATGAATTATGTACAAAATAAGTACAATATGGAACCGTAATGAAATACGTGTAAAATGATATATTTGATTATGCTATAACAATAGATGTAATCGATGAAAAAAAAAGATTACGTATATAGAAAGTGTGCAAGAGTGTACGCACACAAATAGCCAAAATGGCTACATGACTTAAGGTTGAACTAAATTTGCTCGACAAACTAAACGTTTTCGAACCAGCAGTTCGAACACCCATAGACGTCAAACCAGTAGGTTATAGATGGGTGTCTTTAAATAAAAGGAAACGTAAATAATGAGCTTTTGCGATGTAAGGCACGCGTTTTAACATAAAGATTTTTCCCAAATCCCAGCAGTTGATTATGAGGAAACATATACCCCTGTAGTGGATGCGATAATCTTTAGATGTTTAAGCGGCCTCGCAATCTCAGAATGACTTCAGATAAAACAACTTATGGATGTCATCACCGTATACATGTATGAGAAAATTGCAAATGACATCTGTATGAAAACCCCCTTGAAGGATTAAAAATGCTCAAAGCATTATGAAACAATAACCCCATAGGTGTTATATATATGAATCTTAAAGGAAACTACTCGTATGTGGTACAGTCGACTATACTCTGAAAAGAGAGGTATAATTTTGATAAAATGAGCTACATCTATTTAACAAGATTTCACTCTTACAGTGATAATGTAAACATCATCGAGAGGGAACTCTCAAACTAAAGAGGAAAATTTTGAATGACCTTTCCAAAGTGTAGTTATTCTCGACCTGTAGTTCGAGTATATATGTACTATTTTTGCTCATCAATCTGACTACATCTAGAAGATGTTATATAGAAAAAGCTTATTCATTGAGTACATGAACGATTGTCTAATCGCTTGACATAGAAAAAAATATTCTTATCAACCCCAAGAAAGGGATGTTGAACTACTTAGTCAAGAAGTACCATACTTAATTGCGATCAGAGCATTGACGTATCTTGCAAACAAGACGACATCTGATATTACGTTCTTGATAGATGTATTGGTAAGATTACAGTTCTAATCTCAAATGTTACACTCTTTTTCCCTTCACTGAGTTTTTCCCATTGGGTTTTCTTGGTAAGGTTTTTAACGAGACAACATAACTGATCCAGTAGTATTAGTTTATCTTATAGGTCCCGAAGTACTAATTTAACATCATCATAAATCATGTTGTTAATTATGTATGATGCATAGTGCACTCTTTTCCCTTAGCTACGGTTTTGTCCCATTGGGTTTTCCTGGCATGGTTTTTAACGAGGCAGAATTATAAAGCGCATTAAATAATTATTTGACATATTTACAAACTCGAGACACATGATAGTTCCACAAGAACAATATGGTGTCATGGGTTATGATTGATATATATTAGACTCGCATAGAGTTTGATCTCAATCCAGATACAAGTTATGAAGGTCGAAGATTTCAGCATATTTAAGAAGTATGTATATTAGAGTTGATCAAGAGAAGCTCAAGCCATACTGTATGAAGACAATGTAGACAACAACACTCAAATCAAAGAAGACTATGCCACATATCAAGTCAAGCAATTGTCACAGAAGATTGGATTCAACATCATCAATATATACAAGTAAAATTGAGGGGGAGTAATGTACCCATAATATACACTGTGTATGTACTCTTTTTCCTTGACTAAGTTTTGTCCCACTGGGTTTTTCTTAGTAAGGTTTTAATGAGGCAACATAACTGGTCCTGTAGTATCAGTTAACATCGGTCCTGAAGAATCGTGTAAACATTATCTAGTAGTATAATGTTAACAGTGTATGTGTATTTCTAAATGTCTGATGGGGGGTGTTATGAATGCAGACATTCAGGCCCATAGGCCAAGCCTAACCTAATGTTAATGTGGCTTTAGGGTTGTTGTTGTTGTTGTTGTATTGATCTATATACATGATATATGTACACTCAATGAAGTAGAATGGTTTCACTTTCTATACTTCTCATTGTCTCTATATTCTCTATAGTATCCTTTGCATATTAGATGTTGCTATTAGACCGTTGTTTTACAACAAAAATAGAGTTAATTACCGTTTCGTTCATGTGGTTTGTCAAAAATCACTATTTCAGTCCATTTTAGAAATTGCGATTTCAGTCCCTGTGGTTTCACTTTGGTAACCATTTCAGTCCATGTGGTTTCACTTTCGTAAGCATTTCAATCCATTTATTCTGTAAGTACATGGACTGAAATGGTTACGAGGTTGACTGAAATGGTTACGAAAGTGAAACAACGGGGACTGAAATAGTGATTTTTGACAAACCATAAGAAAAAAACAGTAATTAACTCTTTAAAATAAAACGTCAATTTTGAACATCATGAGGGAACGCATATCCTCCTCTTCCCTTTGCACAAACGAAAACAAAATATAAAACAATTTTAATTTGAAAAAACAGTGGAGGCAATAAGTAGCACTTTATCTTTCATCACAAAAATAAATGAGTTACCTAATGAGGCTATCACAATAAATACCCCTTTTAAAAATAATTTCTTTTTATTTAATCAGGCTATCACAAAAAAAAAAAGTACTTTTTTCTAAAAAAAAAATAGTTACTTTTGTTTAAAAAGTTGAATACGAAAACCGAATCTAATTAGCCATTGGAATTAAATATTGATTTATGTGTATTTGGATTAATCGTTTTTTTTGAGTAGTGTATGATTATCCACTTATCTTTTCTTGTAAAGCATGTTGACATTCATTGTAGATTTGAATAAAATAATAGTAAAGGAGCTTTAGCAAACTTTTATTCAAATTTGAACAAGGTCAAAGCATATCCCATGTATGTCACACACACTTAAATTAAAAAACATTATAGAGAAATATTTACCCATCCATCTTCATTTTTCGGCTATATTTCCTTTGGTCTACATACAAATAATTGCATGGTTCTCTACTTATACTTTGGTTCGGCTGTAAACACATAAGCCCATTTAAGACATAACCAATTGTAAATAAAGAACTCTGGAAACCACATAAACACATGCGTCTATTGCTTTAATCGTTATACATATCGTTATAACATAACTAGATTGTTGGAACTTGTGAGACCATTGTATACCACAACTTGAAAGTGGAAGGGCTGAAAGTGTTAAGATTGGAAATCCGTAGATCAAGACTTAGCTGATCAGGGAACAGTCGCTGGCGACACACTCAATGTCGCGAGGAAGGTGTTATGATTGCAGTTCCAGATCGAGACCTGATTGGTAAGCATGACTTTTAATAATACCGTTTCAGTTGACAATTTTAACTTTGTATTTTATACCAATTCCTATTATTTCAGTCTTTTATAATCCTTGAGCTAATGTGTAAAGCTTTGGTTTATTTTATATAAGATATTTTATAAGTTTTTTAAAGTTATAGACTATAGTCATTTCTAAGTGATATTAAAACTCAACTTCAACCTCTATCATGTTGATGTCTTTTATGTTAATGTATGTGTAAGGACGTCATGGACTTGATAATATAGCCTAGACATCTCACCATTTATGGTTAATTTGTTGTTCACTTGATAATATAGCCTAGACATCTCACCATCTATAGTTATTCTATTCAGTTCTTCAAATTTGTTTAATCTTTGACAACGTTTTATATACACATTGGACATTTGATCCACGATGTAATTGTAGCACTGAGTGTAGTGCTTCTGTCATTTAACGAATGATGATAAAAGAATATCATATGAATATACAAACACGTATGTTTAGGCAGGATTTGTTACGTTTGCATCTCTTTAAGAATATGGTCGATGATAGGTGTTCGTGGAGACGCATAATTAAGGCTAAAGACTTTTAGAAGTATGGTACTGTTTGTTTTTTATTCTTACTTCACGAGCTTATTTCTTAGTGATTTTTGGGTGGTCTTTGATGTGATACTTGTTCATGTTATACGTTTTAGCAAAGGTACAACTTTTAAGTAGCTATGCACATTCTAATTTGACTTCTATGTGTGGTTTAAGAGTTATGACTCTGCTGGGAGTCTTTTTGGAAACAACCTCTTTATCCATGGGAATAGAGTTTAGGATTGCCTACATTCCACCTCCTAGACCCCACCAATAGCTTCGCTATGAGGGGGATTCTACTTGGTATGTTCTATATATTTAGTACCTATATTACATACTTAGGGTGTTGGGGGTGTACATCGTGTAGGGCTTGTGGGTTGCTTGGGTTTATCGGGAACATTGATGTTGGGGTCGCGAGTAGGGGTAGAGGTAGTAGTCAACGATTTGGGTAGGGTTAATTGTGTGTGTGTGTGTGTCTGTGACCGTCGAGCTTGGAAGAATACGTAGGGGGCGGTTCACAAGAACCCTAGCACAGGAAGAGAGGGTTCCGAGGGATACCTATTGAGAAAATTAAGGTGTCAACCGATAATTTAGTAATGAACAAGTTTCGACACATTCCACCCCTTATGTCGTTCATATCTTTTATTAGCATGTGCTGACGTATGTACCAACAACAACAATAATAATAATAAAAGATGTGCATACAACTCTAAAATTAATAACAAATTAATAGTTTCACAGTAGAAGACATGGGTAATAGAGTAATTTGAAGTGTGGCTTTCTATTTTGCTTAGCTGGAAACATATATAAATGAAACGAGGCAGTGAAAGTCTTAAAAGCTCCACTGAGAGCGACATTCAACTATTTAATTATTTCTTTTTAACATTTAATTTGGGCCCCATTTATTTACAGGACAAAGATCCTTTAGGAACCACCCCTTATTGCGAGAACCGCGAGAACCAATGTGAACACAACAAAAAATGCCTACAAAACACATAAATTTTTTTTTTAATATTTTTTATGTTAAAATCGCTAATTTTCGTAGCAAAAAAATAAATAAATAAAATTAAAAAAAAAAAAATTTTGGCTACTAAAAGTAGCGATTTTAACATAAAAAATATTGAAATTTTTTTTTTTTTTTTTTTTTAGATTTTTTTAGGTTTTTTTAGGGTTTAGTTTTTAGCATTTTAGCTTGAGGGGGGGGGGGGGGGGGGGGTTAGGTTTTTTTAACTATTTTAGGTTGTGTTCACATTGGTTCTCGCGGTTCTCGCGATAAAGGTGTTTTCGCATGAACCTTACCCTTTATTTATATTTATCTTAATTATATATTTTTTCCCATTTTGGCTTATTAAATTTTCAAATTTACGAAGTCTCATATATTGCATATACTCAAAACGTTAAAAGTAAATCGATCCACATTAGGAAGGATGAGATGACAATAAATACAAAGAATATTTTTTTATGTTTTAAAATTGTTAAAAATGCACTTTTTGTATTTTATAAAATTAAGAAGCTCGTTTTCATAATAAACTAGTTGATTTCTGTAAGACCCTAACAATAACTTGTAAGACCCTAACACGTTTAACCTTAAAACGACGCAGCGGAATTTCGAGTCTGAAAATTTCTTTCATGACATACATCTTGACATTCTAAAAATTCATTTTATAATATAAGAACATAACTTATCGACACTAAATTACATATTTAAACATTCCCGTACAATCCGTCTTGTGACTCGATCTTCGATCTCTACTCCTTGGTAATCCTCATGGCTTGTACTACCTGCGCTCACCACATAAAACTCATAACGTTAGTACGTATCATAAACATACAAGATTTGTACACGTTTACTTTTCATTTCATTAACTCTTTACATCCCGGCTTTCCCTTTTTATCATACGATCCGTAGTGAGACTTCCTTGGTATCCTGCGTTACACTTCATCACCAGGCACGATGTTATTATTGTTAGTACTCAATTTCATTGAATGCATGCGTACATACTTTCATACAACCTATACATACACTTACGATCACACATAGCAACATACATACCTATGTACCTACATACATACGTACATACCTACATACATACATACAAACCTACATACATACTTACATACAAACATACATACATACTTACATACATACTTATTCCATACCTTCTCACAACTTACATACGTGCATACCTTCGTACATACTCACTTGATTACATATACATACTATCTACATACACCCTTACATACATACACTTATACTTATATAACATACATACGTACCCACCTACATACATGCCTACATTTATATTCTCAATCAACCTTTGCAATATACCCGACTCATACTTGCCTACTCATATACGTCTTCATATATATCCTTATGTACTCGCTTACGCACCATAATCTTACATACATTCGCGCATACACGCTTACATACACTTCTACATACGTGTATAGAGATATACAACATCCATACATACCTATCCACACATACGCTTACCCTAATGGTCACAAAACATGAGTTAAATCAGTCATACGCAACTTAAAACGCGTTTAAACGGGTTCCCAAGCCAAAACTGAGCAAACGAGCAACTTTCGCCAACCAGGGGGGGCTCGCGTGACGCCAAGGGCCCTGGCGTCACGCTAGGCCCCTGTTTTGGCAGAAGATGTGCAGCAACTTGCTGCATATTCCCAGCACGATCCCGTTTCACGGAAACGAGCATAACTCTTTCGTTTTTTATCCGTTTTACCCGATTCTTTTTCCTACGCGTCCGTAATTTAATCCTCTACCTTGTGGAGTTAAAAACCAACATCCAACATAATAAAATTTCATACTTCTAACTCTTAGGCTTATTACCCTTTTCCCAAACTTTGACCCATTCGTGCATTCATCAACATAACTTTGTTATTTTACCATAGCACCTTATAAACCTCACAATATCCGTGACGCCTATCAAAACCTACTAAATTCTTGGATGTCTTGCATCCTCTTAACACATTATCGTTCATATGCTTAATTTGACCCGTTAAGGGTATTCGCGCATTAATTGGTTTATGACTGACCAAACCATCATCCCCACTTCCATACTTGTCCAAAACATTACTCTAATCGAATAACTTGCTTCTAAACTACTTTTAAGATCGTTTACCCCAAAATACCCATCAAGGGCATTTTGGTAAATCCTTAAACCCATCACTTACGACGAAAGACTTTAACACCTATTTGACCTCAAACCTCATGTTTAATTCATTACAACACTTTATTACTTACTTGTACTAAGAAGTGATTACGGAAATCACTTACCTTATGCGTCCGTGCTCGTATCCGATTCCTCGCCTCTTCATGATCCGCTATCCTTTCATGCTTGCGTCCGTCTTGACATGATTCCTATACGCTCTTTTCATCAAGATCACGCTCCTATTAGCATATGCATTCGTACATGTTAACAATCATATCAATCGCATATTTCACCCTTAACTTTCATTAGTCATTTCTAACATACATAACTCATATGATTATATTCATATCCGTTTAAACTCATGTAATTCATCATATAATCACAAACAACGCATATTGACATAACATGTACCATACGAATTCCTATTATCCTGCCTTTACGACCACGTGTCAATTCAAGTTTCTTATGCTTAGTTGACTTTTGAAAGTCAACTATATTCCATATTTAACCATCGACTTATCATCATATACACGTAACATCATATTCGATTATACGGACGACACTATATACATTTCATCATACGCTTGATGTGCGTACCACCTTTTAAGCATAACGTACAACTAATTCATGCATGAATCTTCTAAACTCATACATAACTCATCAAATCCTTATACTAATCATCATATATCATTCCAAATGAACATTAAACATAACATCATCATATTCCTATACTTTCATCTAACAATAATTCATCATACCCACATAATACATCAATCATTCAACAAGACTTGAACATATGGGGTGATTCTAGTCATCATCTTCACCCTAACTAACGGGTTTCACCTCTAATCATCAAATTAACACAAACCATACATAACCCATGTTCTATACGAGGATTCTAACCCTTGTACATGGTCAATTTCATATTAACTCACGGATTAGAACATAACCCACTTCACCCATGATCACCAATCTTAGATTTAAAACATACCTTATGATCCTCTCGTGTTGGTGATCGTTAATCCATGCTCGGTTATGGATTTGGGCCTTGATTCATCCTTCAAATTGAAGCTTTTGAAGAACTAGGGTTTTGGGGCTCTTGAGTGTAACACCCTGTGTTTTCACGAGTGAAAGTCAAAGTCAAGGTCAAAGTCAACGACCGATTTCGCGCGACGTGACTCGTAGAATTGTTTGTATGATATTTAGATTATGTGGAGTAAATGTCGTACATTACAATAATCGAACCATACTAACCGCATTTCAATCGACTTACGGCTGTGAAGGATAGGAAGTAACAATGCGATAAAGTTAATCAAGCTATGCTAATCAAATCGACCTCAAATCGTAACTCGAGCTGTGTATTTTACTTGTCATTATACGTGTTGTGTGCCTTACGTGTTACCTGTGCATGTTTATTTTATGTTATTTTATGTTGTATAATCAAGCGAACTCAATCAAACTCGAAATCTAACTCGAATATAAACGAACCCGAACCCGAATCCCGAGTCGAACCATATAAGAAGTAGTTGGGACTGAAAGTAATTTGATTAGGAAACCCTATCGAATCGCTCGCAAATCGAAACCGAATCAACATCGCACCGAACACACCAAAGGAGGTGGCATCCGCACGGATGGCCCATCCGCACGGATTGCCAATCCGCACGGATGACCAGTCCGCGCGGATAGCCTACCCGGGTGCGTGCCATGCGCACGGCTCACCCTTTCCCTTTTTGGCATCCTATAAATACACGGGTCACTCTCCACTTTTTCCACTTTTGGCAAGTGACGTCCGAACCACACGCATTCTTCACCTTTTCTCAGATTTCTCCCAATCCAGGTAAGATCTTGCACTAATTCTTGTACATCTTTGATCACTACACAATTCTACACATTTCTATCTTTCGAAACTTCGATTTTAACCATGAAATCATCCGGATTTGAGGTATTCTCGGGTGACGTCATCATGAAGTTCATAAGAACTTCAAGCTTGACCTCATTCCACCAAGAATATCTCAGATCTAAGCGATTTCTACAAGTTTTTACAATAACTTCACCTAAGTCTAAACTTTTCTAAGGATAAAAGAGTTGAAAGAAATAAACCTAAGTTCTCTCCTTCTTCTACCCATAAAACCGGTACGAACCCGATCAGTTCTAGTGTTCTACTCGTCAATAGTGATGCACTCGTTCTAGATCTGGAATCCTACCCACAGACAACTGATTCCGGGGTTAACCGGGATGACCGTTCTGAGTCGCCGACAGGCCGAGTTAGGGTGGTTCCTGACCGGTCTAGTCACGCGGGTGAGAACACAACTCCAAGTGGTTGCCACGTAATCAGAACGTCTCGATAAACGACAACAGAAACCAAGTGTAGACGAACGGAACAACCAGGCCAGTTGTCCGCACGGACTAGTCATACGCACGTACAGGTCATACGCACGGGTTGTCATCCGCACGGACTACCCTTGGGACCCACTTTCCAAACAAGGTTTGAGTATCGACGAACGAGCAATCCGAACGGACGACCTCTGAATGGATTACTCTACGGATCATGAGATACTAAGGCCTTAAAATGAAAATCAAACAATCGTCATCCGAACGGTCAAGTCATACGCACGGACAGGCTATCCGGACGGATTGTCTCTGCCCGCGCGCACAGGTTGCCCGCACGGACTACCATACGCACGGACCACCGTCCGCGCGGCCGGCTTGAAAGGTAGAAACACTTAGGTGTTTTCTAAATGCTACAACGAAAACTCCAAAGCACAAGCCATCATACACAAACACATCTTAGGAAGAAACAATCCACTTGAACATTTATCCACACAAGCCATCTAACCGTACGGATAAGTCGTCCGCACGTACAACTAGTCCGCACGGGTTGCCACCCGCACGGACAGTCACACGCACGGATAACCTATCCGGATGGAACACCATCCGCACGCATCCCCATCCGCACGGATAGGTCATGCGCACGGATGACTTCTACTCACGGATAACTGATCCGCACGGTCAGTCATCCTACCCACTCTCACTTGTACTGTGTTACGCGTCACTTATCGTTACGTTATCGAATCTATTCAGGCTAACCGTACTCGCTGTAAAAGCGCTCCCTTCAATCCATATCGCTGTGAGTATACTCGAACCCTTTTTGCTTTTAACACTTTTGGGAGTTACATACGTTACAACTATTCAAACTACAACTATTACACTACTCAAGCTATTTTAACGCTTAACCATTAATGCATGTTATACGTGGCTTATGAATGCTTGTTTGTTATGTTTACACATGGAATGCTGTCTACCTGCCTTAGCAACGATAGTACTATAGTTTGGACTCAGCACCCGTTCACACGGGGGTTGTTAAGGATCTTTTACTTGCATGGATTACAGTGGTAATCGTGTATTGCGAACTGCCTCGGGCAGTCAACCCGCAGTCATTGGTATCGATGGATCTATGTCGATAACTAACGTGCTTCATTTCTCTATGTGTACGTGCTGGTTATGCGTAAACGAATTAGAACTCTATCTGCTATTATCAAACTTGTATGCTCACCTTTACATTTTATGTATTGACATTATTTTAACGTATGTGACAGGTGCTTAGGATGCACATGTGGTAGGAATTGGAAGCTAGAATAAAGCTTTAGAGCCCAACAAATAGTTGTTTGTAGATAACTTATTAGGGGTCTCTAGAAGCAGATAAACAATTGCTACTTATTTAAATCTGAGTTGTCGGAACAGAGTATTTGTTTTGATGTTATCTGTAATAACTTGTTTGACTATTTATGTTACGGTATGGGACGTAATGTTTAATTAAATGGTAAAGATAGTTGTTATGGAAACTTCTGGACAATCTGTTTCGCTCAGTGCCGCGCCCCGATGATTCCGCCATCGGTTGGGGTGTGACATTGAGAGCCCCTGGTCGATCTATCCAGAACACACACGAAAGTGTGTGTGTGTGTTCTTTTTCTTTTAATAACCCAACTTTTCGTTAGTTCCACTTTAGCCCCTCGGGTTTTGCCTTTAAAACATAACTGACACTACCATCATTATTTAATACTTTTGACCATACCCTTAACTAGGTTAAATAGCCTAGTTATTTATTTCATAACGTGTCACATAAGAACATACGACAATTATTAACATTCAGATTTTGGGGCGTTACAAGTCTACCACCCTTAAACAAGGTTTCGTCCCCGAAACCTTTCTCACTTTCATCGAACACACATTATCTTTTCTTCTAGTCCATCCATACGACCACTAGCCCATACTTTCCTGATCATTCTTTCCTATATCATTTTCATTTTCATTTACTTGACCTGTCACTAACTGGTCAATACACATACTCTTCCGTCCTTTAACATGATCCCTTCTTAATGGATCTAATATCTCCATCTCACCTCTAAAAATTTACATTCTCTACATACTCTGTATAACATTTAACTTTTGTTTGTTACCTCCACAAAACTACTATTTCATAGTCACACCTACGTGCTAACTCTAACGTTAACCTTACTCTACTTTTTCTACAGTTACGTATACCTTGCATACTTTTATACTATCTTTAAATCATTTCGTTCATTTCACATTACTATTGCTTTCACTTCATGCATTACTTAATTCACGTGTATAAATAGTTCATATCTCTCCAATCAGGAGTTAAACATTTTACTAACCTCTTTTTCATTTCCCAAACCACGATCTTCAACCCAGATCGATCATCTTCTCCTCGAGTACTAGCCGTACAGGCCAGGTTTCATTCATTCGTATAATGAGCTTCCGCTCGTGCACGTCCTTTCACCAATACGATTGGTTTTATTATATCAATAGTTCTAACATTATCATCAACAACATCAGCGGTTAGCATATGTCATTCAAATATTCATTACACTAGGTGATTACCCACCTATAACCCTTCTACAATTTCCTACGTACCTGCTATAACATACCACACATTCTATTTCTTACATGCAATCCTTTCATTCAATTAACCATTTCGCCAACTGAAGTACACGCTCGTACTTCCTTCCATTCATGCTTACTTACGAAGGCCTTATTACATCGTTTCAATATTTCTTACTAAGCTTACCATTCCCGCCCATACTCAAGTTATTGTCCGGGTCACAGCCCGTCATCATTCTGACTTCTAAGAGTCAATTACTAACACATCTAACACGTAACTTATACAAAACTTCGTCTATTATACTATCACTTTTTACTTTATACTTATTTTTATGACCCGTTCGACTCAATCATAGTCAAACTGTCGACATCTTCTTAGGCGGATTAATTTCATCTTTTTATATTTTTGAATCCGTCTTATGGATTCAGACGCATCATTCATGCTTTTTCATTCATTGAATCCGCCTTACGGATTCAAACATTACATTCATGCCTTTCATCCTGGAATCCGTCTCACGGATTCAAACATTACATTCATACCTTTCATCCTTGAATCCGTCTCGCGGATTCATACATATCATTCATGCCTTTCATCCTTGAATCCGTCTCACGGATTCAAACATAACATCCATGCCTTTCATCCTTGAATCCGTTTCGCGGATTCAAACATAACATCCATGCCTTTCATCCTTGAATCCGTTTCACGGATTCAAACATTGCATTCATACCTTTCATTCCCTGAATCCGTCTCACGGATTCAAACATATTATTCATATCTCGTTGATCCGCACTTAATCACGGATTCAACATCCTTCATTCTTATCAGGCATGTTTTTCCTTCTTACATAGTACTCTCAATTTCCCGAGAGTCTTACTTCCCATTTCACCCACACGCCCGCCTGCTACCCAACTCTACCGGACATACCTGTAACAATTATCATGATCTCACGAACGTCATACGTTTCTCGTGTACTAGCCAGGTACACAATCCACATAGTAGTTTCGTGCCTTCATGTAATTGTCACCTTATGCCCGTAGACTTAGGTTTCGGCGCGTATATCGCTTCCAATACTTCATTACTATACAATCATTGTCTTTTATTTTAAAATTCTCCTTCCCTTAATGAATTTTACCATTACTTACACCCACATATTAAATTCACGTACCTGGGCTCATTTGCCTATTTGTCTTATTACCTCTTTGCCTGCCTTAGTATTCATCCTAGACTGCATTCATGGATCATCCTCTTCCAACACTTATGCTTACCTTGCACATACAAAACCTTCAGTTTCTTTATACGTATACATAAATACATACTTTCATCAGCCTTTACCTTGGATCTTGATCGAGTCTTAGATTGTACGGATTTCTTATCTCAAGAGCACACAAGTTTGAGTTCAAGTACTTACCTTCTCGTACTTGATTCCCTCAAACCAGGGCTCTGATACCAACTTGTAAGACCCTAACAATAACTTGTAAGACCCTAACACGTTTAACCTTAAAACGACGCAGCGGAATTTCGAGTCTGAAAATTTCTTTCATGACATACATCTTGACATTCTAAAAATTCATTTTATAATATAAGAACATAACTTATCGACACTAAATTACATATTTAAACATTCCCGTACAATCCGTCTTGTGACTCGATCTTCGATCTCTACTCCTTGGTAATCCTCATGGCTTGTACTACTTGCGCTCACCACATAAAACTCATAACGTTAGTACGTATCATAAACATACAAGATTTGTACACGTTTACTTTTCATTTCATTAACTCTTTACATCCCGGCTTTCCCTTTTTATCATACGATCCGTAGTGAGACTTCCTTGGTATCCTGCGTTACACTTCATCACCAGGCACGATGTTATTATCGTTAGTACTCAATTTCATTGAATGCATGCGTACATACTTTCATACAACCTATACATACACTTACGATCACACATAGCAACATACATACCTATGTACCTACATACATACGTACATACCTACATACATACATACAAACCTACATACATACTTACATACAAACATACATACATACTTACATACATACGTACATACTTATTCCATACCTTCTCACAACTTACATACGTGCATACCTTCGTACATACTCACTTGATTACATATACATACTATCTACATACACCCTTACATACATACACTTATACTTATATAACATACATACGTACCCACCTACATACATGCCTACATTTATATTCTCAATCAACCTTTGCAATATACCCGACTCATACTTGCCTACTCATATACGTCTTCATATATATCCTTATGTACTCGCTTACGCACCATAATCTTACATACATTCGTGCATACACGCTTACATACACTTCTACATACGTGTATAGAGATATACAACATCCATACATACCTATCCACACATACGCTTACCCTAATGGTCACAAAACATGAGTTAAATCAGTCATACGCAACTTAAAACGCGTTTAAACGGGTTCCCAAGCCAAAACTGAGCAAACGAGCAACTTTCGCCAACCAGGGGGGGGGCTCGCGTGAAGCCAAGGGCCCTGGCGTCACGCTAGGCCCCTGTTTTGGCAGAAGATGTGCAGCAACTTGCTGCATATTCCCAGCACGATCCCGTTTCACGGAAACGAGCATAACTCTCTCGTTTTTGATCCGTTTTACCCGATTCTTTTTCCTACGCGTCCGTAATTTAATCCTCTACCTTGTGGAGTTAAAAACCAACATCCAACATAATAAAATTTCATACTTCTAACTCTTAGGCTTGTTACCCTTTTCCCAAACTTTGACCCATTCGTGCATTCATCAACATAACTTGGTTATTTTACCATAGCACCTTATAAACCTCACAATATCCGTGACGCCTATCAAAACCTACTAAATTCTTGGATGTCTTGCATCCTCTTAACACATTATCGTTCATATGCTTAATTTGACCCGTTAAGGGTATTCGCGCATTAATTGGTTTATGACTGACCAAACCATCATCCCCACTTCCATACTTGTCCAAAACATTACTCTAATCGAATAACTTGCTTCTAAACTACTTTTAAGATCGTTTACCCCAAAATACCCATCAAGGGCATTTTGGTAAATCCTTAAACCCATCACTTACGACGAAAGACTTTAACACCTATTTGACCTCAAACCTCATGTTTAATTCATTACAACACTTTATTACTTACTTGTACTAAGAAGTGATTACGGAAATCACTTACCTTATGCGTCCGTGCTCGTATCCAATTCCTCGCCTCTTCTTGATCCGCTATCCTTTCATGCTTGCGTCCGTCTTGACATGATTCCTATACGCTCTTTTCATCAAGATCACGCTCCTATTAGCATATGTATTCGTACATGTTAACAATCATATCAATCGCATATTTCACCCTTAACTTTCATTAGTCATTTCTAACATACATAACTCATATGATTATATTCATATCCGTTTAAACTCATGTAATTCATCATATAATCACAAACAACGCATATTGACATAACATGTACCATACGAATTCCTATTATCCTGCCTTTACGACCACGTGTCAATTCAAGTTTCTTATGCTTAGTTGACTTTTGAAAGTCAACTATATTCCATATTTAACCATCGACTTATCATCATATACACGTAACATCATATTCGATTATACGGACGACACTATATACATTTCATCATACGCTTGATGTGCGTACCACCTTTTAAGCATAACGTACAACTAATTCATGCATGAATCTTCTAAACTCATACATAACTCATCAAATCCTTATACTAATCATCATATATCATTCCAAATGAACATTAAACATAACATCATCATATTCCTATACTTTCATCTAACAATAATTCATCATACCCACATAATACATCAATCATTCAACAAGACTTGAACATATGGGGTGATTCTAGTCATCATCTTCACCCTAACTAACGGGTTTCACCTCTAATCATCAAATTAACACAAACCATACATAACCCATGTTCTATACGAGGATTCTAACCCTCGTACATGGTCAATTTCATATTAACTCACGGATTAGAACATAACCCACTTCACCCATGATCACCAATCTTAGATTTAAAACATACCTTATGATCCTCTCGTGTTGGTGATCGTTAATCCATGCTCGGTTATGGATTTGGGCCTTGATTCATCCTTCAAATTGAAGCTTTTGAAGAACTAGGGTTTTGGGGCTCTTGAGAGCCCCTGATCGATCTATCCAGAACACACACGAAAGTGTGTGTGTGTGTGTGTGTGTGTTCTTTTTCTTTTAATAACCCAACTTTTCGTTAGTTCCACTTTAGCCCCTCGGGTTTTGCCTTTAAAACATAACTGACACTACCATCATTATTTAATACTTTTGACCATACCCTTAACTAGGTTAAATAGCCTAGTTATTTATTTCATAACGTATCACATAAGAACATACGACAATTATTAACATTCACGTTTTGGGGCGTTACAATTTCCCCCGCGCTTCGCAGCGGTATCTTGATCGGTATCGATTCGGTTTATTTCGTACTGACACAATACATGCATTCGGTATAGCAATCAACATCTGCTCTACATTGACCGAAAACCATAAAACGAACACGGTGCCAAAACCGATGTTGTTGGGTCCGGCTCAATATGGTACAATACATTTAATAGTGATACTATCAGTTTATTGAAACTAAAAGCAAAAATATAAATAACGGTACCAAATATCGATGTTGTTCATTCATTTTTACGTTTGGTACAGTATCGAACCAGTGTCTACTTTCAATAAGATTTACCGAAAACCATAAATATGAATACCAACACTTATGTTGTTTAGTCGGTCTTCTTTTCGGTATCGCAGCACGATATCCATCTTCAATAAGATTTATATCAGGATGTTGGAAAAAAATACATAGATGTGTATTTAGATTATTTTTAAAAAATTAACGTATACAAATTATTTTATTGAAACTAAAAGCAAAAATATAAATAACGGTACCAAATATCGATGTTGTTCATTCATTTCTACGTTTGGTACAGTATCGAAACAGTGTCTACTTTCAATAAGATTTACCGAAAACCATAAATATGAATACCAACAGTTATGTTGTTTAGTCGGTCTTCTTTTCGGTATCGCAGCACGATATCCATCTTCAATAAGATTTATATCGGAATGTTGGAAAAAAAATACATAGATGTGTATTTAGATTATTTTTTAAAAATTAACGTATACAAATTATTTAAAAAATTATATTAAATGAAGAATACCTAAAACAAATACTTTAAAAAAGTTATTTATTATTCATGATCCCTCTACTTTAATATATAAATATTATTTTCTAAAAAATCAAGTGAACACTAAAAAAAATATTACAAAAAACAAATATTTAAGTAAATTCATTTACTGTTCATGCTCACTTTCTTTTGATATGTATACAAGTAGAAATGATAAAAAAAAAATTAGATATATATAGTTAGATGACTATTAGCCTAACAAACATGGTTAGGATAATCATCAGAATTTGGAGATTACATGTACATAATACTTTTTTTTTTGAACGGCCAACTAAATTACCGGATAAGGATTCTGGGATACTCTCAATCGAGCAAATGCATCCCCTCCTTCATAACGGTCATTGTTGCACTCGCGCAAAACGCGACGATGAAAAATAGCTAGTTACTAAAGAAAAATACAATTACTGTTCATGGGTACTTGAAATTATATAGAACACAAATTATATTAAAAACAAAAATAAAATTATATAACAAATTAAATATCATTATATAAATTAAAACAACAAAACAATTACTTAAAAAGTCCGATCACTTCATGGGTACTTGAAATATATCAATAAAATAATTAAAAGTAAAAAAAACAAACAATATTTAAAAAATCTGTTCATGAGAACTTTCTGTTAATATATATAATTAAAAGGTCAATGATAACTAGAATAAATTTGTTTTTGTAGAAAAAGTGGAGCATAATAATTATATATTCATATGTGTAAAATATTTTTTTGAACGACAAATTTGAATTACTGACGGACCACTAGAGTATCATCGTGTCACCCGCAGAACCACCCGATCATATCCATCTCTACTAGCCAATAATGCTTATACACCAATTTAGGAGGAAACCGAAATGCTTAGCTGTAAAATAATTTGATTTCAATGAATTCCACAATAAAGTGCATATTTAAACAATGATGTAGCTTTTATTTTAATAATATTGTCGGGAAGAATTATGAGCCTAGAATATAAAGAATGTCGAACATTTAAAAGAAAAGAAAAATACATGAGATGTAATAGAAATAAAACACTTTTGGAAAACTCCATGATATATATTATTAAAATTCAATAGATTTGTAAACTTTCATCTAATAGATTAAAATTTAAGTTAACCTATTTGATGGAAATGAAGAGATTTTAATTTCTTTTTTAGCTAATATGACATTATGAAATGAAATCTGAATTTAATTATCTCTTATTTTATCAATCAAACAAAATAAGAAATAAATTCATATTCTAATTCTATCAAAATCTATTTTTATATGCGTTTTCTTAACGACAAATTCTTTTATCTCTGTAGTCTGTGAGATTTGAACCCAAAACTTTCTTCCAATGTGTTTAAAGCCTCTGTTTTTGCCAATGGACCATCACTCCATAAATAATTTTTATATGCGAATTAACCCAAACCTATTTTCGTCGTACATCGACTTTTATTCATTCAGTTGAACTTATCTATAAATCAATTAGTGCGTTTACAAAACATGTAAAAAATGGAAATAACATTTCTTTTATTTGTTTTCATGCTTTGATTTATGTCTTTTAATCCAAAATGTAATGTAACTAAAAGATACAACAATAAACCAAATACTAGATAATATGATAAACCCGACAACAACAAATATGGTTACACTAGGGATGAAAAATGAACTTGAACCCAAGAAATAAATGTTAAACCCCAAACATTTAGATAAGGAATTAGTTTTAATTTTTTTTGCTGTTATGAATAAGAATGATACCAAAACGTAAATACCAGTTTATACAAATAATACTTGTAAACATTTATTATTATTATTTATTTATATTCGTCTCTATATAATAGAGCAATAAACTAATCTATTCGCTATTGGCCTCTAATAATCCTTACTAGACGTCACAGGCCATTGACAGTCCCACCTTTTTTTATTCCCCTAACAGTTTCACCTTTCAACTATTTTTCCTCCATTGGTCCTCAGTTAAAAAACTAACGGAGTTAAGTTTTTTTTCAAATTACAAACTGACGTTTTAGGGCTTTTGATCAAAACTAGGATACGAGTCGAACGATGTAAAACTTACCTTGAGATTGTGCTCCAAATGAAGAAAACGGTGCTTCAATTCGGGTGTTTAAACTTCCAATTAACAACAAACAAGTCGTTCAGAGCACCGTTTCGAGGTAAGTTTTACATCAATAGACTCGTACCCTCGTTTCGATCAAAAGTCCTAAAACGTCAATTTGTAATTCGGAAAAGAACTTAACTCCGTTAAGTTTTTTTAACTGAGGACCATGGAGGAAAAATAGTTGAAAGGTGAGACTGCCAGGGAGAATAAAAAAAAGGTTGGACTGCCCATTACCAATGACGTCTAGTAAGGATTATTATAGTCCAATATCACTTTGTTTTTGTTATTTGGACAATAAAATTATATAAAAATAAAAAAAAATAGTAAAAAAAAGAAAGTATTTTGAAATTCCAATAGCCGTTGGATTTCTATCCTTTAACTGAAATTCACAAGAATCATAACAAAAGGTAGAAAAAAGAAAAGTATTTACAAGTTTTATTCCATGTTAAATATAGAATATATACATATACTGGCAGAAGACACTCATTTATTACGACGGATTTGATACGTCATCTGTCATAATTTAATTTTCTGTATACACACACACCAACACACACGCCGCTTAACCTCATTCCCCTCCTCAATTTCAAGCAATTACAACCACTTCACACCTTTATTTATTCATTCATACTTCTGTATTTTTCTTCTTTAATATTCTTCAGTTTTTTTTTTCTACTTTTGCATTGCTAAATTCTTGTTGAATTGTTTATACCAATTCCGCGTTGATTTGTTACTTGTCCTATTACATGAACATTTTTCTATATTTTTTTTTCATAATTTAAAAGAATATATTTTATCCAAATTTTCAAGATTTTAGTTCTTGTGTCCTCAATTAGGTTTTTGCATCCTGATGAAAAAATTATTGCAAATGAAGTGCTTTTCTTGCATTAAATGTTGCTCTAAAGATGTTAAAAGTGTTGATGCTGATATGGCTTCAAATGGATTTGCAGGTTTGGATTTTTTTTTTTTTTTTTTGTAATTGATTGTGAATTATGGATTAAAGTTGAATAATGTGGTTTGGTTTGCAATATTTATGTTGGTGTGTAGATGTGAAGGTGAATGATAATATGAATAAGGGGAAAAGTTTTAGTAGTCAAAGGGCTAATGTGGCTCACAGTTTCACATTTCGCGAGCTCGCGGTTGCAACGCAGAATTTTAAAGATGTTAATTTGATTGGTGAAGGTGGATTTGGTAGTGTGTACAAGGGTCGGTTAGAATCGGGGAAAGTAAGGGACAATTATGTGCATTTTTAAGGGTTGAATTGTGTTTTTTTGAGTGTTGGGATTAATTGTTGAGTTTTGATGAGCAGGTGGTTGCTGTAAAGCAGTTGAATTTAAATGGGCTTCAGGGGAACCAGGAGTTTATTGTTGAGGTTCTTATGTTGAGTCTTTTGCGCCATTCGAATCTTGTGACTTTGATCGGTTATTGCACGGATGGTGATCAAAGATTATTGGTTTATGAGTACATGCCATTGGGTAGTCTGGAAAATCATCTTTTTGGTAAGGTTTTAGTGACATATTTGTGCTTTGGACACCTTACTAATGCCTGTTATATGAACTAGTTTCCTTGGGATATTTGTGAATTAACGATGAACCGGTGTCTCAAAGATTATGTTGTTTCTTGCATTTGGTCTATGAACTGCTTTTGGTGGCGATTTTGGGTTCTAACCCTTTAACGAATTTGTTATTGTTGTTTGTGACTTGATATCTGTTACGTTAAACATTTCTTCGTTCCTTTATACTACAATTGCTATGTTTTTTGTAACTTGCTTTTTATAAGTTTTGATCTTATTATTTTGAAGGTATTGTGATAGTTTAGAAAGAGCTATTTAACAAGAACGATAAAAAGCCGGTATCCTTCTATATTATTTCTGTTTTTATTTATTTATTTATTTATTTATTTTTGTTTCTAGCTTATGACCTGGTAATTTTTTAGAATCTACAAAATAGTAGTTAAGTAACAGCTGAAAATAAATGTATGGCATGTTGAATTCGATTCTTGTGACTTCACACGATTCATATTTTTTCACAAAAAGGCCGAAAAGATTATTTGATGGCTTTATCACGTAATATATTTTTATTTTCAGATTTGGAGCCCGATCAGGAGCCACTGGATTGGCACACTCGATTAAAGATAGCTGTTGGCGCAGCGCGTGGGCTCGAGTATCTTCACTGCATAGCAAATCCACCTGTAATTTATCGCGATTTAAAATCTTCAAACATATTGTTGGATAATGACTTTAAGCCAAAGCTTTCGGATTTTGGACTGGCTAAATTGGGCCCTGTTGGTGATAACACTCATGTGTCAACTCGAGTTATGGGTACTTATGGTTATTGTGCTCCTGATTATGCTATGAGTGGTAAATTAACTACCAAGTCCGATATTTATAGCTTTGGTGTCGTTTTGTTGGAGCTGATTACCGGGCGTCGGGCCATTGACATGACCAAGAAACCTGGAGAGCAGAATTTAGTTGCTTGGGTGAGTTGACTTTTTGACCTTTAAAAACAATTCTCCTGCTAGTATTAGTTATTAGCAGTGTTGTAAAAATTGGGACTAGTCGGCGATTAATCGCTAGTCAGCCGGTCACCGAGTAATTTTTCATTAATCGGTAGTCAGTCCGCCAAAAATTGGTGATTCCGGCTAAAACCTGTAAATTCTGGCCAGTTTCTAACCAAACATGTAGATTCCGGCGATTAATATTGTATACTCAAAAAAATGGGCCGAGGAGGGATTAAAACCTATCTACTTAAAATATTTACCTATAAATGTGTGTATATAATTATATATAAAACTGAAAATTACATGTAAAAATCCCTATCCGATTAATCTTGATTAATTGCTAGTCAGTACCCCACCGGCCGACTAGCGTTTAGTGATTTTTGCAACCATGGTTATCAGCCCACCAATTTTGTGTTTACCAATTTATCCTCGTATGATATATCGGATTCTGATGAGTAGGTTGGGTAACGGGTCAAAATTGGCTCAGGTTGAAATAACATTTTTTTTTTTTTTTGTAAATATTTGGATTACCTCTATATATTTTTAGGAATACAAAAACCACATTTAGTAATCTAAATCTTTATATAGAATGGTTTACTAAACATTTTTGATCATGAGCCCCTTTTAGCTGTTTTTTTGATTGACCTATTTGTGATCAAACACTACCCAACTCGACCCGTTTTTAAGTAAACAGGTCAAATTTGCCACCTCTAAATACTTATTAATTTCTTCATATCACTTAATTTATGCAGTCACGTCGCTTTTTAAAAGACCGTAAGAAGTTTATTCAGCTAGTGGATCCCATGCTGCAAGGTCGATTCTCTATGCGTTCGGTGCACCATGTGGTTGCAGTAACCGCAATGTGTCTTCAGGAGCAAGCAAATGTGCGGCCCTTGATTGGCGACATTGTTGTTGCACTTGAGTATTTAGCCTCTCAAGCTGAAACGTTCGAAAATCATAAGAGTTTGACTACTGTTGACTCACAACCGTCACCCTCAAAACAAGATGAAGACCATACTCGTGATCTATCTACATAACGGTTTTCCTGTTGCTGATGTGCTTACATCAGAAAATGCCAAAGTTGTTTCGCCAAAAAGATTTACTACAAACTTAAGGTAAAGTTCCTACAATGATAACACGTTTTAAAATGTAACACCAAACAATCGTTAATATTTTGATGACGTTATGATATGCTAATTCACTACCATCCTATTCCTGGTGCAGGAATGATACCTCGCTAGTCGTTACAAAGCGTTATGGATATATAATCTATGTTCTGTTCGCCACGGTGTATAATTCGTAAGTGTGGATTTCAGGATATTGTTTTTTGAATGATGATGGTTTCATCTTGTATGTAGATAAATATATAATGTTTGGTTTCTTTGTCAAGTAACATTTTTATTATATGAGTTTTAATTTTATGATATGACCAGGTTCTATGGATTATCTTTGAACTTGTGAGATACCAAATTTTTTAGGTGTCAAGGTAATAAGGGTGAAGGGAGTGGTTACCTATTTGGAATAGGTAAACTCTCCATTCACCCAATCAGACATTGTCACGTCAATTCATCTAAATTGTTTACATAATGCTCAAAAACGTTGGCGGTGGTTTACCTAATGGGGTTTAGGTAAACTATTAAAAAAAAAGGAAAATTGTGTGATTGATTGAGAGGAATGGACCCCACCACACACCCATCTCTTTCCCCCTTCCCTGCCTCTTACCGACTCGGTAAACCTTCACCGAATTTCCCCCCATTTCGGTAACATTGATCGGTAAACTATGTTGGCGGTGGATGTGGGTGCGGTACCGAGTGGGTTTACCGCCCCATAGGGCTGTTCATGAGCCGAGCCGAGCCGAGCCAGGCCAAGCTCGGGCTCGGCTCGATTATAAACCGAGCTGGCTCGGCTCGGCTCGGCTCGGATTTGAAACCGAGTTGAAAATATAAGCTCGGGCTCGGCTTGGTTTTAAACCGAGCTAGCTCGGCTCGGCTTGGTTTGGCTCGATTTTATATAAAAAAAACTAATATATACCTCTTAAAATTTAATAGCCTAAAATATTATTCAATAATTTAAAAGAATATATTCAAAATAAGTTCAACCTAATACAATTCAAACCAAAATCAAGTTTAACAACGCAAAATAAGTTTTAATTTCAATAAAATACAATATTAGTTAATTAGTATGGTAATCAATCTTGAAATATGTCATAAATATCAAATTACACACCTATATACATGTAAATAATAATCAGTTTTTTTGTAATATACTATAATGTATATAAAATTAAAACTTATTATAAGTAAAATAATTCGAGCTAAACCGAGCCGAGCTACAAAGCGAGCCGAACCGAGCCAGCTCGGCTCGTTACGAGCCGAGCCGAGCCGAGCTAGACTCACTTTGTAACCGAGCCGAGCCGGCTCGGCTCACTTTTAAACCGAGCCAAATCGAGCGAGCTTTTTCCGAGCTAAATCCGAGCGAGCTTCGAGCGAGCTCCGAGCCGCGAGCTTTTTGAACAGCCCTACCGCCCCACTCCGCTCACCCTAAGTTGTTTTGAGTGGTGAAGGTGGGCCCAACTTTATATTTTTCTAATCAAAATCAACATATTAAAACAAACCCAGTATTTTAATTTTCTAGTTTATGTATATCATTTAATCCTTATGTTACATGTCATTTGACTGAAGGGGTCTTTTGTAATTATAGCATAGTACAAGGGTTGCTAATGTAAGTCAAAATATGATCGTTTACTTGAACGATGGAAGAACGGAATGAAGTATCGATTATCCGAGTAAAATTTCCTCTTTCTCTAGCTTTCTCCTGTCTCTAAATTTAGAGTAAACTCTCAAAATGGTGGTGTCTGAAGTTTGGTCACTTTTGCTACCTTAGTCCAAAACTCAAACATTTTGAATCTTGGTCCCTATGGTTTCAATTTTATTGTCATTTTCATCCAAAAGTGAAATTTTGTTAGATTTTTCAGTTAACATTCAGTCTTTTTGTCTTTTACCTCACTTTTAATAAAGGGCAATGGTTAGATTTTTTTTAATTTGTTATAATAAATCATTAAAAGACCATTTTGCCCTTCATTAAAAAGAGGAAAAAAAACAAAAAAAAAAACTGGATGTTAACTGAAAAATCTGTCCAGATTTTGATTTTGAATGAAAATGACAACAAAATTGAAACCACATGGACCCAGATTCAAAAAGTTTGAGTTTTGGACTAAAGTGACCAAACCTCAAGGACCATTTTGGCAGTTTGCTCCTAAATTTAAAGCTCAAAATAAACCAGACAGAAGGTCTAAAATATAAATATTGGGTTTTGCTGTTTAAAGTTAACTTCTAATAACTTACATGAGTTGGTTTATTGTTGGTTTTTGTTCAATCATCAACAAAACTTTAAGAGGTTTTGTAGACCCTCCAACCAACAAAATTTTATAGTAATACCGGTATCTAATGTCACAATTTGACATTTCATGTAGTTTTAGATTAGTTTTTGAGTTGAAATTGTATTTTTATGGAATTATAGGGTTAACTAGTCAACCAACCATCCGGTACACTCCGGTTGAACCGTTTCTAAGTCCAACCATGTATGATTAAAAAACTAATTTGACTCCTGAAGGGGTATGGTCCCAGATCTCGCACCAGCATGGCTGCGAGTGACTATTACCCTTAATAAAAAACCCCACCAGCAAGAACTTATCTGTGTCCGTGCGGGCACGTGCGAACACAGCGGTCGAATCCAATCGGTCAAGTGATGAGAAGACTTAACTTGTGTATGAAAATGGGTGTACACATAGCGATGCGGCCTAGCACCGCATCCTATGAACATTTTCGTCACGACAAGAGATCTGGGCAACATCAACAGTCACCACAAGTGGCGATGCGGCCTGGCACCGCATCCCACAGTCTTCGCCAGAATGAGAACGCGGAAACAACGGCAGTTACCGCAGGCAGCGATGCGGTGCCGCGCCGCATCCTGCCCACGAGGCAAGTGGGACTGACACCACAGTGCAAGTGGCACCAATGACAGTCGCCTGTCAGCCCATACGTAAGCAACAGACTGACACCGCAGTAGGGCGTGGCTTCACCTCCACAACCGACAAGCCTGACACACCTGCATAAGGGCGGCGCGTCGTCAGTCTGACCACTCAACTACCCTCCTTCACGCCTCGGCTATAAATACCCATCCCAAACCGGGTTTGAGGTATCTCTTCTCAACACTCTCACAACTACTACTATCACACACTTTGCTTCTCAAGCAAATTACTGATTCTCACGCCGGAGAGTGGTAACAAGGAGCACCCCCCACCCCTTTCTCCTTGTTACGAGTCACGGTAGGGATGAGCAATTGGTATAAAATACCGTCCCGATCCCGATCCCGAATTTTTTCGATACCGGAAACGGTATCCACTTTTTGGCATTTTTGGTATCGGTACGGTACGGTATCGGTAAAATACTGAATTTTACCCTCAAAATACCGATACCGTACCGATACAGTACCGTACCGACATATTTCGATATCGGTATCGTTACCAAGTTTACACAAAATTCGGGATCGGTATTTTTCGGGATCGGGATGGTATCGGGACGGTATCAGTATTTGCTCATCCCTAAGTCACGGTGTGTTTTCCATGTGTAGGAGACAACCCAGCTGACGGTCCAGCCACCGATCCTCGGAAAGAAGAGATTAACCCTACTTGACGAGACCAGTGAATTAACCTCTCTTGGTTAACCACTGTTTCATCAACTCAGGTTAAAATTTCCAATGATTATGAAATGGTTGAAAGTAATATATTCTTTTGTCCATAATTATTCTATATATAAATAAGCAACTTATATATGCATTATGACTTGTACTTTGTGTTTTGGGAATGTTTCAAAAAAAACTACGTTTTTCACATTTAACCCAAACATTTCATATTTTACATTTTAGCCCCTTTTAAATTTTTTTTACTTTTAACCCAAAGTTTTCCATCTTTTATAATTTAACACAACACTTTATTATTTACAACTTTCGTACCCCATACTTTTTATCTTTCACAAGTTTTTCATTTTACGTTTCGTTCTAAATTTTGCGAGTTAACATGTCGTAGCGTGCATGTGAGGTTCAACGTTTTTGCTATATTTTTTCATATTTGACAGACCCGTCGCAACGCGTCCATTTTTCCCCTTTTGAAAAGTTCGCCGCAACGGGCGTGTCGTAGATCGACTAAGTTATTATTTTCTACGTTTTACGTTTCTGGTTAATTTCTTCTCATTAAGACACTATAACGGGTGTGTGTGGTTCAACGATTTTAGTCTGTTTTTCGTTCAGTGCAATTTTTACCGTTTTATCTATTTTATTTTTACGATGTTGAGATTCGATGTGGTTGTGGCATTGGTTGTAACACCCCGAAAACGGCTTTGGTAATCAAACCACGTTAATAGTAAAGACGGGTAAAATACCGTTAGTGGTAAAAATTTACCCGGTAAATATTAGGATTTAAATAATTAATCCTAATAATAAATAAAAAGTAAATAAAAGCTTTTATGAAATAAAAGCTTAGAAGACCCGAGTTAACGGGACCTAAAATAAACTTAGTCATAAATATTCCCGAACCCGCTAAGTTAACTAGAAATATAAAACCTAGTTAATAAGTGGGAATATTGTTGAAAGTAATTAGGTTGTAACCTAATTAATAACTAACCAAACACGAGGGACCAAAGCCGGGTAACTTGAAAATGGTATTATAAACTTAAAATAAAACACAAACACACACACAAGAGTGTGTGTGCGTGTGTGAGGATCGACCAGGAAGAGCTTTAGGGAGCTCAAACCCTAACTCCAACAAATCCATCAAATTGAAGGTCGAATCTGGCCCAAATCGGATGCATGAACACATATTAATGATCACCAAGTCGTGGGGATCACAAGGTATGTTGAATCTTATGATTTAGTGATACTTTGAAACTATGATGAACAATCATAATCGAAATTCTGGAATGAATGTTGAATCTATGAGTCTTATTGTGATGAAATTCATGTTTAGGAACAACCCTAGTTAATAATTTGATAAACTAGTGTTGAAAGATAGAAATTTGATGATGACCCATATGTGTGCTAAGTGGGTTTTATGACAAGAAGATGAACACTTGAATTAGAGTGTTAAATTGATGAATATTGATGTTATGATACTAGTACTAAGTGTAGTTCATGAACACTAGACATGAAAGTTTGAATTTTGATGTTAATCTTGGTGAAAATAACTAGTTATGAACTAGTTAGTAAATAAGTAAAATGTATGCACATTAGGTGTTTGTTAAAATGCCTAAATGAGAACTAAGTGTTGATAATGTGCCTAATTGAGTCTTGTGAACTTGATAGTGCAATCATATGTGTTAATTAGTGATTTGACTTTTAAATAGTCAAACCGACCATTAATAAGATCGAATGGTAATTGTGATAGAAAATATGTAAGATGGAATAGTCATAATTAATGATGACTAATATAACCGTCTTACGAATTATGATGATAGTTTGACGCTTGACAAGCTAGGTGGAGGCTTGGAAAGGAAGCGGGTCAAACGAAGCAAGAATGGCGGAAAAGCATAATTCGGATGCAAAGTAAGTATAGCTTACACTAGTCTTATATGTTAGAATACTCCCTTATCGTATTAGTTACGAAAAAGACAAATACATAATTGAGGTATGATGTTCCGACGTGTAAACGTACGGAACAAGTTAGTCAAGCACGACAAGAAACCATGTTGATGGTTTAAAAAAGGAATTAAATCGGTAATTCGATCATTTTATGACAAATGGAAAATGAACCTTTGAATGGTTACCTTATAGGGTAAACCAAAACAAACAATAAGGGTAAAAAGGTAAATTGGTCATGCGTTGACCATAACTATTGGTTTTGAAAGACACTGTAAGGCGTAAGCCATAACAGACTAAAAAGCGTTAAGAAAATCAATTAATAAGTGAAATGGTCACACGGTGTAAACCGAAGCGAGTCGTATAGATGAGATGGTAATAAATATCATCTCGCCAACATAATCGGTCACTTAGACCAAATGGGTCAAAAGGTGAAGATATCACCCTTTGACAATAGCGACTAATGATTATTGTCAAGCTATATTATTTCAGGTGTAAATGTCAAATTGGTGTTAGCAACGCTATGAATTAGCGGTTATAAAAGCAAGGTATTAAAAACGGGTCAATATATTGATCTGCGCCAGGTATGTGAAATAGGGTAACACTCATTTAGAACATATGGTTCAAGAGTGTTAAAAGAGGTCAAAACGGACATTTGGTTACTTGATAGATAAACCAAATGTTTTATGTAATGAACATGGCGTTTGGAAAGCTTAATGACTTTTCAAACATAATCATAGGTTAAAAGAGGGATTATGGGTCCAATATACTTTCAAAAGTCCTCCATTGTTAATAAAGGACTAAAATGGACCAAAACGCCCTTGGTGGCTAAATTGACCAAACAACCTTTTAAAAGTTGTTTGGAAATGAGTTTTATGATTAAATGAATACTTAGAATAATTATAGAAGCAATTGAAAGCGATTTTAGGCTCAAAAGTGCTTAAGAACCCTTAACGGGTCAAAATAAGCATACGAGTGAAAACGGGTTAAAATTGTGTAATAAACCTATGATTAGAACCTAAAATTGTAGGTAATATTAAATTAAAGAGTTGTATGTGATATAGGAATCAAACAAATACGTTTGTTTGATAAAATGCGTAAACGGGTCAAATTTTGGTAAAAGAGTAATAAGCCGAAGACTTAAAGGTCTTAAATTTTGTTAAGCCGAATGTCGGATTTTAACTCCATATGATGGAGAATCAAATTACAAACATGTAGGAAGAAACGGTAGGTCAAACGGATAAGCGGATTGAAAGTTACGAATGTTTTCGTAACAAAAACGGCAAAATTGGAAAAGCTGAATGCAGGTACCACCGTAAATTACGGTGCCACCGTAATTTACGGTGGAGCCTGAAAGTGTTACGCCAGTTTATTACTGGTTTACAGTGGCAACATAGAAAAACATGGGCTACCGTAAATTACGGTACCCACCGTAATTTACGGTGGACCTTGTCCAAAAATGCATTTTTATCAGTTTTGTTTTCCGGACTCGTTTAGATGCGTTTTAATTACCGTATGACTAAAGCATTTCATGTTTATGAAATGTAGGTACTTTCTGGATGCCGGAAGACGATCAAGCTCAGCGAAGAACCGAACACGATAAAGACACACGCTTCCGCACTTTGCCACGTTGTAAAATTAAAACAACGAATTTGAACATGTTACCTAGAATAACTTATGAATTGTAAAAGTTTTAATAAACCCGCATTTTTACAATATGTGTAGTCTTAACTACGCATCTAATTGTTGGCAATTTATAAATAAATTGTTAATTAGAAACTAGGGTGTTACAAGTTGGTATCAGAGCCTTGGTTTAAGAGATTCGAGTATGGTTGGGAGGAACCATGCTTGGACTTAAACCTTATGCTCTTGACAAAGAATAGTGTTCGGTTCGAGGCTTGATCGCAAATCCGGTAAGTACAAGTATGTTAACAGCTTAGCATGCTAAAGTGTTGTAAACAACACATAGGGCTATCGTGTGATACACGTTACCCCAATTAAAACGATTGACATAGTTGATGAAATACGCGCGTTGACGTGTATAGTAGAAAATGCCTTGTATTATAATACGGGCGATTATTGAAGTTGACTTTACTAACTTTTGTGAATGTTTTAAATGAAGGACACTCGCGTTTGAAGACGATGAGAGTCAAACAAACTATGGATATGATGATGGAACGGTCCGAGGTATGACAGGAAGAGCATACTCATTAAGGACCAAAATCGCGTAACGGTCGCGAACAAGACTAATGACAAGAGAAGCCCGTTAGGGCAAGCATCACCAGGTGCACACTTTTAAATTTAATCGCACGAGACGTTATATGCAACAAACACGTAAGTAATAACGGTTGCATACACATATGATAGAACTTGGAAAACTTGATTTCCAAGAGAAACTTAATAGGAAATGTGTTATTCACAATGATGAATAACAAATGAATAACAAGACCTGCTTATATAGAAACTTGGACGAGAGTGATCATCCAAGTAAGTATTCTCAATACAAATCCTATTGAGAAAAGTAATGATCACATCAATGAATGTGAATAAATGTTTATAAAAAGGGACATTGTACATGTTCAAGGATAAACGATTAAAACTAATAATTGTTAACTAACAATTAAATAAAGTTTTACCAAATGAACCCATAAACATGGAGACAATTTGAGGAGTTACTTACATGGGACGTGATGTGGTAATTATAATAAGGTCACGCGTACCACGTGTTGATCGCTTACTCTGGCCAAGTAAGTAGTGAACACATGATAGCATGAGCTTCTTATAATAAGCGCAGTTATGTCCGATGTGGTAATGGCGGGGTGAATGGGACTAAGTAAAAAGTACCCAAATGAATCAGACAAGCAAAATATTTGATAATAATGTAAACGCGCAACCGAGTGACGGAAGCGTATTACATTAGAATAATGAGCCCGAGTGAATGGACAAAGAAGCATGATTAAACAAGTATTGGGAAGGAGTGTAGTTACACTCGAACCCAGAAAACGCAAGCATGATTAAACAAGTATTGGGAAGGAGTGTAGTTACACTCGAACCCAGAAAACGCAAGCATGTTAGACAAGTATTGGGAAGGAGTGTAGTTACACTCGAACCCAGAAAACGCAAGCATGATTAAACAAGTATTGGGAAGGAGTGTAGTTACACTCGAACCCAGAAAACGCAAGCATGTTAGACAAGTATTGGGAGGGAGTGTACTTACACTCGAACCCAGAAAACGCAAGCATGATTAGACAAGTATTGGGAGGGAGTGTACTTACGCTCGAACCCGGAAATTGCAAATGAGTCCCTTAACGGGTCGTATTTGTAAAACGTCCAACTTAAAGACAAAGTCGGAATATAAAAATGAAGCGAGGTCTTAATGCATACCGGGAGGGTTGCAATAATAACGACTTCGGTAAAACACCCGGTTGATGGGTAAGGATTTAAACACATGCGTAAACCGAGAGACGAGAACATGAATTTAAAGTCAAAAGACTCGGATTATGAGTTATGACTAAAAGACCATAAAATTTCGTAAACAGAAATTTTGATAATTATATTCAACCATTTTGAGGTTGAACGGGTTGAATAAAGTATAAATGCTTAATGGCATAAGTAAGCGCAAGCCGGATAACGGTAAGCTTGAGACAAACTGACGCGTAAATAACGTCAGAAGTCATAAAGTCGGAGGATTAGCCCGGAAGTAAACAAATGAAGCCTTAGACTATGGTCAAGGTCAAATGAAGTTCAAGGGTGAAAACAAATGATTTTCAAACATAAAAAAAAAAAAAAAAAAAAAAAGAGTGCTTTGACACCATATATATATTTCAATATAGACATGCGTAAAGAATGATCTACGGGATCAATATAACCCTTGGGGTTATAAACAATGGAAAAGTCTACGAGACTAATATGACCTACGGGTCACGACTAGAAGGAAATAGATTATAAGGACCTAGCCTTAAAGAGGTGAAGGTCTAATAAAATAGCCTATAGAGCAAAACGATAAAACTTACGGGGTTAATTAGACAAAGCGACGGATAAATTGAGAATCTTCGCATAAAACAAAGGCTGTAAAAGAATAAATTTTGGACTGTCAATATCCTGGAATGGATAATTGACAGAAGTTAAAGAGAAGATCTTAAAACTAAAACTTCGGTTTTAGTAAGAAATAATGTTTTTACAAACATAAATTCTGATAGGAATTTAAATGATAAGTATGAAAGATACAAGTCTTGACACTATTAGGCGCAAGACAATATATTCGAAAAGTGAGATATTTTCGAAAATGAAAGGTTGATATAAATTAAACATGACGTAACACAATCACGGTCAAGAAATGTAATGTGAAGTAGAATCACATTATAACAAAGCAAGCGGTAAAAAGGAACTGGACAAATAAGTCTAGTTAGTGAAACCGACCAAAGTCAGCAATTCAAGTTAAGAAATTTGGTTCGCTTGTAAACGGGAAATTCGGTATAACTAAACCGAATAAATAAATTTGAAAATAAAAGAAAATGTTGCTAGAAGTGAAAGATTTCACTAGAGACCTTTAAACGGGTCAAAGTAATGGATTCATAAAGAATTCGATAGTATATGAAAGCGAGGAATATCGCTAAGTTAAATAAACTAGTGGGAATAACGAGATTACGTTATTTCCAGTCGCATTATGTCATGTAACATACGTAGATGATTAATAACCAAAAGAATATTACCATACTTTTCTGGTAATACTAACAATCAGTTAAGATATGAGAAATGCTTAATTGATTATCGAGAACAAATACATGGAATTGAACTCGATAAATTAAGTAAGAAAAGGTTTCGAGGACGAAACCTCTTTAAGGGGGGTAGACTTGTAACACCCCGAAAACGGCTTTGGTAATCAAACCACGTTAATAGTAAAGACGGGTAAAATACCGTTAGTGGTAAAAATTTACCCGGTAAATATTAGGATTTAAATAATTAATCCTAATAATAAATAAAAAGTAAATAAAAGCTTTTATGAAATAAAAGCTTAGAAGACCCGAGTTAACGGGACCTAAAATAAACTTAGTCATAAATATTCCCGAACCCGCTAAGTTAACTAGAAATATAAAACCTAGTTAATAAGTGGGAATATTGTTGAAAGTAATTAGGTTGTAACCTAATTAATAACTAACCAAACACGAGGGACCAAAGCCGGGTAACTTGAAAATGGTATTATAAACTTAAAATAAAACACAAACACACACACAAGAGTGTGTGTGCGTGTGTGAGGATCGACCAGGAAGAGCTTTAGGGAGCTCAAACCCTAACTCCAACAAATCCATCAAATTGAAGGTCGAATCTGGCCCAAATCGGATGCATGAACACATATTAATGATCACCAAGTCGTGGGGATCACAAGGTATGTTGAATCTTATGATTTAGTGATACTTTGAAACTATGATGAACAATCATAATCGAAATTCTGGAATGAATGTTGAATCTATGAGTCTTATTGTGATGAAATTCATGTTTAGGAACAACCCTAGTTAATAATTTGATAAACTAGTGTTGAAAGATAGAAATTTGATGATGACCCATATGTGTGCTAAGTGGGTTTTATGACAAGAAGATGAACACTTGAATTAGAGTGTTAAATTGATGAATATTGATGTTATGATACTAGTACTAAGTGTAGTTCATGAACACTAGACATGAAAGTTTGAATTTTGATGTTAATCTTGGTGAAAATAACTAGTTATGAACTAGTTAGTAAATAAGTAAAATGTATGCACATTAGGTGTTTGTTAAAATGCCTAAATGAGAACTAAGTGTTGATAATGTGCCTAATTGAGTCTTGTGAACTTGATAGTGCAATCATATGTGTTAATTAGTGATTTGACTTTTAAATAGTCAAACCGACCATTAATAAGATCGAATGGTAATTGTGATAGAAAATATGTAAGATGGAATAGTCATAATTAATGATGACTAATATAACCGTCTTACGAATTATGATGATAGTTTGACGCTTGACAAGCTAGGTGGAGGCTTGGAAAGGAAGCGGGTCAAACGAAGCAAGAATGGCGGAAAAGCATAATTCGGATGCAAAGTAAGTATAGCTTACACTAGTCTTATATGTTAGAATACTCCCTTATCGTATTAGTTACGAAAAAGACAAATACATAATTGAGGTATGATGTTCCGACGTGTAAACGTACGGAACAAGTTAGTCAAGCACGACAAGAAACCATGTTGATGGTTTAAAAAAGGAATTAAATCGGTAATTCGATCATTTTATGACAAATGGAAAATGAACCTTTGAATGGTTACCTTATAGGGTAAACCAAAACAAACAATAAGGGTAAAAAGGTAAATTGGTCATGCGTTGACCATAACTATTGGTTTTGAAAGACACTGTAAGGCGTAAGCCATAACAGACTAAAAAGCGTTAAGAAAATCAATTAATAAGTGAAATGGTCACACGGTGTAAACCGAAGCGAGTCGTATAGATGAGATGGTAATAAATATCATCTCGCCAACATAATCGGTCACTTAGACCAAATGGGTCAAAAGGTGAAGATATCACCCTTTGACAATAGCGACTAATGATTATTGTCAAGCTATATTATTTCAGGTGTAAATGTCAAATTGGTGTTAGCAACGCTATGAATTAGCGGTTATAAAAGCAAGGTATTAAAAACGGGTCAATATATTGATCTGCGCCAGGTATGTGAAATAGGGTAACACTCATTTAGAACATATGGTTCAAGAGTGTTAAAAGAGGTCAAAACGGACATTTGGTTACTTGATAGATAAACCAAATGTTTTATGTAATGAACATGGCGTTTGGAAAGCTTAATGACTTTTCAAACATAATCATAGGTTAAAAGAGGGATTATGGGTCCAATATACTTTCAAAAGTCCTCCATTGTTAATAAATGACTAAAATGGACCAAAACGCCCTTGGTGGCTAAATTGACCAAACAACCTTTTAAAAGTTGTTTGGAAATGAGTTTTATGATTAAATGAATACTTAGAATAATTATAGAAGCAATTGAAAGCGATTTTAGGCTCAAAAGTGCTTAAGAACCCTTAACGGGTCAAAATAAGCATACGAGTGAAAACGGGTTAAAATTGTGTAATAAACCTATGATTAGAACCTAAAATTGTAGGTAATATTAAATTAAAGAGTTGTATGTGATATAGGAATCAAACAAATACGTTTGTTTGATAAAATGCGTAAACGGGTCAAATTTTGGTAAAAGAGTAATAAGCCGAAGACTTAAAGGTCTTAAATTTTGTTAAGCCGAATGTCGGATTTTAACTCCATATGATGGAGAATCAAATTACAAACATGTAGGAAGAAACGGTAGGTCAAACGGATAAGCGGATTGAAAGTTACGAATGTTTTCGTAACAAAAACGGCAAAATTGGAAAAGCTGAATGCAGGTACCACCGTAAATTACGGTGCCACCGTAATTTACGGTGGAGCCTGAAAGTGTTACGCCAGTTTATTACTGGTTTACGGTGGCAACATAGAAAAACATGGGCTACCGTAAATTACGGTACCCACCGTAATTTACGGTGGACCTTGTCCAAAAATGCATTTTTATCAGTTTTGTTTTCCGGACTCGTTTAGATGCGTTTTAATTACCGTATGACTAAAGCATTTCATGTTTATGAAATGTAGGTACTTTCTGGATGCCGGAAGACGATCAAGCTCAGCGAAGAACCGAACACGATAAAGACACACGCTTCCGCACTTTGCCACGTTGTAAAATTAAAACAACGAATTTGAACATGTTACCTAGAATAACTTATGAATTGTAAAAGTTTTAATAAACCCGCATTTTTACAATATGTGTAGTCTTAACTACGCATCTAATTGTTGGCAATTTATAAATAAATTGTTAATTAGAAACTAGGGTGTTACATTGGTGCTACTTGGCACGGTTTTACGAACGTTTTTAACCTATAAATTTTTTTACTAATATTTTGTTTCAATTTACCCCTATACTTTCTTTACTTAAAAACTATTTTTTACGTGCATATTTTATGTACGGGTATGTGTAAATATGATTTCTTTTACATTCCGATGTAAACTTTTTTTATAGACGAGTCAGGTCAAATATAATACGTTTTCGTTTAAAGAAATCATTTTTACGTGCATATTTCTATGTACGTTTTAGTATAAATTCAAGTTGTTCTACGTTTCGACGTAAACTTTGTTGGGAAATGATTCAGGTCAAATATAATATGTTTTCGTGTTTATTTTATGTATGTTTCGTAAAGTTTGTTTCGAATCGAGTGGAGTCAAATTATGGTTTCTTTTTCTCCTTTTTTTTCGAAAGTTCTAATTAATCCCTTTCGATTACATGTGCATATTTTCCTTCATACCCGTTACGTTTTCTTTGTATAAGTTGGGTCACATATAAAACGTTATGATTGTTCGATATGAATTCCATTTACTTTACGTTTGATCCAATCACAATGCTTATACAGGTTACACTGAGTTCAACTGGATACGTCGAAATGTGTGGTTTCATATGGTTAATGCATAATATAACGTTTGGACTAATCCATTCAATGTTTACGATGTACCCGCACCGCAACGCGGGCGAGTCTTAACCCTAGTTTGAAAAAAAGCCCAATTTGGATTTTTATAGATATAGTCTCATGAATATGAATGGCAAACCTAACCTGTTTCTATTTATGTTGAATCTTCATAAGTTCTCAACCAACACGTGATTAACATATTTTGATCAATAAAATTTAGTTCCTTAGATGTAAAGTTAAAGCTTATAATATTATTAAAGACAAAAAGAGTCAATTTTTCAACTTTAATTGTCAAAATTGTCAAAACTTAGCCCTTAAATTTATCAAACCAGACTTGACTAATAGACCGGTTCTCCTTTGCCTTTTCGGTTTTCAATTTTCAACATCTATAACTTAGATTTTTATCACAAGAAAAAGTCCAAATGCAATGGATCAATGAGAAACTACCTACGAAGGAAAAAAAAAAACCGTAGCTGACTTTTTATGTATATTTTTACTAAGGTACGATTTAAGTTGGTCTACATTTTCAAACGATTTCCTCACGTGCGTATTTTTTAAATGCGTCGGGTCAAATATAATATGCTTTCATGGTTATTTTTATGTACGATTAAAGCGGTTCTAAGTGCTCACGTAAATATAAAAAATGCTATTTCCACACGTGCTTATTTTTATGTACGGAACCTAAAGCATTCGGAAATGATTTGGGGCAGATATAATACGTTTTCATACATATTTTTATGTATGGTTTAAGCTGGTCTTTTTTTGACGTAATTTTAAAAAATATGTTATTTCCTCACGTGCTAATTTTTATGTACGTGTCGATATAAATTCACGTTTTGACTTAATTTGTTTCTTTCCGGAAACGAGTCGGGTCAAATATAATACGTTTTCATACTATACGTTTTCAGTTGGTCTACGTTTTAACGTAAGAATTCCCATACGTTTTGACGCCGTTAAATCTTTATTCAAAGGTAAGGGAGTTGTAGTGGTTAGGTCGAACCCTTCAAACGAACCAACCCAGGTTTGACTTCGTTTTTTATACGACATAAATTCAATTTACTTTACTTTTTGATCCAACCTAATGCTTATATAGGTTACATTGAGTTACAACAGACGCGTTGAAACACATGTTTTCAAATGGGTGACACATTATATAACGTTTTGACTAATTCATTCGACATTCACAATATACCCGCGCCGCAACTCGTGCAGGTCTTTTTGCCAGTTATTTATGATTTAGAACGTAAACAATGTATTTTTTTTCTAGCAGTGGCTCCACCACACACACATAAATAGGGTGGAGATATAATAGGAAGTTTATTTGGCTAGGAAGGCTAGGAAGTGATCTTGACCATCCATTTACTTAATCAAGGGCTAAGATTAAATCAGGGAAATTGAAAGTAAAAAAAGAGGCGCGTGACTTTTTTCAGGGGCAATCTAGTCAATCCAAGCCAATAGTTTCTCTCTCCTCCAATTCCCCCCCATTTTTTAAACGTTAATAACTCTTTCATACGACATTATTTTTTTATAAAAATTGCACCAAAAAAACGAGCGTTTTTTTATCTTTAAAACGAGTATACTATTGCTATATTTTGAAAAAAAAAATTTAAAACCCAGTTGCGTAAAACGCAATAGAAAAAACCCCAGTATCGTAAAACGCAATGAAAAAAAACCCCTAAAAAATGACATTTTTCTAAAACGCAATGCACAAAAAACACAAAGAAATGACTTTTTTGTAAAACGCAATGGCCAGAAAACACATAAAAATGTGTTTTACCTAAAACGCAATGCACCAAAAACACAAAAAATGACTTATTTGTAAAACGCAATGGCCAGAATACACTTAAAATGTCTGTTTTCTAAAACGCAATGGACTGAAAACACATAAAAAAGTGTTTTACCTAAAACGCAATGCACCAAAAACACAAAGAAATGTCTTATATGTAAAACGCAATGGCCAGAAAACACTTAAAAATGACTTATTCTAAAACGCAATGGACTGAAAACACCTAAAAAATGTGTTTTACCTAAAACACAATGACTAAAAACACTTAAAAATGTGTTTTTTTTCTAAAACGCAATAGCTGTCTGTCACTGTGAACTGTCTGTCACTGTGAACTGTCTTATTTCTAAAACGCAATGGACACATAAAACTGTCTGTCACTGTGAACTGTCTGAATTGTCTACGAATTACTGTCTTCGAAATGAGCCAATTTATGGAAATTTAATTTTTCTGATGCGTTTTTAGTACAGCAATTTAATAGCTCAACCCCAGCCAGGGGCTCTGCCCCTTGGACCCCGCCAGGGGCTGCCGCCCCTGGGACCCCGCTACCGGGGGCTGCCGCCCCCGGACCCTCGCAAAGATCGTAAAACGCAATGACTAAATCAAAAACCCACATCATGAAAATGAAATTAAAGAATTTCTTACATGGATCGAAGTCGATTTCTTCATCAATTGACGGAATTTGAATGATAGAAACACTTATCAACGCTCGAATCGAACGAATCGAGTGATTATCTCCAAAATCACCGGAAAAAACGAGATTTTTTTATGAAATTAAACTGGGTTTTCTTCAAAAAAAGCTGAAGAACACGTTGATCGGGTTCTGAATCATTGATTTGTGATGAAAATCGCACTATAATGTAGTGATTATTGAGATAGAAAGTGAAGAAATAGTTGAAGATGGTGAATTTTGAAAATGATGGGTTTTTGAATTTACTGGGTTTTGAAAAAGGAAGAAGAAGGAGTTGGATTGACTAAAATACCCTTTCTCTTTATTTTAAAATTTGCCACATGTCATAATCCTATGGCTTCCTATCCTTCCTAGAGAAAATTAACTTCCTATTTGATCTTTACCCCACATAAATAACCAAAAATATGAGAAATGCAAGAAGAAATGGGGAGCATTAATTAAGTCAAATCTTGGTGAATATTGATAGTTTGGAAATTAGATAAAAGGTAGTTACTACAAAATAAAGGACTTTCAGCGACAAACATATCTCTCGGTGAAGGTTCATCGGGAAACATGGCGTGTATAGAGAGTTCACCGATGGTTATCCACAACGTTTCGATATCCCGAGTGATCACCGACAAAAACTACAACACATGAACAAAGGTGTGTTTTAATGATGGATTGCCAACTATGACCATACCACGCGCAAATTACCGTTGGGTTATATATAATAGTATTAGTAAAAGTCTAAAAGTATATACAATTTTCTGAAAATAAACATATCTGATAACTTATGGAAATAAAAATATGAACTATAGCTAGAAGGAGACAAAAGCAGTTCATACTAATACTCGCGTTGCTATTAGTATCAGTATATAACCAGTTACATATTTTATTGTTTTACTTTTTTAATCTAAATAAATTACAATAACACAACTACAATATAAAATTAAACATATAATTTGTTTCTATTTGCCTATAGTATTGTCGTATATAAAAAAGAACCACTTTCCTTGATGCATTGTGCTTCCAACGGTGCTTTCATACCTATTACACTGTGTGTGAGGTTTACGTGTATTTTTTTTAACGTTTTAAGTACCAGCATCTCCTACCAATGAAGTTGTGGTCTATTGATAAAGATAAAGTTTTTAAACAGGAGATGAAGGTTTTAAGTTTAAATCACACACATAACATAAAATAAAAGACAACGGAAAATAAAAGAAATTTGTTTTAAAAAAAAAAGTAAAACTATCTCCTTCTATTTTAGTCATATTTTGAATTTGAATAAGTACTTCCTATATATCTAGACGACCCCATTCAAGAAAAATATCTTAACTAGTTCACTTTTTCACACTTGAAAAGGGGCACGATATGGTTCCCTATCACAACCATATCTTTCCCACTTCATTTTTCTTCTTGTTTCACATACAAGTCACTTAGAGAGATGGGAAACTGCCATAGAAAGCTTCGCAATAATCCCATCAATAACAAAGCTACAGAACAACAACCTCCTGCCACGGTGGCTGGAGGCAGATCTAATCACGGTGGCAACACCGCTTGTCAGGAGTCGGTGCTGCCTAGGCCTAGGGGCCAAATAGTAACACCAAACTTAAAGAAATTCTCATATGCCGAGCTGCAAACCGCCACAAAAAATTTCCGGCCTAGCAGCATCCTAGGAGAAGGTGGATTCGGGCAAGTATTCAAAGGGTGGGTGGACGGTGTGACTTACGCGCCGTCGAAGGCTGGTGTTGGGATTCCGGTTGCCGTTAAAAAGTTGGATTCCGGCAGCTTTCAAGGTCTTAAAGAATGGCAGGTTTGATTTTAATGTCTTTTAAGATATTGTCATTTTCATGCAAATTATTAATAGAATTATTTTTGACGTAATAACTGCATGTCACAAGCCGGCATTCATGACGTTTGCATGACTAGGTGTTTTTTTTTATATATTTTTATATAAAAATAAATATAAATATAAAGTGTTTTAAATTTACTTTTAATGATACATATATATGTTTATCACATATTTATTCATGTAAAGAAAATTGGGATTGTGTAACTTGAAAGAAAATTCATGTAATTAGACAAAGTCAAACAGGTTGCTGGTTTATAGTTGGTTTAACCAAGTCACACACATATGGGCAGAGTTTCGTGTGCGTCAGGGGTGGCATCTCTCGTTTTTCGCTTCGTAGTTTAAATTTTACCAAAAAACTCTGAAAATTTAACATGTATTGAGTCCGCCAATCTAAAATCTGTTTTTTGACTTTGCAATAGAAAAGTTAAACGAGTCAGACAAAAATAGGATGACTGTATAAAATAAATTATATTTATAATCTTAAGGGTTGACACGCAGACATGTTGAGTTAAACGAGCTAAGCACCTTAACACGAACACAACCTAGTTATTATACGAATGAGACACTGTAATCCAGTGTTGTAAAAATCATGACTAGTCGGCCTATTAATCGCTAGTCGGTCAGTAACTGAGTAATTTTTCGTTAATCAGTCCATTAATCGTTAGTCGGGCCTAGTCGGACCTAGTCAACCAGCCAAAAATCAGTGATTTCGGCCAGATTACGGCAAAAAACCTGTATATTCCGGCCAAAACCTCTAAATTCCGGTCAGTTTCCAACCAAACCATGTGAATTCCAACAATTAATCTTGTATACTTAAAAAAATGAGTTGAGTAAGAGTTAAAACCTAGCTACTTAAAATATTTACCTATAAAAATGTGTATATGTGTACATAAAACTAAAATTACATATAAAAAAACCCGATCCGATTAATCCCGAGTATTCGCTAGTCCCCACCTCACCGGCCAACTAACGACTAGCGAGTTCTCCATTCTTGCTACAATCTAAAATTTGTTATTTCTTTTTTGTCAATCCTGTTCCGAGTGAATATCAAAAATTACCATCCTCAAATTTTTAATAGGATTGAGTTTTACATCTCCCTAAAGCTACAGGGTGTGGTATAAAGCCTCTAGGGGTTTTATCACGCCACCTCAGCGGCACGTCATACAAAGGGCTTTAAAACCCATTATAACTTGCATGCAATGGTTTAAAGCCCCCCTTTAAACTATATTCACCTCGATCCCATCAATTTGGCTAGTTAGCACAATGGCGGATACCCTATAGCGCCCCCCATTTAATTTCGATGGTATGGTTGATAGCGCCTAGGGGCGCCAAAATAGTTGAGGTGGCAGGGTGGCGTTAAGCCACACCCTATGGCCTAACTACCAACACAATTCTACATAATTTTAGTATAAGTATCTTTTTTTTATTTTGTGGTTTTTATATAAACGCAAAAGTATATTGTCTTAGTTATAACTTAATTATAAGAGATGATTTGTCGTAAAGAGTAATGTGTATTAGCACCCTCAAAGGGTCGGCTCGGCAAGGGTATTTACTGCCAGGCTCAGGCTTGTCGGGTGGCGGCCTGGGAGGGGTTATCCCCTCCGCGGTCAGGGGTACCGTGCATTACCCTTTTTAATATTCAATGTATTGAAAGTCAATCAGTGTGATAGTAAAAGTCAAACAATTTTGCAACGTGTTTGAAAGTCAATCAGTGTGATAGTAAAAGTCAAACAATTTGCAACGTGTTTGAAGAAAACAATATTTCATTGTAGTTATATGTTAATAAATTGAAGATAACATATTTATACTTTTAATTAAATTTACATTGATATTAACAGTCAAGGTGTTGACAAATTTCTATTTATATGGTTCAAATACATGAATAAGTTTTGTGTAATTAAAGCAAATTAACATCAACACAACCTGTTTATATAAGGAGTTAGACAATACGATCTAAAATCTAATTAATTCCTTGTTTTTGGACCATATTAAAAATTACCATTCATAATTTAGATCGGTGAATTCACATCACCATAAGTATTAACACCTATATAGTAAAATTATTACGATACACAATTTTAATATTATAAAATAATATATCTTATTTTTATTGTGTTTTGTACTTTTTTTTACGATCACAAATAAATATAATCATACACTATATATATTCTTAAGTATGAGATTTCTTTTCCCTTTAGTTATGGTAGATGATTTGTCGACTAAAGTAACGAATATTATTAGCATATACAAAAATCAACGTATTAGGTGACAAGATCGTACAAGTCGAACAATTAATTCAACGTGTTTGAAAAATAATTAAAATTTTAAATTTGTAGAAAATAAAGTACAAACGTGAAGATAGATATACAATTGTTAACATGTATGAATTAAAAAAAAACGAGTTCTGTTAAGTTAATTTTAAAATATTATTACTTTCAACTTTGTATTTTTTCCATTTTTAGATGACATGTGTCCCCATTAGTTTTCTTTTATTATCTAGTAGAAGGGATCCCACGCAATACCGAGGGAAACACAAACATTGTCACAGTGTGCATTGTTCGGTTGATTTGGTTATTATTCCCAACCAAAATCAATCTACTTTCATATTTTTTATTATAAAAGTCCCTCAACCCAATTTTTGAATAGAAACGTCCCTCTGCTTGCTAAATTCAAACACAATTGGGATTTATAAAAAAAATGATTAGGAACCGGTGTAGTCGATGGTTTACAGATTTGTTTTCTTTTAACAAAACAAAAAGGTACTGAGTTGGATCAAAGAAATAAACATGAAGAAGATCCTTTATTAATTTTTGTCCACGGGAAGCTTGACATCCCTTTTCTCTGACCAACATGCCATGCCTGTCCGAAAACTCGAATGTATGCTTTCTTTCGAAAACTCGAGAATTTCACCTTTTGAAGTCGTGTACTTTGGGTAGCATATATTGCCCTTAATCGAACAACTAAACAACCAGTGGAGTGGTGGACCCAGAATTTTTTCCCAATGGGTAGCATATATTCCTCTATATGGGTCCGCCCCTCTAAACAACACCGGTTTTTAATGTTCATCTCAAAATCGTTTTACGATTTGCAATTTTTGATTTACATCCTGATGCACCGATTTGTATTTGATTCCTCTAATTATCTTCTTCATGTTTGTTTCTTTGATCCTTTAATTAGAGTATAAACATGTTAATGTGGTATCCCACTCAACACCTTTTATGTTTTATTAAAAAGAAAACTAACCGGCTACTACCGGTTCCTAATTTTTTTTTTTTTTTTTTCTAAAATGTGTTTAGATTTAACAAGTAGAGTGACTTTTATATTAAAAAGTTTAGGTGAGGGACTTTTATAAGAAAGGGACAATTGCATATTTTTCTTTAAAAAACTGTTTAATTGCGTATTTACCGAACTTAAAATTAAAATTGCATATATCCCCTTCCTTAACTATTAAAATTGCATATATCCCCTTCCTTAACTAATAAAATTGCAAATTTACCCATTTTGATTTATTTCATTAAAAATAAGTTATATAATGACTTTTTTACCCTTATTTTTACTAAAACTTAAAAAAAATACATATTTGTTCATTTTTACTAGTTTTTGTTAAGCTATAGGTGTTTAACTATAATATGAAACATGTAACTATTTATATAACAATTATCATGTGTGTGGCAGGCAGAAGTGGAGTTCTTGGGAAAGTTTATTCACCCAAATCTAGTAAAACTCTTGGGATATTGTTGGGAAGATCAAGAGTTCCTTCTGGTCTATGAATATATGCAAGAAGGAAGCTTAGAAAACCATCTCTTTAAAAGTGAGTATTATCATATATATAAAAGGATTGGAACAAATTAACAAAATGTAATCAAAACTAATTATGATATATAATAATAATTATTTAACACTGTGTTTATACCAAGTTATTTATTTATATCTTTTTTAATGGAGAAGGCAGTGAACCACTTCCATGGGAGACAAGGATCAAAATCGCCATGGGAGCAGCTCAGGGACTTGCTTTCTTGCATAATACCGAAAGAAAAGTTATTTATAGAGATTTTAAATCCTCAAATGTCTTGCTAGATGGTGTAAGTTTTATTACTTTTATATACATAATAAAGTTGATTTCATAACTAAAATATTACGAGAACAAAAAGAACAAACCAAAATAATTTAACTTATATTAACGATTAACGCTTTTAATTTTTTATATATAAAAATATATATGCTATGTACAATAAAAATCCATTAAAATAATTCTTTCATAATATCCTTTTATAACTTCTAAACGTTCACCTACACATGTGTAAGTAATATGACTTGCACATCCTTGTACATGTGTAAGTTTTATAAATAAACTAAATTTGTTTATTTTTTTTAAAATGCAAGAGAGATGGATAAACACTGCTTTAGAAGAAACAAATCATCACTATCATATATATCATAACTTCAAAAACTCATCTACACCATTAAATGTTCTTAAAAACGAATTTTGTGACAGGATTTTAACGCGAAACTCTCAGATTTTGGATTGGCAAAGCTAGGTCCAGTTAATGGAGAATCTCACGTGTCAACAATGATAGTGGGAACATATGGTTATGCAGCTCCTGAGTATATGATTACTGGTTAGTCATTTGTCTAAATTTGTAGTCAATCTAACAATTTACGTGTTTAATTTGTTTTGGGTTGGTAGGTTTTGAATTGGTAGTTTTAAATTATGAACCAGACGCAACTCATTTCTTTATTCATGTTAAAATATTCAACTCTAACTTGGTCACATTTAAAATCGTATAACCTGAAAAGAACAAGTATAACCCATTTAATTAAACAAATCAAACGAGTTGTAAATATATTGCACTTAAGTTATAGAACAGTTAAAAATGTAATATTCATTAGCTGCCACTTTATCTCGTCAAAGGTTGAAATCTTATTTTTGAACACAAGTTTTAACAATTTCTTCGTTTAATATAGCAAAAATTTACCACAGGCAAATATTTTGTTATATTCTTTTAACTTACATTATTTAAAATGGTTAACATATCCCCCACCTATTAACAAAGATTGTAAATATTGTATTTAATTAGGTAGCTACTTAAGAGGTTTTGACTAAATTTAACATACATAAACAACAAAGTGTTGTGATGGAACTATAGGTCATCTATATGTGAAGAGCGATGTTTATGGCTTTGGGGTGGTGATGCTGGAGATGATGACAGGGTTACGCGTACTTGATCCTAATCGACCTCCCTCACAACAAAACTTGGTTGATTGGGCTAGACCTTCGTTAACTGACATCAAGAAACTAAAAGGAATTATGGATCCGCGATTGGAACAACATTATCCATCACAAGGTGTGATTAAGGCAGGAGAACTCATCCGAAAGTGTCTTGATGTGAACCCAAATCACCGGCCTTCAATGGAGAAAGTGGTGGCGAGTTTAGAAGAGATCAATGCAATCAGAATGAAACCAAAGCGGTTAAAGATCAACAATGGACACTTGATGAGCCCACAACATGAACAAAGGTATGGTGATCATCGTCGTGAGAAGTGCCACCGTTCTCCCCTCCATGCGAAGCAACGGGGAGGGGTTTGGGTCGATAGATCACCTGTCCAATAGTATAAATAGCAGGAATTCCATTAACTCCTTTGATTATTATCTTTGATTGTTTACCGTAATTATATTTTATCTAATTCATTCATATAAATATAAATAAATAATAAACAGCTTTCACAATTGCAATGAACATGGAAACAAAATAATTGTCATCTATGAAGGAGAGCCTACAGTGATTCGAACAAATGTAACTCAATCGAATGCTTCTGTACTTGTATAGAGGGTTGACCAGCAGTGGCCAACTGGCCAAGGTTGTGGCAATGCCCGAGTTTGTGTTAGGGGAACACGTAAGTATAAGATAGTTCTAACAATAAATATTGAAATGATGTACTTAATAGATACATGAATTTAGTGATGAAAACAATATCCACTCCCATACCTATTTCATTCTTATTTCAACAGTGGTGGTTTTGATGATGGCAATTACCGGATATTTGTTTGTTATGCAACTTCATTGATAGCTTGATCTTTGATGGTGTTAGCCGTTGACTTGCTCGGTTCCATTTTGATAGCATTAATACCCTGCAAACACGACACTATTTCCTCCATAGAAGGCCGGTTCTTGGGATCTGGTTCAAGACAAGTTAGGATGAGCTCAGCAGTTTTATGAGCGGCTTTCGTAGGGTATTTTTTCTCCAATCGTGAGTCCATAACTCTGTGTATTCTCTTTTTATCACTTAATAAAGGTCTAACCCAGTCCACCAAGTTATGCTTTGAGACATGTCGAGAAGTGTCAAGAGCTCGTAACCCTGTTATAATCTCGAGCATTACCACTCCAAAACCATAAACATCGCTCTTGACATATAAGTGGCCTGTAATTGCAAAAGCATCACCCTTTTATGAACCACTTAAAAATCAAAACTGAAGAAGGATCTTCGTTACAATTTTATAATGACTGAAGTTTTGTACATAGCAAACAAACCTGAAAATATCTAATTCTCAATCTAAGTTTATCTAAGCAAAAATGTCTCTCATATTTAACCAAGTTTCATTATATGTCATGTAGGTTACTCAAGTCTCATATCGTTCTATTGTCATAAAATTCTCCATAACTTTAGAAACTAAGTGACCTAGATTAAACACATATGATTACTTGTTTTTAATATTTTTCATTTTCATGTTTAATCTCAAGTAATGAGTTTCCCGGAACTAAACATAACAAGTTTCGTAACTGTTTCAACTTTCAATTAGATTAGCCCGTTGTTAAGTGATCTGATTGAAACAATAACGAAACTTTTATCTAAATCCAATAGTTCAATTGTGAACTAAAACTCAAAAGAAGATAACCACAAACTATGATAATTTGGAAAGTAATCACATATTATTTCATATTTAAAGAGCTATAGAATGTGGAGGAACCATAATTAATTTAAACCCAACAAAAGAAAACTGGCTACTACTTAAAAATATGTTGCACAAGGAGACAAGAGAACTAACCAGTAGCCACATACTCAGGAGCCGCATAACCGTAGGTGCCCATTACACCCGTTGTGACATGAGACTCTCCATTGACTGGACCTAACCGTGTTAGCCCAAAATCCGAGAGCTTTGCATTAAAATCCTGAAAATACAATATATAAAACTGGTAATTAAATAACTGAAAAACATCAAAATCACTAGAGTAGAGGTGCCTTCATAATCATATATGCATCTTTAGAGTAAAATTGACTAGTGTTTTACCTACCTTGTCTAACAAAATGTTTGAACTTTTCACATCCCTGAAAATGATGTTATTTTCTGTAGTGTGCAAGAAAGCCATGCCTTGAGCTGCTCCAATGGCTATTTTAATCCTTGTAGACCATGGTAGTGCGTCTACACGTTCTGCATAATTAAACTTAGAAAATAAATATGTATTAAAGTTTATAAAATTTTAAAAGATACAACATGTTTTTGTATTTGTTGAAGTTGATGTTGATGTATATATGTAGTTACTTTTGAACAGATGATTCTCTAAGGTTCCCCTTTGCATGAATTCATAAACAATAAGCAACTCCATATTTTCCTTGCAATATCCTAAAACTTTAACAAGATTTGGGTGGCTAAACTTTCCGAAGAAAACTTCTGCCTGTCAACAAATAAACAGATAAAATTCACAATTTGATTTTTCCAAAGGTCAAGAAATTCTAATGGCCATACAAGATAAAGCTGTTTTCAAATCCCTGATGTTTAATGGTCAAAATAATATGTCATCATATGAAGTGAAATGTTTTCATTTAATGAAAAATCATTATTTAAGAATTTAAGCTTGTATAAAAGAAGGTGCAAGAAGAATAACCCAAGCATGCCTTTTACGACATGCAACATTATACAACAAAATATGTCAATGCAAGAGACTGAAAAAACAGAAGTGACAGAAAAGAAAGCAACACAAAGAAACAAGCAAACCTGCCACTCTAGGAGTCCTTGGATACTCTCAGGATTTAATTTCTTGATGGCAACAGGAATCCCATCACCAGCCTTCTGTGGGGTGTATGTTACCCTGTCCAACCACCCTTTAAAAACCTTCCCAAAACCACCCTCTCCAATGACTCTACGATGCTGAAAGTTACGTGTGGCGGTCTGTAGCACAGAATACGTGAACTCCTTCAAGTTCAGTGTTGTTGTGCCCTCATAATGCAGCACCGCCTGCTGAGAAGCAGTTGCAACACCACCACTATCACACCCATCTTTCTTTTGATCAGATATCACACGCCCTGCTTGAAACAATATGGAAACAGAACTAAATACTAGCGACATAAAAAACAAGAACAAAAAATAATCAACCTTACTTGGAGTTTTGGTTAAAAACAGTGACCATGCAATGTTTTTCCAATTACTAGCCCTCTGCGCACTCTGTATTGTCCATGTTAGCACTAACTCAAGCCTAGCGAGAACCACAGTCATTGTGGGTCGTTCCTTGGAACAAGTACGAAGGCATTCATATGTAATTTGCCCAAATTTCTTTAGACATTTAACTGAGACTTGTCCCCTTAAACAAGGATCAACAATTCGACTTATATTACCTCTTTTGATGCAGTGTTTGCCCCATCCAGCTAGGCTGTGCTGTTCCTCATCCAATGTAAAATCTAGAGCCGGCCTACCACATAAGACTTCCAACATGACAACACCAAATGCATACACATCAGACTTTCTTGTTAATCTGTGAGTTGAGAAATACTCCGCGTCCATGTACCCAAACGTACTTACGATCTGACCCGTATAAACATTGGTGGTAGAGCCAGCATGGGATGCTGGAGTAGTTCTAGACAGCCCAAAGTCTGCAATCTTACCTGCCCAGTTCTCATCCAGCAAGATGTTTGAACTCTTGACATCACGGTGTATTACTCTATGTTGGACACCTGTACCTGTATGGAGGTAGTCTAAACCACGAGCAGCACCTATGCAGATATTAAGCCTTTGAACCCATGTCAGTGGTGAAGAAGTACTTCCATTAGTTCTTTTTTTGTGCAAATGATCCTCAAGACTTCCATTGGGCATGTATTCATAAACAATGATCATTTCTTTTTCACAATATCCAAGTAAAGATACAACATGGCTATGGCGAAACTTGGAAAGCATCTCAATCTCTGCCCAGAACTCGGTTGCGCCTTGATTGGAATCAAGATTTAACCTCTTGATTGCAACATCAATTCCTCCCCCCAAGTCAACTTTACCTTTGTATACCTTCCCGAACCCACCCTTTCCAATGACAAACGCATCATCAAAATCATTTGTTGCCAGTTTGATTTCAGCAAGTGAAAAAACTCGACACTGTTTATACAGTGCCGATGAATCCTTCCTCACTCCATGGTCTTGTTTGTGCATGGATCGATTATCCAAAGAGGATGAATTTTTGTGCTCACCATCGTCTTCGTCTAGTAGTTTCTGTAGATAATAAACAAGAATATCCAATAGAGTAAGGAGCAATATAAGAGTAGTAGAAAAGTACATACTTCTTCCGGTTATGGATTTATAGATGGAGATAACTCGTTGTAGTAGGTGTCTGGAATGCTGAAGTTAACTTTGATCATTCAAATAAAGTGATGTTCTTTATCTTGGATTCAACTTATGATTCAAGTATTTTGAGACACAATCAGACAAAATTAAGTTACTGAAGAGATAAGACATGGAAATTTCAGTGTAAATGCTTAGTCAAGGGACATGGAAATTTCAGTGTAAATGCTTAGTCAAGGGTTGACTGACTACTTCCATCAATAGACATCCAGTGATTATGATGTTATGATGATGGACAACATTAAGTTTATCAAATTTACACTTGACCATTGAAGTATAATAAAATGGCCTAAAAGCCTTTAACTCTATTCTGCTTGACTGATATAACACCGCCCCCAGCCCCCCACCCTAGCCCAGAAAGGCATAAAAAAAACAACTCTTCACAACATAAACACTGTATTGTCAATCAGCCTAAAGTTTTTGTGATAAGACAGATGATCTCATACATAGATAACGGGACACTTTGATTTGAATATGCAGTGATTTATTAAGTTTCAAGGGAGTTTCTGCGACTTAGATGTCTTTGACATGAATAAATATATGGATCGTGTTTCGTTTTATCTATTCAACCCGAATATAGTTCTACTCAAACCGCTAACCATTTTACCCAACATGATCTACAAATCTCTTTCATATACATTAATGAAGGGGTATGGTCCCGAAACCTACGCAGGACATTACAAGACATACGCGCAAAGGACCATACCTAGACTTAACAGAACTATACTTGGTTACCACCTGAGCATGCGCGCATGCTCAGACCGACACATGTAGCGCATCTACAGATAAAACGAGTATAATAGTATTATACCCCATTCCCATCAATAGTATTATACCGACACATGCTCAGCATGCGTCAGGCCCTGACCACACAACTCCCACGATGGTCAATCGAGCAAGAGACAAGAAGTACAAAAGGATAGTGACGTGGAACCATTCAGGTTGCGCCGATTGACTGCTCCATGATCTCCACTCACAGCTTGTGACAAACTCGACAACAAGGGCAACCGTCAGGCCACGTGGCTCCAAATCACCGTGCACCAACGTCTCAATACTCTGCAAACACTAACGGTCATATCAGAGGAGACAAATAGGATATTCCTTATTGGCGACGTCCGGCCCAAGGCCCATCCGCCCATCTCATTCTCCACACTCTTCGGCTATAAATATCAGCCTTCAATCACAGGTTTAGGCATCGGCTCTCTCACTCTCTTACTCTTAACATACACTCATTTACTCTTCTTAAACGATACTTATTCTCACGCTGGAGGGTGGTTACAAGGAGAACCCCCCACCTCTTTGTAGGTTCAGGTCCCTCACTAAACACTCACACAAGACACACAATTATATTTATACGTATATGAATGTAAAAGTTGCAGAAGGTAAAACTAAAGAAGGCTTCTGTGTATTAGATGAAAAGGGTTACAAAAAAATGAACTCTATCTTGCCCTATTTATAATAAAGAAAACAAACAAAAAAACACATGCCAAATTAAATTACAACCACCCACGTAAAACAGCATGCCCATGATCTCTCCAATTTACTCGGTCAGCACACATAATTCGGTCAACCTAGACCATATCTTCAACTACTGATCCGCAACCAGCTTACCCGAGTTGCAACATGTGACCCGCGACTCGCGTCACCCGTAAACAATTAACCATTTTAACCGTGACCCGATAACGTGTCAACCCTTGACCCGTAAACGAACCAGATTAACCCAACACTCTCCTCCTTGTAACGAGTCTCATGGTGCTTTGTTTTGCATATCATACTTAGATCATCTTCAAGGAAAGATTAAGCATTAACCATTCTTGACGAGACTATTCCCACAACGATAAACCTTTCAGTTTAGACTAGGTATTTCTTCAATTAAAGAAGTTTTAATATTGGAATAAAGTCTTTAGTCATATCAAACTTTCTTACCATTAGCTTAGAAGAAGACAAAGAAAAGTGAGAAAAAGAAAAATCAATAAGTTTCTTTAGGTGTCATCGATCAGAAAATATGAGAAATAATTTGACTTTTTTTTTCATTTTGTTTTGTGCTCCAATCTTTTTGGATAATCAGAAAAAAAATCCAAAAATTGTAAGTCTTCCTTTTTGTTTGAACCTTTCCACGTTTAGAGGATTTTTTTTTAAAATCCATTTTTCTTTTGTGTATATGAGAAGACATGTTTAAATTTGGATTAATTTCAGTTATAGTCAATCTATTTGACACAAACAAACATAAAGTTTGTGTTTGCATTCACCTATTTAATCCGCTAACCTATAAAATCCGAAACCCTTCAAGTATTCAACCATCAACCCGGTACTATTAATATCCCTAATCCTAATAGTTCAAGGTTGAAATCTTATTTTTTGAACACAATTATCAACAAGTTCGTCGTTTTAATTATATATAATATAGCATATTGATGAAACAGTGGTTAACCGGGGAGGTTAAGTCATTGGTCTCGTCAAGTAGGGTTAATCCCTTCTTTTCGAGATCGATGACCGGATCGTCCGCTAACCTGTCTCCTGCACAAGGAAACACACGTGAAGTAACAAGGAGAATGGGGTGGGGGGTGCTCCTTGTTACCACTCTCCGGCGTGAGAATCAGTATTTGCAAAGTGTGTGATTGAGTAGTAAGTGAGTGAGAGCAGATTGCGTTACCTCAAACCTGGTCTGGGATGGGTATTTATAGCCGAAGAGTGAAGGAGGGTAATTGAGTGGCTAGACTGACAACGCATAGCCTTTCTGCAGGTGTGTCAGAAACGCAAGTCACAGAAGTGTTGGACGCTTCCTGAGGTGATATCACGTCCTGCTGTCAGTCCGTCTGCCAGCTTTGTATACATGTGGGTCGGGCAACTGACCGCCGTCAGTGCCCGGACAGACCACTTGCTGGTTTTATCACTGAAGTCAAAGTGGCAGTGCCACTTGTGGGACAACAGGATGCGGTTTCGGACCGCATTGCTATGTGCGGTATCCACAGTGGTTACCGCATCCCTTGTGGTGACGAAAACTCATTTTCATACACAAGGTTAGTCTTCTCCTTCTTCGATTTGGACGGCAAGCTGGGTATGCGCGTGCCCGCATGACCGCAGCTGAACCCTTGTCTGTAGAGGAACCGGGTTATGGTCACTCGTGCCCATGCATGGTGCGAGATTTGGGACCATACCCCTTCACATATTTACCATAGGCAAATAAATTAGTTATATTCTTTTAACTTACATTATATAAAATGGTTAACATATCCCCCATAGTCATATTCTTTTAACTTACATTATATAAAATGGTTAACAGATCCCTCACCTGTTAACAAAGAGGTCTTGACTAAACTTTACATACATAAACAAGGCAAAATTGCACTTTTAGTCCTTTATGTTTCAGGGTTTCTGCAGGCGCTGTCCTTTAAGTTTAAAAATTACACTCTATGTCCTTTATGTTTGCAACCTATAACGGGCGGTGTCCTTTCTCATAAACCCAGTTAACTTTTTATGTTAAAACAGCCCAAATTGTAACTTTGTAAAACTACATAACAACAGGGACCACATGTGCAATACTGAAATTCTATTGGACCGAATTTAAACCCCACCTTCAACTCCATTCTCAATCAACCAAACAACGATCCAAATTTGAATTGTATGTAATGCTTGAATAATTTGTGTTTCAATCCAAATATTTTTCGTTTCTGTGCGAGAAATATATCACAACAACAAAGCGTTCTCAAATCTCGTAATGAAAAACCTGCATCAACATCTTCTTCTACGATGAAGACACACCAACAAATCGAATTCACAGCCCACCGTAATACAACAAACTCTACTTCTTTCTTCGAACAACAAATCGAACCCGAGTCGAATCTGAACCGAACATAACCCGCTTGAAAAACCCGATCCAAACATCATCAGCCATCATTCTTAAAAAAATGAAGAAAATAGGGGGTGGTTCTTACCGGAAATCATGTCGTCGTCTCCACTGCCGTCGGCGTGAGCGGCGGCACCGGCTGTGCTTGCCGTCGGAGATGGTGGCCGACACCACCCACCCATGTCCATCTTCACCCTACCACAACCACCTCTGAGACACCCCTGATTGCCCGATGTGCAGCTGTCGTTGATATCGGTGTCTATTGCCGGAAAAATGAAGCACCGCCAACTGTGGGGTCCTGCTGTTGCCGCTGTGTGCCGTCACCGGCACCGGAACCCTCGTCGGTTCTTGCCGTCGCCGGAATCGAGGATAGAGAGGGGGATGTGCTTTGTCGACGAGATGAACCGCCGGAGCACCAGATGACCGGCAGCCGGCTCCTCCTTGGCTGCCAGTGTTCAATCGAGTGGCTGTGGGGATGAGGGGTGTGGCAGGTGAGTGTAAGTGTCTGTGTATCTATGTTTGTAAGTGGAATCGAGATAGAAGGAGTGTGAAGATATAAGGTCAGTGGGTATTTAGGGAGGATGATGAAGTTTTATGTGGGTGTATTGTAATATATAGATACAGATTAAAGAGATTTAGATGAATGGTTTGAGGTTGGGGAAGAGGGTAAAATTACAGATATGGTCCTTGTTGTTAAGAAGCTTTACAAAAAGGGGTTTTAACATAAAAAGTTAACTGGGTTTATGAGAAAGGACACCGCCCGTTATAGGTTGCAAACATAAAGGACATAGAGTGTAATTTTTAAACTTAAAGGACAGCGCCTGCAGAAACCCTGAAACATAAAGGACGAAAAGTGCAATTTTGCCCATAAACAATAAAGTGTTGTGATGGAACTATAGGTCAAGTATATGTGAAGAGTGATGTTTATGGCTTTGGGATGGTGATGCTGGAGATGATGACAGGGTTACGCGTACTTGATCCTAATCGACCTACCTCACAACAAAACTTGGTTGATTGGGCTATACCTTCGTTAACCGACATCAAGAAACTAAAAGGAATTATGGATCCGCGATTGGAACAACATTATCCATCACAAGGTGTGATTAAGGCAGGAGAACTCATCCGAAAGTGTCTTGATGTGAACCCAAATCACCGGCGTTCAATGGAGAAAGTGGTGGCGAGTTTAGAAGAGATCAATGCAATCAGAATGAAACCAAAGCGGTTAAAGATCAACAGACACTTGATGAGCCCACAACATGAACAAAGGTATGGTGATCATCGTCGTGAGAAGTGCCACCGTTCTCCCCTCCATGCGAAGCAACGGGGAGGGGTTTGGGTCGATAGATCACCCGTCCAATAGTATAAATAGAAGGAATTCCATTAATTCAAATTAAAAGTTTCGTTTTAACTGCTTTGATTATTATCTTTGATTGTTTACCGTAATTCTATTTTATCTAATTCATTCATATATATAAATAATAAACAGCTTTCACATTTGCAATGGACATGGAAAGAAAGTGATTCGAACTAACGTAACTCAATCGAATGCTTCTGTACTTGTACAGAGGGTCGACCAGCAATGGCCAAGGTTGTGGCAAGGCCCGAGTTTGTCTTAGGGGAACACGTAAGTATAAGATAATTCTACAAATAAATATTGAAATGATGTACTAAACAGATACATAGTATATGAATTGCAATTTCTCAGTGACTAGCTTTAGGAACAAACATGAACCTAGACCAACATCTACTCCCATACCTATTTCATTCTTATTTCAGCAGTGGTTGTCTAGATAATGGCAATTACCGGATATTTGTTTATTATGTACGTTCAATAGATCCTCAATGGTGTTAGCTGTTGACATGCTCAGTTCAATTTTTGATTGCATTGATACCTTCCAAATGCGACACAACTTCCTCCATTGAAGGGCGGTTCTCGGGTACTTGTTCAAGACAAGTTAGGATGAGCTCAGCAGCTTTACAAGCAGCTTTTGAAGGGTAATTTCGTTCCAATCGCGGGTCCATAACTCTTTGTATTCTCTTTTTATTACTTAATAAAAATGGTCTAGCCCATTCCACCAAGTTTTGCTTCATGGCTTGTCGATTAGGGTCAAGAGCTCGTAACCCTGTTATAATCTCGAGCATTACCACACCAAAACCATAAACATCGCTCTTGACATATAGGTGGCCTGTAAGTGAAACTTTTATCTAAATTCCAATAACTCAACTGTAAACCAAAACTCATAAGAGAATATTACAACCTATAATAATTTGAAAAGTAATCACAAACTATATCATAAGTGAAAACCCCCTTCTTGATTTAAAGAGCTATAGAATGTGAAAAAAACCCTAATTAACTTAATCCCAAAAAAAAAAGAAAAAAAAAATTGACTACTACTAAAATATATAGTGCACAGGAGACAAGAGAACTAACCAGTAGCCACATACTCAGGAGCCGCATAACCATGGGTGCCCGCTACACGCGTTGAGACATAGGACTCTCCATGCGGTGGGCCTAACTTTGCTAGACCAAAATCCGAGAGCTTCGCATTAAAATCCTGAAAATATCATACGTATAAAAATGATTGAACCTAAAACATCAAAATCATTAGAGGTGTAGACGTGTAGTCAAAATCATATATGCATGTTCAAACTAAGGGGCTGTTTGGCAACTTCTGAATGGTTAAGTGCTCAATCAGGAAGAGGTCTCAACCAATAAGAGCAAGTATAATGCTTAGTCATGCAGAGGCAAATGTCTGACCAATTCAAATTAGAGGTCTTAACCATTCAGACTCATTATAATGTTTAATCATTCAGAGGCAAATGTCTGAACCATTCAGACATCTGCTCGCGAAACAAACAGTTTGAACCATTAAGTGCTAAACCAGTAATAGGTCTGAACCATTAAGGGCCTCATTAAAAGCTAAACAAACAGCCCCTAAGTTGATACGTTTTTTACTAAACGTTTGAGGTTTTAACATCCCTGCAAATGACATTATTTCCTGTAGTGTGCAAATAAGCAAGGCCTTGAGCTACTCCAATGGCTATTTTAATCCTTGTAGACCATGGTAGTGCTTCTACACGTTCTACATAATCAAACTTAGAAAATAAATATAATATTTTTTATAAATTTAACAAATACAACATTTTTCGTATTTGTCGGTATTGATGTATGTGTGTAGTTGCATACTTCTGAATAGATGATTATCTAAGCTTCCTCTTTGCATATATTCATAAACAATGAGCAACTCCATATTTTTCTGGCAATATCCTAAGAGTTTAACAATATTTGGGTGGCTAAACTTTCCCAAGAAATTCACTTCTGCCTGTCACAGAAAAACACATAAAATTCACAATTTGATTTTTTTGAAGGTAAAGAAATTTTAAGCTAAAACTGTGTTCAAAGTCCTGCTGTTGAACGGTCAAATTAATCTGTCATCATATATAATGAAGTGTTTTCATTTAATGAAAAATTATTGTTTAAAAATCTATAGCTTGTAGAAACGAAGGTTCAAGTAGAATAACCCAAGAATTCAATAACTCATGCATGCCTTTTACAACATGCATCATTATACAACAAAATATGTTAATGCAAGAGACTGAACAAACAAAAATATACAGAAAAAAAAAGCGACAAAGAGAGAAACAAGCAAACCTGCCACTCTTTGAGTCCTTGCATACTCTCAGGATTTAATTTCTTGATGGCAATAGGAAGCCAATCACCAGCCTTCTGTGAGGTGTATGTTACCCTGTCCAACCACCCTTTGAAAACCTTCCCAAAACCACCTTCTCCAATGACTCTACCAAACTCAAAGTTATGTGTGGCGGTCTGTAGCTCAGAATACGTGAACTCCTTCAAGTTCAGCGCTATTGTGCCTTCCGTATGCAGCACCGCTTGCTGAGAAGCAGTTGCAACGCCACCATTATCAGATTCGTCTTTCTTTTTATCAGATATCACACGCCCTGCTTGAAGCAATATGGAAACAGAACTAAATACAAGCGACATAGAAATGAGAACAAAAAATAATCAAACTTACTTGGAGTTTTGGTTAAGAACAATGACCATGCAATGTTTTTCCAATTACTAGCCCTCTGCGCACTCTGCATTGTCCATGTTAGCACTAACTCAAGCCTAGCCAGAACCACAGTCATTGTAGGTCGTTCCTTGGAAAAAGTACGAAGGCATTCATATGCAATTTGCCCAAATTTCTTTAGACATTTAACTGAGACTTGTCCCCTTAAACATGGATCAACAATTCGACTTATATTACCTCTTTTGATGCAGTGTTTGCCCCATCCAGCTAGGCTGTGCTGTTCCTCATCCAATGTAAAATCTAGAGCCGGCCTACCACATAAGACTTCCAACAAGACAACACCAAATGCATACACATCAGACTTTCTTGTTAGTCTGTGAGTTGAGAAATACTCAGCATCCATGTACCCAAATGTACTTATGATCTGACCCGTATAAACATTAGTGGTAGAACCCGACTGAGATGCTGGAGTAATTCTAGACAGCCCAAAGTCTGCAATCTTACCTGCCAAGTTCTCATCCAGCAAGATATTAGAGCTTTTAACATCACGATGGATGACCCGATGCTGGACACCTGTACCTGTATGGAGGTAGTCCAATCCACGAGCAGCATCTATGCAAATATTGAGTCTTTGAATCCATGTCAGTGGAGAATAACTGCTTGTATTAGCTCTTTTTTTGTGCAAATGATCCTCAAGACTTCCATTGGGCATGTATTCATAAACAAGGATCATATCTGTTTCACAATATCCTAGTAAAGAAACAATATGACTATGGCGAATCTTGGAAAGCATCTCAATCTCTGCACGGAACTCTGTTTCCCCTTGATTGGAATTGCAATCTAACCTCTTGATGGCAACATCTGTCCTTGCCTCAAAATCGATTTTACCCTTGTATACCTGACCAAACCCACCTTTTCCAATGACAAAAGCATCATCAAAATCATTTGTTGCCAATTTGATTTCAGCAAGTGAAAAAACTTGACACTGTTTATACAGTGATGATGATGATGACAAAGATGGATCCTTCCTCTCACCATGGTCTTCTTCATGTATGGATCGTATATCCAATGATTTCGACGAGGCTGAACTTTTCTGCTCATCATTGTCTTGCTCTTGTAGTTTCTGTAAATAATAAACAAGAATGTCCAATACAGTAATGAGTAATATTAGAGTAGTAGAAAGATACATGCTTCTTCAAGTTATGAATTAGGGTACAAGAAATGATCAGTAGTTTATAGATGCCTTAAATGCTAAAGTTTGCTTTGATTAAGCAAATAAAGTGAATTTCATTATCTTGTATTGCCTCAAATGATCAAATCTTTATATTTGTTTCATCTTATTAATTATGTATTTTTGAGACTTAATCAGATTAATTAAAGGACGAGATGGAAATTTCAATGTACATGCTAAGTCAATATTGGAAAAGTGAAACCACTACCGAATTATGCCCACTCCCATCAATAGACATCAATGATTATGATGTGGACATGTTAGACAATATGAAGTTGACCAATTTACATTTGACCTTTAATTCCATTATGCTTGACTGATACCTAACCCCCCCCCCCACAAAAAAGGTCCATAATACTGTGTAATCTCTTTTTATTTCTTAATAAAGGTCTAACCCAGCCCACCAAGTTATGCTTTGAGACATGTCGAGAAGTGTCAAGAGCTCGTAACCCTGTTATAATCTCGAGCATTACCACTCCAAAACCATAAACATCGATCTTGACATATAAGCGGCCTGTAATTGCAAAAGCATCACCATTGTTATAAACCATGCATAACCAAAACCATTTTGGTAGCATTAGGTCACTCAAGTTTAATACCGTTCCATATTTATGTAATTCATCATAAAATGTTTAGTGAGTGACATACATTAAACACTTATGAATACTTGGTTACCATCAAACATGGGCGAAGGATAGTGGGGGCGGGAGGGGGCAGCCGACCCCCCGACTTTTCGTTCAGTAGTGGAGAGTATGTAGTTTTCGTATAGAAATTTTTGGGTATATACGTTTTCGACCCCCCGTTTTATAGAAATTTTTGGGAATATACGTTTTCGACCCCCAGTCGGAAATCTCAAGCTTCGCCACTGCCATCAAATGTTTTTTCTTCCACTGTAATCTAAAGTAACCAGTTTCCGGTAAACAACTTTGAAAGACAATAAAGTAACTAAATATACAAAGTTTCATAACTGTTTCACTTAGTTTAATCGGTTATTAACAAATTCACAATAGTGGAACAATATGAAACTTAAGGGATCAAAATGAAACAACTATGAAACTTTGTTACCATTATATGATTTTTACGGTTCATTCATCAAAATCCAATAATTCAATTGTAAACTAAAACTAATATAAGAAGAATTAAGAAACTTTGGAAAGTGGTCACAAACTATTTCAGAAGTTTTAGTGAAAACCCCGTATTTATTCAAAGAGGAATAGACTGTGAAGGATCCCCGAGTAATTTAATCCCAAAAAAAGATAGCTGACTACTACGGAAATATATGCTTGCGCAAGGAGACATGAGAACTAACCAGTAACCACATACTCAGGAGCAGCATAACCGTAGGTGCGCACTATACACGTTGACAAATAGGTGTCTCCATCGGCTGGAGCTAACTTCGCTAGCCTAAAATCCGAGAGCTTTGCATTAAAATCCTGAAAACACATATAAAAGGTTAATCTTTTTGAAATAAATAAAAAAAATATAGATTGATTAACGGTGGTTCTTTTGGTTTTCTTGTAACTTTGTATTTCTCTCTTGAACCACACACTCTATATATGTGTGTGTGCGCGTTTAAAGTAAAGTTATATACTTTTTTACTTTCCTCGTCTAACAAAATGTTTGAGGTTTTCACATCCCTGAAAATGACATTATTTTCTGTATTGTGCAAGAAAGCAAGGCCTTGAGCTGCTCCAATTATGTAATCCTTGTATACCATGGAAGTGCTTCTCCAGGTTCTGCATTATTAAACTTAGAAAATAAATATATTTTGTTTACAAATTTAAAATATACAAGATTTTTCATATTTGCTGGTGTGGATGTGAATACTGGTGTGCTGTGCTGGTGGTTAGTGGACAATAGTCCTACTAGAGAACGGCTCAACTAAACGGCATCACTAGAGGACCGTTGTCTTGTAAAAGAACGGCATGGCATAAGAGCGGCTTAAAAAAATTAACCAATGGCGACATTGGACCGTAGTCCTGTACAAGGCTCGCGACGGGTTAGTGGCTAAGCTGCTTGAACAACAGCAACAGGAAGCAATCAACGGCAATTTCTTATTCCATAATAAAAACAGAACCAATAAGGCAATAGTGAAATTGCTTTTTTTTTTTTTTGCTTGTTCGATAACATTGACGAAATCACAAAACAAAATCAACACAAAAGTGGTGTATATTTCGACACAACAGAGGAACCTTAAGAAAGGCTCGGAGAAAAAGACCTATCGACGAAGATACCAAAAACGTAACCATCTAGTTTACAATGTATAGTAGAGACATATACCTCTCAAAAGTTAAATCGAAATGTTAAATTTTAATATATTCACGTGGGTAGGGTAACCCACTTTTAAATATTTAGGCCGTGTACTGCCGACCCACACCCCATGCCACGTGGCATGGTGGCCGGCATGACAGGGTGCGGAACACCACGGAAAGGGCGGGGTTGGGGGTAGCGTGGGTGTGGAACCGGCATGGATGAGTTTGAAAAATGTGGGCACCATGCCAACGGTCTCTTGACCGTTCAAAGTAAAAAAAAAAAAAAAATTATTTAATTTAATTTATATAAAGCACTCCTTTTTTCACATTTTTACACCAAACACCTACTTTCTACCATCTTCTCTCTAATTCTCTCTACATTTTATAAACTTCATACACTTTTATAAAAATCATGTTTCCTTGGGGCAACATAGACCCGAACAATCCTTATGGAAGTATACTGAATACTGTTAGAAAATAAAATACTTTTTTAAATTAATAAGGATCAAAAGTCTTCATCATATCCCTTAATTAGAAGACCCTTGACAGTCATGCATTGCTTCATCAAAGGAGGAACCAAATATTTTGTGATTATATTTCCTTTTATTCTTTTTCCTTGTATCCATATATTTAGTTTTTGGTTGCATTCTCTGTATGAATTATCACAAACAAATTCAATATACCTTTTTCAATGTTTCATTTGCAAAGATGGTATCAGAGCTTTAAGAGATCCTAGGATCATCTTATTTGCTCTTGCTCATCATCTACCTCTCATTTGAAAGCAACCATATCGGACGACAATAGTGTACTCAACAATGACCTGTCAATACATATCGCAAATCTTCTCAAAGCCAGCCTCAACCATCAAAATCAAAGCCCCAAATCAAACCTTTCCGATAGCCTCAACATTAACCTCAAGCGAAATAGCCAAAATTATCCCTTGTGGGCCCGAGTCGCCATAGGGGGGTAAATCAAAAACGCTTTTTAAACACTTATCCGAAAGCCCACCCGAACAAAGTGACGAAAGTATGAGCAATGGGAACAAAACGATTTAATCGTATTCTCATGGCTCATACAAAATATTGAACCGGCCCTTGCTAGCAACCTCACTGAGTTTCCCACAACAAAGATAAGCTCCAAACATTCGATTTACATGTCAAAGCAAACGAAATCAAACAGAATGGTGTACCTCTTGAGGATTGTGAAGCAAGGAATCTGGGGAGAAATCGATCGTAGAGATCCAACTGCGGATATTGTGACTTACAACAAAATAAGGTCCGAAGTTCCAAACAAAAACTGTTTCAATTTCTTAATGCTATAGAGAGGCAATATGATGCGGAATACTTCGATGGGATCCATTACCCTCAGCAGCTGTTCGAAAGAAACTGCTCACCAAGCTAGCTATAGTTGGAGTCGTCTCCTCCGGTAATTTACCACAACAGGGCGTGGCGGTCGGGTTAGCAACCACTGATTCCGAGGGGTTAGGGTTCCTTTCAAGGGGTCAGACGAAACCAAATAGTTATAAATCAAAATTAAAGTGTACTCACTGTGGAATGATGAAACATACGAAAGATCAATGTTTTAAACTTGTTGGATTCCCGGAATGGTGGAACGATGGAGCCACCAACATAAGCGGCGGGACTACTAGCAAAGGCGAGGGTTCCGGCGATTACAGTTCCAGTGGAGGGTTTGGTTTGGCGGTAGGGTGTCGGGCGATTACACTGGTGCAGTGAACATGGAGTCGACTGAATTTGGGAACAACAGAATGTTATCACAGTCAATTGTATTGTGGATACACTCGTTGACTGGTTCCATGGCCATGGGTGAATAGGTATTACCATCATCAGTCTCGCTCTTCGGGGCTTTAGACTCGCACATCACATTTGGTTTATTTTATGTACTAGGTTATAACCCCATGTATTAGACGGGTTGAATAAATGAATTTTATATACTAAATAATAAATCAATATATTTTTTTAAAAAAAAATTATTGCACGGGTTTAATAAATATCATTTTTTATATATTAAGTAATAAAAAGTTATATATATAACAACCATATTGTACGGGTTGAATAAATATAACTTTATACACCAAATAATAAAAAAAGGTATATCTTTAAAACCATATGTATTACACGGGTTGAATAAATGTAATATTGTTTACCAAATAATAAAAAGATATTCTTGTGTTTGGGTGGGTTAGGGGAAAACACGCTTGTGTGGACCTTACAACAGGAGTGTCCCCTCTTGTTGGGCTCAGGGATAACAGGTTTGTTGCTGGCTAGGCTGCGTTGAAGGCGAAATCAAGCAAGGTCGCTAAACATGAGAAGGCTTATTTAGAGAATCAACATGTATTTATCTCATTCACTTTTGATACATTTGGTTCCCTAGCCCTAGAGGCTGTGGAATTCCTAAACAGGGTCCAACGGGTTGTGAATAGTAATCTCTCAATCTTTAAGGGTCGTTTCGTCTTTAGTAGAATTGGTTTTGCAATTCAAAAGGGGGTTGCGGCGCAGCTTGTTGCCCGTTTACCAGCCACTTGTTTGTAATTTGTTACTTTGGCATTTTAATGAAAATTAATGAAAAAAAAAAGAAGAAAATCTTAAAAACCCTCGTGTATTACACGGCTTGAATAAATATGATTTTATATACTAAATAAAGAAAATTATATTTAAAAAAACTAATGGTTATACTCGGTATGCGATAGATATGGTGATTGCGGAGATGATTATTGAAAAGAAAATACAGTGGTCAATGGTCAAACATGTTATTTAAAACTCAAATAAGCAGCCATTGGAGTGATAAAATATAAATTATTTATTTGAAATCTTTATTAATATTGATTTTGTGATTATTTTAATTTATTTAGAGATAATATAATAATAAACTAACAATATAATCATTGTTTAATCGAAGAAGTTGAACTTTTTAAAGAACCAAAACTCACCAACCAACAAATCTCTACAGTAATTAAGTTACTTAGAACATAAAAAATTGGATTTTTGATTTTGTGTTGGTTCGTGGTTTCAAAACTAAATAAACCAAATTATTAGTTGTATCTGGTTTTATAACGAATATTTGAAATTATAGTTTTGTTATTTGTAAAACTATGGAATAATTTATCTTTTCATAGGAATTCTTATTAGATTTGATTAAATATTATTATTAATAAGAATTTGTATTAGATTAGATTTTAGATTTGGTTAAATATTATTAATAATAAGAATTTGTATTAGATTAGATTAAATATTATTATTATTAATATTATTAATAATTTTAATCAATTGAATGAGAGAATGACAAGTGTCCTCCAAATGGTTTCTTTTATTATATAGTATAGATAGTTGTTGTCCATTATTTGTGATTATTATTCCATGTATAACTTTGCAAGTTTTTTGTGCATCATTAGTTGTACCTTGTGCTTTGTGAGTTTTTCAAAAAACAAAAAACTTGATTTTTTTTACTTTTAACACAAAGGTTTTTACCTTTTTCAATTTTAACCCTACATAATTTGTTTTTTTAACTTTAACCAAAAACTTTTCATTATTTGCAATTTACCTTCGCAACTTTTATCACTTATGCTTTTCATTTTTCACAAATTTTTGTTTTACGTATAGTTCTAAATTTTTCGAGTTAATACGACGCAACATGCATGTGTGGTTCAACATTTTTACCTCTATTTTTCCATGTTTGACAAGTTCGTCGCAACACGCATATCCTAGGTCGAGTTAGTGTTGGTGGTCGACGACGGTTGTGTGACATTAGTACTATTTGACATCGTTTTACGCCCCGACGCAACGCGGGGTGTGCTTTGGGGGTTTTCAAAGAAAAAATTGTTATGCATATGGTTGTTGTAACGTTGGCTTTGGGGGTTTTCTAAAAAAATGTTTTTTTTTTACTTTTCACCTAAAAGTATTTCATAAATTACTTTTAACCCAATACTATTTGTTTTTTACTTTTAACCCAAAACTTTTTATCTTTTGCAATCTATTTTCATAACTTTTTTTACTTTCAACTTTGGTCTTTTATAGTTTTCATTCCGCAAATTTTTCGCTTTATGCTTGGTTCTAAATTTTGTGACTTAACACATCGCAGCGTGCGTCTTTGGTTTAACGTTTTTACGTTTCGTTCTAAATTTTGCGAGTTAACACGACGCAACGTGCGTGTGTGGGTGAACGTTTTTACATCGTCTATTTTTCCCCGTTTGACAGGTTTAACATAACGTGCGGGTTCTAGATCCACTTAGTTATAACCATTGGCGCAGCTTTGAAGGGGCCGGGAGGGGCGCCCGACCCCCAGAACTTTTCGCTCAGCACTGTTATATATGAAGTTTGGTATATAAATTTTTGGGTATATACGTTTTTGACCCCCCGGTTCTATAGAAATTTTTTGGTATACACGTTTTTGACCCCCCCCCCCCCCCCCGCGGTCGAAAACGTCAAGCTTCGCCACTGGTTAACTAAAGAATACCCGCCGCATTGCGGCGGGTCGCAATCCTAGTTTTCATTAAATAAATAAATGGGATTTTTCTATGTATGTATATTTCGAATTATGCTTGGATTATTTGCAACTTATATGTTTGGTGTGACATTTTAATTAGTGACACGAATAACTATTGAAACATTTATTAGTGTCATAAGTTTCGAATTAAGCTTGGATTATAACTATTAGATCAGCTAAAGGTGAAGATAAGGTATGCTCATTGTTAAACAAAATTTGGTTCCTTTCCTTCGCATAACTTATGTGAATGTATGTTGCGGTTGTAAACATATGCGTATCCAACAACAAACATATCTATTTTATTATAATCAAATAGTAGGTTTAAATTTAATCCTAGAGTAAACTTCCGTTTTACTCCCTTTGGTTTGGTCATTTTAACGATTTTGCCCCAAACCTTTAAAAATAGTCATTTTACTTCCTGGTCTATCAAGCTTATCTCTATTTCACTACCCGCCCCTAACACCATCCAATTCAAGTGTTAAATCCTGGTCACATGCCCCTCACATGAGGGGCATTTTAGTATTTTCCCATCCTATATATTTTTAACATATTTTCTATTTATTAACATTTTACAATAAAAGATAATCACCACCTCATGATCTGCAGAGTAATTCCAAATTCTAAATTCAACTAGTGTTTTTCAATGACGCGCGTTGCGCGAAAGGCATTGGTGTTTTCGACCGACATCATTCTTCAAACGATTCGAGATAAACGATGCGTAACCAACCATATCCGGCATCGTGGAGTGTATTAAAAAGGGAGCAATTGGACGATTGAATGCTGGGCTAGGTGTTTCTTGGAATGCCCACGGATTGTTCGGGTCAAAACCACGATTATGAGGATTCATTTTTCGTATTGTGGTTGGATGAGATTTTTTTTTTAAATAAGATAGAGATCATTATAGAAGAGGTGGAGTAGTTGTGGTAAAAAAATGAATAGAAGTGTGAGTATTTATAGTGAAAAAATATATTTTTTTAAACACATAGTCGTTGGCCAACGGCTAGCCCAACGATCCCGCCATGTCATCTTGATAGCCCCGCCTAACGCCCGTGCTAAAACCCCCGGCCAAGGGGCCACGCCGAAACCCCCCACCCGGGATGGTGACTTGGGCTTTTATACCCAACCCACGCCACAACCCCCACCCCATACCATATATTCTAATATACCCTAGATGAGCTACTGTTCATTCACTTTCCTTTTTATTATATACTAGGGGTATTCGACCGTTCGCGCGTTGCGCGACATTAGATGTTGGTCTCACTTTAGCGAGAATTCGTTATGCCAACTGAGAACCAAGTTATCATGGTGCTTTAACATACGCAACCATCAAGAAATCAAGCTCAACATGTCCTAATAATATAAATTCATAGCTATGTATCTTTGCAAACGAACCTCATATTGACAGATTAGTTGCATCACCTCCTTCTCCTAATTGCCAATACCTGTAACAATCAACAAATAACCGTGTGTGCGTCTTTCTTGTTCCGCCCTCTGCTTGATTTAACCTGTAACAATCAACCAACACGCTTCAACAAATTTTAATACATGTTGGTAACTTGAAATTAGCAAACTTGTTTTGGGCCTACAAATTAAGTTTGCTTGATCCATATAAAGGGGCATTTTAGACATTTACAATTACCTAAAATTCGTTACACAAACCGAGCGTATACCAGCATCAGCCGCTGCATGACAAGCAACTGCAACAACATCTGAAACCTATTCCATATAACAGTTTCCAAATATGACTCTTAAATGGTTCAGAAATTAAAAAAATTGTATTGTGAGCAACGGAAAGCATATTTTTAGTTACCACTAAGTCTGCCTTGATAGAATTCAGCCACTTAACTTCTGTAGCCAAAATAGAAGCACGCGGTGCAACAGTAAACAGTAAGTGAGCACCACTGTTGCACCCAAAGCCACACGCATCCCTTACTTGGAGCCATGTTTAGCAACATTCGCTTGGCTGCAACTTTCGCCTGATAACGGACAAAGTTTCCTCCGTTTTCGGACAATTCTGACAAGGCATGTTGTCGATTTATATGATTAAAACTCAATAACCAATGACCAAACAACATAAATATGTATATATACACTTTTATTATGTCCACAACTCACTTAAAGTTTTGGTTCCGCGATTTAAAACAATACAAAATACAAAATAGTGAAATTAACATACGCGTTATACCGAGTCGAACCGGGTTGAACCGAGCAGCACCGAGACCCGCACTTGAGCTGAGACCTAAGCTGACCCGAATCAATGCTGACCGATGTTGACTTGTCGAACCGAACCAAAGCTGAGTTGACCTAACTCGACCGAAATGAAGTTGAACCGTAACGTGAACTTGATTAGAAAGATACTCGAATTTGTTAACTTGAATAAACATAACCCACATCAGCTTCTAACCTGAACCGAACCAAGATAGGGTCCAAAAATGAACCGAGCCAAGACACCACGTCGTCTTGATGAGGACTGAACCGAAATCGCTGACCCGAGGCTCGAGTGAACGGAAACCCGAAACCTGAACCGAGTGAACAACCAACAGAACATTATCAGACATTTAATTAAAAAAAGGAATAGAATGAGAAGTAGCAGGGGGTGTTACCGTAAACATCGTCGGCCAAACATCGTTGTAGCCGCCGCGGCTCCGCCGCTGACGGCGGATCGTTGCCGTCTCTGATTTCTCTTTCTCATCTCTCACGGCCTTCGTTTCTCTCTCTTATCTCGTCTTGTGCAGTCGCCGCCATACGCGGCTTGTCACGTGTCCCAGGATACTATTGGCGGAGATGGTTGGTGGAACGGTGATGGTGGGTTGGGGGTATCTCAGATGAAATTAGGGTGGAGAAGATTTGATGGTGCCAGAGATGGATGGTGGAAAGGTGATGGTGAGTTGGTGTGAGGGTTAGGGTTTGTTAGATGAGAATTGGGTGCAGAGGATGAAGAAGTGAGGATGGGGTGTACGTGGCTTGGTATGATGCAAGAACTATACAATGAAATTACCAAACTGACCCTAATACTATTCATAAACTTGGTTTATTAATATATAGGATAATTATATATAGATTTTGTTTTCCAACATCACCATACATGTGCAAAACCATATGTCAGGCATAACTCGAAACCAACATTACCAAATTCAATTTTGTTTTTCCTATATCACCATACATGTGTAGAACCATCCGTCAACTACCGCCATCACCAACATTAACCACTACCACCACCAATACCAACCGCAACCACCGTTAGCATCATCTTCATAACACGAAACCCTAGTCATCTTCATTCGCATCCTCTTCATTCGCATCCTCTTCATCAGATCTGAGCAAACCCCAACCACCAAATCGGAGGCCAGATCTGAAACTTCTAGCGGCCACATCAAACCATCTCAATCACACGAAACCCGTAGTGTATAAACTTCGACGGCCAAATCTGAAACCTACGGAGACCGCAGGCTTTATCCAAAGAGTGGTAGTGGCATATATATAGAGAGAGTGATGGTAGCAACCACCTAAGGAATCCACTGTCACCATCAGATCTGTTTTTTCACATGGCTTCAACCCCCAAATTGTGCCCAAAACGAGTTGATTGTGAACAACTTTCTAGACGAATCAGTGTTAGTTGTGGTGGTTCTAATGACGAGGTGGTGGTGGCGGTTTGACGGAATTACTGTGGTGGCGGTTTGACGAAATTACTGTGGTGGCGGTGATTTACCGGAACTATTGTGGTGGTGACCGGAATCATTGAAGAAGACGTTGGGTTTAGAGAGAGAGAGGTAGATGGTAAGGCTGGAGGGTGTGGGATGGAGCCCCTAGGGGCTTTATCAAGACACGTAAGCGCCACGTAGGATCCACGTCAGCCATGGGGCTTTATAACGCCCCCCTTTAACTTGCACGGTGTGGGATGGAGCCCCCTATTAAACAAAATTAAAAAAAAAATTGATTGGATGACATCGAGTGGGCCCCACCTGAACAGCCCCTTCTTCCTCGTTAACATGGTGGCGAGCTCACCTATAGCGCCCCTCTTGAATGGCTCGGTGTGGGGGTATAGCGCTGGCGGCGCCATAGATGGTGATCTGGCGGTGGTGGCGCCTCCCACACCCTCCGGCCTAAGGGTGAAAGAGATAGATTTTGTTTTTAGAATCTGCATAGCTTAATACTAAATAATTAAATCGTTATTAATTGAGATGGGAAAAGACTAAAATGCCCCTCATGTGAGGGGCATGTGACCAGGATTTAACAATTGAATTGGATGGCGTTAGGGGCGGAGAGTGAAATAGAGATAAGCTTGATAGATCAGGGAGTAAAATGTCTATTTTTAAAGATTTGGGGCAAAACCGTTAAAGTGACCAAACCACAGGGTGCAAAACGAAAGTTTACTCTTAATCCTATATGTTATTCAACACATGTTTGCTTATAATTTGCAGGGGTATAGGAGACAGCAAAACATGTGATTTGATAGTGAAAAACTATCAGAGATAAATAAGGATAAATAATGATAAATAATGAACTAACTATTTGCTAGAGTGAAAATCACGAACCCACAATCTCAAAATCGATCATGACACCTTCTTTCGACCCAAAATCACCTATGGAACCTCTAAAATTCGTCTGGGATATGTTTTCTTTGTATTAGGGTTAGTGGGGTGCTTAAATAGGGTTAAAACTTACGTTTTCTCGCTGATATGACACTCCCCTCACGTCACGGAACGCATATATGGGATTCGTCGCACGACGTGACGCGATATAGTTTCTGGAAAACAGTTTTCTTCATAACTTATTCGTTTCAACTCCGTTTTCGCCTACGTCTTCGTAATTCAATTCTCTATCATCTCATATTCTGAAATATCCATTTCCATTCCATGAGACTCTTTCACTAAGCCCAAACATTCTCCTGTGTGCTCGTTTCTTTAACGTTTTAGCTCATTTTTTGCTTCATCTGCACACGAACACCTATAAAACCACATACAACTAAGTACAAGCCAAAGAAACATACATAAAAAACAAATACAAATTAACTAAAACAAAGTACAATATACAAGGGAAAAGATGTGTGTTTCACACCACATCTTTAAACTATCATAATTATCTTGTATTTTTATTTAAAATTATTAAATTTGTAAAAGAAACAATAAACTTTTATAATTTGATTAATCCTTTTATACAAGATAAATTACCAATGATTATGAATTTTTTTTTTCATTATTTTATGTAAAAGTCAGAAATTTTATTTGTGGGATTTTATTTTAATAAATTTGTATTTTTATATAATTTTCTACATTATAAATACATACGATGTCCAAAAATTCCTAAAATTTTCCCAAAATAACCTAATAAGATAATGAACATAATCATAACTTGAATTTCACAAAAAAAAAACAAGTTTATAAAATCAAAATCCCCAAATTATTGTACAACTTATTTCGCCAAAGAAAAGATTCAAACGAGACTGGTTAGAAGGTTTAACATCATATAACGAAGCTGATGAGATCGGGTTAGGTTAATACTCGTTGCGGGTTCAATCGGGTAGAGAAGAGAGACAGAGCACATGGATTACACGCGAGGGCGTGGTGTGGGTGCATCTTAGGCGCGTGGAAGCGCGTATGAGTTGTTTGAGTATGCTGTTTGTGTATAATTGGTCCTTGTACTTATAACTAATCTTAACTATCCATTAACACTCAAAACTAACTTTGTTTATTCGTTTCTTTTGTACAAACTAACGGTATTAACCTAGATAATTTATAAGATTAATACTTTTATCCGAAATTAATTATAATAATTAAATTAATACATGATATTTATTAAAATAATAAAAGATAACAAAAATTCGTATTTTTATTTATTACGTCTCGGATCCGGTTTACCAAACGAGTCGGGTCTCTAATATCCATTTTTTTACGGATGTTACACATGGCACGTTTTATCCGGAGACACGTTTAAAAAAAACATCCTATACATATTACCTTTGGAAATATCTGCTGTGACATCTAAAGATCATGAGAGAGAAGGAAACAAAATGGTGTGATTACTTGAAAATTGAAGGCTTGAATAAAGTTTTAACGGAAAGAAGTCAATGTCAGAAAACTCTTGGGGGAAGATGAAGTGTAAAAAATGAAGAGAGAAAATGATCTCATTCATGTTTGTCTAGTGTTTAATTTTAAAAATCTCATGTTAACACCCTTTAATTAAAGACAATTACAATTAAACCTTCAGGTTTTCTTTTTGAATTTAAAACAACCTAAGGTTAATATCTCATTATAATATATCAATTATTAATCATAATTAATTAAATCAAGTCCGACCTAAATTCATCCCACTTGTTTTTAGCCAACCCATGTTGACACAACTTGATTTGAGATGATCCATTTTTGTGCACCCGCTCACCAAAATTCTGGTCTCTGGATCCGCTACTGGTCATATAAAACATAAACTTATATCTTAGGCTCACTTAAAACTATCAATCTTAAAATTTATAACTTAAGTCCATTAGGTATTAGCCCAATAATAGTAATACTGTAATAGTAATAGTCTATACTCTCTATTAAAGGAGCTTAGAGGATGACTTAATTTTGCCTACGTGTCATGATATTAGCTATGCCACATAGATTCCGCTGATGTCATAAATCCGAATTTTTTTTAATCTTAATGTATATACAATATGTTTTTTAAATTAAAAACTTTTCTTTTTTTTAGGAGGCAAAATTTGAAAATGCATAGGGAGTTGTTAGGTCATTTAATGCACATCATATCAACTCTCTCTTTCTTCTCGATTCAAACTTATAGCCCATATTTATCTTTTCTTCTCTATTTCTCTCTTTCTTCTCTATTCTTCTTCATCACAGGCGATTTCTTTTCAAACTCTAGGGTTTCTCTTACAAAGCTTCAAATACGAATTTTCTCAACATCAATTGTTCATCATCCATTTAAGGTACATTACGTCACTTGCAAACCTAATACTTTCTTTCATCCTTAATTTTTTTGTTGTTTTGTATGTCATACATTCATCTAGAGCATCTGTCTAAAGCTTCTGGGCATCCCCAACTCACTTCCAGGACCAAAATTCTGAGTATTGGTTTGGTTCCGGAATTGGTCTTGCGTCTTGGTTGGTAAGTGTCGTTAACTAGGGTTTTGTTACACGATTCTGATTTTGGATTTTGGGGATTTGGGGGATTTGGGGGTTTGGGTTTGCTTTACGATTGATGTTTTATGGATGTGTGGGTGTATTTTCAGGTGCAGTTTTAGTATTGAAGTCTGCATTTATGGCATTGTTATGTGGGTATGTTTTTTATCTAATTGATTCGAATTGTTGATTTATTATCGTTTTTTTGGGGTTGTTTAATTGTGTTTGTGGGATTAGAAACTGTACACTCAATTCAGATTAACAGATTTCTCCATTGTTAGATATGATATTTCTCATCGTGAATTTTGAAATTCATAGGATTAGTCTTCTATTGGTTTTTTTATTTAGTTTTGGAAGACATAAGAACTTCAACCTCTGATCCGGGTCATTGTATATGGTCTTCTATTGGTTTTTTTATTTAGTCTTCTATTGGTTTTTTATTTAGTTTTGGAAGACATAAGAACTTCAACCTCTGAACTAACTCAATACGTTTATATAATCAGTTTGATCGTGTTTGAATGCAGATATAAGCGCTATATATTTGCACTTGAAGAAGCTTCTAAAGATGTACTGTCTACACTTAAGGATAAAGCGCTAAAGGTTCACTTACTTATATGTATGTTTATATGTCATAATCTCTATGCACACAAACTTTCAGTAATGTAAGATTTTTTTATAATGCTTGCAGACTATTTATGCATTGCTGAAGAGCAAGTCAGAACAAGAACGCAGATTGCTCTCTGCACTTGTGAATAAGGTTTAATGTTGTTTGTATTAACATCTCATTTTATAAAGAAAACAATTATAGATGACTTTTGTTAATTTAATTCTTGCTTGCAGCTAGGGGATCCTGAAAATAAGGCTGCGTCTAATGCAGATTATTTATTGTCAAAGCTTTTGTCAGATCATCCAAATATGAAGGTATACTATTTATTAAGCAGTCTAAGCACTTTAGTATCTAATTTTTTATATTACTTAATTTTTAATCATTAATTTAGCATCTGATGCAAGCTGTTTATTATGAACATGTTAATTTTTTAAGCCAGGTTCGCCTAAGTCATTATGGTGACGGGGCAAAAGTGGCAAAACGGTTAGTGGAGGTGTATTTTGCTTTATTTAAGGTAATGTGTGAAATACATTAGATTTCGAACAATTTTATTCTACTTTTGACTGTATGTCATTAGTAATAAATAATAATGCTAAGCTTTTAAATTTTTTATTGTTTCAGTTGCTTATCTCTTAGGCTGGTGGACCTAATAAGCAGCAAAAGAACAAAGAAGACTATAAAAAACCTTTTAGTTCTTCCAAAGACAAAGATGTTAAAACTGATGCAGATTCTCATGTTGAAATGGATTCACGTTTGTTATCAGCTCTTTTAACGGTTAGTATATATTGCAAATATCACATGTCACTATTTATAGCCTTTCAACTATACTTATCGATGCCGAGCCAAGTTTGAGCCTAAAATAAGAACAACTAGTTTATATGGGTTTTTTAATGGTCTTTGGGTTATTCGGGTGAACTTGAATCCAAGAAACAAGATTTGATTACCAAATTGAAGATGAGTTTGAGTTCGGTTATTAATAATAATTGGGTCCGGGTTCCTCGGGATCTTTCTTTTCAGGAAAGATCTGATTACCAAATTGGAGATGGGTATTCGGGTTCAGGTATTAATAATGATTGGGTTTCGGTTAAGTGTGTACAAAATGATTTAAGAAATTATATAACTTCGATAGTAATCTTAGTTTGTTCTAAAAAAATAATTTAAGAGGTTTTTTTATTTCTGCATTAAAAAAGATTTGACCCATTTTTAGCTGACTTCTCTATTTATTTGTTTGACCCGTTAAGGATATAACACAACCAGAGTCAACCTGTTCATAAGTGAATGGGTCTAATTGCTACTTGATATTGAAACTGAGTTTGACTTTGGAAAATGGTCAACACTTGAGTATCTTTAGTTTCCTTTACCTATAAGGTATGTGTCTATTCTTTCTTTGAAGAGCATTGATGACATCACCAAGGGCCGAAAGAGAAAGATTGATAGCTTTTCCTTCTTCAGATCTTCTTCCCCACGCTTTCGTTTTCAAAACGCACTCACTTCCACCCAAATCAAACATCCAAATTTTATTTGTAACTTTTCGCCTTTCGGTAGCATCAGAACAAGTCATTGGCATGCGTATCATGCTGCAAATAATAATAAAAAAACATTTTGTTTACGACATTATGATAATGAATTGAATTTCTTGCTCTTATTCAGGAAAGAAGAGAAGAGAGTTACCAATGTGATCTACTAGAAACTTTATTGGAATTTGTTGAAGCAGTTGATCTGAGTTGACTTCCGAGTCTATAAAGACTTATTGCATGATTAAAGTTGCTGACTTAGATGCTTACAAGATTATCGATCACAATCCCACCGTTAGGATCGGTTTTGCGACTTTCGTCGAAAGGTTTGTTTTTCCACATCTGGATCCAAAATGTTTGAAATCTTGCCATTTTCATCCGGCTCATTAGCTCCATCCATTTTTCTCCATTAATTCAAGCGTATTTCCGTCTTATTTGTTAACTTAAAAGGGCAATTCGGTCCTTTTCAGGGGTATTTGGTCTTTTTACATAAAGTGAAAAAGACCTGGTTGCCCTTTAATTTAGCGAAAAAAGACAGAAATACCCCCCACTTAACGGAAAAAAAAGGATGGAGTTAACGAGCCTGATGAAAATTGCAAGATTTCAAACCTTTTGGATCCAGATGCGGAAAAACAAACCTTTTGACGAAAGTTGCAAAACTGGCCAAACCTCAGGGTCGAAAATTCCATTTTATTCTATTTATATATATTAAACTCACCATGGGGGTAAAGGATTAGTAGCTTTTCTTGCATGAGTTATGAGTAAATCTTTGAGTTGACCAAAGTAAATTTCAAGCATGCTGAAGCTAAAAAGATATGTATGGTTGCTATCTGCTAAAAAGATATGTATGGTTGCTATCTGCTGCTTGCTTGAATAATGCTTCGATTGTGCGGTGAACTACTGTCACACCCCGAATTTTCCACGTATTACCGGTGGGCCCGGTGGGGAGTATCGTGATGTAGTTGATATCATCATAGTCAAACAACACAAATTTAAATGCACAGCGGAAGCAAAAGATGAATCACATTACAAACTGAATAAATAGTAATATCAAAGTATCACAACGGACTGTAATGGATCCACAGGCAGATCAAAAGATAAAAAGATTATTGTTCAACAGACTTTAACATCTAGAGCTTGCAAGACTTGATTAATGATGCCAGGAGTAGCCAGCCTATTTCGTCTAGTACCTGCACTTAGCCTTTTTGGAAAATACGTCAGTTTACACTGGTAAACACAATTAACCGACTCATTTTGAAAAGAGTTTAAGAAAATTAGTTTGAATGCACATGGCACAAAATATCTTTTATAACTTGGGACAATTATTTAGAAATAATCTTGTATACAGTTTTACTTATTTGTCGTCCGTCAGGGCCGGTTGGTAGAGCCGGTCATGATTAACTGACACGCCACAGGTATAATGCCCACAAGGTTGATTCCTTTAAGCGGATTACCAGTTTTTACATATGCAACTGTCAGGTGTATGCCTACACCCCGTGCTTAGGTCGTGGCTATTCTTATTAATGATGCCAAGGATATCCGGGACATGGTCATTTAACCCCCAAAGACCATACACCAAATAATACAGATTAAAACGAGTTATGTAATTACATTAATCAAAATCCGATTTAAATGACTACATACCCGACCAAGCGGTATTATTATAATACCGTACCCCAAGCCCGTATAGGGAAAATAAGTTAAAAGTATTTACCTGAGCAAATATTCAAATTTAACTCAACTGTATTCAATCAGCAAGTGCAAATAGCTTTTACCGGGCTCCTAATTTGGAACGAAGGTTTTAATAACCTATTAGATTCCTAACGGGTCTTAATTAAGCCTAAACTTAGACCGGTTAGTTTTAAAGGAAGATATATGGTTCAAAACGCACGATTAAGCGAAGACCGGATTAGAATGTGGTTTAGACCCGACAAGTTTGTATACTTGTATAATATGGGTAAACTAACCACATTCTGGATTTTGATATAAAAAATAATAAGGTTTGACCCGTTTCGGCTAGTTTATGTAAACTAGTTACATAAACCGCACCGAACGCGAATAATGCGTAACGGGTAACCAAATGATTCATGAACAGGTTTCCTAAGTTAATATGCCTTAAATATGTTGTGATATCAGTAGGATACCTTCCACTATGCCCAAAATGGATTTAAATTCAAACTATGCCCCGTAAGGGCATTTTGGTCATTTTAAAGCTTATAAAAGAGTTTAAATATAATTCTGAGTTTTAGGTCTGATATATTCAGTAAAAATACTTATTTTTATAAGTCATAACAGTAGGGTATGGTATATAGGTGAAATTTACCTTTTATAACTAAACTATGCACCGTAGGGTAACCTATTAGATTCCTAACGGGTCTTAATTAAGCCTAAACTTAGACCGGTTAGTTTTAAAGGAAGATATACGGTTCAAAATGCACGATTAAGCGAAGACCGGATTAGAATGTGGTTTAGACCCGACAAGTTTGTATACTTGTATAATATGGGTAAACTAACCACATTCTGGATTTTGATATAAAAAATAATAAGGTTTGACCCGTTTCGGCTAGTTTATGTAAACTAGTTACATAAACCGCACCGAACGCGAATAATGCGTAACGGGTAACCAAATGATTCATGAACAGGTTTCCTAAGTTAATATGCCTTAAATATGTTGTGATATCAGTAGGATACCTTCCACTATGCCCAAAATGGATTTAAATTCAAACTATGCCCCGTAAGGGCATTTTGGTCATTTTAAAGCTTATAAAAGAGTTTAAATATAATTCTGAGTTTTAGGTCTGATAGATTCAGTAAAAATACTTATTTTTATAAGTCATAACAGTAGGGTATGGTATATAGGTGAAATTTACCTTTTATAACTAAACTATGCACCGTAGGGGCATTTTGGTAATTTCACATAGGCTTTAAAGGTCAAAATAGGGAATCTGAGTTTAAAACTTTTCTTTACTGTTAAAATATATAAATTTACTTAAAACATCAGTAGGTACCTGTAACACCCCGAAAACGGGTTTGGTAATCAAACCCCGTTAATACTAAAAGACGGGTAAAGTTCCATTAGTAGTAAAATTTACCCGGTGAATATTAGGATTTTTAAGTAAGTAAACCTAATATTTAATAAAAAGATAAATAAAGGTCTATGGATAAATAAAGTTTATAAAAGGTCTGAGTTAACGGGACCTAAAATAAACTTAGTCGTAAATATCCCCGAACCCGCTAAGTTAACTAGAAATGTTTGGTTTAGTTAATAAGAGGGAATGTGGATTTAAAATAAGAAGGTTGTGACTGATTTAATAAATAACTAAACATGAGGGGCTTATGTTGCTAAGTTTGAAACTTAATTTCATAAAACAAGAAAATTAAAACCCAAATACATATTGTGGGCGTGTGTGAGGATCGACCCAGGCAAGGGAAGGGCGACCAGGGTTCTTCAAACCCAAAAACTTCACAAATCTCAGAAATTGAAGATTCAAATCAAGTTCTAAGCGAAAATCGAACATAGATTAGTGATCCCCATTGCAAGGAGATCATAAGGTATGTAAAATTTGACAAGAATTCACTACTTGAAATTCTCATGAATTTAGAAAAGTAGAAATCTGATGTTGCATGTTTGCTATGTGGATAGAATAGGGATGATATAGTGTCTAGGAGTAAAACCTAGACAACAACATGTGAAATAATGTCTAAATTCAGGAAATCTCATGAACACATTGAAGGTGGTTCATGGGTTTTGTGAGAAAATGATGAACACTAGGGTTTAGAAGACTATTCTAGTGCAAATTGATTCATAGAAACCGAATTCTGAAAAATATGATGTTTAATTCTATAAATGATAGCTCAATGTTTGTTAATCTAGGCTAAGTGACAAGCCATGAATTAGAATATAAAAGATATAAAATTCTGCATGTTAAGTGTTTGTAAAAATGCCCCAAAGAAGGCTTGAAAGTTGAAAATTGGACAAAAACGCATGTTTGATGGATATGGAATATTGTGCGTTAAGACTTATAAAAAGGGTTCTAAACGGATTGTGAATTGAACTCTTTAGGCGAGGAATCCGGATCGTCAAGTGGACAAGCCGGTGGAAATACGCGTTTGAAAAAGGATGCTTAAAAGGTACGTAACTACGATCTCGTTACGTTATGCTTGATTTCGTATTTTCGCTAGTAGACTTTAAATTAGCATAATACATGAAATTTATGTTTTGTTGAAGTGACGAAGATCACTAGGTAAATAAACGGGTCAAAAGGTGAAATTATCACCCTTTGACAACATCAACTAATGGTTTGTCAAGTTACATGCTTATAGGAATAAATATCAAAGGGATTCGTACATCGCTATCGCTTAGCGGTTACTAAGGCAAGGTATCGAAACGGGTCAAAATATTGATCCGAGTCAGGTATGTAAAATGGCTTAACTCATTACTTAGAACTTGAGGCTCTCTAAGAGTTAAACAAGGTCAAAATTTGATATTTGGTTATCTTAAAGGCAAACCGAATGATTTAAGTTTTAATTGTGGTGTTTTAGAAAAATAATAGTTTCTAATCAAAATTATAGTTAGAAAGTCGGATTTTTGGGCCAAACAAGTACTAGAAGTCCTTCGTCGTAAAGAAGGACTAAAATTGACTAAAACGCCCTTATAAGCTAAATTGAGCGAATGCACCATAATTGTTGTTTGGAAATAAGTGATAGGATGAATTAAATACTTTGAACAAGTATGAAAAGCGAAAAATGTAAAATATTGGTTCAATGACTCTATAAAGAGTCTTTGCCGTAAAATAATGATTTGAAGGGTAAAGTTTGGAATATATAAATTCACCACATTGAATCCACCACAAATATAGTTGTGGTGGGAGATCATTTGATAAGAAATGTGGACATATGTATTTAGAATCGAATGAAAGTGATTTGTGCTTAAAATGTGCTTAAATACCCTTAACGGGTCAAAATAAGCATATGAGTGAAAATGGGTTTAAGAAAGTATATAAACCTGTAATTAGACCCTAATATGTTAAACATCATTGAATTTAATAGGTTTAAGAGAAATAAGGGTCAAACAAACTTGTTTGCTTGATAGATTACGAACGGGTCAAAATTTGGTAAAAAGGGTAATAAGCGAAGACTTAAAAGTCTTAAATTTTGCTAATCCGGATGTTGGATTTTAACTCCATATGATGGAAGGTTAAATTACAATCATGTAGGAAGAAACGGTAGGTCAAACGGATAAGTGGATTGAAAGATACGAAAGTTTTCGTGTCAAATAACGGCAAAAATGGAAAGGTTGGATGCAGGGGCCACCGTAACTTACGGTGCCACCGTAAGTTACGGTGGAGCTAAAATTGTTACGGTAGAACACCCCTGATTTACGGTGGGGGAATTTAACATTCAGGGGCCACCGTAACTTACGGTGACCACCGTAAGTTACGGTGGAGGCCAGATTCAAATGATTATTTTTGGATCAAGATATCAATGTTGGATTTTCCTAATTTCCTTGTTGTATCGGTTATTTAATTATCAAAACTAACCTTTAAGTTGGTTTTGATCTCAGGTGAATGTCGAGAGTCCCGGATGAAGATCAAGCATCGAGCAAGAACCGAACACACGTTAAATAAAGCTTCCGCAATGTTGTCTCGTCGTTATTCTATAATGGCGAATTAAAAATCACATTATGTTGTATCATCTTATATTGTAAAAATTTTTAACAAGCCCATATTTTTATAGTATGTGTAGTCTTAACTACACATCTAATTGTTGGTATTTACATGTAAACTGTTAAATAGTAACTAGGGTGTTACAAGTTGGTATCAGAGCCTTGGTAAGAGATTCAAGTATGGTGGGAAAAACTATGCTTGGACTTAAACCTTATGCTCTTAATAAAGATTGGTGTTCGGTTCGAGGCTTGATCGCAAATCCGGTAAGTGCATGTATATTAATCGTTTAGCGTATTAGAGTGTTGTAAACGACACATAGGGTTATCGTGTAATACACGTTACCCCAATTAAATGATAGATATAGCTAACAAAAAAAATTTTGTGCGTTGACACATACTGTAAAAAGCCTTGTATTACAATACGGGCGTTTATTAATGTCGAAATTACTAACTTTTGTAAATGTTTAATTGAAGGACACTCGCGTTTGAAGACGACGAGAGTCAAACGAATTGTGGGTATGATGATGGAACGGTCCGAGATATGACAAGAAGAGCATACTCATCAAGGACCTAAATCGCGTAACGATCGCAAATAAGTAATGGCAAGAAAGCCCGTTAAGGCAAGCATTACCAGGTGCACATTTTAAATATAATTGCACAAATAGTAATATGCAACAAATATGTAGAAATTGAAAGTTGCATATATAGATTAAAAACTTGGAAAAACCCGAATAGAAAATGTATTCGGGATATTGTTTCCAAGAGAAACAAATAGAGGCATTACTTACATAGGGCGTGATGTGAAAACTATAAAAAGGTCATGCGTGTCATGTGTTAATCGCTTACTCTGGCCAAGTAAGTAGTTGCATATGATACCATGAACTTCTTATAGCGGACACATTTATGTCCGATGTAGTAAGGGTGGGGTGAATGGGACTAATTTAAATGGTACCCAAATGAATAAAATAAGTAAGATGTTTGATAGTAAACGTAAACGTAAGTCGGATGACGGAAGCGTATTACGTAAGAATAACGAGCCCGAGAGAAGGGACAAGGATCAAGTAAAAAGAAAATACAGACCGACCAATAGAAATGCTAAGGCATAGGGATAAAAGTTTGACTATCACAAGTGATGAAATTCACATGGACAAGTCAAACGAATCGAATAAAGAATAAAGGACTTGATTGAATAAAAGCGGTGGATCTCGCTAAGACGACCAAATAAATTAAAATAACGTCTAAAACCATATAAGAATGGTTACTTGAAAATGATTACGGTAAAGATACCCGATGAATGGGTAGGATTTGGAAAGAATGCGTAAACCAAGAGACGGGAACGAGAGATAGAAAGTTAAAAGACTCGGAATATGAGTCATGAATAAAAGACAATGAGAATTTGCAAACAGAAATGTTAATAACTACGCTCAGCTATTTCAAAGCTGAACGGGTCAAACAAAGACTGAAGTTTGGCATTCATAAGTGATGAATGTTCACACGAACAAGTCAAACAAATTTAATAAAGGATGACACTTGCTAAAGTAAGTAAGCGCGAATCGGATAAATAAAAGTGCGAAATATTAATAAACCTATGTAAAGGAGTTATAGGTGTTAAAAACATTGAAATAAAAGAACCCGGGTAATGGGATGTAAAGAAGTACATGTAAGAACCGGGTAACGGTAAGTGTATATAAAACCGACGTATAAATTGACGTTAGAAGTCGAGAAGTCGGAAAGATGATTCGGAAGAAAACAATGTAGCCTTAGACTACGGTCAAGGTCAAATGAAATCCAAAAAGTAAAGGTGAATAATTATAAACATAAAAAGGGGTGCCTTAACGCCATATGCGTATATAAACGTATACACATTTGAATAAAGACTAGAATAAAAGATGATCTATGGGATCATCATAACCTACGGGATATTAATTTGTGTAAAGGTCTACGAGGCCAGAATGACCCACGGGTCATGAATTGAAGCAAAGGGATCATAAGGGCCTCGCCTTAAAGAGGTGAAAGCTTAAGGAAATAGCCTACGAGGTTGAGTAAAGGAACCTACGGGTCAATAGTGTAAGGCGAGGGAACTTGTTACGATTCCCCGCATAAAACTAAGGCTATAAAAGAATAAATTATGGACTGTCAATACCTATAATACTGACAAAAGTTAAGAAGAAGATCTTAAAACTAAAACTTTGGCTTTAGTAAGAAATAACGTTTTTTACAAATATGAATCTTGATAGGAATTTAAATAGTAAGCATGAAGGATGCAAGTCTTGACACTAATAGGCGCAAGACGATATATTTGAAAAAGTGATGTTTTCAAAAATGAAAGATTGATATGAATTAAACATGATGTGACACGATCACGGTCATGAAATGCAATGTGAGGTAGAATCACATTATAACCAAGCGAGCGATAAAAGTAACTGGACTAATAAGTCTAGTTATCGAGACCAGTTAAGGTCAGTAATTCAAATCAAGAATTTGGTTTGCTTGTAAGCGGTAGATTCGGTATAACTGAACCGAATGAATAAATTTGAAAACAAAAGAAATTGTTGTTAAAAGTGAAGGATTTCACTAAAGACCTTTAGACGGGTCAAAGTAGCGGATTCATAAAGAATTCGATAGTATATGAAAGCGATGGATATCGCTAAGTTAACTAAACTAGTGGGAATAACGAGATTACGTTATTTCAAGTTGCACTATGTCATATGAAATACGTAGACAATAAGTGCCCAAAAAGAAGTTACCATACCTATCTGGTAATACTAACAATTGGTTAAAGTATGAGAAATGTTTAAAATACTTCTCGGATCAAATGCATTGAGTTTAAACTCAATGGATTATGTAAGAAAAGGTTTCGAGGACGAAACCTCTCTAAGTGGGGTAGACTTGTAACACCCCGAAAACTGGTTTGGTAATCAAACCCCGTTAATACTAAAAGACGAGTAAAGTACCATTAGTAGTAAAATTTACCCGGTGAATATTAGGATTTTTAAGTAAGTAAACCTAATATTTAATAAAAAGATAAATAAAGGTCTTTGGATAAATAAAGTTTATAAAAGGTCTGAGTTAACGGGACCTAAAATAAACTTAGTCGTAAATATCCCCGAACCCGCTAAGTTAACTAGAAATGTTTGGTTTAGTTAATAAGTGGGAATGTGGATTTAAAATAAGAAGGTTGTGACTGATTTAATAAATAACTAAACATGAGGGGCTTATGTTGCTAAGTTTGAAACTTAATTCATAAAACAAGAAAATTAAAACCCAAATACATATTGTGGGCGTGTGTGAGGATCGACCCAGGCAAGGGAAGGGCGACCAGGGTTCTTCAAACCCAAAAACTTCACAAATCTCAGAAATTGAAGGTTCAAATCAAGTTCTAAGCAAAAATCGAACATAGATTAGTGATCCCCATTGCAAGGAGATCATAAGGTATGTAAAATTTGACAAGAATTCACTACTTGAAATTCTCATGAATTTAGAAAAGTAGAAATCTGATGTTGCATGTTTGCTATGTGGATAGAATAGGGATGATATAGTGTCTAGGAGTAAAACCTAGACAACAACTTGTGAAATAATGTCTAAATTCAGGAAATCTCATGAACACATTGAAGGTGGTTCATGGGTTTTGTGAGAAAATGATGAACACTAGGGTTTAGAAGACTATTCTAGTGCAAATTGATTCATAGAAACTGAATTCTGAAAAATATGATGTTTAATTCTATAAATGATAGCTCAATGTTTGTTAATCTAGGCTAAGTGACAAGCCATGAATTAGAATATAAAAGATATAAAATTCTGCATGTTAAGTGTTTGTAAAAATGCCCCAAAGAAGGCTTGAAAGTTGAAAATTGGACAAAAACGCATGTTTGATGGATATGGAAAATTGTGCGCTAAGACTTATAAAAAGGGTTCTAAACGGATTGTGAATTGAACTCTTTAGGCGAGGAATCCGGATCGTCAAGTGGACAAGCCGGTGGAAATACGCGTTTGAAAAAGGATGCTTAAAAGGTACGTAACTACGATCTCGTTACGTTATGCTTGATTTCGTATTTTCGCTAGTAGACTTTAAATTAGCATAATACATGAAATTTATGTTTAGTTGAAGTGACGAAGATCACTAGGTAAATAAACGGGTCAAAAGGTGAAATTATCACCCTTTGACAACATCAACTAATGGTTTGTCAAGTTACATGCTTATAGGAATAAATATCAAAGGGATTCGTACATCGCTATCGCTTAGCGGTTACTAAGTCAAGGTATCGAAATGGGTCAAAATATTGATCCTAGTCAGGTATGTAAAATGGCTTAACTCATCACTTAGAACTTGAGGCTCTCTAAGAGTTAAACAAGGTCAAAATTTGATATTTGGTTATCTTAAAGGCAAACCGAATGATTTAAGTTTTAATTGTGGTGTTTTAGAAAAATAATAGTTTCTAATCAGAATTATAGTTAGAAAGTCGGATTTTTGGGCCAAACAAGTACTAGAAGTCCTTCGTCGTAAAGAAGGACTAAAATTGACTAAAACGCCCTTATAAGCGAAATTGAGCGAATGCACCATAATTGTTGTTTGGAAATAAGTGATAGGATGAATTAAATACTTTGAACAAGTATGAAAAGCGAAAAATGTAAAATATTGGTTAAATGACTCTATAAAGAGTCTTTGCCGTAAAATAATGATTTGAAGGGTAAAGTTTGGAATATATAAATTCACCACATTGAATCCACCACAAATATAGTTGTGGTGGGAGATCATTTGATAAGAAATGTGGACATATGTATTTAGAATCGAATGAAAGTGATTTGTGCTTAAAATGTGCTTAAATACCCTTAACGGGTCAAAATAAGCATACGAGTGAAAATGGGTTTAAGAAAGTATATAAACCTGTAATTGGACCCTAATATGTTAAACATCATTGAATTTAATAGGTTTAAGAGAAATAAGGGTCAAACAAACTTGTTTGCTTGATAGATTACGAACGGGTCAAAATTTGGTAAAAAGGGTAATAAGCGAAGACTTAAAAGTCTTAAATTTTGCTAATCCGGATGTTGGATTTTAACTCCATATGATGGAAGGTTAAATTACAATCATGTAGGAAGAAACGGTAGGTCAAACGGATAAGCGGATTGAAAGATACGAAAGTTTTCGTGTCAAATAACGGCAAAAATGGAAAGGTTGGATGCAGGGGCCACCGTAACTTACGGTGCCACCGTAAGTTACGGTGGAGCTAAAATTGTTGCGGTAGAAGACCCCTGATTTACGGTGGGGGAATTTAACATTCAGGGGCCACCGTAACTTACGGTGACCACCGTAAGTTACGGTGGAGGCCAGATTCAAATGATTATTTTTGGATCAAGATATCAATGTTGGATTTTCCTAATTTCCTTGTTGTATCGGTTATTTAATTATCAAAACAAACCTTTAAGTTGGTTTTGATCTCAGGTGAATGTCGAGAGTCTTGGATGAAGATCAAGCATCGAGCAAGAACCGAACACACGTTAAACAAAGCTTCCGCAATGTTGTCTCGTCGTTATTCTATAACGGCGAATTAAAAATCACATTATGTTATATCATCTTATATTGTAAAATTTTTTAACAAGCCCATATTTTTATAGTATGTGTAGTCTTAACTACACATCTAATCGTTGGTATTTACATGTAAACTGTTAAATAGTAACTAGGGTGTTACAGTATCAAACCTTATGTGTTAAAAATAGTTTTAACTTATACTAGGCGTTAAAAACGCGATTTTAAGCGATTTCCTGGGTTTATATGAAAAGCTGATATTTTTATTATTTCAGAAGGTTCAAAATATTTTATTTATCATATAAGATCAGTAGAAAAAGGTTTGGTACCAAAAGGATTTGTAAAACTCATTTTATAGGCCAAAAGGGCAAAATCGACAATTACCGAATCAAAGCTATAACCCTATGTTATGCTCAGCCCAAAAATAAATAAAAATCTTCAAAAATCCCAAAATATTATTTTACATCAGTAGGTAAAAAGTTTGGTATCAAAAATTGGGTTTAGATAGGCTTTATGTTAATTACGTCGTTTAATTAATAAAAAGCTTTCTAATTACGTATTGAGCATAACTCTTAATCTAGACCTCAAGCTGATGTGAAAATTTAGGGACATGTTTATAAATTAGTAGTAAAGATTATTGTCCTCTCACATTTTCAAAATTCTTGTTTTAAGGTCAAAAGGGCATTATGGTCAATATTTAGGCATACAACGGAAACATGTACATGAATCGAATAACTAATCAACCAAGTTGTATAATCACATAGGGTTATACTCATATGTAACCTGGTCCTAATAAAGCTCTAAGGTATTTCTAAAATATGCTCTAATGGGTCAGAACTGAAAGTCAAGCAAAAGTCCACTTATGCGACTTTCGGTTCCGAACCGAGCTTAAACTGAAAATTGTCGGGTTGAACATGCTTAGACATGTTCTTACATTAATTACCAAGTTATAAAAGTGATAAAACAGGTTTCATAGCTTCTATATTGTTAATTATGTGTTTATGCAAAAATTAGCTTTCTGTTGACTTTTTAAAATTAACTTTGACCCGACAATTGACCTAGTTAGAGTGGGAATCAGAGGGTGCCCTTTTAAGGGTTTATTACCCACATAATTACCAGCTCAAAGCTACTTTTAATTCGAGAATTGACTGGACCATTAGTGATTAATCACTAAGTCAAACCTTAATTATGACGGTTTGACTTTGGGCCATTAAACTAACTAAAACTGAATTAAGAAAGGTTAAGGACACTTACTGAAGTCCTATGCACGACTAAGGATGCTTAGGGAGTGGTCTTGAGCTCCAAGAATCTCCAGAACAAGTGTTTGGAAGTTTTTCAAGTGAAGTGCTCAAATGTGAGTTCACAAGGTTGCAACAAAGGCTCTATTTATAGCCAAGGAAGTTCATGGAGATGGATACAAGTGTTAGGGCAACTCCAGGGATGAATACAAGTGTTAAGGGACGTGTTTCAAGGAGCTAGAGGGTGGCAAACTCGCGGAGTCGAGCACACATGCAAGCTGCCACGTTAATCAGACTTTTGCTGAACTGGCAGTCCATGGCGTCACGCCACGGATATGTGCCTAGGTGGTGGCGTAGTGCCAGCAACAAGCTTATCAGCCAAACATGTTTCATAAATGACACTTTCACCCCCTGGACCTTCTTAAGCGTAATTTCTTCCATTTTACGCACTTTTAACCCATGAAATTTTTACTTCTATGATCCATGAGATATAACCAAACATCGTTAGGTCCAGTTTCGTTAAACGATAACCGAAAACACAAGTTTTGTCTCGTTGACGCTTTTAACCCCTTAATTACGAAAGTTAGCATATCTTTCTCATGCGTAGCTTTTCTGCCTATCTTTGGCAGTTTTGAGATGATCTCTTATCTGTATAATCTTGTCTGTCATCTCCAAGACTATATCTGGTCCTGTTAGCTGGACATATCCAACTTCTGCCCGGCAAACGGGCGTTCTGCACTTCTTTCCATACAAGGCTTCGAATGGTGCGGCTTGAATACTGGAATGATAACTATTATTATATGAAAATTCGATCAATGGAAGATGATTATCCCAATTTCCACCTAGATCATTAACACAAGCTTTTAACATATCTTCCAGTGTTTGAATTGTTCGCTTGCTTTGACCATCCGTTTGCGGATGATATGCAGTGCTGAGGTTTAGTCGGGTGCCTAAGGATTGCTGAAAGCTTTTCCAGAAATGGGACGTATACCTTGTATTCCTATCAGAGATAATAGACACTGGCACCCCGTGGAGAGATACAATCTCATCCACGTACAGCTGAGCTAACTTATCAGAGCTGTGTGTTTCTTAACATGTCAATCCTTAATCGATACAGGTTTCTTATCACATCATAAATCTGCATATCGTTATGTGATAATGCGTTTCGACTTATCGGTGAAACATTTCTTTAAATCACTAGTGTGGGTCACATTGCGAGCTCCACTAAGCTCCTTATATAGGTTTTAGCTTATAAACTATAGACCTTGTTGTATTCGATTTCCCCGAATGTTCCTATATATCCAGGGATTAACTTACCCTGATCAATTAAGATTCAGCACACCCTTCTTAGGGCGATACCTTCGATTGAACCTTATTCCTTACTAAGGACTTAAGAGGGTTGCGACTTTGCATCAATCCTTAATTTTCTACCGATTACTGGCAACTTTTAGATGATTACGAAATCGAATGATCTTATTCGTTGTTTCCAAGGCAACTTTCAGATCCTGGTAATTGGACTTTCCAAAGTCCCGTCCATTAAACGGACGTTTTGATTTTTCATCTATACAAGGTCTCCAAAGGAGCAACCTTGATACTTATATATATATTGGCTATTTTTAGAAAAGCTTATTTAAGGTGAGGTGGTTATTTCAACTACTGCTTAAACCCAACCTTAAGGAATAGCTAATCCTTACAGTTAGTCGATCAAGTCGACGATCTTGGGCAGCTGATGGCGATTCTTAATTGCTACCTAAATAGGGTTGCGGTAATCGATGCTTAAGCAAGATGAACAGTCTATCTTAATTAACTATACCGAATTCTCAGAATATTGAGTTAGGCTATACGAATCCTCTATTTTAAAACTCACTTAATCAGGGTTTCGATTCTTTCAATGATGGTACTAGCCGTCTTGGAGATTTCATAATAATACAGCCCTAAATGGGATATTAATCTTAACTATACTTGCCTCTCAGGAGGTAAACAGGGTAGTCTTTGGAGAAGATAATCAAGACACAAGGAGGTTACAGAGATTTTTCCAATTCTCAGGCTCCCGTTCATCCATCATTGCCTGTGTCAAATAAGTGACACGTTTTTGCTACAAGTCCACGAATTCCTTAATCGGAGACTTTTACTTGGAAACTTCCATTCTGGATATCTTCTTTGAATTCCATTAGCTGATTTTAGTACCATATGAACATCGGGATATCTTTGTGGTCCCATGCATATAACCTCCATACTGATCAGGCATGGAAGCAATCTATGGGACATATTGAGATACACCAATCCTCATATGGCGCTTTTATCATACCGTCTAGCATTCATAATCGATATACATTAAAGAGATATCAACGATATATGTTGACGCACTTCCTCTAGAGAGAGGATACTTCTAGAATTCTACGACTGAAGGTTTCTGACAGGGACAGAAGAAATGGTTCTTATGATTTCGCCTGTAAGTTTTACCTTACACTTAATATCTGGGTTCTTATGAAAAATTTCTAAAAGTTTGTTAAGCTTATGGTTTTATGAGAGACTTAGCAGCACCTGAAACCAAACGTAACTCCTGGCAATAAAATCTTAATAAGGGATTTATCTGGTGTCATTATTAATCGTGAACTGCCTCTAATCATTCATCAGGAGGGTTAAACGCCTCCATTCTTAATCCTTTTAAACTTAGCTGGAAAATCTTTGGCAATTTTAGGGCAGTCTCAGCTTTGACTGGTTACTTCTTAATCTATAAAATGTGAGTAGCTGAGGTAGATCCATAATGGATTTATAATGAGTAGGCTTTGAAACCTTAATGTGCCCTCTTATTGCCGATGCTAACCACCAATAATTATCTGCGTTAAGCTTAGATTTTGGGTAAATGGAATAGGGTACTATCTCAGCCAATGAATTAAAATTTGTAACATACCGTCGACAGTCTAGAATTTTTATGGCGAGAGTCAGAAAATTCTTATTCCATCTTTTTCCATTTCGTGAAGCGGATAATAGGTTTTTCTAATAAGGTCCTTAAAACTTGGACCATCCCATATTGTATAAGAGGATCTTTCTTGTGGACTTCATTGATGTCCTCACTAATTAAGGGTATTGCCATCGAATGACTGTGATGCATACCTCACCGTGTTCTTTCTAGCATAACTGCTGATACACCTAATGGTTTCTACTTCATCCAACAATTTCCTGCAATCGATAGCCCCTTTTTCTTATTGAAGTCTCTTGACTTCCAAGACGAAGTACTTTTAAGTATATCCTAAAAGGAATGGGGTTCCTTGCCATATATGATTTTTTTTAGTTCATTCTTCGCATATAAAGTATGAATAAAGCTCTTCTTATGAGCAGCGACATGTGTTTTAGAGCAAGCAACATTCGGCTTCTTGAACCTTTTCATGACTTTTCTCATAGCCTTTCTAACAGCTGTGTTAATTACAGTTTTGGAGATTAACTCCATTAACATTGGGGTTCTCATTTGATGCATCATTAACATTTGTCGCATCTCTAGCATCGCGACTGTTGTTTGTCTCTTTTGAGTTTTCCATACTCGAAGCTTGGTATTAAATATCAGTTTCAACAAGTGCTTAGGCAATCCGTATCATGTGTCTCCTTGAATTGCCAAAAGGCTCACCATAAGGAGTCTTGATAACTACTTGCTTCTTATCACACACAATATAGGCTTGGTTACAAGATGACCAATCCATTCCTATCATTATATCGAGTCCCTCTATTTTAACGGAAACAAGGACAACGGAAAAGAATGATTCCTAATGGATATAAAACATCCATCGTCGTTACCTCATGTTTAAGTCCTTCTAATTAAACAAGTGTTGATGGCTCTTGTGATCAGAATAGATCACGCACTTGGTACCATACAAATAATGCCTCCATAGTTTTAGTGCAATTACAACGGCACCCAACTCCAAGTCATGGGTGGTGTAGTTCTTCTCGTGCACCTTCCACTATCGAGAAGCATAGGAAATGACCTTGCCTTTCTGCATAAGCACACATCCCATACCTGTGTGTGATGCATCACAATATACTACAAATTCTTCGATTCCATCAGGCAACGTCAATACAGGAGCATTGCTTAACTTCTGCTTAAGGATATCAAAAGATTCTTGCTGCTTAGGCCCCCAGTCAAATTTGCTATTCTTGCGGGTCAATAAAGTCAGGGGTGCTGCAAATTCTTGAGAAGTTTTCAATAAATCGCCTATAGTATCCTGTCAGTCCTAGAAAACTGCGAATCTCCGTGGGCGTTTTTGGCTCTTGCCCATTCATAATAGCTTCAATCTTAGCGGGATCCACTTGGATACCACGCTCACTAACGACATGTCCAAGAAATTAGACTTCACGAAGCCAAAATTCACACTTCGAAAACTTGGCATAGAGCTCTTCTTGTTGAAGCAGTTTCAGAATGCAACGGAGGTGCTTCTCATGGTCAGCTTGGCTCTTTGAGTAAATGAGAATGTCATCGATGAAGACGATGACAAATTTATCTAAGTAAGGCTTGCAGACGCGATTCATGAGATCCATGAATGCTGCAGGTGCATTAGTGAGCCCAAAAGGCATCACTAAGAACTCGTAATGACCATAACGAGTCCTAAATGCAGTCTTGTGATCCATCTCCTTACAGATGCCACATCCCCTGGTCTGTTCACGAAAACATTTTCCGAAGTGCTGCTTCCCGCAGGTTTTACATTTGGGTTTCGCCTCATTTGGCTTGGACTGGTTTGAACCGGCCTTACCCTTTTTGTAACCCTTATTTGGGGTATTATCGCACTTTCGCTTATGATTCTTTAATACTCTGTCCACGGCTTTGTTTATGGCTGTATTTAACATAGCCTGTAACTCGGTGCCCGTTAAGTTCAGTCTTGCATTATCACTCTAATCAACTGGATGATTGTGAGCTTCAGATGAGTCAGCCATGGTGAAGCTTTGAAGGCTACAGACCAAGTAGTAATAATTTGTTTAATTATATAACGCATCGTCGAGTTTGATGATTAAATAGCCATGGTGCAATTAAACCATATAGGCCAATAGATAGTATTAAATTTATTTGATTATGTTTTGCCTAGGTTTTTAAATAAACCATCTTTGGCGTTTAAACAAAATATAATCCTTCATATTTATTAGACAGGGCACACAAGTCACGACTGTCAATGTCGTACCGACATTTTATATAGCACAAGGGCTTATTCCAAAGGACTTTTTGATGGCACAGATGCCTTGTCACTAGGGAAATTTAAAACATAATCAATGATCCTTTGGATCGGAAAATTTCATAGTTCATTGTCTTGACAAGAAGTTATGAAATAAAACTATATTTTCCATGTACATATCTTTGCCCGTAGGCATACATTCCAAATGAATGTTTTGATGTATGCATCATGTTCGACGTTTATTAGCCATGATTCCTATTGATCATTTATGCTAAATAAGGGGTTTGGAAAACTTCTAATATAAAGATGACAAGTGTGATTTTATCGTATCACTGTTGTCGGGAGTGTTAACATGTTTTCAGAGGTTAACAAGGATCTGAATCTCTTTTAAACAGGTTTTACCATCATAGCCAGGACTTTAATGACATTCAAGCTAGGTAATACCCTTTAAGATTCTTTTTAATATATATGCTGGCAGATTAATTTCAAAAAGTGATTTTATTGCATCATCGTTGTCAGGAACGTTAACAAGGTTTTGAATCTTTTGAATAGGTTTTACCATCTTGGCCATGTTTAAAATGACATGTGGCTAGGTTTTACCTTTAAGATTCTTTTTAATATTTCATGCAGAACAATCCTAGATTGGGATGTTAATAAGGATCCGAATCTAATTGAGGAACTACCATCTTGGCCCTGTCTTAAAATGACACATGGGCTAGGTCTTGTCCTTTTTAGATTTTGCCATTTTATTATAATGGTAGATCTTATAAAAGGAATGTTATTTTAATTTATTTCATATATTATATTCATATACAATGATATAAATGAAATTTAGATAAAAATATTCCAATGATTTTAAAAAGAGGTACAGAATTGCCCTAAACGGGACTTGAAAGAAATAATATTGTCCATGAAGGGACTAGAAGATAAATATGTCCTTATAAGGACTACTAAGGAGACGAACTTCAGCAAAAGGAGTTTTTTTTCTTCACTTTATTTCTGAATGTCTTCTCCTTGGATGCACGTTTCATCCTAGCCGCGGTACGAAGCTCGGCATTTCAAGGCTCCGGATGTGGAGAATTTCCACTACGGCTTCTTTGCTTGGCGACATATAAAAAAAATCGAAAGTAATATTTTACAGATTAGGGTTGCGAGTATTCCTATGTTAAGTCTAGACTCAGAAGGTCAAGGAATGTGCTACTGTGTCATTGAGATTAGACACAAAAGGCTAGTGTTTAATTCACTCAATGTTGGCTCTGATACCAACCTGTCACACCCCGAATTTTCCACGTATTACCGGTGGGCCCGGTGGGGAGTATCGTGACGTAGTTGATATCATCATAGTTAAACAACACAAATTTAAATGCACAGCGGAAGCAAAAGATGAATCACATTACAAATCGAATAAATAGTAATATAAAAGTATCACAACGGACTGTAATGGATCCACAGGTGGATCGAAAGATAAAAAGATTATTGTTCAACAGACTTTAACATCTAGAGCTTGCAAGACTTGATTAATGATGCCAGGAGTAGCCAGCCTATTTCGTCTAGTACCTGCACTTAGCCTTTTTGGAAAATACGTCAGTTTACACTGGTAAATACAATTAACCGACTCATTTTGAAAAGATTTTAAGAAAATTAGTTTGAATGCACACGGCACAAAATATCTTTTATAACTTGGGACAATTATTTAGAAATAATCTTGTATACAGTTTTTGTAACACCTCGAAAATTTGTGTCCAATAAAATAACGACACGTGTCATGTAAAACAAAAGTGTTATAAACTCGGATCTAGTTAAAGATGTATAGCAGGATTTAAAAGTGTCGACATGTTAATTAATACCTTTGAACGACCTCATTATGAATCCCAAGACCCTAATATGTATTATAAACATCTGATATACTCAAATCCGGTAAATGCTAGCAATGATTGATCCAAATTGAAAGAATGGGATCCTACGAGGATATGCACGACAACCTTCATTTACGGCACTTTCAAAAGGATCCAAGGCAACTTTAGAACATATCATGGTGGTCTTAACTGTTTAGGACCTGTTCAAGAGGCCCCCTACTGAAAATAGAGGCCCAAATTCGTAATACTAAGTTGCCTGTTCGAAACTTGAAAGGACAAATTTTTGCCTTCTGGAAAGGGCTTACGGACCGTAAAGGACCCCCTTACGGTCCGTAAGGCATGCCCAGCGACAGTAAGGTTGACAGCTGCCTGTTATGAACGAGTAACCGACTTATATTGCCCTTTTACACTTCCATGTGCTGCCTAAGCTTGCTTTTAGACCTTAGGGACACTTGTGACTGATCCATGATCAGTTATAGCATTGTTTGTCATGATCACAAGCAATCAAACTCACTATATAAGGGAGCACAATGTTGCAACTTTGATCATTGCATTCCATCTGCATTTGTGTAGCTTCCTGGAGCATAAGATCAGTCACCAAGCATCTCTAATCGTGCATTAGACCTTGGTAAGTAACCTTGACCTTCCTTAATTGAGTTTTGCTTAGTTATTAGCTTAAAAGTCAACCCGTCGTAATTAAGGTTTGACTTATCAATTAATCATTAATGGTCCAGTGTTTAGTCAAACTTAAGGTAGTTATAAGTTGGTAATTACGTGGGCAATAAACCCTTAAGAGGGCACCCTCTGATTCCCGCTCTAACTAGATCATTTGTTGGGTCAAAGTTTGTATTAAAAAGTCAACAGAAACTTAATTTGCAAATTAACACGTAATTAGCAATGTAGAAGACGTGTAACCTATTTTATCACTCATATAACTTGGTAATAAGTATAAGAACTGGTCTAAGCTTGTTTGATCTGACAATTTTCTGTTTAGGCTCGGTTCGGAACCGAAAGTCGCAAAACTTTGACTTTTGCTTTGACTTCAGTTCTGACCCGATTTAGATGGGTTTAGAAATACCTTAGAGCTCACTTAGGACCAGGTTACATGATAGTATAACCCTCTGTGGTTGGTTCGTTGATTGACCGTTTCGTTTACATGTTTCCGTTAATTGCTTAATGTTGACCATAATGCCCTTTTGACCTTAAAACGAGAATTTTGGAAATGTGAAAGGACAATAATCTTTATTACTGATTTATAAACATGTCCCTAAATTTTCACATCAGTTTGAGGTCTAGATTAGGAGTTATGCTCAATGGCGTAATTAGAACGCTTTTTAGTAATTAAACGGCGTCATTAGCATAAAGCATATCTAAACCCAATTTTTGACACCAAACCTTTTACCCACTGATGTAATATAATATTATGAGATTTTTAAAGATTTTTAATTATTTTTAAACTGATCATAACCTAAGATTATCGCCTTAATTCGGTAAATACCGATTATACCCTTTTTTTGCTTGTAAAATGAGTTTTACATGATATTTTGACACCAATCAAATTGCTACTGATTTTATGTAATAAATAAAGTATTTTGAACTTTATAAGCTGATCAGAAAACTCAGATTTCCTGTGTAACCCGGAAATCGCTTAAAATGGCTTTTTACGCGTATTAAACACCTAGTATGGGTTTAAAACCATTTTTTCACATAAGACTTATCACCAACTGATATAACCTATTAAATTTAGTTGTTTTACTGATTATTTCAGAACCGAATCTCAGAATTATAAATAATCTCTTTTATAATCTTTAAAATGACCAAAATACCCCTACGTGGCTTAAATTGAGATTAAACTCGTTTTGGGCATAATGGGAGGTATCCTACTGATATCACAACATATTTAAGGCATATTAACTTAGGAAACCTGTATAGGACTCTTTTGGTTACCCGTTACGCTTCTTACGCGTTCGGTTCGGTTCGGTTTATGTAACTAGTTTGCATAAATTAGCCGAAACGGGTCAAACCTTATCACTGTTATCTCAAAATCCAGAATGTGTTTAGTTTACCCATATTATACAACTCTTCAAACTTGTCGGGTCTAAATCACATTCTATTCCGGTCTTCGCTTAATCATGCGTTTGAACCATATCTTTCTTTAAAACTAACCGGTCTAAGTTTAGGCTAATTAAAGACCCGTTAGGATTCTAATAGGTTATTATTAAACCTTTGTTCCAGAATAGGAGACCCGGTAAAAGCTACCCACATTGATATTTGTGATTAATACTTGCAAAGGTAAATACTTTTAACTTATTTTCCCTATACGGGCTTGGGGTACGGTATATAAAATACCGCTTGGTCGGGCATTGAGTCTTTAATCGTATGATGGTTAAATCATTGAGATGTCCTGTTTAAAAATGTTTTGTTTGCTTAAAGCATTTGGGGGGTTAATGACCATGTCCCGGATATCCTTGGCATCATTTTACGAAATGGCCACGACCTAAGCACGGGGTGTAGGCGTACACCCGTCAGTGCCTAAATAAATAATGTGGTGTGTCTATTGATCTTTAACCCGGTCTACGGATCGGGCTACTGAACGCATAAGGAACATGTAATCCTTTTACAAGTATTATATTCAAATAATTATCCCAAGTTATAAAAGATATTTGTGCCACGTGCATTCAAATCAATTTTATTAAACCTTTTTAAATGAGTCAGTTAATTGTATTTACCAGTGTAAACTGACGTATTTTCTCAAAAAGGTTAAGTGCAGGTACTACTCGAAATAGGCTGGCTTTCTCCTAGCATCCACAATAAGTCTCGCAAGCTTGGATGACATAAAACTGTTGAACAATGTTTTCTTTTATTTTTTTGATCCACCTGTGGATTATTTCAACTATTTGTGATACTTAATATTACAATATTATTTGGTTGAAATGAATCTATCTTTTGCTTCCGCTGTGCATCTAAATATTGTGTTGTTTGACTATAATGATATCAACTACGTCACGATACTCCCCTACCGGGCCCACCGGTAAAACGTGGAAATATTGGGGTGTGACAGGTTGGTATTAGAGCCAACACTGAGTGAATTAAACACTATCCTTTTTATGTTTAATCTCAGTTACACAAATTGCACATTCCTAAATTTTCGAGTCTAGACAAATAACATAGGACAAATTCTGTTTTGTTTTATTTTTGTCTTTTATTTTATATATTCTTGTTGTTATCTTTGTTTATGTTGACAGGTTTAACAATGCCACCAAGATTCCGAGGAAGAGGTAAGGGGCCAATCAACGCCCCCAACGATCACGAAGCCGGGCCTTCGCACCGGCGAACTCCTTCCACTACTATGAGTGCCGATCCGCAACGAAACTAGAGGACCCATCTGGAGCCCGCTAGACGATCTACTTCGCATAGTTCAACGCCTCCTTATCGTCACTCCTTTGGGGCGCAATCAGAAAACGAGCCTGATAACCCACAACCTTCATATATACCTCTCCATCGATCCCTTTCGCACCATTCCTTCGGGGACCCCACTCCTGTCTTTCAGGGCCGGTTTAACCCGGCAAATTATATTCAAGAACCAGCGGGTTTTAACCCATTGGGACCGGAGGATCACTTTTCCGGCGATCACGCCATGGATATGGATGAGGAAACCGACCCTATGGAACCACCGACTGGAACCCCCACACACCCTATTGAGGTCTCTGATGGTTCATCCTTCCACGGATCACCCTACCATGGTCCAGACAGTTATCAAGCGAGGTTTAACCAATATGAGTGGTACTTTACACCCTCTCATAACCCACAGCAGCAGCAGCAGGATCCCTCCGAGGATTCACGTTTCGTGGCAGTCACGCCACCGCCATAACCCCCGCCAGTTCATCAAGCACCTCCAGAACCACCAAGGCGTAGGAGAACAGGCGCGCGGATATCCGCGCGAGGAGGGGATTTTCACTTTAGCACCCCCCATCACTCAAGTGGTAGTCACTATCCGCCACTGCATGAAGACCCACAAATGGGTGGGCCTTCAAACCCAGTTTCAGAGGTGAATTCTGCACCAGTTGCGCCACCACCGCCACCAATGGGTTTTGGTAACCCGATTCCTACATACGCTGGGTCAACAGCGTATAATCCATTTGAGCAGCCGGCTCACACAAACTATAACTATGCTGAAGCCGACCCTTACCTCGTAGCAGCAAACTACAACGCCCTTCAACCTGAAGGACCATATGGAACCCCTTGGGGAATAGGATACCCAACTCATGGGTATCAAGTACCTGCTCGACCCCCGTTTCAGCATCAGCCAGAGGCACCACAGTTTTCCCCACCAGAGCAGGAGGAGATCCTCCAAAGACTAAGCAGGGTGGAACGAGACTTTCAGGAAGAACGTAGGAACAACCGGGGATTCCTCAAAGGCCTAGAAAGCTTGCTAAAGGGGAAGAAGAAGAGGGATCATTAAATCCCTACATGCATTGTTGTATTTTCTATTTCAATCAAGTCCCTGCGTGGACATTTATCTGTGTATTTAGTCCCTGCGTGGACTTGTCTTTTTAGTCCCTGCGTGGACATCTATTTAAGTAATTGGTCCCTGCGTGGACTTGTATTTCAGTTTAGCCCCTGCGTGGGTAAGTTGTTCTGTTAAAAGTCCCATTTAGGGCAATGTGTACTCTTTTAATATTAATGGAATGTTAAGTTTATAAACTTCATTTTTTCATTATATACATAGATATATTATACATGAAATAAATAAATCAAAAATATTCCTTTTAAAAAATAATCTGCCTATTTAAATATTAAATAAGAATCTTAAAGGTATAACCTAGCCTGCATGTCATTATAAGACTTGGCCAAGATGGTAAGACCTGTTTAAAAGATTCAAATCCCTGTGAACATCTGAAAACATGTTAACGCTCCTGGCAGAAGTGATTCGTTAAAATCACACACGTCATCCTTATAACAGGATTCTTCAAAAGATTCCTAACCTAACTTAATGATCTATAAATCATGGGTTTAAATCATCAATTAAGATGATCATATGTTGACCATCCATTGGTAATATAGTGCCTACGGGCCCTGCTCATTGTCATATGAGACAAAAGACAGTAGTAGTCTACGACTCCCTGTCAGAGAAAGTTAATAATCTATGTTCGAACCTTAATGCCTTGATTCTCTGAAATCATGGCTTATGATTTAAAAATGTCCTCGTGACTAGGCATTTTGTGCTACTAATAATACTGCTATTGTTTTATAATTAGGATAAATTATAATAAAAAAATCCTAAATAGATGTGATTAACAAATTGACCAAATATGGCCTGAGTTACCATGGTTAATGAATTGCCATAAAAGACAATTCCATAATAAACTCCCAAATAAATTATTGTCAATATCTTATGTAACAGTTCAAACAACATGGCTGACTCGGATGAGATCAACAGTCGGCCAAGGGAGAATCATGACGCCACCAGGATCAATGTGACTGGCGCAGAGCTCCAAGCATTAATTGACAATGCCGTTACAAAAGCCTTGGATAGGCAGTATAGTGAGTTAGGCGGTACTCGAAGCAGAGCCCAATCAGTACCCCATTCCAAGCCTAAGACTCATTCTGAGGCTCACAACAAGCCACCCTCCAAGAAGGAAGAACCAAAGAAAGACGATGATGATCGTCACTCTTCGAATCAGCAAAGTGTTCCATCTCAAAGGATCATACTAAATCAAGGACCCCGCGATAAGGGTTGCTCCTACAAATATTTTGTTTCATGCAAACCTAGGGATTTCACTGGGGAAAAAGGAGCTATAGACTGCATGACATGGTTGGATGAGATGGACACCGTGGTTGATATCAGCGGGTGCGCTGATAAGGATGTGGTAAAGTTCGTGTCTCAGTCATTCAAGGGGGAAGCATTAGCTTGGTGGAGATCTTTGATCCAGGCTACGGGGAAAATCCCATTGTACAATCTGACATGGGATCAGTTTATGACTTTGATTAGAGAAAACTACTGCCCTCAGCATGAGGTAGAAAAGATTGAATCTGATTTCTTATCCTTGGTTATGAAGAACCTGGATTGCCAAGCCTACCTTACCAGCTTTAATACGATGTCAAGGTTGGTTCCTTATCTGGTGACACCTGAACCCAAGAGGATCGCTCGTTTCATCGGGGGTTTAGCCCCAGAAATCAAGGCCAGTGTGAAGGCCTCTAGACCAGCTACTTTTTGGTCTGCAGCTGATATATCACTGTCCCTTACCTTGGACGCAGTCAGGCAGAGATCGCTAAGGAACACCGATGCTGAGAAAAGGAAGCGTGAGGATGATAACTCACGACGTTCGGATAAGAGATATAGAGGAAACAATGACCACAAAAAGAGTTCTGGATCCAAGAAAGACGGTCATTAGTCGGGTGATAAGCCCAAATGTAAAATCTGTAAGAAGCACCATTTCGGGAAGTGCAGACTTGAGTCGAAATCCCAGTCACAGCCAAGGGCATGTGGAATCTGCAAGTCTTCTGAGCACAAGACCTTAGATTGTAAGAAAATCAAGGATGCTACGTGCTACAGCTGCAACGAAAAAGGGCACATCAAGTCCAATTGCCCAAAGATCGCTAAGAAAGCTGATGAAGGAAAGAATACCAATGCTAGGGTCTTCAGGATGGATGCAAAGGAAGCTGTGCAGGACGACAATGTGATCACATGTACCTTCCTCGTAAATGATGTTTATGCGAGAGTGTTATTTGATTCAGGAGCTGATAAATCATTTGTAGATAATAAGTTTTGTAAGTTGCTGAATTTACCTGTTAAAACCCTAAGTGTGAAGTATGAGGTGGAATTAGCAGATGGCACCTTAGAAACCGCCTCAACCATATTAGATGGATGTTTCATATCCATTAAGAACCACTCTTTTCCTTTGTCCCTACTTCCTTTGAAGTTAGCCGGTTTTGACATCGTTTTAGGCATGGACTGGTTATCTCATAACCAGGCCCAGATTGTCTGCAATAAGAAGCAAGTGGTGATCAAGACTCTGTCTGGTGAATCACTTACCATTCAGGGAGATACCCAGTATGGACTGCCTGAGCAAGTGTCTATGCTCAAGGCCTCTAGGTGTTTGAAGAAGGGTTGTGTCATCTACATGGCACAAGTGACTATTGACGAGCCGAAGCCTAAGATTAAGGATATTCCCATCATTTCTGAATACCCTAAAGTTTTTCCTGAAGAGCTACCTGGTTTACCACCAGATAGGCAAGTAGAATCCAAAATTGACATTATCCCTGGAGCAGCACCAGTAGCAAGGGCGCCTTATAGGTTGGCACCAACAGAGATGAAGGAATTGAGAACACAACTAGATGAATTGCTAGCCAAGGGTTTCATTAGACCTAGTTCGTCTCCTTGGGGAGTGCCCATCTTATTCGTCAAGAAAAAGGATGGATCGATGCGTCTGTGCATCGATTACCGTGAGCTTAATAAGGTCACTATCAAGAATAGGTATCCATTGCCCAGGATCGACGATCTGTTCGATCAACTTCAAGGGGCAAGTTACTTCTATAAGATTGACTTAAGGTCAGGCTATCATCAACTGAAGGTTAGAGATGAAGACGTTCACAAGACTGCATTTAGGACTCGTTATGGTCATTACGAGTTCCTAGTGATGCCTTTTGGGCTCACTAATGCACCAGCGATATTCATGGATCTCATGAACCGTGTCTGCAAACCATACTTGGACAAATTTATTATCGTCTTCATTGACGACATTCTGATTTATTCAAAGAATCAAGCCGACCATGAGAAACATCTTCAATGTATTCTTTCACTACTTCAGCAGGAGAAGCTCTACGCCAAATTCTCTAAGTGTGAATCTTGGCTTCGAGAAGTCCAACTCCTTGGACATGTGGTTAGTGAACGCGGCATCCAAGTAGATCCCGCTAAGGTTGAAGCTGTCATGAATTGGCAAGAGCCAAGGACGCCCACAGAGATTCGCAGTTTCTTGGGATTGGCAGGATATTACAGGCGTTTCATTGAAAATTTTTCAAGGATTGCCGCACCCTTAACTTCTTTGACAAGGAAAAATATTAAGTTCAACTGGGGACCGAAGCAACAAGAATCCTTTGATATCCTTAAACAGAAGCTAAACAATGCACCTGTGTTGACATTGCCTGATGGAATTGAAGAGTTTGTGGTATATTGTGATGCATCACACACCGGGATGGGGTGTGTGCTTATGCAGAAAGGCAAAGTTATTACCTATGCTTCACGTCAGTTAAAGGTGCATGAAAAGAATTACACCACCCATGACTTGGAGTTGGGTGCCGTTGTATTTGCACTAAAGCTTTGGAGGCACTATTTATATGGAACTAAGTGTGTGATCTATTCTAATCACAAGAGCCTCCAGCACCAGTTTAACCAGAAAGATTTGAACATGAGGCAACGACGTTGGATGGAAACCTTAAATGATTATGACTGTGAGATAAGATACCATCCTGGCAAGGCGAATGTAGTCGCCGACGCTTTAAGTCGAAAGGAAAGAGTAAAACCGATAAAGATCAATGCCAAGAGCATTGAGATAAAGAACAGTTTGAATGAAAGGTTGTTAGCTGCACAGAAGGAAGCCGTGTTGGAAGCTAACTATCCTAATGAAAAGCTAGGAGTAACTGAAGAACAGTATCCTATGGCAAGGACGGAATCCTGAGATTAAATGGATGAATATGGGTTCCAGTTTATGGAGGACTTCGAGATGTTATTCTCCAGGAAGCCCACAGTTCTAAATACTCCGTTCATCCTGGAGCTGATAAGATGTACTAGGATCTGAAAGCAAATTATTGGTGGATAGGCTTGAAGAAGTCTATAGCTACCTATGTAGCTAAATGTTTGACGTGTGCGCAAGTCAAAGCTGAACATCAAAAGCCGTCAGGTTTGCTACAACAGCTTGAACTTCCCACGTGGAAGTGGGAAATGGTGACAATGGATTTCATCACCAAGTTGCCGAAGACAAGGAAAGGAAATGATACTATATGGGTGATAGTTGATAGACTGACTAAGTCAGCACATTTCTTACCCATTAAGGAGACCTATAGCTCCGACATGTTAGCCTAATTGTACGTAGATAAGATTGTATCTCTATATGGCGTGCCTGTGTCTATTATCTCTGACAGAGATACTAGATACACGTCACATTTTTGGAAAAGTTTCCAACAGTCTTTGGGTACGCGCTTAAATTTTAGTACGGCTTACCACCCTCAGACGGACGGGCAGAGTGAGCGTACAATCCAAACTTTGGAAGACATGCTTCGAGCATGTGTGATTGAATTAGGTGGTAGTTGGGATAACAACCTGCCATTGGTCGAATTCTCCTATAACAATAGCTACCATACGAGCATTAAGGCTGCGCCCTTCGAGGCCTTATACGGTAGAAAGTGCAGAACGCCCGTTTATTGGGCGAAAGTTGGAGATGTCCAACTATCAGGACCTGAAATAGTCCTGGAGACGACAGATAAGATTGTGCAGATACGTGATCGTCTCAAAGCTGCCGGGGACAGGCAGAAAAGCTACTCGAACTTAAGGCGTAAACCTCTAAAGTTTGAGGTTGGTGACAAGGTACTACTCAAGGTATCACCCTGGAAAGGGGTAATGCATTTTGGCAAGAAAGGCAAGTTAAGCCCCAGATACATAGGACCATTCGAGATTAAAGAATGTGTCAGATCAGTGGCGTATAAGCTAAATTTGCCTGAAGAGCTCAGTGGTATTCATAATGTATTCCACATCTGCAATCTGAAGAAATGTCTAGCTGATGAATCGCGAGTCATACCACATACAGATGTGCACATAGAAGAGAGCTTGAAGTTTGTTGAAAAACCTGTGTCGATCGAGGATCGACAGGTTAAGAAGCTGCGGAGGAAGCATGTACCGATTGTAAAAGTTAAGTGGGATGCTCGTAGAGGTCCCGAATACACATGGGAGGTAGAGTCTACCATGAAAGAAAAGTACCCTCATTTATTTCAGTAAATCTCGAGGTCGAGATTTCTTTTAAGGGGGTGAGGATGTAACACCTTGAAATTTTGTGTCCAATAAAATAACGACACGTGTCATGTAAAACAAAAGTGTTATAAACCCGGATCTAGTTAAAGATGTATGGCAGGATTTAAAAGTGTCGACATGTTAATTAATACCTCTGAACGACCTCATTATGAATTCTAAGACCCTAATATATATTATAAACATCTGATATACTCAAATCCAGTAAATGCTAGCAATGATTGATCCAAATTGAAAGAATGGGATCCTACGAGGATATGCACGACAACCTTCATTTACGGCACTTTCAAAAGGATCCAAGGCAACTTTAGAACATATCATGGTGGTCTTAACTGTTTAGGACCTGTTCAAGAGGCCCCATACTGAAAATAGAGGCCCAAATTCGTAATACTAAGTTGCCTGTTCGAAGCTTGAAAGGACAAATTTTTGCCTTCTGGAAAGGGCTTACGGACCGTAAAGGACCCCCTTATGGTCCGTAAGGCATGCCCAGCGACAGTAAGGTTGACAACTGCCTGTTATGAATGAGTAACTGACTTATATTGCCCTTTTACACTTGCATGTGCTGCCTAAGCTTGCTTTTAGACCTTAGGGACACTTGTGACTGATCCATGATCAGTTATAGCATTGTTTGTCATGATCACAAGCAATCAAACTCACTATATAAGGGAGCACAATGTTGCAACTTTGATCATTGCATTCCATTTGCATTTGTGGAGCTTCCTGGAGCATAAGATCAGTCCCCAAGCATCTCTAATCGTGCATTAGACCTTGGTAAGTAACCTTGACCTTCCTTAATTGAGTTTTGCTTAGTTATTAGCTTAAAAGTCAACCCATCGTAATTAAGGTTTGACTTATCAATTAATCATTAATGGTCCAGTGTTTAGCCAAACTTAAGGTAGTTATAAGTTGGTAATTATGTGGGCAATAAACCCTTAAGAGGGCACCCTCTGATTCCCGCTCTAACTAGATCATTTGTCGGGTCAAAGTTTGTATTAAAAAGTCAACAGAAACTTAATTTGCAAATTAACACGTAATTAGCAATGTAGAAGACATGTAACCTATTTTATCACTCATATAACTTGGTAATAAGTATAAGAACTGGTCTAAGCTTGTTTGATCCGACAATTTTCTGTTTAGGCTCGGTTCAGAACCGAAAGTCACAAAACTTTGACTTTTGCTTTGACTTCAGTTCTGACCTGATTTAGATGGGTTTAGAAATACCTTAGAGCTCCCTTAGGACCAGGTTACATGATAGTATAACCCTCTGTGGTTGGTTCGTTGATTGACCGTTTCGTTTACATGTTTCCGTTAATTGCTTAATGTTGACCATAATGCCCTTTTGACCTTAAAACGAGAATTTTGGAAATGTGAAAGGACAATAATCTTTATTACTGATTTATAAACATGTCCCTAAATTTTCACATCAGTTTGAGGTCTAGATTAGGAGTTATGCTCAATGGCGTAATTAAAACGCTTTTTAGTAATTAAACGGCGTCGTTAGCACAAAGCCTATCTAAACCCAATTTTTGACACCAAACCTTTTACCCACTGATGTAATATAATATTTTGAGATTTTTAAAGATTTTTAATTATTTTTAAACTGATCATAACCTAAGATTATCGCCTTAATTCGGTAAATACCGATTATACCCTTTTTTTGCTTGTAAAATGAGTTTTACATGATATTTTGACACCAATCAAATTGATATTGATTTTATGTAATAAATAAAGTATTTTGAACTTTATAAGCTGATCAGAAAACTCAGATTTCCTGTATAACACGGAAATCGCTTAAAATGGCTTTTTACGCGTATTAAACACCTAGTATGGGTTTAAAACCATTTTGTCACATAAGACTTATCACCAACTGATATAACCTATTAAATTTAGTTGTTTTACTGATTATTTTGGAACTGAATCTCAGAATTATAAATAATCTCTTTTATAATCTTTAAAATGACCAAAATACCTCTACGGGGCTTAAATTAAGATTAAACTCTTTTTGGGCATAATGGGAGGTATCCTACTGATATCACAACATATTTAAGGCATATTAACTTAGGAAACCTATATAGGACTCTTTTGGTTACCCGTGACACTTCTTACGTGTTCGGTTCGGTTTATGTAACTAGTTTGCATAAATTAGCCGAAACGGGTCAAACCTTAACATTGTTATCTCAAAATCCAGAATGTGTTTTGTTTACCCATATTATACAACTCTTCAAACTTGTCGGGTCTAAATCACATTCTATTCCGGTCTTCGCTTAATCATGCGTTTGAACCGTATCTTTCTTTAAAACTAACCGGTCTAAGTTTAGGCTAATTAAAGACCCGTTAGGATTCTAATAGGTTATTATTAAACCTTTGTTCCAGAATAGGAGACCCGGTAAAAGCTACCCGCATTGCTATTTGTGATTAATACTTGCAAAGGTAAATACTTTTAACTTATTTTCCCTATACGGGCTTGGGGTACGGTATATAAAATACCGCTTGGTCAGGCATTGAATCTTTAATCGTATGATGGTTAAATCATTGAGATGTCCTGTTTGAAAATGTTTTGTTTGCTTAAAGCCTTTGGGGGGTTAATGACCATATCCCGGATATCCTTGGCATCATTTTACGAAATGGCCACGACCTAAGCACGGGGTGTAGGCATACACCCGTCAGTGCCTAAATAAATAATGTGGTGTGTCTATTGATCTTTAACCTGGTCTATGGATCGGGCTACTGAACGCATAAGGAACATGTAATCCTTTTACAAGTATTATATTCAAATAATTATCCCAAGTTATAAAAGATATTTATGCCACGTGCATTCAAATCAATTTTGTTAAACCTTTTTAAATGAGTCAGTTAATTGTATTTACCAGTGTAAACTGACGTATTTTCTCAAAAAGGTTAAGTGCAGTTACTACTCGAAATAGGCTGGCTTTCTCCTAGCATCCACAATAAGTCTCGCAAGCTTGGATGACATAAAACTGTTGAACAATGTTTTCTTTTATTTTTTTTTGATCCCCCTGTGGATTATTTCAACTATTTGTGATACTTAATATTACAATATTATTTGGTTGAAATGAATCTATCTTCTACTTCCGCTGTGCATCTAAATATTGTGTTGTTTAACTATAATGATATCAACTACGTCACGATACTCCCCTACCGGGCCCACCGGTAAAACGTGGAAATATCGGGGTGTGACAATTTTACTTATTTGTCATCCGTCAGGGCCGGTTGGTAGAGCCGGTCATGATTAACTGACACGCCACAGGTATAATGCCCACAAGGTTGATTCCTTTAAGTGGATTACCAGTTTTTACATATGCAACTGTCAGGTGTATGCCTACACCCCGTGCTTAGGTCGTGGCCATTCTTATTAATGATGCCAAGGATATCCGGGACATGGTCATTTAACCCCCAAAGGCCATACACCAAATAATACAGATTAAAACGAGTTATGTAATTACATTAATCACAATCCGATTTAAATGACTACACACCCGACCAAGCGGTATTATTATAATACCGTACCCCAAGCCCGTATAGGGAAAATAAGTTAAAAGTATTTACCTGAGCAAATATTCAAATTTAACTCAACTGTATTCAATCAGCAAGTGCAAATAGCTTTTACCGGGCTCCTAATCTGGAATGAAGGTTTTAATAACCTATTAGATTCCTAACGGGTCTTAATTAAGCCTAAACTTAGACCGGTTAGTTTTAAAGGAAGATATACGGTTCAAAACGCACGATTAAGCGAAGACCGGATTAAAATGTGGTTTAGACCCGACAAGTTTGTATACTTATATAATATGGGTAAACTAACCACATTCTGGATTTTGAGATAAAAAATGATAAGATTTGACCCGTTTCGGCTAGTTTATGTAAACTAGTTACATAAACCGCACCGAACGCGAATAATGCGTAACGGGTAACCAAATGATTCTTGAACAGGTTTCCTAACTTAATATGCCTTAAATATGTTGTGATATCAGTAGGATACCTTCCATTATGCCCAAAATGGATTTAAATTCAAACTATGCTCCGTAGGGGCATTTTGGTCATTTTAAAGCTTATAAAAGAGTTTAAATATAATTCTGAGTTTCAGGTCTGATATATTCAGTAAAAATACTTATTTTTATAAGTCATAACAGTAGGGTATGGTATATAGGTGAAATTTACGTTTTATAACTAAACTATGCACCGTATGGGCATTTTGATAATTTCACATAGGCTTTAAAGGTCAAAATAGGGAATCTGAGTTTAAAACTTTTCTTTACTGTTAAAATATATAAATTTACTTAAAACATCAGTAGGTATCAAACCTTACGTGTTAAAAATAGTTTTAACTTATACTATGCGTTAAAAACGCGTAAAAAGGCGATTTTAAGCGATTTCTGGGTTTTATATGAAAAGCTGATATTTTTATTATTCCAGAAGGTTCAAAATATTTTATTTATCATATAGGATTAGTAGAAAAAGGTTTGGTACCAAAAGGATTTGTAAAACTCATTTTATAGGCCAAAAAGGCAAAATCGACAATTACCGAATCAAAGCTATAACCCTATGTTATGCTCAGCCTAAAAATAAATAAAAATCTTCAAAAATCTCAAAATATTATTTTACATCAGTAGGTAAAAAGTTTGGTATCAAAAATTGGGTTTAGATAGGTTTTATGCTAATTACGCCGTTTAATTAATAAAAAGCTTTCTAATTACGCTATTGAGCATAACTCTTAATCTAGACCTCAAACTGATGTGAAAATTTAGGGAAATGTTTATAAATCAGTAATAAAGATTATTGTCCTCTCATATTTTCAAAATTCTTGTTTTAAGGTCAAAAGGGCATTATGGTCAATATTTAGGCATATAACGGAAACATGTACATGAATCGAATAACTAATGAATCAAGTTGTATAATCATAGAGGGTTATACTCACATGTAACCTGGTCCTAATAAAGGTCTAAGGTATTTCTAAAATATGCTCTAATGGGTCAGAACTGAAAGTCAAGCAAAAGTCCACTTATACGACTTTCGGTTCCGAACCGAGCTTAAACTGAAAATTGTCGGGTTGAACATGCTTAGACATGTTCTTACATTAATTACCAAGTTATAAAAGTGATAAAACAGGTTTCATAGCTTCTATATTGTTAATTATGTGTTTATGCGAAAATTAGCTTTCTGTTGACTTTTTACAATTAACTTTGACCCGACAGTTGACCTAGTTAGAGTGGGAATCAGAGGGTGCCCTTTTAAGGGTTTATTACCCACATAATTACCAACTCAAAGCTAATTTTAATTCGAGAATTGACTGGACCATTAGTGATTAATCACTATGTCAAACCTTAATTACGATGGTTTGACTTTGGGCCATTAAACTACTTAAAACTGAATTAAGAAAGGTTAAAGACACTTACTGAAGTCCTATGCATGACTAAGGATGCTTAGGGAGTGGTCTTGAGCTCCAGGAATCTCCAGAACAAGTGTTTGGAAGCTTTTCAAGTGAAGTTCTCAAATGTGAGTTCACAAGGTTGCAACAAAGGCTCTATTTATAGCCAAGGAAGTTCATGGAGATGGATACAAGTGTTAGGGCAACTCCAGGGATGAATACAAGTGTTAAGGGACGTGTTTCAAGGAGCTAGAGGGTGGCAAACTCGCGGAATTGAGCACACATGCAAGCTGCCACGTTAATCAGACTTTTGCTTAACTGGCAGTCCGTGGCGTCGCGCCACGGGGATGTGCCTAGGTGGTGGCGTAGCGCCAGCAACAAGCTTATCAGTCAAACATGTTTCATAAATGACACTTTCACCCCCGTGGACCTTCTAAAGCGAAATTTCTTCCATTTTAAGCACTTTTAACCCATGAAATTTATACTTCTATGATCTATGAGATATAACCAAACATCGTTAGGTCCGGTTTTGTTAAACGATAACCGAAAACACAAGTTTTGCCTCGTTGACACTTTTAACCCCTTAATTATGAAAGTTAGCATATCTTTCTCATACGATATCAAAACCTTGTGAAATTTTTACCACTTATTCTTGGAAGTATAATTAATCGTTACAAGGCTCTGGGTTTGCTAAAAGGTCACTCATAGGTATAACTTAAACATGTTGACACATTTAACCCTCGCGTCTTGTAAACTTTCACTTTCTTCCACAAACGGTTTCACACGCTTTATGATACATTCGTTTTAGGGTATAAACATCATGTAGGGTTGTTGAAAGGAATAATTATCAAATGTTGACACTTTGTATCCTTATATACATATACTTTCTCCATTTGTCAACTTTAGTCCCTCATAATCAATCCGTTACACGTTTAAAGTCCATGACACGTGTCGATACTATATTGGACATGATTTTGCGAGGTGTTACAACTACCGCTGGACAATCTTGATTTCCTTCCTATAAATGTATTGGTTTATTACAAAAATGATAGGATATGTATCGAATGCATGTTCATTTTGGGCTTTACAGTTTCCTAACGATTGATGACGTTAAGGTTGTTATTTTATTGTTAATTTTTTTTTTGGTTTTATTGAAGTAAAAATGAAAGCTCAGAAGGAGGCTCCTCCTGACATGTAATGTAGGGACAAGTTTCTCCTTCAAAGTAAAATTGCAAAGGCGGGAGCAACTCCAAAAGACATCACCCCCGAGATGGTAAAGGCCAATTTCCATTTTATTGTTTCGTGTTTTCTTTGTTTGACTGGTCAATTGTCTTATTGGTTCATCAAAATTATTATTGTTCTTGATTGTAGGGTTAAAAAATGCATGTAGATTCTCTTGACAAATCGTCAGAGGTGAGTCAATGCGTATGTGTGCCGTGTTGTGTTCTGTTCTTTTCCGTTTTTTACAAGAACAGTGATTTATATGTAATAAAAAAGACAAAGATAACGATCAATGGTAATTAACTTATTGGTTCTGGTTTGTATTATATGGACATAAAAGGTCATTTTTTGTACTACTACAACTTGCATACATAATTCATTACTTTTAGTATTTTTGTTGGTTGCCATGATGCTATGTCTGTTTTGGCTGTTTTATGCTTTTAACGAGTTCCACATAGACACCGGAGACATGATGATGGGTCCCCTTTTCATTAATGGATCCACAAAAGGAATGAGTTGGATTAACATGCTCATGGATTTTCAGGTGAGATCTCTCATTTCAAAGTTGAGCGAGGAAAGTAACAGAATTTGACAAGAGCTGGTGAGACCCTTTTCCCTTTTAACAAGATGTGGCTATTATGATCCGTTTACTTAAGATTGTGTCAATTCAGGTTTGTTGTATGCAAAATAGGCAAAAACTTTCTTTAAGTTACCTAAAACTCTAAAAGGTACTTTTGATGCATAATATCTACTAAATCATTTCATTTTACAAAATATTATTACTGAAATAATCTTATTTTTGCAATCGTATGTTAAAATCTGGACAAAAAGCATTTTGGCTCAAGCCGAATCGTATGAGAAACTACTTATTTCAATTCACCTGTCCATTGTGCTACCTCTACTTGTACCTATATGCAACCCGTCCTTTGTTTTATCCTTTTATTTGGTAATTTAATTAGCACCTTTGTTGCAAATATTAGGACCTCTTGAGGCCCAGAAGCCATAAAAGCCAAGGAGGTGTTGCACCTTTGATGTCTATCATCATCGTTTGCTTGATTGGTTGGATTCTTGGGTACATCATGAAGAAATAATGTATCGTTCATCAGCTTGGTTGGTTAGTGGTTGCTTAGCTAACTTTTTTTTTCCTTAAATGACTAGAACATGTACGAAAGTAAAGAAGTTCATGAGTGGTTTGTTAAAAAAATATCTCCTTAAAAGTAGTTTTTTATGAAAACGATATTGGATATGGTTCACTTTACATGTCTTTTGATGATTCTAAGTTTGCATGCCCCAGTGTTCCTTTAAAAGGTTTATAATACGTATGAAATGATCTACATGTAATTTTTCCAAGGAGATAATGACTATTATGATTCAAAGAAAGTGGAAGTTTTTTAGTCCATTGGCGAAGCATGAAATCATGTTATCACGTTATCAGTTATTTACCGTTAACAGTAATATATCACTTTGTTTGTATTTATTTTATTTATAAACTTATAATTAATGTAATTTAAATTTTCCTACCCGAGTTTCAAAGAAGAGTTCTAATGGGCTGCAACCCACAAGCCCATTTTGAAAGTTAACTGGATCAACAACATTTATTGAATTATTGAATTGTGTTATTGTTCAATTTTAGCTTTACTGAATTGGATTATTTACATCCTAAATTGAATAGGCCTTTTATTGAATTATACAATAACAATGGACCTTTACTGAATTTTACACTAACAATGTGTCAAAAAAAATTAAGGTCATATATAAGAAGTTATTATACAACATAAAATTAGGTCATGCTTTCATTTTAGACAAAATATTATCAATTACTTACCTTATTTCTATATCAAACATGTACACTAAAACAAACTGTCTTTAAAATTGTTTTATAAAGATATGTAACTAAATGCAAATAATTTAAATGATTTATTATAATATGTTTGGTAGTATTTGCTTTGGATCGTTATTAAACATACCCGTGTATTCACACGGGTGTTACAACTAGTAAATAGCTAAGGGCGGCAAAAAAATAGTTTACATTAGGCTAAATTGCATTTTTCATCCTTTATGTTTCAATGTTTCGACAGGCGCTGTCCTTTAACTTTAAAAATTAAACTCTATGTCTTTTATGTTTGTAATCATTAACGGACGGTGTTAAAACCCCTCTTTAAAATGACCATATGTGTTAATCTATACTATCTATTAAAGGAGCTTAGATGATGACCTCACTTTGCTTACGTGTCAAATTCTTAGGTATGCCACATTGGCTTCGCTGACATCATAATTCCAATTTATATATTTAGATTATTAATCTGTTTTTTTTAAGTATTCAATTTTTTATGAAGGTAATTTTTTAGGAGGTAAAATTTGAAAATGCATAGGGAGTTGTTTGCCATTTAATGCATATCAGAAAAGTAATCATATCAATCTTTCTTTCTTCTCTCTTCTCGATTCAAACTTCCAGCCACATTTTTTCTTTCTTCTCTCTTTCTTCTCTGATCTTCATACAGGCGATTTCTAGGGTTTTGTGGTACAAAGCTTCCACACGAATAATTTCAGCCGAGAAGTTATGATTGGATATGGCGATAATGTTAGTTTCTGTATGCATTGTTTTTCGAACATCATAATCAGTCTAAGGGTTAGATCTGGCCCGTATATTGGCGAGGCAACCCGGATGGTGTGTGAGATGCAACCAGTGTTGCAGCCATGACGGTGTCCGAGCCCTTTGTCTGATCTTCAAATTATAGATCTGAGCCTTAATTCTCTTCAATTTGAATCATCAAATGCTTTGTGAGTTCATGTCTCTCCTTATTTTTTGAATCATCAAATCGTTAGATAAAAGGTACATAGTTATTGACCTGAAATGTGAGATCTAATTTGGAACTTTTACACCAGTTTTTACAATATTTTTTTGCCTTGATTTTGTAGATCTGTGTGAAGCAGCCATTGTTGTAGTTATGTTTTAGGGTGTAAGGCGTGTTGTGAGAGTGAAGGTATGATTTTAAATAGTCAGTTATGTATAAATCATTAAATCGTTTGAATGGTATTAGTGTTTGGATAATCAAATATTTGGACGTTTGAGGTTATAGAGTTTGTTTTGTTACATAATCAAATAGTTATGGAAATTGTTATACGGGAACAATTCAAAGAGTATTTGGGCACATTCATGTGAAGAAAGATATCATTACAGCTTCTGATGGCACTAGGAAGGTAAGCATAATCTTTTTTGACCGTCTCTATAGTCTATATCTGTTTGGATGAACATTTTGAAAGTAATATGCAGTGTTTTTGATCCGTAACTTTGTGAACTAATAAGTTGAAGTCACTTGCAGTGTTTGGATGAACATTTTGAAAGTAATATGCAGTGTTTTTGATCCGTAACTTTGTGAACTAATAAGTTGAAGTCACTTGCAGAGGAATTTAGTCCTCATTGAGGAATGGAGCACATCGTTCCACAAGTTTAATAGTATAGTGATGATGAATGTAAATTTGGCTATGATGAAAATATCACACGTAACTGGATTGTATCAAATGTTGTTGTTGCAAATTGGACTGTTTTGACTACTTTGCCGGTGTTTAACAATGAAATTGGAAATGTTACAGGTGGCGCTACTGATTCTGTCATGTTGGATTGGCCAATTAGTTGCTTTAAAATCAGATCTTGGCTATGGCTATGTGCTCTCGATCCTGAGATGTTCGAATGCCTAATTGCATCACTTTTGCACCAGATCCAACTAATGTAAGTCTTCTGTCACTTTCCGTTTATATTAACATTTGAATTGGTATTTCAATAACGGGTTGTTTCGATTGAACTTTTCAACAAGGGGTTGTTTTGATTGGCCCTTTCAAAAAGTCTTTACGATGTTCGATTAAGCTATTCCTGTCCAATATATGTTTATTGATTTATTACTTTATCTCTGTTCTAGGCCTGCTTTTTTCCTTTGTTTTTGTTTGGTTGGGTATGATTCATAAGTAGTTGCTAAAATCGTTTTCCCTCATGTTTTGGTATGGTTATGTTCTATATAAAAGATGTAGGGTCATTCTTTTAAAACTGTTATTAATTCTATTAAAACTCTCGTGTGCTATTAATTCTATTAAAACTGTTAAGACGAGTTGTAAAGCCATGTTGGTTTAGTTTTACTACTATGATATGTTAAAAGTTTTCATCTTTTCATTCTTTATTGTGGGCATGAAAATGGTCATTTTTAACATCAGTTGGAAGTTTAAATCATTTAGTAAATAACGCTTCAGTTTTGGTTTTGCTTTATCTCAAATCAATTAAATTTATCAAATTTCTTGTCTGTAATTCTGTAATTCAGGATTCTGAATTCAGGATTCAGGGTAATTTTCAAATTGTTTACTACTTAATATAAATTTAGTTTTTTTCTGTTATGTTAATTTCCGATGACTACAAAGTAATTGAGCGATGACTCGATTGCTATTTGCGGTACAATTTGAATGAATTTAATGTTTTATCTAATTAGAAGTGTCCACTTTTATATAAATTAATTACCTTTTTGTAGTAATTTGGTTAATTTTAGAAATTAGAGTTCTAATTCGGGGATTTTGATTACATGTAGTGTTTTCACAATCTATACTATCTATTAAGGGAGATTAGAGGATGACCTCGATTTGCCTACGTGTCACGTTCTTAGCTATTAAGGAAGAGAGGAAGGCACAAAGGATGTGTCAAACACAGTTCAGATGATATAGGTTTAAGGTAATAAGAAGAAACCCTCTGTTGTAGAAGCAACCAGTGAGAGTGTTTTGGTGGAAAACGTGGAGGGATCAGTGACATTGTCGAGGGTTGTCAGGAAATGCTAAGTGATAGCATTTCCTGACAACCCTCGACAATGTCACCAATCCCTCCACGCTTTTCCACCAAAACACTCTCACTGGTTGCTTCTACAACAGAGGGTTTCTTTTTATTACCTGAACCTGTATCATCTGAACTGTGTTGACTGACCCTGTATGTGTTGTTACATTAAGATTCCATTATGATTTTTTTTTATTTTGAAAATTGATTGGTTCAGTTTTGATCACCTTAGATGCTGTTGTCATCTGAGGCTCTGATGGCGAGGTCTGCCGTGTTGTTGCAACATGCCATAATCGTAACCGGCTGCCGTTCGTGGCTGTTCTAGGTAGCGTTGGGTGTAATCGATGTTTGGTTGATGATAATTAGATCGATGTCACCTAAGGGATATTTAGTCAATGATGTTGATGAGATACTTCTCACCTGAGACTAAAACTATGATGAAGCAAACGTCTGCCCGAATATATGCGAGGTCTGACATTTTCAAATCATTTGTATTACTTTAGCAAATCATTTAGTGTTGACTGTGATGATGAATAAAAATGAATTCAAAGTGCATTTTTATGTTCAACGGAAAAATGAGGCTATGATGATTTTGTAGATCTGAGTAAAAATTGAATTGGTGATAGCATTATGGTATGGCAAGGTCGTAGGATGGTAGTTGTTCATGCAACCTCTCTTACAGCCATGGTGTTGTCATCTTTATGCATAATCTGAGCCTGACAGTCTGACAATATAAATGTGGTGCAACTTCACCATGAATAGAGAAGAAAGAGAGAGTTGGAAGGAGATATGATTACTTCTGAGTGCATTAAATGTCCAAAACAACTCCCTATGCATTTCAAATTTTGCCTCCTAAAAAAACAGATTATTACCCGAACCTGTATCATCTGAACTGTGTTGACTGACCATGTATGTGTTGTTACATTAAGATTCAATTAGGATTTTTGAGATTTTGAAAATTGATCGGTTCAGTTTTGATCACCTTAGATGCTTTTGTCATCTGAGGCTATGATGGCGAGATCTGGCGTGTTGTTGCAACATGCCCTAATCGTTGCCGGCTGCCGTTCGCGGCTGTTCTAGGTAGCGTTGGGTGTAATTGATGTTTGGTTGATGATAATTAGATCGATTTCACCTAAGGGATATTCAGTCAATGATGTTGATGAGATGCTTCTCACCTGAGACTAAAACTATGATGAAGCAAACGTATGCCCGAATATACGCGAGGTCTGACATTTTCAAATCATTTGTATTACTTTAGAAAATCATTTAGTGTTGACTGTGATGATGAATAAAAATAAATGCAAAGTGCATTTTTATTGTCCTTTCAACATGAGGCTATGATGATTTTGTAGATCTGAGTAAAAATTGAATGAAGATGACATTATGGTATGGCAAGGTTGTAGGATGGCAGTTGTTCATGTAACCTCTCTTGCAGCCATGGTGTTGTCATCTTTATGCACAATCTAAGCCTGACATTCTGACAAAATTATATTGTATATAATGATTTTGTATATTAAAGTGTCATTTCAAGATGAGTCTATGATGATTTTGTAGATTAAAATGTCAAGAAGAAAGAGAGAGATGGATATTTGATTACTTCTCACAGGTACATTTAATGCGCAAAACAACTTGAACGTATCTATTCAGACCGATGAAGATGATTTTGTCATCTGAGGTTACGATGGTGAGATCTGGCCTACTGTTGCAACATATAAAGCATTGTTGCCGGCTGCCATTCGCGGCTGTGCTAGGTAGCGTTCGCTGTAATCCATGTTCGGCCGATGATTATGCCATCGCTGTCACATAAGACAACGTTTTTTAATAGCACGCGATATTCAGTCAATGATGTTGATGAGATGGTTCTCACCTGAGACTAAAACTATGGTGTTTTCCAAGAATTCTATGTTTGACGGTGCTCCCAGAGTGGTGATATATCTATCTATCTATTGCTATCTATTAAAGGAGCTTAAATGGTGACGTCATTTTGCCTACGTGTCATTATATTAGGTATGCCACATTGACTCCGCTGATGTCATAATTCTGAATTTTTTATAATATTATGTATATATAATCTGTTTTTTATTTGTTATTAAATTGAAGAAGTTTTCTTTTTTTTAGGAGGCAAAATTTGAAAATGCATGGGGAGTTGTTTGGCCATTTAATGCACATCAGAAGTAATAATATCAACTCTCTCTTTCTTCTCGATTCAAACTTATAGCGCACATTTCTCTCTTTCTTCTCTATTTCTCTTTTTCTTCTCTATTCTTCATCACAGGTGATTTCAATTCAAATTCTAGGGTTTCCTTTACAAAGCTTCCACAGAGGGTTTTGGTAGTAAGCCAGGGTTCCGGGCACTTTACGTTTCCGATGAAGGAAATGTCGGCCTGAATATACGCGAGGTCTGACATTTTGCAATCATTTGTTTAGTTTAGTAAGGGATAATGTGTTGACTGTGATGGTGAATAAAAATGAATGCAAAGTGCATTTGACAAAAGTCCTTTCAAAATGAGCCTATGATGATTTTGTAGATCTGAGTAAAATTTTGATGAATATAGCATTATGGTATGACAAGGTTGTAGGATGGCAGTTGTTCATGCAACATCTCTTGCAGCCATGGTGTTGTCATCTTTATGCACAATCTGAGCCTGACATTCTGACAAAATTATATTGTATATAATGATTTTGTATATTAAAGTGTCATTTCAAGATGAGTCTATGATGATTTTGTAGATTAAAATGTCAAGAAGAAAGAGAGAGATGGATATTTGATTACTTCTCACAGGTACATTTAATGCGCAAAACAACTTGAACGTATCTATTCAGACCGATGAAGATGATTTTGTCATCTGAGGTTACGATGGTGAGATCTGGCCTACTGTTGCAACATATAAAGCATTGTTGCCGGCTGCCATTCGCGGCTGTGCTAGGTAGCGTTCGCTGTAATCCATGTTCGGCCGATGATTATGCCATCGCTGTCACATAAGACAACGTTTTTTAATAGCACGCGATATTCAGTCAATGATGTTGATGAGATGGTTCTCACCTGAGACTAAAACTATGGTGTTTTCCAAGAATTCTATGTTTGACGGTGCTCCCAGAGTGGTGATATATCTATCTATCTATTGCTATCTATTAAAGGAGCTTAAATGGTGACGTCATTTTGCCTACGTGTCATTATATTAGGTATGCCACATTGACTCCGCTGATGTCATAATTCTGAATTTTTTATAATATTATGTATATATAATCTGTTTTTTATTTGTTATTAAATTGAAGAAGTTTTCTTTTTTTTAGGAGGCAAAATTTGAAAATGCATGGGGAGTTGTTTGGCCATTTAATGCACATCAGAAGTAATAATATCAACTCTCTCTTTCTTCTCGATTCAAACTTATAGCGCACATTTCTCTCTTTCTTCTCTATTTCTCTTTTTCTTCTCTATTCTTCATCACAGGTGATTTCAATTCAAATTCTAGGGTTTCCTTTACAAAGCTTCCACAGAGGGTTTTGGTAGTAAGCCAGGGTTCCGGGCACTTTACGTTTCCGATGAAGGAAATGTCGGCCTGAATATACGCGAGGTCTGACATTTTGCAATCATTTGTTTAGTTTAGTAAGGGATAATGTGTTGACTGTGATGGTGAATAAAAATGAATGCAAAGTGCATTTGACAAAAGTCCTTTCAAAATGAGCCTATGATGATTTTGTAGATCTGAGTAAAATTTTGATGAATATAGCATTATGGTATGACAAGGTTGTAGGATGGCAGTTGTTCATGCAACATCTCTTGCAGCCATGGTGTTGTCATCTTTATGCACAATCTGAGCCTGACATTCTGACAAAATTATATTGTATATAATGATTTTGTATATTAAAGTGTCATTTCAAGATGAGTCTATGATGATTTTGTAGATTAAAATGTCAAGAAGAAAGAGAGAGATGGATATTTGATTACTTCTCACAGGTACATTTAATGCGCAAAACAACTTGAACGTATCTATTCAGACCGATGAAGATGATTTTGTCATCTGAGGTTACGATGGTGAGATCTGGCCTACTGTTGCAACATATAAAGCATTGTTGCCGGCTGCCATTCGCGGCTGTGCTAGGTAGCGTTCGCTGTAATCCATGTTCGACCGATGATTATGCCATCGCTGTCACATAAGACAACGTTTTTTAATAGCACGCGATATTCAGTCAATGATGTTGATGAGATGGTTCTCACCTGAGACTAAAACTATGGTGTTTTCCAAGAATTCTATGTTTGACGGTGCTCCCAGAGTGGTGATATATCTATCTATCTATTGCTATCTATTAAAGGAGCTTAAATGGTGACGTCATTTTGCCTACGTGTCATTATATTAGGTATGCCACATTGACTCCGCTGATGTCATAATTCTGAATTTTTTATAATATTATGTATATATAATCTGTTTTTTATTTGTTATTAAATTGAAGAAGTTTTCTTTTTTTTAGGAGGCAAAATTTGAAAATGCATGGGGAGTTGTTTGGCCATTTAATGCACATCAAAAGTAATAATATCAACTCTCTCTTTCTTCTCGATTCAAACTTATAGCGCACATTTCTCTCTTTCTTCTCTATTTCTCTTTTTCTTCTCTATTCTTCATCACAGGTGATTTCAATTCAAATTCTAGGGTTTCCTTTACAAAGCTTCCACAGAGGGTTTTGGTAGTAAGCCAGGGTTCCGGGCACTTTACGTTTCCGATGAAGGAAATGTCGGCCTGAATATACGCGAGGTCTGACATTTTGCAATCATTTGTTTAGTTTAGTAAGGGATAATGTGTTGACTGTGATGGTGAATAAAAATGAATGCAAAGTGCATTTGACAAAAGTCCTTTCAAAATGAGCCTATGATGATTTTGTAGATCTGAGTAAAATTTTGATGAATATAGCATTATGGTATGACAAGGTTGTAGGATGGCAGTTGTTCATGCAACATCTCTTGCAGCCATGGTGTTGTCATCTTTATGCACAATCTGAGCCTGACAGTCTGACAATATAAATGTTTTGCAACTTCACCATGAATAGAGAAGAAAGAGAGAGTTGGAAGGAGATATGATTACTTCTGTGTTGGTGATTAAGGTTTTGAAAAGGGATCGTGTATAATTGTTGTCACATCTATACAAGAAAATGGATTTTGCAAAATGTCAGAGATGCCTATTTAGATTCAATGTTGTTTGTTTGTTTTTCATTCAATTTACTTTTCTCTTAAACGTGTTTTGATGATAATAGCAATTTGCTGATTACGATGACGGTTAGTTTGATAAGCAACAAACCGGTGTACACATGTGGAGGCTGCGGTGCAACACTTCAAGGTTGGTAGCATATAACTAACTATTTGTGTTTTTTTTTTATGGAACATTTTGTTTGCTTTTATGTTTTAAGATTTTAATGTGTTAATACAGCGAAGAAGCGGAATAACAGTACAATTGACACCACATTAAACAGACTGGACAACAATTCTTCAGGAAAAACCGGTTAGTGCATTCAGAAGTTAATAATCTGAAATATGGATTGTTATTAAGATGGTTGTAAATTGGTTCTTTGTTGTTAGCTGATGTTGAGATTCTTGAATTAGTTAGAATCCGGTGCAATATAATTAAGTACAGGTTATACTTCAAGCTTTTTCGATCTCTTTGCAGGCGGATAGGTGGCTTTGGGAGGTATGAAAAACAGAATTGATAAATTTAGGGAAAATGTGATTGAAAGATGATAACGCAATAGTGGAGGATCTAATTCTACAGCTTCGATAAATTCAGGTGTGTTTTCAAATATTACTTCCTAGATGTTTGAAGACCGACAAATGTCCAACGAAGCAGCACTGTGGACATTTGTCGTTCTTTGTCGGTTTTCAAACATCTATGAACCATTATTTGAGAACCCCTCTGCATTTATCGGAGCTATAGAATTAGATCCTCTACTGTTGGGTTATCATCTTTCAAACCCATTTTCCCTAAATTTATCGATTTTGTTTTTCATGCAGGTATATAATCTGTTTTTTAGTATTTGATTTGGCCGATGACCCATGTTCAAGGATGCTTTATGTTTCAGACTATACCAAGATTGCCTCTTGGCTATCATAAGGTTAAATTTTAAATTAATATGGTCTCATTTGTTAATAAGCTTATAATTATACTTAAGCCATCACATTCTTTTTGTTAGGTCTCATTGCATCTGATCACAGCAACCAACATTGAGCCATCACATTCTTTCCGTTTACATCTCAGGTAACGGTTTTCCTTAATACATCTTGAAACTTAGGTTGTTATATATGATTTTTCAATGTGGTTTTGAAACTTACTGGATAGTAATTGTCAATTTCAGGTAGGTTGGGTATTGAAATCAAGAAATTCAGCGCCACTTGCAGATATGGTTTCAAGGTCAATATTTGGCTTGAAACAGAGACAGAGGACTTTTGTTTCTGAATGTTTTGTAGCTTCACTTATGACTTATAGCTGATGTTGTTGTCAATTTATAACTATAATGCGAATATGATGTTCTTGAAATTATTTACTCACATCATATTTTACATATAGATGTAGGAAAAAACTTTGCACATTATAAACTACTTAGTTTATTTCTATATCAAACATGTACACTAACACATACTGTCTTTAACATTGTTTTATAAAGATATGTAACTAAACACAAATAATTTAAATAATATATTATAATATGTTTTTTAGTATTTGATTTCGATCGTTATTAAACAAACCCGTGTATTCACACGGGTGTACAACTAGTTTTTTATATTAAAACTCCTTTCTCCATTTAAACCTTTGCACCGCGTTTTCACCGATTCACTGCTCAAATACCTTCTTCTCATCTTCTTCAATGGTGGTTTGTAGAGAGAGAAACTTGTAAACAAAAAGACATTGCTTTTTCGCCTTTTAATTCATGTGTGCAAGCTAAACCCACACTCTTTCGTCATCTTAACCCTTTCATCGTTATCTCTCACCAATCTTCTTCTTCATCCTTTCATTTCATAATAAATCGGTTCCCATCATAATCTTTTCTTCATATTTTGTTGAATCCCCAATCTGGGTCGCATTCTTAATTGGGTAAATCGTCTGTTTCCGTTCTGGGTTGTCACATTTGCAGGTATTATTCATGTACGATTGTTGCACTCCAACTGTTTGTTCAAATGTGTAGCTGAAATTTTTGATTTTTTTTTTACTTAATTGGATAATTTTATGTTGCAGATCAACTGTTTGTTCAAATGGTAGCTGAACTTTTTTTTTACTAAATTGGATGATTTTGATTGTTGCAGACCAACTTTTTGTTCAATTGTCTAGCTGAATTTTGAATTTTTTGATATACTTTTGTAATTGAATTAGTATCGAAGAATTTATTTTATTTTTCTTAATTTGATAATGTTAGAATCAAATATTTTATTTTTCTTAATTTGATAATGTTAGAATCAATTTAAACATCTTTTTCCGATCTGGGTTGTGAAATTTGCAGGCTTTTGTCATGTATGGTTGTTGCATACCAACTGTTTGATCAATTGTGTAGCTGAAATTTTAGGTTTTCTTTAGCGTATTGCACATATGGTCCCTGTTGTTAAAGAGTTTTACAAAGAGGGGTTTTAACATAAAAAGTTAACTAGGTTTAGCTGAAAGGACACCGCCCGTTAATGATTGCAAACATAAAAAGGATATAGAGTGTAATTTTTAAAGTTAAAGGACAGCGCCTGTCAAAACATGGAAACATAAAGGATGAAAAGTGCAATTTAGCCTTTACATTATCTATTGTTAAAGCCTAAGGGGCACGTTTTTCCGGACTCAGACAAAACACCTGAATTCTTAGGACAGGCCATTTCATCCTACTACTTTTAATTTTTTTTCAGATCTATTAAGAATGCAAATGCCTAAATTGCATTCACAATCTCAGAATTGTTTGTGATTTGAATTTAGTACTTGTAGCTTGTAAGAAAGATTTTGCATTATAACTGAAAACTTTTCTGACTTGTCCATTTTTTCTGCCTGAATTTTGTCAATTAGATGATGATGATGCATGCAGTCCATCATTGTTGCATTATAACTGAAAACTTAAGTTCTGAATTCAGTTAATTAGGGGTAGGGTGGGGGCCATTTTAGTATAGGTAAGGGGTCAAGTGTAAATTTGGTAAACCTTCATTTTGTTCACCACATTATAAGAGCTGGATGTCCATTGTCGGCAATGGGGTATACTATTGTAATTTAGTGGTCAGTCAACCTTTTGCTTTCACATTTCCAATCTTGACTAGCATGTACATTGATGCTTTCAACTCTTACCACTTATTAATTATCTCATCTGATTCCATCTAAAAAAAATACTTTAATAATAAGATGAAACAAATATAAAGGTTTGAGGTAATGCAAACAAATAATATCACTGTATTTGCTTGATCAAAGTTAACTTTAGCATTCAAGACACCAACTGCGCCGGAAGCAATTCCATCTATAAGTCTGTTGATTGTTTCTTCTAGCGTAATCCATAACTCGAAGAAGCATGTACTTTTCCACAACTCTTATATTACTCCTTACCGTATTGGATATTCTTGTTTATTATTTACAGAAACTACAAGAGCAAGACAATGGCGAGCAGAAAAATTCAGCCTCATCGTTTGTTGATACATATATGTGGACGCGACTCGACTCGACGCAACTTGGTTCGGTTCGACCCGGTTAGGTTCGGCTCAAGCCCGACGCCACGACATTCCTCCGTCGTGCGTCCCAGAGTTCGATACGCGAAGCACGAAGCGCCGCGGCCTTTCCCGTCGACACATCACCATGACATCACCTTGGTGATGTCATGATGATGTCACTCATGTTGACTAAATACAAGTTGATAAAGAAATGCAAATATGAACGTGCATGGGCAAATGCATGGTGGGCTACTCCATGTTGGGCCTTTATTTCTCATCTGGGCCGAACCCCAATCGCACAACATGTGCAATTCATATATATACCGAAAACAAGGGTTTTCGGTGTGGTGTGTGCAAAACAGTGGACAAAAGAAGGAGCGCACAAGTGAAGAACACACACCCGAGAGAATTGATAGAGAGTTTGCAAAGATTATTTTGTAAACATTGAGCTTGTAACTGACTTTTCTTACGTATTAATACATTGGTGTTAATCGTTGAGTCTCGGTCTTGTATCTCGTGTTCTTGTCGTGTTCATCTCGTTCTCGGTTTGCATCTCCGGTTGGATTCCGCACAACCGGGTGTGTTTGACAACAAGGAGTAGGCGACTAGATCCTCCCCTAGCCGGACCTACAAGTGGTATCAGAGCCTTGGCTCTTCTCCTTGTTAAAACCGAGCGTTTTCGGGTTGTTTTCCGGGTGTTTGAAGTTCTTATATGTTCCGGAAAATCTGTTGAATCTTCGAAATTTCTGGTGTTTGGCTGCTAGTTCATCAGAAAAACTTTGCTTAAAACTGATTTGTGAATGGTTTGTTAAGGTTTTGAGTGAAGTTTCAAGCAAAAATTCGTGTTCGGCAATTTACGGTTCACCGGAAAACTCATAAGTTTTCCGGAAAATTCAAAGTTTCTGGGCTCATCGCTGCTGATTGTTCTTCTCGGCTGGTCTGTGAGGGTAACAATTGTCGGCAGAAGGTTTCGGTTCACCAGAAACTCATAGAGTTCATCTTATCTTCATAAGTGTTCTTTATTGTTCTTACTTTTTGATCCTTTGAAATTTGAATATTCAAGTTGTTTGTGTTATTGGAAATTGCAATTTGATTAAGATAAGAAATCATCATTTGGTTGGTAGACTTGGGAAAAGTGAACCGAAAGAGTGAGCAGAAAGTGGTTTACTTTGTGTCAGGAGGAAAGTCAATTTGTTTCAGATTTCAGTCGCACAAGGATTGCATCGCACAAGATTTGTTAGACACACATCACATTCAGTCGCACAAGACATCCAGCCCAATCGTACAAGACTTGTCTACTCGCACAAGGGACTGGGCTTCTAATTGGGCTTTTGATTACTTCAGTCACCCATTCTGTTTGGGCTTCTGATATCCGATCACACAAGATATCTACTCGCACAAGGTTGTTCAGTCGCACAACAATTCTGATCGTACAAGAGACTTGTTTAATCGCACAAGATAGTGGGCTTCTATTTGGGCTTCTCATTACAACATTTAAATTCTGTTTGGGCTGCAGATTTGAGTCGCACAAGACAAGCTAGTCGAACAAGTAATTGGGCTCGCACAACATAGATTTGGGCTTTATATTGAACTGGGCTGGGCTGTTTGTTTAGTCACACAAGCATTTGGGATCGCACAAGACTTGATTTGTCGCACAAGGAGTTGGGTCTTTCGATCAAGGATCCTTCGGCTGGTTGTTATCATTCGAGATTTTAATATAGTTTGTGAAAATTAATTTTATTTTAAATCAATTTTCACTTAATATATTAATTTTTTTAAATGGGAACAAACGATCAGTGGGATCCAACCGCGTGGACTCTAACCTCTTCACGATCATCAGTTACACAACCTGAGCCAGAATTCGACAAATCTGCATGGATGCGAGCTATTGCCCCAACTCAAGCTGCAATGATTACTGCAAATCAATGGGCATTGGTCACAAATCAAAACAGCAGCATTCAATCTATGATGCAGAACGACAGTGAAACTGGTACAAGTACAAAACCGCCAAAGCTAAATCACATCAATGATTGGGGATGGTGGAAAGAAAGGTTGAGAACTTATGTTCAGGGGCAAGGTCAAGATCTATGGATGTGTTTCTTCACTCCATTTGAAAACGAGTTGGAAATTGCAGGATCAAATCCAGAAACTTACAGCACTCTGACTGATGCAGATAAGAAGAAGATTGACTTAGAAAAGAAAGCATTCATGATTCTCACACAAGCTCTTAACAGAGACATTTACTACCAGTTTGTTTATTGCACTACTACTAAAAGCTTGTGGGATATGCTCACGTTAAGATGTGAAGGAAATGCTCAATCAAGAAAGATCAAGCAAGATTTGCTGAAGAAAGAGTTTGAAGGATTCACGTGTATGGAGAATGAGACTTTGGCAGATTTATCTACAAGGTTTCATCACTTGTTGAGCGAGATGTTTGCATTCAAAGTCAATGCCACTCCACAAGAAATGACAAAGAGATTTGCTGATAGCTTACCAGCAAAGTGGAGCAGTTATCTTGAGATTCTCAAAGAAAACGGTGTTTTAGACACAATCACCGTTTATGATTTAATTCAAAAACTGGAGAACAAGGATGTGGAAGAAAAACTGAAGGCAAAAAGAACACTTACTCCTCAAAGTCCAGAGATGTATTTTGGGATTGCAGGGGGTATCAGTGGAGAAAAACCAGCTTCTCAACACGCAAAGCTTCAAACAGCTTTCATCTCAAACACTGGTCCATCAACAACAGATCAGTTTGATCCTTCAGCATACTTGATGTATCCAAGACCAGATGTGAAACCGACAGCTCCTCAGCAGCAACAACCGCAACAGCAAGGGTTTTATGGAAGCTCTTCAAACATTCATGCCACTTCCAATCCAAACACTGTCAGATTAGACACTTCCAACTTTTCCAAAGTCAGTGTCGAAATAGCCAAGGAGCATATGGAGATGTTGAATACCTTGGTTAGTGCTTATTGTGGATTGATCGCAGGTCAGATTGGGAATATCAATCTAACCAATGAAGATTATCAGCAAGTGGATAAAGATGAGTTTGAGATGATGGATATCAAGTGGGCTTTTGCTAGTGCAATTCGAAGAGCAAAGGAGTTTATGGAAAGGACCGGGAGAACCAACTTGGAAAGCAAGAAAGACACCAAGTATGGGTTCGACAAGCAAGCTGTAACATGCTTTAACTGTGGTGAACGTGGTCATTTTAAAAGAGAATGCACAAGACCAGCTCATCATGGAAACCAAAATCCCTTCAGAAATCAAGGCCAGAACAGGAACAATGTTCGTACGTTGGTACCTGTCAACAACCAAAGCCAACCAGGGTCATCAAATGCCAACCGGGGACTCGTGGTTCAAATGGATGAAGGTTGTGATTGGTCGCTTCAGCTTGGAGAAGGAGGAAATGGTGGAACAGCTTGTTATGCTAAAGTAACAGAGAAGGTAGTAGAACCCGTGTCTGCTGGTGAATCTTCAGAAGATGAAGATAGTTCGGGTTACAGTGGAAGCACAGATGGAGAATCACTTGATGTTGGTGATTTATCAAGTGATGCTTTAGATTTGAAGGTTGATGAACTTTTGGCTGAAGCTGAAGTATTATGCAAGAGGAGATCTATTCTATGCCAGAAATCTGCTGGAACTTCCGAGAAGCTTGCTAAGTTCTTCTCTGAAGATGGATCTTTTTCTTTCCATTCAGCCTTTACGGCTAATGTCGACAGTTCATCAGGTCAGGTAAGTGTCGATGAACCCACTGTAGTTAGCTGTAAAAATTGTGATAGCTTAAAGGTTAAATATGCTGAACAGGAAAGTAAATTTGAAGTCACACACAAACACAATCAAGAATTGATTGTTGATCTTTCGAAAGCAACTGAAGCTAACTTGTTTTTAACCAGAAATGAAAAGGAGTTTAAAGCAACAATTGCGTCATTAAAACATGATGTTTCTGAATTACAAAGGGCTGTTTTGAGAAAACAACATGTTAACAATGATTTAATTGACACAATTGAAAAGCAAATGGTTGAGTTAGCAACAGCTAGATGTGAATGTGAGACAATTAAGCAGAAATTGGAAAGCTATTCCAATTCCCGCTATGTTTTGGATCACATTATTGATGTTCAGAAGAAAAAGGGGGATAGGAAGTGTAATGGATTCAAATCATGTCCTCCCCCAATGAATCACAATTACTCCAAATCGCCTGATGATGAGGATATGCCCCGTTTTGAACCTACAGTGCCACTCAATCTAGATGATTTTGCAGCAGGCCTCGGGTTCACAACTGGTACATCATCCTCTGGTCAATCTGAATCTGAATCTGAATCTGAGAATGTGACAGATTCATCGTGTGTTAAGGAACAGAGTCCTCCCACTGTTGAGGATACTGATTCTTCGGATGATGAATCTGATGATGAGTCTGTAGTGATTGTGAACCAACAGTCTAACTCGGTTACAACAGATATTCCAATCGAGAATCACATCTTATGTGATCCACCAGTGGAACCGAGTAAGACTGAAATGTCAAAAGGAATGGAGTCCCTTGTTTCTAGTTGTGAAGGGAATAACTTGTTGTACACGCTCAAAGGAGATGACAAAATCTACTCTAACAAAGATTTTCCAATTAAAAATGTAAATCAAGATTTAATTGAGCAAATTTTTGAAGGATGTATTGAAAAGTTTTTGGGGAACAAAAGTGGCAAAGTTACCGTCACTCAATGTGATCCAATTCCGTGTGAACAAATTAGAAAACAATACGGAAACCAAAAACAACCAATTGAGCGAAAACAACAAGTGAACTCCGGGAAAGGTAAGGGACAGGGAAAGAAGGCTCAGAACAAGAATGTTCAAGCACCTAAAGTTCAACAGCAAAAGGTGCAAAACAAAAGAGCTCCTGTTAAGAAAAGAGAACAGAAAGTGAACTTTGTTGGATCCAAGGGTACAGATAAACTTGAAACATTTCAGGATAAATCTAACATTGATTTTATAAAACAAGTTAGAATTTTAAAACGAAATGATCAGAATAATTACACCCAACATTCCAACGGATGTGATTTAGGTCCAAGTACATCTAGATCACAAAGTTCATGGTCTGGTTCTTCGTCTGGTCATCAACATGTTTCTCCGAGGTTTGTAGAGCGGAGAATGTGTTTTGAGTGTGGCACAATTGGGCATATTGTAAGATACTGCCCATACCTGCAAAAGTTGAAGGCTCCCCAAGAAACCAATTACCAAAAACGATCAGTTTCCCTGAAACAAGACCCACGTGTCTTGAAAGAAAGGGAAAAGAAGTTGAAACAAAAGAATCAAAAGGTAATTGAGAAGGCCTTAAAATCAGAGGTCAAAGAAGAAAAACCTGTTCAAGCAAAACCTAAAACTGTAAAACCAGTAAATGCTAAAACAATAAATTCAAATGCTGGTAAAGGACAAACAGCTTGGAAACCAAAACAGGTAATTCAATCAGGGGGAGCACCGCAGGTTCTGTTTCCTAATCATCAGGAGATTGAGATCACTTTCCTTGATGATCAAGGACGACCCAAGTCCACAAAGGCTTGGGTCCCCCTCTCCGTCTAATCTTTGAATGAGTGTGTAGGATATTCCAGGAGGAACTTTCGACAGTCGTAAGATTGTTGATAGTGGAGTGTCCATGCACAAAATAGGCGACAGAAGAAATTGTTGCCTTTGATGGAGAGAAGAGAAGAAAAGGAAAAGAGAAACAGAAGTGTCTGTTGAATGAGTTTGAAAAGCTTCGACAAAAATGCAAAGCCTTTTACAATCAAGCTTTGATCGGGTCCCCAGGGTAGATTCAATCAAAATGTACGCACCTGCAGCACGTTTGAAGTTCAAAATCAACAAGATGAACGTGCAGTGTACATTTCTTCGCGGTGTGATTGAAGAAAATGTGTTTGTTGAACAAACCAACCAGGTGTGCGGATGCCTTGGCTTGGATTGAACAACCGCACACTACTTCTGAAAGAGAAAGACAAAGACCTTCGCTGGTGAAATGTGGAAGACCAGCCGGACCCAAAGGTTTATGATCTTGTTGCTGTCAAGAGACTTCTCAGTAGCTACAAAGAATCGACTTTGAAATCCACACCGGGTGGATATCTAGTTTGGGAGAGCACTCAGATTCCTTGCAATGCACGAAGCAGTTGCAGGATACGGTTTTAAAATTCTAATCTCTCCTTTACTTGTCGATATTTAAGCTACTTTATAAATTGCTATCCTCTCGAAGCACTCTTTGACCAGACAATGTTGTCATGGTCCGCACCGCTAACCGATATGCCAACTGATTTTTCCAAAATTCGATAAATCTTTTCAGATTAAAAATTAATTTTGGTAAACGGCATTGAGGTAAAACATGAGTTAACCAACATCGGAAAGTCATTTTTGTAAATACCTTTGTGTTTTTAAATTTTATCTTAGTTTGTTGATTTTAGGGGGAGTAAATCCAAAATTTGAAAAATCCAAAAACATCGAAAAATTTCAAAAGCACAAAAACAATAGAAAAACAAAAATGAGTTTCCTGGCGAGAAAAAGAGAAAATGATAGTACATCAGTGGTCTGTCCAAACCTCTTTAAACCTTAAATGAAAAAGCGATAAGCAGCTCTATATAAGATGTATCGGTAGGCTCACAATCATTTTAAAGTGTGCAGGGTGATATAAACTTAAATCGACTGAAGACCAGGTGGGAACCACTCATTGGCATATGGTCTTAGTACCGAAATTTCGTTTGAGAGATTGCCGAGGTTCTGAGATATTCGGTCTTTATGCTGCTTATCATCTGGGTATCATGGTTGTATCTTTTACCGAAAAATAACGGGGACGCAAGTCTAGATCTTCCATGATACTATACATATGTGTACATATTGCATTCGACCTCAATAAGTGATCAACAATCACATGTCCAAACAAAATAAGTGATAATATATCACATTTATCCGGGAGTCAAGTTCGTCTCTCTGCTGTACGAAAGTACTGACCTGTTCACGGACTTGCTCCTGTGCCCTCATGCATCTGAAAATCAAGTTCCTCATCAATAAGTGATTCTATCACATAGGGCTTGTTTTCAAATCAAAATAAGTGAGTTTCTCACATCATATACGGTCAAACAGATGATAATCGGTATACTCACCGGTAAGATGAACCCTCGTGCATACCTTGATACGGGAATGTGTCGTGATGTGGATGAACACCGGTCGGTAAGTATAATTCATACCTTAACGTATCCCCTCGCCATGATTACTAATGATAAGTTGAGCTTAAGTGGACAACAATACCGATAATTGTTATAGGATGCTTATCTTAATGTTAAATAATTGAACAAAAAGAGCGTTTTGGCATGACCGTACACTGATATGATTCTCTTACCCTCGAAACTCGCAAAAAGAATGTCTGTAGATATTTATTTACTGTTTTTAGTTTATGTATCTTTGTATATATTTATTTATTGTTTTCCGTCTTTACGTTTGAAAAATGAAAAATTCCAAAAAGATTTTAGGTGTGTTTTAATATAAACTTTATAAAATCCAAAAAGATTTTGCTTCTAGTTTATTTTTGATTGACTGATGTTGGAACTCGAGTCTATCCTACCCAAAATCCTGATCGTAAGCCAGAAAACAATTGCACCTTCATAAACTGTCGAAGTTAACAAGTTTTGAAAGTTAAAGGACTAAAATTGTACATTTTCTAAACTTTCAAACTGTTGTCGGTTGGTGTTTGATTGAGATTTGATCTCATATGTGTCATTTGTTTAAATGTTAACTATATTCCAAGCGGTTGTTCTCATTATGCGTTTAGCTTTCTTGCATGTGCAGATGCTAAAGGCAAGGAGAACATGGTCGATGACAAGCTTCGGAATGAAGACACAACGTGAAGGCACTCAAATGATGAAGATAATCGAGTTGCCGCTGATCATCATCAACACCACAAGGATCTGAAGAATTGACAAGTCAAAAGATTCACGGGCATAACTCAAGGGGGAGCTTATGTTAAGGGGGAGTTTGTCAACACACTTCCTACATGAAACGAGGAGTCTATTGATACACTTTCTGCTTTCAATACGTGAAGACATTGAAGATCCTCCGACATAGAAGACAAGAAAGGCGAATCTCGCGAGTAGCGTCCAAGGGGGAGTTTGTTGATACATATATGTGGACGCGACTCGACTCGACGCAACTTAGTTCGGTTCGACCCGGTTAGGTTCGGCTCAAGCCCGACGCCACGACATTCCTCCGTCGTGCGTCCCAGAGTTCGATACGCGAAGCACGAAGCGCCGCGGCCTTTCCCGTCGACACATCACCATGACATCACCTTGGTGATGTCATGATGATGTCACTCATGTTGACTAAATACAAGTTGATAAAGAAATGCAAATATGAACGTGCATGGGCAAATGCATGGTGGGCTACTCCATGTTGGGCCTTTATTTCTCATCTGGGCCGAACCCCAATCGCACAACATGTGCAATTCATATATATACCGAAAACAAGGGTTTTCGGTGTGGTGTGTGCAAAACAGTGGACAAAAGAAGGAGCGCACAAGTGAAGAACACACACCCGAGAGAATTGATAGAGAGTTTGCAAAGATTATTTTGTAAACATTGAGCTTGTAACTGACTTTTCTTACGTATTAATACATTGGTGTTAATCGTTGAGTCTCGGTCTTGTATCTCGTGTTCTTGTCGTGTTCATCTCGTTCTCGGTTTGCATCTCCGGTTGGATTCCGCACAACCGGGTGTGTTTGACAACAAGGAGTAGGCGACTAGATCCTCCCCTAGCCGGACCTACATCGTTAATATCGGATAAAAGGATTATGCCCCAAGAAGACAATGGGGAGCTGAGAAGTTCAGCCTCGACATCATCTTTGTATAAAAGGATTATGCCCCAAGAAGACAATGGTGAGCAGAAAAGTTCAGCCTCGTCGACATCATCGGATATACGATCCATGCACGAAGAAGACAATGGTGAGAGGAAGGATCCATCCTTGTCATCATCATCACTGTATAAACAGTGTCAAGTTTTTCCACTTGCTGAAATCAAATTGGCAACAAATGATTTTGATGATGCTTTTGTAATTGGAAAAGGTGGGTTTGGTCAGGTATACAAGGGTAAAATCGACTTTGGGGCAAGTACAGATGTTGCCATCAAGAGGTTAGATTGCGATTCCAATCAAGGGGCAACCGAGTTCTATGCAGAGATTGAAATGTTTTCCAAGATTCGCCATAGTCATATTGTCTCTTTACTAGGATATTGTGAAACAGCTATGATCCTTATTTATGAATACATGCCCAATGGAAGTCTTGAGGATCATTTGCACAAAAAAAGTGTTGGTGCACTTGTGTCTGTACTTTGTCTGTATGTTATCATGATACCAAACGATGTCTTTGTTAGTCTTGTAAGTTTGACCAAGTCAACCATCCTCCTGGTTTGACTTGGCCAAACAGTTAGTCAATGGTTGTAATCTATCTGTGTCGAAGGATGAGTCATCGAAGGATTGTTTATATCCTTCGATGAGCTCGAAAGATGGACCTTCGATGGATGTTGATGGACCACGAAGGATATCATCCTTCGGGGTATACATGTTGATCCTTCGATAGGTTTCTGGTCGATAGATGATCCTTCGATCAGTCTATCTGATCCTTCGACCAGACGTGCTGTGTTGGGTATAAATACCCATGTTGTGTGTTCACTTCTTTAGCAGAAAAGTAGTAGACAAGAGAGACAGACAAGGAGAGTCACAAGAGACAAGTGTGAGAAGTGAGAGCATTCTGTTCAGAACACACACACACACACACGAGAGTTAGAGAGAGTTTGCAGAATAGATTTGTAAACCTTGTGCTTGTAACCGAAACTTTCATAGTATTAATACAAGTGGTGTTAATCGGTGAAGATTGTGTGTTGTGTTTGTGCTTGTTCTATCCCGGTTTGCATGCTAGCTTGGATTCCGCACTTGCTAGTGTGTTAGACATAACAAGGAATAGGTTTAACCTCAACCTCCGAGGGACCTACAAGTGGTATCAGAGCCGTGGCTCTTTTCCTTGTTAAAAACCGAGTTTATACAAGACTTTGGAGTGTTTTGGACAAAAACTCACTTGGTTTAGCAGCCGTTTTTATTGTTTTTCTCGCTTTTCTTGACATTAAAACGTGTTCTAAACTAACCGGATGTGTTAAAAGACGGGTTGGGTAACTTAAAAACTTATTTTTAAGAAGTTTGGTCTTCTCCGGCCAAATTCCGGCTTACTCCGGTACCGGTTTCTGGGTTGGTCTTTCGATTTTTAGTATATTTTATTGTTCAAATCTGGGTTGGCAGAAAGTATGGTCTGACCATACCCTCTGCCTTCTGCCGAAAGTTTCTACCAACCCATCACCTTTTCACCAACCTGTCATTTTTGTCAACTGTGTCAGTGCAGATCGAAGGATATCCTTCGAAGTCGAAAGATCATCTTTCGATCAAAGGAGGTTCGATAGATAATCATCCTTCGAACCAAGGAATCTTTTCGAAGCATACATCTTTCGGTCTACAGTTCTTTTTCGAAAGATAAGGATCCTTCGTTTGGAGAATCTTTCGAAATCATTGTTCGAAATTCAACAGTGATCTTTCGAACACTGTTGATCCTTCGAACAAGTCTTGATCCTTCGAACTTAGTATGTTTATGTTTAACAAGTTTGTGATTTTCAGGTATTATTATTCTTGATCAAAAATGAATCCAAGATGGGGTACTCCGGTAAATACAGATATGTATTTTGGTACTCCGTCATCTTCCGCACCGGTATCTTCTCAAGCTAATGCAGTTTCTACCGGTCAATGGGCATTCGTATCAAATCAAACTCCAAGTATTCAAAGCATTCTCTTGAGCGAGAGTGAAACGGGAAGTTTGAATCGGCCTCCAAAGTTGATGCACTTATACGAATATCCAGGATGGATTGACAGATTTCATACATACGTCCTTGGACAAAATACAGAATTGTGGTTGCGGTTCATCACAGATTTCGATCAAACAATAGAGGTTGCCGCATCATCTGCTGCTACGTTTGCAGATCTTACGGAAGATCAGAAGAAGGTCTATGATTTGGAAAATAAGGCATATGCCATTCTTACTCAGGCGTTAAGTAAAGATATTTATCATCAATTTGTCAGTTACAAGACAACGAAGAGGTTGTGGGACGCATTGAAGACAAGGGGCGTAGGAAATGAAGCGACACGTTAATTGAGAAAAGACCTGCTAAAGAAAGAGTTTGATGGTTTTACTTGTATGGAGAATGAATCTTTAGGAGATTTGACAAGTCGATTTAATCATTTGCTGACTGAATTGGCAAATTTTGAGGTTGTTACAACTCCAGCAGAGATTGTGAAAAAGTTTGCAGATGCGTTGCCACCTCAATGGAATACTTTCTTGGAAATCATGAAGTACAATGGCACTTTAGCTACAACAAGCTTCAATGACTTTGTTCAACTCCTGGAAAACAAGAATCAGGAAGAAACTCTCAAGGCAAAAAGAGTTCCCGTGCCACAAAATCCTGAAATGTATTATGGAACTTCTAGCACTTCTACAAAACCTTCTTCACACGCTCCAATTCAAACAGCGTTTGTGTCTTCCACTGACATGTATGGCAATACTATCCAAGTTCCGGTCAAGCCTCCTCCAACAGACATGTATGGAAATCCGCTTGAACCAGTTCCTCAACAGCAAAGCCAACGACCTCTCAGACCAACTGATATGTTCGGAAATCCATTACCTGTTCGATCTACCGGACCAACAGACATGTATGGGAATCCACTTCCTCCTCAATCTACCGGACCAACAGACATGTATGGGAATCCACTTCCTCCTCAATAGCAAGCGTGTTATGGAAGCACATCATCTGCTGGTCAACAATCAAAGCCAAATACAGTATAGCTCGACACCTCAAGCTTTTCTAAAGTCAGTGTGGAAGTAGCAAAGGAACACATGGAGTTGCTAAACACTTTGGTGAGCGCATACTGTGGATTAGTGGAAGGTCAGATTGGTAACATTAATCTGACACAAGAAGACTATCAGCAGATTGATAAAGAGGAGATGGAGATGATGGACATCAAGTGGGCCTTTGCCAGTGCTGTTAGGCGAGCAAAGGATTTCATGGAAAGAACTGGCAGAACCAGCTTGGAAAGCAAGAAAGACACCAAGTATGGGTTTGATAAGCAGGCTGTTAAGTGTTTCAATTGTGGTGAACGTGGTCATTTCAAACGTGAATGTACGAGGCCATCTCAACAAGGGAACCAAAATCCTTTCAGAGGTCAAGGCAACAGGGCAAATCAGAACCAAGTAAGGAACAACGAGCGCACACTGGTGCCTGTCAACAACCAGAGCCAAGCAGGACCATCAAATGCCAATCAGGCACTTGTGGTTCAAGTAGATGAAGGTTGTGATTGGTCAATTCAGCTGAGTGGTGATGCTCCAGATGGAACAGCATGTTTTGCTGAAGTTGTCAAGGATCTTAGACACGCCAGTGGTGGAGAATCTTCCACCAATGGTGATGAATCTTCTGAGGATGAAGACAGCTTAGGTTACAGTGGAAGTTCAGATGAAGAGTCCTCGAGTTCAGGCAATGATCATGTGGATGACACGTCAAGTGTGTCAGTCGATGCGGAGGTTGATGAGCTATTGGGAGACAATGCAGCAGGAAATCACAGGAGATCTATATTGGTGGATCAAGCTGCTTATTCTTCGTCTTCTCTCCATTCAGCCCTTATGGCTAATGTCGACAGTTCATCAAGTCAGGTATGTGTCGATGAACCCACTGCTGTTAGTTGTGATAATTGTGATAGATTGCATGTTAGATGTGCTGATTTGGATGCAAACATGTCTGAGTTGCAAGGCAAACATGATGCTTTACAAGCTAGTTTGTTTGACTTACAAGACAAACATGTTTCATTGAATGATAAGTGGTGTGAATTGCAAAGCAAACACGAGGCTTTGCAAGAGAAATATGATGTGACATTCATTCACAATCAGAAATTGACCGTTGATCTTTCGAAGTGCACTGAAGCCAACATGTTTTATGAAAACCATGAAAAGGAGTTTAAATCGATGATTGAAAAATTAAAGAAAGATAAAACCGAGTTAACTAAAATGGTTTCCAGAAAACAAACTGACATTAATTTGTATATAACTCGTCTTGAGGTAATGCAAAAGGAAATGGCTTGTGTGAAAACTGAAGGTGAGGCGATCCAACTTAAGCTAGACAGTTATTTGAGCTCTAGCTATGTGTTGGATCACATCATTGATGTTCAGAAAGAGAAGAAGGATGTCACATGCATAGGTTACAAGAAATGTCCACCACCTGTTAGAAACAATTATAATGCACTGCCTGATGAGGAATATAGAACTCACTTTGAACCATCTGTTCCTTTAGACGTTGAGGAATTTGCAACAGGACTCGGATACAAGAAAGAAGTATCATCCGATTCAGATGTGTCAGCAGATACATTTGTAACTGCTGAACAGAATCAGGATCCTCCAGTTGTGATTGAGGATGCTGATTCTTCTGATGATGAATCTGATGATACTGTTTCAGCAAAGTCTGATGCGGTGATCAAAGAAGAGGACATACCTCTCGAGAATCATATTCTCTGTGATCCTCCTGCAAAACCCGCTAAGATTGTTGCAATTGAGTCCTCGTCTGCACAAGAGACGGAAAGTGTGGATTTGTTGTACACTCTTGTTGGTGATGATAAAATTTACTCAGACAAAGACTTTCCTATAAAGAACGTTAATCAATCTTTAATAAGTAAAGTTTTTGAAAATTCGACAAGTAAGTTTTTAGGAAAGACAGGATCACACGTTACAGTGACACAGTGCCCTCCTATTCCAAAGGCCGAAATTCGAAAACAATATGGCAATAAAAAATTACCAACAGTGCAAAAACAGCAAAATCATACTAAACCTAAAGGAAAATTACCGGCTCAAGGTCAAAAGAAGCCGAATCAAAAGAAGAAAAAGAATGTGAACTTTGTGAAATCTAAGGGAACGGACAAAATTGAAAAGTTTGAAAATCAATCTAACTTAGGTTTTGTCAAGAAAGCAACAGTGATGAAAAGGAATGAACCAAATAGTTCAAAACCTAGTACCTCGGGATCACAAAGTTCATCATCGGCAAGACGATCACATGATACTTCGGGGTTTGTTGAACGAAGATCATGTTTCGAATGTGGTACAATCGGGCATATCATTCGAAATTGCCCGTATCTTCATAAGTTGAAAGCCAAAGAGGATGATCCCCGTGAACGCAATCACCAAAAGCGATCTGTTTCTGTAAAACAAGATCCCCGACTTATAAGAGAAAGGGAAAAGAAACAGAAACGCCAACAAGGCAAGGTGATTGAAAAGGCACTTAAAACTGATGTGGTTCAAAAACAATCTGTTTCAGTTAAGCCAGAAAACTCAAAACTTTCAAAAACTTCAAACAATCACGAAGTTAAATTGTTAAACAATCAAACTGGTAAAACTCAACAGACATGGAAACCTAAATTGATCACAAATTCAGGGGGGCCATCACAATTCTTGAATCATCAAAGAATAGAAGTTATTGTTGTTGATGAAAATGGAAGACCCAAGACCACAATGGCTTGGGTCCCCATCTCCAACTAATCATGTGAGTTCATGTGCAGGGTGTTCCAGGAGGAACTATCAGTAGTCATTGGATTGTAGATAGTGGGGCATCCAGGCACATGACAGGCGACATGAAGCTTCTCTACGACGTTAAATCTATTAGAGGAGGTTATGTTGCTTTTGCTGGAGATAAAGGCGGATATATTACGGGTGAAGGAATGATTTCCAACGGGGTTGTTAGCTTTGATAAGATCAACTTCGTACAACAACTTGATCACAATCTTCTTAGCGTTTCACAAATCTGTGATAAGCAGTTCTCAGTACACTTTGATGCAAATGGATGTTATGTGCTGAAACCCGGCTTCAAAATTCCAAAAGAATGGATTCTCTTGTCGGCTCCAAGGATAAATGATCTGTATGTCCTTGATATGAGCCAAGCTATCACAACGTCTGCACAAGCAACTTGTTTCGTTTCCAAAGCCACAGAAAAAGATACAATCTCTTGGCACAGACGAATGGGTCACATTCACTTACGCAAAATGAATCATTTGGTGTCAAATGAATTGGTGAATGGTGTTCCTCTTAAAAACTTTCATCTTCAAGACGTCTGTGTTTCGTGCCAGAAAGGAAAACAAACGAAGAAGCGACACCCTACAAAGAAAATCAACACGGTGGCTGTTCCTCTTGAACGTTTGCACATGGATTTGTTCGGTCCTGTCAAGCACAAAAGTATTAGGAATGATCAATACTGCCTCGTGATAACTGATGATTATTCAAGATTTTCTTGGGTGGCGTTCATGGCACACAAGAGTGAAACCTTCGGTATTATCAAAAACTTGATTATTCAGATTGAAAATTTGTATAACTTGAAGGTTAGGCGGATACGTAGCGACAATGGTACTGAATTCAAAAATCATGCCATGGCGGAGTTTTGCACTTCAAAAGGTATTCTTCACGAATTTAGTGCAGCTTACACTCCTCAACAGAATGGCGTCGCTGAACGTAAGAACCGCACATTGATCGAGACTGCTAGGACTATGTTGGTAGAGTCACAATTGCCGATTCCATTCTGGACTGAAGCTGTGGCCTCTGCATGTTACACGTTGAACCGAGTCCTTACAGTCAAAAGGCACAACAAGACCTGTTTTGAGCTTATTAACAAACGGAAACCAGATTTGTCATATCTTGAACCGTTTGGAGCTCCATGTACAATAATCGATCCTAATGGAAAGTTTGGGGCAAAAGCAATTGAGGGATACTTTCTTGGGTATTCCACCCCGAACTTAAGAGTCTGGAATCTAGAGACTAAAAGGGTCGAGGAATGGTCTGAAGTCAGAGTACAAAGGCACACCTTACCAGTCAGAAATCCAGGTCAACCTTGGATGTTTGAGTACGATGACTTTTTCAATTCGATCAATGTTGAAGCCGTTGAAGAAAATGCTGCGGCAAGGATGTTTTTCGAGAGTGAAAATGCAACAGATTCACCGCTGGTTCGTCCCATTATTGTCAATCAAGAACCATCTTCAGTGAACAATAATGCTCTCGACAATGAGGATTTTCACGATGCTACCGAATTGAACGAATCTTCAGAGGATGATGAATTTCTCGATGCAGATCAAGGACCAACAATAGCAGTTCATGGTACTTCAGAAGGTACACCTCCAGTGGATGTCCCTAGAACAGCTGAAGCTACTGCATCATCCTCTTCGTCAATTCCGGGTATAGAATTGGTTGTTGATCTCAATCTCAACAATTTGGGTACAAATATTCCAGTTCAAGATAATCCAGAAACAAGGATTCACAATACCCATCCTCAACAAAACATCATTGGAAATGTACAAAGTGGCATTCAAACAAGAAACATGTTGCGAAACAACAACAATGCCGGCTTGTATGCAACTATCCGAGAATCTGGTCAACAAAATGATTGGTCTTTCGCGTGTTATGTCTCACAGGAAGAGCCAAGAACTTGGAAAGATGCTTTGAAAGATAGCTTTTGGGTTGAAGCAATGCAAGAAGAACTGCAACAATTCCAGAAGCTTGATGTCTGGAAACTCGTAGAGAAACCTGCTGGTTACAAGAAGATTGGTACCCGTTGGGTGTTTAAATGCAAAAAGGATGACCGTGGAGTCGTTATTCGAAACAAAGCAAGGCTAGTCGTTCAAGGTTTTCGTCAGATTGAAGGGATCGACTACAACGAAGTGTATGCACCTGTTGCACGTCTAGAAGCAATTCGGATCTTTCTGGCTTATGCCTCATTCAAAGGTTTCAAGGTATACCAGATGGACGTGAAAAGTGCATTTTTACATGGTGTGGTGGAAGAAGAGGTGTACGTCGAACAGCCTCCAGGTTTTGAAGATCCTATCCATCCCGATCGGGTTTGGTTGCTCAACAAAGCTCTATATGGTCTACATCAAGCACCGCGAGCTTGGTACGCAACCTTATCTAATTATCTGCTGGAGAATGGTTTTCGCAGAGGTCTTATCGATTGCACTCTTTTCATCAAAGAACAAGATGGAGATCTTCTACTGGTACAGGTATACATTGATGATATTATTTTTGGTTCTACTAATGATGTTTTGTGTAGGGATTTCGAGCGCATTATGCAGGATAAATTCGAGATGAGTGCTATGGGGGAAATGACTTTCTTTTTGGGCCTACAAGTACAACAAACCGAGTCTGGGATATTCATCCATCAGACTAAATATGTTGGTGACATCTTGAGCCGGTTCCAGATGTCTGATGCAACGCCCATCGGTACCCCATTGCCGCAAAATCACGGAATTACTCCAGACTTGAAGGGTGAAGCTGTTAGCCCCTCGTACTACCGCGCGATGATCGGATCTCTTATGTACCTCACAGCATCAAGACCAGATATAATGTACCCAACGTGCCTGCTTGCCAGATATCAAGTGAACCCGAAGGCCTCACATCTTGCAGCTGTAAAAAGGATTTTTCGTTATTTGAAGGGTTACCCTGACACCGGTCTATGGTACCCTAGGGATAATAACTTTGACTTGATCGCATTCAGTGATTCTGATTTTGGCGGATGCAAAATCGATGGCAAATCCACAACGGCTGGATGTCAGTTTTTGGGAAATCGCCTAGTCACATGGCAGTGCAAGAAGCAGACATGCGTCGCTATATCAACATGCGAAGCTGAATACATTGCTGCCTCAAGTTGTTGCTCCCAAGTCCTGTGGATCCAACAACAAATGCGCGACTGCGGTTTTGAATTCCTAACTACTCCTATTTATGTTGATGAACACCGGTCGGTAAGTATAAATCATACCTTAACGTATCCCCTCGCCATGATTACATCTGATAAGTTGAGTTTATGTGGACAACAATACCGATAATAGTTATAGGATGCTTATCTAAATGTTAACTAACTGAACAACAAGAGTGTTTTTGACATGACCGTACACTGATATGATTCTCTTACCCTCGAAACTCGCAAAAAGAATGTCTGTAAATATTTATTTAATGCTTTCAGTATTCTGCATGTTTGTATATATTTATTTACTGCTTTCAGTCTTTACATTTGAAATATTCAAAAATTCCAAAAAGATTTTAGGTGTGTTTTAATATAAACTTTCTAAAAGCCAAAAAGATTTTATTTCTATTCTATTTTCGATCGTACGATGTTGGATCTCGAGTCTTCGTTACCTGAAACCTGAACGAAAACCGAAATGACTAAATCTTCATAATCGGTCGAAATTTGCAAGTTTTGAAAGTTAGAAACTAAAATTGACAAATTTACTAAACTTTCAAACTGTCGGACGGTGTTTGTTTGAACAATGGTCACATGTGTGTCGTTTGCTTATGATATTCCAGGCAGTTGTTCTCATTACGCGTTTAGATTTCTTGCATGTGCAGATTCTAAAGGCAAGGAGAACATGGTCGATGACAAGCTTCGGAATGAAGACACGACGTGAAGGCACTCAAGTGATGAAGATGATCGAGGTGCCGCTGACCATCATCAACACCACAAGGATCTCAATTCATAAAGAACAAGTATTTCACGAGCATAACTCAAGGGGGAGCTTATGTTAAGGGGGAGTTTGTCAACACACTTCCTACATGAAACGGGGAGTTTGTTGGTACACTTTCTGCTTTCAAGGCGTGAAGACTTTAAAGATCCTCCGACATTGAAGACTTGAAAGGACGTCAAAGACTTGAAGACACGAGGGACCTACAAGAATGAAGATCGAGACAAAGCTACAGCCAAGGGGGAGTTTGTTGGTGCACTTGTGTCTGTACTTTGTCTGTATGTTATCATGATACCAAACGATGTCTTTGTTAGTCTTGTAAGTTTGACCAAGTCAACCATCCTCCTGGTTTAACTTGGCCAAACAGTTAGTCAATGGTTGTAATCTATCTGTGTCGAAGGATGAGTCATCGAAGGATTGTTTATATCCTTCGATGAGCTCGAAAGATGGACCTTCGATGGATGTTGATGGACCACGAAGGATATCATCCTTCGGGGTATACATGTTGATCCTTCGATAGGTTTCTGGTCGATAGATGATCCTTCGATCAGTCTATCTGATCCTTCGACCAGACGTGCTGTGTTGGGTATAAATACCCATGTTGTGTGTTCACTTCTTTAGCAGAAAAGTAGTAGACAAGAGAGACAGACAAGGAGAGTCACAAGAGACAAGTGTGAGAAGTGAGAGCATTCTGTTCAGAACACACACACACACACGAGAGTTAGAGAGAGTTTGCAGAATAGATTTGTAAACCTTGTGCTTGTAACCGAAACTTTCATAGTATTAATACAAGTGGTGTTAATCGGTGAAGATTGTGTGTTGTGTTTGTGCTTGTTCTATCCCGGTTTGCATGCTAGCTTGGATTCCGCACTTGCTAGTGTGTTAGACATAACAAGGAATAGGTTTAACCTCAACCTCCGAGGGACCTACAAAAAGAGCTAATACAATCAGTTATTCTCCACTGACATGGATTCAAAGACTCAATATTTGCATAGATGCTGCTCGTGGATTGGACTACCTCCATACAGGTACAGGTGTCCAGCATTGAGTCATCCATCGTGATGTTAAAAGCTCTAATATCTTGCCGGATGAGAACTTGGCAAGTAAGATTGCAGACCTTGGGTTGTCTAGAATTACTCCAGCATCTCAGTCAGGTGCTACCACTAATGTTTATACGGGTCAGATCGTAAGTACATTTGGGTACATGGATGCTGAATATTTCTTAACTCACAGACTTACAAGAAAATCTGATGTGTATGCATTTGGTGTGGTCTTGTTGGAAGTGTTATGTGGTAGGCCTGCCCTGGATTTTTCATTGGATGAGGAACAGCACAGCCTAGCTGGATGGGCCAAACACTGCATCAAAAGAGGTAATCTAAGTCGGATTGTTGATCCCAGTCTGAGGGGACAAGTCTCGGCTAAATGCCTAAAGAGTTTTGGGCAAATTGCATATGAATGCCTCCGTACTTGTTCAAAGGATCGACCAACGATGACTGTGATTCTGGGTAGGCTTGAGTTGGTGCTAACATGGACAATGCAGAGTGTGGAGAGGGCTAGTAATAGGAAATACCTTGGATGGTCACTGTTCTTAACCAAAGCTCCACGTAAGTTTTATTATTTTTTTGTTCTCAGCTTTATGTCGCTTGTATTTAAGTCCATATGTGTTAAGCAGGAAGTGTGATATCTGATAGAAAGACAGGCAGCCATGATAGCGGTGGTATTGCAACTGCTTCTCAGCGGGTGGTGTCGCTAGTGGGGACGCAACGCCACTGATCTTCAAGGAGTTCACATATTCTGACTTACAGAAAGCCACGCGTAACTTTCAGCGCGATTGCTTTCTTGGAGAGGGTTTTTTTGGGAAGGTTTTCAAAGGGTGGTTGGACAGGGTAACATACACCCCACAGAAGGCTGGCAATGGGCTTCCTGTTGCTATTAAGAAATTAAATCCTGAAACTATACAAGGGTTCGAAGTGTGGCAGGTTTGCTTGTTTCTCTGTCTGTCACTTTTGTTATTTTCAGTCTTGCATTGACATCTGTTGCAAAAGGCATGCATGAATTATTGAACATCTTCTTGTACTTGGGTTATTCACTTGTATGTTCTTTATTACAGGCTATAAATTATTATTATGGTCATTTTTCAGTAAATGAAATAGGTTTCTTTGTATATGATGACGTATAAATTTGACCGTTAAAGATGAGGACTTTGAAGACAACTATGATGACCATTAAAGTTTCCTGACCTTTGGGAAAAATTAAGCTTGTGAATTCTTATGTGTTTTTTTATTTATTTAGTTTGTTTTATTTTTATTTCTTTGTGACAGACAGAAGTGACTCTCTTGGGAAGGCTTAAACACCCAAATGTTGTTAAACTCTTAGGATATTGCCAGGAAAATATGGAGCTGCTTCTTGTTTATGAATTCATGCAAGGGGGAAGCTTAGAGGATCGTCTTTTCAAAAGTAACTACTTATATACATCAACAAATACGAAAAATGTTATATCTTTTAGATTTATAAATGTTTAATATATATATTTATTTCTAAGTTTAATTATGCAGAAGGTGTAGATGCACTACCATGGTCTACGATGATTAAAATAGCCATTGGCGCAGCTCAAGGCATGGCTTTCTTGCATTCAGTAAATGTTATTTACAGGGATATGAAAGCCTCAAATATATTGTTAGATGAGGTAAGCAAAAAAAACTATATAACTTTACTTTAAACATGTATATATTACTGATTATGAATGCACCTCCAATGATTTTGATGTTTTAGGTTCAATCATTTTATTATAAATTTTATACATTGTATTTTCAGGATTATAATGCAAAGGTATCAGATTTTGGGTTAGCAAAGGTAGGTCCATCCGATGGAATGACTCATGTGTCAACCCGTGTAGTGGGCACCTACGGTTATGCAGCTCCTGAGTATGTGGCTACTGGTTAGTTCTCTTTTTTTGGACTAAACTAATTGCATTCCTTCACATTCTATAGCCCTTTGAATGTAATTAGAGGGTTTTCACTAAAACTTATGAAATAGTTTGTGTGATCACTTCCCAAATTGTTAATAGTTTATGATTATTTTCTTGTTAGTTTCCGTCCACAATTGAAGTATTGAAATCATAAGATAGTAACAAAGTTTCATAATTGTTTCACTTTGATCACTTTCATATTATTCCACTATTATGAAGTTTTCAATGATCGGTTAAACTAAACTGATCACAAGGAACTTAGTATATGTAGTTACTTTTTTCATACAATTTAAACAGTTACTAAGAATTTTTTAAAAAAGGAATGGTGTGAAACTTGAGTGACCTACATGGCACATAGTAATGAAACTTGGTTATTTTTTAGACACATATTTTTCCTTAGATTAAGAACTAGATAAGTTTTTCGGAAATGGTTACTATGATACACAAAGCTTAAATCTTTATGAAACAGTAACAGATACTCTTTTTCTTCGGTTTAGATTTTTACATGGTTTATAATAACAATGTTGCTTGCAATTACAGGCCACTTATATGCCAAGAGTGATGTTTATGGTTTTGGGGTGGTAATGCTTGAGATTATAACAGGGTTACGAGCTCTTGACCGCCGACGACAAGACGCAAAAGTGAACTTGGTGGAATGGGCTAGGCCTTTCTTGACAGATAAGAGAATACACAAAATTATGGATCCTCGATTGGGAGAAAATTACCCTGCAAAAGCCGCTCGTAAAGCTGCTGAGCTCATCGTAAGTTGCCTTAATCTAGCGCCCAAGAGCCGGCCTTCTATGGAGGAAATAGTGTCGTGTTTGCAAGATATTAATGCTATCGAAATGAAACCAAGATAGTAAAAAGGCTAACCCTATCTGTCATTGAACCTACATAACAAACAAATATCAAGTAATTGCCATCATCAAGACCACCAGTTCTGAAATAAGAATGAAATAGGTATAGGAGTATATACAGAATGGAATCCCTCCTTTACTTTCTCTCCATTTCTTTCCAATTTAAAAGGACGGATTTTAGCTTAAAAACTGATTCCTTTCTTTTCTCTTCTCTTCTCTTCCTTTGTCTCCATAAAAAAAGCTCTAGAATACAACTTTTCCTTACTTCCTTCCAAATCCTTTCTCTTCTCTCTATAAATGAAACTCGGGAACACAATGTAAGTTCATGTTTGTTCCTAAAGCTAGTCATTGAGAAATTGCAATTCATATACCATGTATCTATTAAGTACATAATTTCTTTATGTACATAAAGAGTTCTAGAGCTTTGGTTAGAATAATCTTATTTAAGGTTATTTCTAGTTTCTACTTAACTGTGACAAATGTGTGTTTCAATATCCATCAATGTCTATACTTTATGCATAAACTCCATTCAATTATTATAGTTTGTTCATCTTGAATTGTGAAATCATCACTTAACAAGGTTTACACATATCTTAACTACGACATCGTTGCTATTACGATACATTAATTGGGCCTTTATTTGTGTAAACATATCCTTATAATAGTTGAACTATGTTTGTAGGAAGCTCAAAACAATACTAGACATGACATACTATTTATAGGAACTATCGAAAATTGATAAGTAATGGTGAATGACCGGAAATTGTCCAAATATGGAAATCTCAATCAATAATATCTAAAATATATATATTATAGCTATTATTAGCTAATTACCTTCAGAAAAAAACCACAAAAGTTTCCATGAATGGAAGCCTGAGTTTCAAAACCGACCACAATCGTTATTACACACAACCAACCACCATAAGGCTATAGGGTGTGGTAATGACCACCATGACCCTTCACGTCAGTGCCATGTCACCCACCTCTAATTCACAATCCAAAACCACTACCCTAAGGGTGTGGTCAAGACCCTAACCACCATCCCCTTGTTTATTTTAATTTATCTTTGTCTAAAGAAATAGAAAATGATTACTTGAAAAAATGGAAAGGAGGACCATGGTTGTCGTGGTTTAATCCATGCAAACCATGGTGGATTAGGGAAGGGGGTAATATAACCTTCCATTCGTGTTCCTACGTGGCGAATCATGTCCCAACCATAACCCAACACTCTTTAGCCTTACTTCAATTAATCAAGTTAGACTTCAAATACATCCATATTTACTATTTATAGTAAATCAAACCTAAAATATCAAAGGTTACCAAAAATAGAACCTCTAGTTGAAAAATCTACAAAAGTGTTAACGTATGCAACACAATTACACAATTAATAACTTTAAAGCCTAATTAATTAAAATTTATATTGAATTAACTAATGAAAATAAAAATTATAATAATATCAATTTTTTGAAAATTACTATTATTTGTATTAATATCCTTTTTATTTTGACAAAAATCTCATTATTATTTTCAAAACCTATTTTAATGACTTAAATGCCCGAACAGTCCCTGTGGTTTGGCATTTTTCACATTTAGTCCCTAACTTTCTAAAATTACCTCTATAGTTCCCAACTTTTTAATTTTCGTTCCCGTATAGTTCCTGACGCGAATGGAGATTAGTTTTTTCAGTTAAGTGGATGTAAAATTACTAAAATGCCCTTGTTATTAAAAAATAACTTAAAGGTAAAAAGAAATATATTTAAATCAAGGAGTAAATTACGTTTTTGGCCCCTATGGTTATATCACTTTTACTATATTAGCCCAAAATAAGAATTTTTATCATATCTGCCCCCATGGTCTCTATAACTGACCATTTTGACCCCTAAGTCTAACCACTTTGGCCTCAATGGTCTTTATAGCTAACTATTTTGGCCCCCATGATCTCTAGACTTAGGGGCCAAAATGGTTAGTTATAGAGACCATGGGGGCAGATATGTTAAAAATTCTTATTTTGGGCTAATAAAGTAAAAGTGTAGGTCCGGCTAGGGGAGGATCTAGTCGCCTAATCCTTGTTATCAAACACACCCGGTTGTGCGGAATCCAACCGGAGATGCAAATCGAGATCGAGAGATGGACAAGAACACGAAAAGGACACCGAGACTCAACGATTAACACCAATGTATTAATACTTGAAAGACAATTACAAATCAATGTTTACAAATCAAACTTTGTAAACTCTCAATATTTCTCTCGGGTTCTTCCTTGTGCGATCTGGGTCTTCTCTTGTCCGCTCCTGTCTCTCTACCGAAATCACAAGTGATTTCGGTTTATATATGTTGTGCGATTGGGGCTTTGTGTCCGGCCCAAGGTTGGTCAAAGGCCCAAAGTGACAATGGCCCAACATGAAAAGCATGAGCATGCATGTAAGATCCAGCTTGTTTCAATATTTGTGAAGTTTAGTCAAGATGGTGACATCATCATGACATCATCATGATGATGTCATGATGATGTGTCAAGCGGGAAACATCATCGGCTCTCCGTGCTTCGCGTGACGAACTCTGGGACGCACGACGGAGGAATGTCGTGACGTCGGGCTTGAGCCGAACCGAACCGAGTCGAACCGAGCCGAGTCGCGTCCACAAAATATGTATCAACAAACTCCCCCTTGGACGCTACTCGTGAGGTTCAACTTCCATGTCTTCCATGTCGGAGGATCTTCAAAGTCTTCACGTGTCGTAAGTAGAAAGTGTATCAACAAACTCCCCTTATCATTTAGGTAGTGTGTCAATAAACTCCCCCTTAGATTGAACTCTCCATTGAGTCATGCTCGTGAATCTTTTGACTTGTCAAATCTTTAGATCCTTGTGGTGTTGATGAAGGGTCAGCGGCAACTCGATCATTTTATCCTTTGAGTGCCTCCACTTCGTGTCTTCATTCCAAAGCTTGTCATCGAACATGTTCTCCTCGCCTTTAGCATCTGCACATGCAAGAAAGCTAAATGCATAATGAGAACAACCGCTTGGAATATAGTTAACATTTAAACAAAAGACACATATGAGATCAAATCTCAATCAAACACCAACCGACAACAGTTTGAAAGTTTAGAAAATGATCAATTTTAATCCTTTAACTTTCAAAACTTGTTAACTTCGACTGTTTATGAAGATGCAATTGTTTTCCGGCTTACAATCAGGATTTTGGGTAGGATAGACTCGAGTTCCAGCATCAGTCAATCAAAAATAAACTAGAAGCAAAATCTTTTTGGCTTTTATAAAGTTTATATTAAAACACACCTAAAATCTTTTTGGAATTTTTTAATAAATCAAATGTAAAGACGGAAAGCAATAAACAAATATATACAAAGATGCATAAACTGTAAACAGTAAATATCTACAGACATTCTTTTTGCGAGTTTCGAGGGTAAGAGAATCATATCAGTGTACGGTCATGCCAAAACGCTCTTTTTGTTCAATTAGTTAACATTAAGATAAGCATCCTATAACAATTATCGGTATTGTTGTCCACTTAAGCTCAACTTATCAGATGTAATCATGGCGAGGGGATACGTTAAGGTATGATTTATACTTACCGACCGGTGTTCATCCACATCACGACACATTCCCGTATCAAGGTATGCACGAGGGTTCATCTTACCGGTGAATATACCAATTATCATCTGTTTGACCGTATATGATGTGAGATTCTCACTTATTTTGATTGAAAACAAGCCCTATGTGATAGAATCACTTATTGATGAGGAACTTGATTTTCAGATGCATGAGGGCACAGGAGCAAGTCCGTGAACAGGTCAGTACTTTCGTACAGCAAAGAGACGAACTTGACTCCCGCAAAGAATTTGTGATATTTTATCACTTATTTGATTGGACATGTGATTGTTGATCACTTATTGAGGTCGTATGCAATATGTACACGTATGTATGGTATCATGGAAGATCTAGACTTGCGTCCCCGTTATTTTTCGGAAAAAGAAACAACCATGATACCCAGATGATAAGCAGCATAAAGACCGAATATCTCAGAACCTCGGCAATCTCTCAAACGAAATTTCGGTACTAAGACCATATGCCAATGAGTGGTTCCCACCCAGTCTTCAGTCGATTTAAGTTTATATCACCCTGCACACTTTAAAATGATTGTGAGCCTACCGATACATCTTATATAGAGCTGCTTATCATTTTTCATTTAAGGTTTAAAGAGGTTTAGACAGACCACTGATGTACTATCATTTTCTCTTTTGCTCGCCAGGAAACTCATTTTTTTTTTCCAATGTTTTTGAGTTTTGAAATTTTTCGATGTTTTTGAATTTTCAAATTTTGGATTTACTCCCCCTAAAATCAACAAACTAAGATAAAATTTAAAAACACAAAGGTATTTACAAAAACGATTTTCCGATGCTGGTTAACTTATGTTTTACCTCAATGCCGTTTACCAAAATTAAATTTTAATCAGAAATGATTTAATCGAATTTTGGAAAAATCAGTTGGCATGTCGGTAAGCGGTGCGGACCATGACAACATTGTCTGGCCAAAGAGTGCTACAAGAGAATAACAATTTATAAAGCAGCTTAAATATCGACAAGTATAGGAGAGATTAGAAATTTAAAACCATATCCTGCAACTGCTTCATGCATTGCAAGGAATCTGAGTGCTCTCCCAAACTGGATATCCACCCGGTGTGGACTTCAAAGTCGATTTTTGTAGCTACTTAGAAATCTCTTCACAGCAACAAGATCAGAAACCTTTGGGTCCGGCTGGTCTTCAACATTGCTCCAGCGAAGGTCTTTATCTTTCTCTTGAGAAGAAGTAGTGTGCGGTTGTTCAATCCATGCCAAGGCATCCGCACACCCGGTTGGTTTGTTCAACAAACACATTTTCTTCAATCACACCGCGTAGAAATGTACACTGCACGTACATCTTGTTGATTGTGAACTTCAGACGTGCTGCAGGTGCGTACATTTTGATTGAATCTACCCTGGGGACCCGATCAAAGCCTTTAACAATCACACTTTGAAATTATTTGCATTTTGTCGAAGTTATCAATTTCTTTCAACAGACATTCTTGTCTTCTTTTTCTTCTTCTCTCCATCAAAGGCAACAACTTCTTTGTCGCCGATCTTGTGCTTGGACACTCCACTATCAACAATCCTATGACTCTCGATAGTTCCTCCTGGAACTTCCTGCACACTCACTCAGAGATTAGATGGAGAGGGGGACCCAAGCCTTCATAGACTTGGGTTGCCCCTGAGAATCAAGAAATGTAATTTCAATTTCCTGATGATTTTCAAACACAGCACCTCCCCCTAAACTTTCACCCGTTTTAGGTTTCCAAGTTTGTTTTTGTTTACCAGATTGTGTATTATGTACAGTTTCTGGTTTTAATGGTTGTGACAAACTAGGTTTCCTTTTAACAGTTTTCGGTTTTAAAGCCTTTTCGATCACCTTTACATTTTTACGTCGTTGTTTTGTTTCTTGTTCTTTAATAGTGCGTTTATCATGTTTTGGAGAAACAGGACGACGTTGTGAGTGACCTTGTTCAGAGGGGGTTCTTTCAACAAAATTTGGTTTGGGCGAGTTTGTGCAGTCTTTAATGATGTGCCCAAACTTCCCACATTTGAAACAAGTTCTCCTTTCAACAAACTTAGGAGAATTTGATCGACGACCTGACGTAGAAGTTGCAGACCCAGAGGTACTAGCTTCACACCCGTTTGTGTGTTGGGTGTAATTGTTATCACTGTTACGTTTCAAAATGTTGACTTTTTGTACAAAATCGGTATTTGATTTATTTTCAAAAGTCTCCACTTTATCAGTACCTTTGGAGGCCACAAACTTAACGTCTTTTGCTTTCTTCTTGTAACGAGCTTCTTTTGATTCAACCTTAGCCTTTGGCTTTGAAGCTCGTTGTTGTTGTTTACCCTTAAAAGCAATTGGTTGTTGCTTTGTCGGTGATTTCTGTTTTCCAAATTGTTTTCTGATTTTAGCTTTTGGAATTGTGTCACATTGAGTTACAATGACTCCTGGAATTGTCTTTCCCAAAAACTTGTTTGTAGTATCTTCAAACACTTTGTCAATCAAAGATTGATTGACGTTTTTGATTGGAAAATCTTTGTCTGAATAAATTTTACTATCACCAACTAAAGTATACAACAAGTTATTGCTCTTAATAGCAGACACACATTCTTTGTCATCCTTGACATTCTTGACAGGATCTATCACTTGCTTGGCAACTGGTTGCACGATAGGAGTAGGAGGATCACACAGAATATGATTCTCAATTGGAATTTCTACTCCTTTCGTCTCATCAAGTGATTCATCCTGGTCACTTACATCTGATTCATCATCTGAAGAATCATAGTCCTCAATGGTTGGAGGACTTTGATTTGAAGCACATGATGACTTTTCCTTGCTATCAGATGAGCCCTCCGATGAATTGTCCGTTTTGAACCCTAAGCCAGTTGTAACTTCCTCATAATCAAGAGGTACAGTTGGCTCAAAACGCGGCATTTCCTCCTCATCGGGCATTTTGGTATAGTTGTGTCTCAAAGGGGGTGGACACGCCTTATACCCTACGCCTTTCACGTTCCCTTTCAATTGTTGAACGTCTATGATGTGATCGAGCACAAATCGGGAGTTAGAATAACTCTCCAACTTTTGCTTGATAGCATCATGCTCGCATTTGGCAATGGCTAACTCCTTTTTGGTTTCCTCAACAATGTTAATGTAATCGTTAATACTAACCTGTTTATGATAAACAACTTTGTTCAATTCGGAAACACTTTTCTTTAGGGTTTCAATTACAGATTTAAAATCCTTTTCGTTTCGAGTTAACGCCATGTTTGCCTCTTTGCACTTAGACAATTCAATAACCAAACTTTGATTGTGACTATGAACCGTTTCCGATTCACGTTTCAAATCGGCACATTTAAGTTTCATATCAGCACAATCACTACATATGCTAGGAGTTTCAGATTTTACCTGACTTGTAGGAGCTGTGACATTAGCCATGAAGGCAGTCTGAGAAGAGAAAGATCCATCCTCAGTGAGAATCTTCTCCATTTCTTTCGATGTAACATCAGCTTTCTTGATCAAGTCAGATTTTTGACTTTTTGTCTCCTTGGCATCATCCGACAAATTATCAGCTTCAGAATCAGTTCTTTCATTCAAATTCGATTCTTCATCCGAACTGCCACTATATCCTGAACTGTCATCATTTCCCGAAGATTCACCATCATTGACATTCTTGATAATTTCAGCGTAAAATGCAGTTCTTGTTTGATCACCGTTTCCCAACTGTATGGCCGGACCACAATCGACACTTGGATCAAATTGAGGTTGTGTTTTGGAAACTTGGGCTTGTGGTGTGGGTATTGATTGTGAAAGATAGGCGCTTTGATCGAACTGTGATTGAGTAGTGGTAACTTGAGGTGGAGGTATGGATTGTGAAAGATAAGCACTTTGATCCCACTGTGGTTGGGCTTGATTGACCTGTGGAAACGGAGAAGAGCTTGTATTGGATACAAACGCCGTTTGAAGCTTCGGTTGCTGAACAGAACTAGAACTAGCTGAAGGACCAAAACCCGGCAAATACATTTCTGTGTTTTGAGTAGGTGCAATCCTTTTAGCTTTCCGAATTTCCTCTTCGTTCTTGTGCTCCAACTTCTGAATGAATTCATAGATATTAACATTGACAGCATCTAGAACGCCTGTATGCTTTAAAAGCTCAATGAATGGGCTCCACTTTGGAGGTAGAGCATCAGCAAACCGTGCTACAATTTCCTGTTGAGATGTAAGAACACCAAAATAACACATTTCACACATCAAATGATAATAACGAGTAGTTATATCATTTAGGGTTTCATTCTCTAAGAAATGAAATGATTCGAATTTCTTCTTCAACAGATCCTGGCGTGTCTTTCTAGTAGCTGCATATCCTTCTCCTCTCGCTACCAAAAGATTCTGTATGTTTTGATTTTGATTCGACAACAAAGCCCATTGACTTGCGCTTATGGATGGTTGAGGAAACATATTTCTTGCTCACGCGGCTGCGGAAGTTTGATCTTGACCGGGTTGTGGGTCCATACTCCAATCCCACGGACTTGTGCAACTCATGATTGGTGTATAGAAGTTGATAACCTGATCACACAGAATTATGTCCACTTTGTAAGTGCCCACAACTTAATAAAACACTTTATAAAAAAACACTTATGAAAATCAGCCCAATGGTTTTTTTTTTTTTTTTTTTTTTAATGATTTCTAAAGTCCAATAATAAGGAAGATGGGTGATTTCGGCCAAGTGTGATTTCAGCAAAGGTGTTGGATTTCGGCCTGTTAAGAGTTTTCGGCAAGGGAAAGGTGATATCAGCAATATAAATCTTGTGCGACTAATAAACTCTTGTGCGATCCACTCTTTAATGACGAAACAGACCCAATGCGGAGCCCTTGTGCAAGCCCAACTTCTATATGAGGCCCAAATTTATGTTGTGCGAGTGCATGAATGTTGTGCGACTGAATAACCTGTACGAGCCTATCTCTTGTGCGACCAGATTTCAGAAGCCCAAATAGAATATATAAGATGGTCCAACAAAAGCCCAATTCTTGAAGCCCAATGAGTCTTGTACGATCCACTTCCTTGTGTGATTCAAGAACCTTGTGCGACTGTCATGTTATACAAGCTGAAACTGTTGTGCGATTGAGAGTGTTGTGCGCCTGAAACAAATTGACTTTCCTCCTGACACAAAGCAGAACTTTCGGCTCACCCACTTACCAAGTTACCAACCAAATGATGACTTTCTTTTTAACAATTTTCAAAGCACAACAACTTTAATATTCAAATTTAAAAGCAGATCGAACAAGAATATTATCAAGAACACCTTGAAGCTTGGTTGAAGATATGAAGAACACAACCCAGAAAATTTGAGTTTTCCGGTAAACTAAAGAGTTTTCCGGTGTCCCGACAACTTCCGAAACGCGTTTTTGCTTGAAATGTTTAATCAAAACCAATATATATCATGAAGACATGTGGTAAACACGGTTTTTAACAAAACAAAACAGCAAAACAACAAGATTAAACCCGATTAACAATGTTTTTCAGAAAAATATAAACTTTAAAAACCCGAAAAACAAACCGAAAACAACTCGGTTTTAACAAGGAGAAGAGCCAAGGCTCTGATACCACTTGTAGGTCCGGCTAGGGGAGGATCTAGTCGCCTAATCCTTGTTGTCAAACACACCCGGTTGTGCGGAATCCAACCGGAGATGCAAACCGAGATCGAGAGATGGACAAGAACACGAAAAGGACACCGAGACTCAACGATTAACACCAATGTATTAATACTTGAAAGACAATTACAAATCAATGTTTACAAATCAAACTTTGTAAACTCTCAATATTTCTCTCGGGTTCTTCCTTGTGCGATCTGGGTCTTCTCTTGTCCGCTCCTGTCTCTCTACCGAAATCACAAGTGATTTCGGTTTATATATGTTGTGCGATTGGGGCTTTGTGTCCGGCCCAAGGTTGGTCAAAGGCCCAAAGTGACAATGGCCCAACATGAAAAGCATGAGCATGCACGTAAGATCCAGCTTGTTTCAATATTTGTGAAGTTTAGTCAAGATGGTGACATCATCATGACATCATCATGATGATGTCATGATGATGTGTCAAGCGGGAAACATCCTCGGCTCTCCGTGCTTCGCGTGACGAACTCTGGGACGCACGACGGAGGAATGTCGTGACGTCGGGCTTGAGCCGAACCGAACCGAGTCGAACCGAGCCGAGTCGCGTCCACAAAATATGTATCAACAAAAAGTGATATAACCACAGGGGCCAAAAACGTAATTTACTCTAAATCAAGTGGGACCACTTATATCCTACCCATACCCCTACCCCTTCTCCCCTTTCTCTCTTCCTCTTTCTCGTTTTTTGTCTGCAAGAATCAAACTACCACCACCACTTCATCTTCCCCACCTTCACCACCCTTCATCTTCCCCACAAGCAGGGGTGTGAAATGTGAAGAAGAGGATCTGATTATGACTTGTTAATATCATATTATAAACGAAATGGGTGTATAATTTTTGGTTAAATTTGCTTTGAATCATGATTCTGGAAAACAGAGCATCAGAGAAAAACAGAGTATCAGAAGCAGGGGATCAAAGAAGGTGGGGGAACTCCCTAAAAGAATTATTATTATTGTTAGTCACTAGCCCATCTCTGAAACATGTTCCTTCCTATGATCTATATTTGGAACCTATGTTGTTACCTAACTTGTCATGGTTCCAAGGTTCATGATTAAGAAACAAAAGTCAAAGATCATACCCTGACGTTGACCATTTTGTCTCTCAGAAATCAAGATGGCTCTCAAAGTATACGACAAACGGTTGTCCCAACCATCTCGTGCAATTATCATCTTCTGCAAGTATATTATTTCCCTTTTTGTGAACTTACAAGCTTCTTGATCTCTCACTGAGTGCAAGTATTGAAGAAATTAGATATAAAATTTCAAGTTTCTGTAGAATTATGTGTGTTTATTTGATTGTTTATGGGTTAATAAGAATTGGGTTTGTGGTAAATTTGATGTTTGATGCAGTTAAACTGATGTGTTATGTTTCTTGTTAGTTGTTTGGGTGAAACTGCATTTGTTAACTAATGTGGAGATGGTGGTGAAGGGTGGTGAGGTTGGGGAAGATGAAGTGGTGGTGATAGTTTGATTCTTGCAGACAAAAAAGAGAGAGAAGAGAGGAAGGGGAGAGGGGAGAGGGGTAGGGGTAGGATAAAGGTGGCCACAGTAGCGGAGCTTGACCAAAAGTTTCAAGGGGGCGTAAAGTGATGTGACCCAATTTTTTTTTTCCTATCGTTATGTTTCAGGTCGGGTTGGCTATCGATTCGGGTCAAGTCAAATAATAATAGTTCCAAATAAAACTAAAAAAAAAATCATTCACTCAAAGGACCCGTTCTTAGACATAAAAATTTGTGATTAAGTTTATTGTGTGGTGGGTAACCTAGGGTTAAACAAAGAAGAGTTAAAATATATTGACAAAACTACTCATCACTTATATACAAAGTGGTAACAAACTTTACTTTAATTTATATATTGTATAAATATTTAGGAAAAGTAATTGGGGGGAGGCGACCCTATATAATTTTTTCTAAATATTTATCCAATATATAAACTAAAGTAAAGTTTGTTACCTAGGGGGAGGCGATCTATATAATTTTTAAAATTTTCGGACAAAAAATTGAAACCTATACACTTCTAACTGAAATATTGGGGTGGGCGGGTGCACCCCCGGGCACCAACAAACCTTCGCCCCTGGTGGCCCCACTTGATTTAAATATATTTCTTTTTTACCTTTAAGTTATTTTTTTAATAACAAGGGCATTTTAGTATTATCACACCCACTTAACTGAAAAAACTAGCCTCCATTCGCGCCAGGGACTATCCGGGAACAAAAATTGAAAAGTTGGGGACTATAGAGGTAATTTTAGAAAGTTATGGACTAAAGGTGAAAAAAGGCCAAACCACAGGGACTCACCTTCAGATATCGCCACTAGCAGTCACACCTTTTAGAAAAACTATTCTAACTGGACCTACATTAAAAAAAACTTAACTCCGTTAAGTTTTCTTACGAATTTCAAGCTGGTGTATTGAGGCTCTTGATCAGAACGAGGATACGAGTCGATTGATGAAAAACTTACCTCAAAACGGTGCTTCAAACGACAAAAACAATGCTTCAATTTGTGTTTTTAACTTCCAATTAACAAAAATCATGCCGTTTGGAACACCGTTTCGAGGTAAGTTTTACTTACATCAATCGACTCGTATCCTCGTTCTGATCAAAAGCCACAAAACATCATGTTGAAATTCGGGGAAAAAAAAAACTTGACGGAGTTAAGTTTTTTTAACGGATGTCCAATGAGATTTTTTTTTTTTAAAATGGGACTATAAGCGGTGATATTTGAAGGTGAAATTATTATTGGCCAACCACCTAAAGATGACATTTCTAAAATCCAATTTCCTAAAATTTTATAACAGTTTCAGCCATTATATGTATATATATATATATATATATTAGTGGTGATGGATGATGAATGGTGTTTTTTCCTTTGGTGGTTTCATTTTTCAATATTAATAGGTTTAAAGCTAGAAAATGTAAGAACAAAGTTGTGTGTTTTGGTGATGAAGAAACACGGAACTAATTTTAGAGTTTTAGTTTGGTTTATATTCCTTTCATAAGGGTTAATCTTCTTAAACTTTCTGAGCTCCGATTAGATCCGATCTTCCTGCAAAACAGAACACCGTTAGCTCGTTAAGAGGGGAATATGGGGATTAACATCTTAACCAGGCTCCAGCGTGAGAATAAGTATCTGCTTTGAGGAAATAAGTGTGTTTAGAGTGAGAGTAGAGGGAATGGAATGTTTAACCTGTGCATGGAGGTCACTATTTATAGCCGGAGAGGTGTAAGAGGAGTTGGGCTGATGGGCCTTGGGCCGGAAGGTGACAACCAAAGGATATGCTCTTTGTCTCACTGGTATCGACTGTTGTTGGGTTAATCGGGTTCGTTTACGGGTCACGCGAATCGCAGGTCGCGGGTTCAATTCGGGTCACCGGTTACGGGTAAAAAGAGAAACTAAATCAAGGGTAAAAGGGTCATTATTTGGATTACTTTATGGCTTTCTCTACAAGTTGGAAAAATAAAGAAATGGTCAGATTTGACCGAGATCAGGGGTAACGATGTTGACCGAATTTGATGCATGTGGACGTTGATGGAAATGAACGTGGAGTTATGATTTTGCATGTGTTTTTTTTTAATTATAAATAGTGGTAGGTTTCTTTGTTTCTTTTGTACCTTTTGTTTATCAAATACACACTGCAAGCTTTCAATTCCTTTGTGCAAAGTTACTTTCACGAGAGTTGTGTCTTGAGTGAGTTTAGTGTGTGTAATTAAAGGGACCTGAACCAACATTTGGTATGTTAGTGTCTTCCAGAAGATCTCTGGTGCTGGCGCACCGTGATTGGAGCCACGTGTCTCAGTTGTCGGCCTTGTTGTCCCTCTGCCATTAGCAGGTAAGTGGAGATCATGGGGCAGGTGTCACCGCCCCCTGATTGGTGCCACGTAGGCGTCCTTGTGTACTTTCTGTCTCCTGCACGTCAGACGATCGTGGAGCACGATAGAGCACAACCTGGAAAAGGGCGGATGGGCTTTTTTGTCCTTTCATCTTCTGCTTTTCCAGTTCCGCTTTTCCGAATATTGTTTGAATTTTTGGGGTTTATGATTTTTGGCGTTAAACAAATTAAATAATTAATGGCGTTTAATGGTTTCATCTTATTAACATTTTGGCGTTTATGGCGTTTATTCAAATCGTATGCCATTGTAACCCAGGGGTCAGGAAATCTATTTGAATGTCGTTTTTCAAGGCGTTTTAAACAAGTTGGCCCATTATTCTATTATTTTTTATAAACATTTTGGCGTTTAGGATATCTTGGCGTTTTACAATTGTTAGATTATATTTCAGCCACAGTAAAAAAATACAAGCGAAGAAAATAAATTAAAAATCCTAATCGGATCTCTCTTCACAATATTCACTATCATCAGTCTCTTTGTTCTTTAATAGTACAAGAACTGACACCAAGATATGGCGTTTTATGTAAAACTTAACAAACCCATCGGTTTGATTATTTTGCATGCTCGTCTGTTGAAGTGACTTTTTTGTGGATGTTTGGGGACATAGATCTATGACGTGTGGGTGAGTTTTTCGCTTTTTCTTCATGTTGATCTTCATCTTTATAATCATCCCACTTTTCAGTGTCATTGATCTCTTCTCCTCATCCAAGCCTTCTTCAAGAACAAAAAAATACAAAATGCCATATGACTGGCATTAGTATTTTTTTCTTGAATTTTTGTCCATCTCATGCAGCAAAATCTTACTGAGTTACTCGCCTCCGCTAACAATTCATTCAGTGAAACTTGACGAATAAGAATACTGAATATCCAAAAAAAGCATATTAGCCATCTTTGGTTTTGTTTTTTTTGGCGTTTTACAGTGAGTGGTATTTAGTAGTATTGGCGTTTTTTTTTTTGGTTTGATCAAATGGAAGTTGTTGAGATGTATCATTTTATAGGATCTCTTTTTGGCGCCTAAGTTAGGCGGTGCGTTATTATAATAAAGTATTCGTCTTTTCAGTTACTGTTTGTGAAGGGGTAAGGTCCCAAAAACTTCATAATAAATACTTGGGACCATACCACAACCTTAACTTTCAGCCTTGCACCTTGCGCGGCCGCGCACTGGTCTCACAAAAAGAAAGGCTTAAAAGGCCTACAACAGTCAACATTTGCGAGCCCAAAGGAAATCATAAAGCCTTGCGCCTGTCCTACAAAAAACAAAGGATAAAAATCCTGAAGTAAGATACTTCCGCTTAATATCCAGATTTGGATATTATTTACCCAGACTTGGGGATTATTCACATGTCTCCACACAATAAGGTGTCACATCAGATTACAACAGTAATCTTCTGGAAGAAATACAATCGTGCACCACCAAGACGGTTACAACCGTCTGGACACGTGTCACTATCTCAGTTATCCCTGAATTCACAACGAAGGCATGCAAGTGGAGAGTAATCTCCACTTAATCACTTTACACGTGGCTAATCCCTAGCCTTAGATTTAAACCACGATCCGTGTGCTATCACGTCGGATCAAGGAGCAGTAACGGAAGAAAACGTAACCGCTTATGGGGTTAGCATCTTCCGTCCTCTTTTCACTAACGAGTTTTCTCGCCTAAAAATGACTCCCGGCTATAAATATGAGAAAACTCAGGTATGAATTTAAGTTACTCACACTTCTCAAATATTTCTTCTTCTTCATAACCAATACTTATTCTCACACCGGAGTCGGGTCAAGGAGAGAACCCTCTTCTCCCCTTGGCGAGGCTAACGGTGCTCTTTTTTGCAGAGTTATCGGAGAAGAAGGTCTATAGGACCTGAATCAATCGAGTGGAAACCAACCTTTTATGCGGATTCAAACCCCCTAGATATCTCGGTTCCGACCATTTATCTAGTGTTTCTTCATTGGCGCCCACCGATTCCTCTGTTCTTTCCGTTTTCATCTCGTTTCGATTCAGTTCTCTTCATCCTCTGTTTTAAACATGGCAGAAAATTCATCATCCCATCGGCGAACCGGTCCTCTACCGAACGTCGAAAACAATGTTCAAGTAGAAGGAATCCCAGAAGATGCCTCAGATGACAATGAGGTTCAATCCAACCGAGCAAACGACCCTATCACTCCAGGAGTATTAGCAGCAAACCCTACTCAATCAATTCTACCACCAGGAGAAACTCCAATTTCCTGGTACGTTAGGTCCCAAGGAGCATTAAACGCAGTTTACACACAGCTGTGTGCTTAAACTGCTCCTCTAACTCAGTCTCGGAGACCAGGATCTCGTGCTAATGCTTCCCAACGAGAAGATTCAACTTACGAGAATACAGAAGTTCATGCCAGATCCACGTCACAACGCGAGTACACTCAGTCAGGAAGTTACCAAAGAGAACACCATGGTGAGCCACACCCTCGTCGAAGACAATCGGTTCATGATAGGTTGGGTTCCCAACGGGACACTCACACCGATGAATCCGATCCAACATACCGTTTAAGTGCAAATACCAGTGTGTTCAATCGACTGCAGCCAAACTATAACAAGTGCAGGCCTCGAGCGGTTTATAACCCCGAGGCAGAACACAATTACAATTTAATCTATCGACCTGCGGAAGCAGCGGAAAATTCAAAATTCGTAATGGAAATAGCTTTGGCTCCACTCGAAAAAGCTAAATTGCCATCCAATGTGGGAAAGTTTAATGGGTTAACAGACCCCGATGACCACCTGAGGGTATTTACCAGCGCAGGTCTGGTTGGGCGTTGGACCCTCCCGCTGTGGTGTCATCTGTTTGTGCAAACTCTAACCGGTCCAGCACGAATTTGGTTTGATAACCTACCAACGGGACAGATCGAATCATGGAGAGATCTGCGTGAAAAGTTTTTGACACACTTCAGCCAGCAACGGCGTTCCATTCGTGATACATCCGACGTCATGAACATTTGGCGCTGTGATGAAGAGAATCTGGAGGATTTCATCACCAGATACAATAAAGAAGTATTGGAAATTGGCGGTGTTCATGAACAACTAATCCGTGCTCAATTCAAGTACGTGGTTAGATGTGATGACATGGTTAAAGTCTTATCTGGAACAGAGGGCCTTCCAAAAAGTTGGGAAAAGATAATGGCGGCAGCCAAGGTTTACGCGCAAACTGAGAAAAACCTTACCACAAACAGGCCACCGCCACCACACAATAGGCCTGCAGACTTAAGCTCAACCGGTGAAAGAAATTTTAAAAAATCATGGCGTGAGTCTGGATCAGGAAGCCGTTCGTCTGAAGACACCCGCACAACAATTAACAAACTCTCCGCGCAGAGGGAGAGCAAACAAGAGAATAGGGAGAGGCAGTGGACTCCCCTAACAAAGACCCCAGCAGAGGTTCTGAGTACTGAAGACTATCAATTCAAACCTCCGATCCCAATGAAAAATAAACGTGGACAAGACCCGACGCAATACTGCGAATATCACAAAGATAACGGGCACACCACTAACAACTGCATCTCTCTACGCACAGAAATAGAGAAAGCCCTCAAGAGCGGCGAACTCACGCATTTACTCCAAAATGTGCGCAAAGAGATTAAGCAGATAACCCGGGGAGAGGAGGGCCCAAGCAAAAGGGCGAAGACTTAAGGAAGAACTTTACGAATTTCCCGCGGAAAGACATGACCTATCAAGCAAAGCGGAAATACTAGAGAGTAAGTTAAGTTACACATAATTATTAGCAAAACTTTGTAAAGCCTCTGCGCTCTATCCGTGAATAAAATTACAAAGTTTCTATTATTTCTGTGTTTACAAAGTGCACGCAATTCCTTTTAGTAAGCGCAAAAACATTATGGTAATTCTAAAACAAGCTTCATGAACGGTCAGTGAACACATCACAAACGGCCACAAGTTCAAGCATAAGCTTTATACCAACTTCATTCGCCTTACTTAATAAAAAAGCAATTGTACTCATGCAAAATATTGTAAACAAACAAATAGAAACATGCAATTCTCAGCGTACAAATACGCCCTAAAGACTTTTAAACACGGCAGTGTTTAAGTTACTTGCGCAGCAGCGCACCATCAAAAATAGGGATTTACATCCCGAATATTACATAGAAAAATTGTTCAATACAATTTCAAACTACTCTAAATCTTCACCCTCATCCGGAAAGATTTCTTTTAGTTGCGCCACGTGATCGTCCGATTGCAGCGCTACGTTTATCAGGTCCATGACCGGAAGTTGCAAGTTGTTAAACACTGTTTTCATGGAGGCAAGCGCGGCGCCAGTATTTACGCCAAAAGTTGCAGACTTACTATCATCCCAGTTAACCTTCAACGCGCTATTCACATGCTGGGAACATTCAGCATATCCTTGCGCATACCTATCTCGTCGCGCAGCAACCATTAAATTAGCAACAGTTTTATCCAGCTCTTCAGAGTTTAACACAGATTCAGCAACCTATGAAATCAAGTAAAAATGAGTATCAAGAAAGCATATTAATGATTCCACACGAAAAGGAGAGAAGAAACTTACGCAGGCAATGCCGCGATCTTTTAACCAAGCCATATCATTCTTCAAAGGCTCAAGCTCGCTTTCCGCTGTAACCCGCACCGTTTCTGAATTTTCCAACTTTTCTTCAACTTCAGACAAACGGCGGGAAATTTCAGTATTCTCGGAATGCGCAAGCTCTAGATCCTTCTTAAGTTGTTCCTGACCAGAAACCAAAGCAGTAAGTTCTTCTAACTCTTTATCTCTAAGGGCAAGAGTGGCAAAAGCTTGTACCTCTCGTTGCTCACTACGCTCCTTATGAGAACGCGCCTCTGCTAGCGCAGCTTCCGCATCAGCTTTCTCTTTCTTCAACTTTTCTACCTCCGCATCCTGATTCTTCAATTTTTCAACCTCAGCCTTGAGGTTATTAATAATATTACGAAGGTTTACCTTCTCAGCATTATCTTTCTCGCAAATTCTCCTCCAATTTTTGCGTTCCTCAGACAGGAGAGCAGCTTCAGCTTCTGCTTTTCTTTTCCAACCAGCAACAGACCATTCCTCAGTCTTGCGCTCAGCCTCAAATTTGGCCTGATCAGCTTCTAATTTGGCCTTCAGCTGAGCAATACGTTTTTCATCTTTGGCAAATTTCTTTTGAGATGCCATAAAAGATTCCTGCTCCTTATGCATACTGTACCACTCACGTACTATGCGGTGAGTGGTAGAGACATGAGAAGCAGTCTCTGCAAGATAAGACTGATAGGTCTGCTCATAGGATCGACCTTCCTGAAATTTGATCTCTCCAGGTGGAAGTATCCCCTGCAACCAATCTCGACACACGCGCCAATCCGAGAAAGTGTCGCCTTTCTTCAAATTCCAAACAGGGGCGTGAGGATCAGAAGCATCTTTTTTCGTATAAGTCCGGTAGTAATAATCTCCCAAGGTTTCTTTCGGGCGGATTGAGGAATGTTTACTAATACCAGCAGATGGGTCTAACCCTTCAACTGTCACTTCCTCAACACGCTCCGGCATGGCGTCAGAAGGTTTAGGGGAAGGAAGGCGACAACCAGAGGATATGCTCTTTGTCTCACTGGTATCGACCGTTAGTGTCTTCCAGAAGATCTCCGGTGCTGGCGCACCGTGATTGGAGCCACGTGTCTCAGTTGTCGGCCTTGTTGTCCCTCTGCCATTAGCAGGTAAGTGGAGATCATGGGGCAGGTGTCGCCGCCCCCTGATTGGTGCCACGTAGGCCTCCTTGTGTACTTTATGTCTCCTGCACGTCAGACGATCGTGGAGCACGATAGAGCACAACCTGGAAAAGGGCGGATGGGCCTTTTTGTCCTTTCATCTTCTGCTTTTCTAGTTCCGCTTTTCCGAATATTGTTTGAATTTTTGGGGTTTAAGATTTTTGGCGTTAAACAAATTAAATAATTAATGGCGTTTAATGGTTTCATCTTATTAACATTTTGGCGTTTATGGCGTTTATTCAAATCGTATGCCATTGTAACCCAGGGGTCAGGAAATCTATTTGAATGTCGTTTTTCAAGGCGTTTTAAACAAGTTGGCCCATTGTTCTATTATTTTTTATAAACATTTTGGCGTTTAGGATATCTTGGCGTTTTACAATTGTTAGATTATATTTCAGCCACAGTAAAAAAATACAAGCGAAGAAAATAAATTAAAAATCCTAATCGGATCTCTCTTCACAATATTCACTATCATCAGTCTCTTTGTTCTTTAATAGTACAAGAACTGACACCAAGATATGGCGTTTTATGTAAAACTTAACAAACCCATCGGTTTGATTATTTTGCATGCTCGTCTGTTGAAGTGACTTTTTTGTGGATGTTTGGGGACATAGATCTATGACGTGTGGGTGAGTTTTTCGCTTTTTCTTCATGTTGATCTTCATCTTTATAATCATCCCACTTTTCAGTGTCATTGATCTCTTCTCCTCATCCAAGCCTTCTTCAAGAACAAAAAAATACAAAATGCCATATGACTGGCATTAGTATTTTTTTCTTGAATTTTTGTCCATCTCATGCAGCAAAATCTTACTGAGTTACTCGCCTCCGCTAACAATTCATTCAGTGAAACTTGACGAATAAGAATACTGAATATCCAAAAAAAGCATATTAGCCATCTTTGGTTTTGTTTTTTTTGGCGTTTTACAGTGAGTGGTATTTAGTAGTATTGGCGTTTTTTTTTTGGTTTGATCAAATGGAAGTTGTTGAGATGTATCATTTTATAGGATCTCTTTTTGGCGCCTAAGTTAGGCGGTGCGTTATTATAATAAAGTATTCGTCTTTTCAGTTACTGTTTGTGAAGGGGTAAGGTCCCAAAAACTTCATAATAAATACTTGGGACCATACCACAACCTTAACTTTCAGCCTTGCACCTTGCGCGGCCGCGCACTGGTCTCACAAAAAGAAAGGCTTAAAAGGCCTACAACAGTCAACATTTGCGCGCCCAAAGGAAATCATAAAGCCTTGCACCTGTCCTACAAAAAACAAAGGATAAAAATCCTGAAGTAAGATACTTCCGCTTAATATCCAGATTTGGATATTATTTACCCAGACTTGGGGATTATTCACCTGTCTCCACACAATAAGGTGTCACATCAGATTACAGCAGTAATCTTCTGGAAGAAATACAATCGTGCACCACCAAGACTGTTACAACCGTCTGGACACGTGTCACTATCTCAGTTATCCCTGAATTCACAACGAAGGCATGCAAGTGGAGAGTAATCTCCACTTAATCACTTTACACGTGGCTAATCCCTAGCCTTAGATTTAAACCACGATCCGTGTGCTATCACGTCGGATCAAGGAGCAGTAACGGAAGAAAACGTAACCGCTTACGGGGTTAGCATCTTCCGTCCTCTTTTCACTACCGGGTTTTCCCGCCTAAAAATGACTCCCGGCTATAAATATGAGAAAACTCAGGTATGAATTTAAGTTACTCACACTTCTCAAATATTTCTTCTTCTTCATAACTAATACTTATTCTCACACCGGAGTCGGGTCAAGGAGAGAACCCTCTTCTCCCCTTGGCGAGGCTAACGGTGCTCTTTTTTGCAGAGTTATCGGAGAAGAAGGTCTATAGGACCTGAATCAATCGAGTGGAAACCAACCTTTTTATGCGGATTCAAACCCCCTAGATATCTCGGTTCCGACCATTTATCTAGTGTTTCTTCAGTTTGTAATTATTGTTTTTGACAAACTTTATTTCTGAAGTCTGTAACACGTCCCATCTTTCAAGTTTGGCGTTTTAGATTCTAATATAATAAAATTTCTCTATCTTCAGTTTTCTGATTTAAAGTTACTGTTTCTAGTTACATTTTCAAGTTTGTTTTTTATTTTTTATTTTTTTTGGGTTTTTTATAATACTTTTTCAAACTAATTTTATTATAGTTTGGAAGTTTTTGGGGGCGTTTAACTGGATGATATCGTTAAAGCAAGCATTTTGGCTGTTTTGGCGTTTTTATTATATATGGCGTTTTTATAATACAACAATCAACTGAAAAAGAAAATAAAAAAAATACATAAAAAAAGTTTTTTTATAATACTTGTCCAAAGTAATTTTATGATGGTTTGATAAACGCCAAAGGTGTAAGACATTTGCCTTTTTGGCGTTTTTATTAGATATGACGTTGTTTATTAAATAGCAATCAACTGAAAAAGAAAATTAAACAAAATAAATATTGATCTTCAAATCTTCACTGTCACCGGTCTCTTTCTTCTTTTTGAAGCATCTTCACTGGCTGTTTCTACTTTCGTATGAAATCAGCCTCTTTTTCTATAATTTTTGTCCATCTCATGCAGCAAAATGTTATTGAGTTTACACCCTTTCAGCCAAAATGTTATCTTTTTTGGAGTTTTACCGAGAAAAAGAACGCCACAAAATAAACCATCTTAAAACTGTAAATTTGATCATGCTAAAATCAATAAAGTGTTGTTGTATGGTGTTGGATAACATTGTTAATCCTCAGTTAAGAAAGATAACTGACAATGTTGTCCACACCATACAACTACACTTTATTGACAACAATATATTTGATGTTTGGGTTTTCTGGCGTTTATCAGTCGAATGGTATATATTAAATATGGCGTTTGGGGTTTTTGTTTGTGTATTTTAATCGAAGGTCTGAGTTGTTGTATATATAGGATCGTTTTGGCGGTTTTTTTGGGGGGATTTTACTATAATTAAGTTTAGCGTTTTATATCTAATGGCGTTTTAGCAGAATGTTGTGTGATTTTTGTTTTGGCGTTTTATTTTCATGAGATGTCGCTTTGTTTGGAGTAGTCAAAAGACGCTTTTACCCTCACTGAAGCGCGTCCACGTAATAAAATTGATGTTATTTACGAAAATGCCACCGCGCCAATCTAGTCCATAGATTGTTTTGATCGGACGATCGATAAGCGTTCTCACCATTCTCACACTTTCTACCGTTTTCTCTAAATCCCGACCCTATACAAACGTTACTTTGGTATAGGTGAAGAGTTTTGTTAAGCTATAGGTGTTTAACTATAATATGAAATATGTAACTATTTATATAACAATTAGCATGTGTGTGGCAGGCAGAAGTGGAGTTCTTGGGAAAGTTTATTCACCCAAATCTAGTAAAACTCCTGGGATATTGTTGGGAAGATCAAGAGTTCCTTCTGGTCTATGAATATATGCAAGAAGGAAGCTTAGAAAACCATCTCTTTAAAAGTAAGTATTATCATATATATATATATAAAAGGATTGGAAAATCATATACATAGTAACAAATTAAGAAAATGTAATCAAAACTAATTATGATATATATAATAATTATTTAACACTGTGTTTATACCAAGTTATTTATTTATATATTTTTTAATGGAGAAGGCAGTGAACCACTTCCATGGGAGACAAGGATCAAAATCGCCATGGGAGCAGCTCAGGGACTTGCTTTCTTGCATAATACCCAAAGAAAAGTTATTTATAGAGATTTTAAATCCTCAAATGTCTTGCTAGATGGTGTAAGTTTTATATACACAATAAAGTTGATTTCAGAACTAAAATATTACGAGAACAAAAAGAAAAACCAAAATAATTTAACTTATATTAACAATTAATGCTTTTAATTTTTTATATATAAAAGTATGTATGTTATGTACATAAAAATCCATTAAAATAATTCTTTCATAATATCATTTTATAACTTTTAAACGTTCACCTACACATGTGTAGGTAATATGACTTGCACATCGTTGCACATGTATACGTTTTATAAATAAACTAAATTTGTTTATTTTTTTTTTTTAAATTCAAGAGAGATCGATAAACATTGCTTTAGAAGAAACAAATCATCACTATCATATTATATCATAACTTCAAAAACTCATCTACACCATTAAATGTTGTTAAAAACGAATTTTGTGACAGGAGTTTAACGCGAAACTCTCAGATTTTGGATTGGCAAACCTAGGTCCAGTTAATGGAGAATCTCACGTGTCAACAATGATAATGGGAACATATGGTTATGCAGCTCCTGAGTATATGATTAGTGGTTAGTCACTTGTCTAAATTTGTAGTCAATCTAATAATTTATGTGTTTAATTTGTTTTGGGTTGGTAGGTTTTGAATTGGTAATTTTAAATTATGAACCGGACGCAACTCATTTCTTTATTCATGTTAAAATATTCTCTTGTCTGAATTTGTAGTCAATCTAATAAATAATAATTTATGTGTTTAACATATTCCCCACCTATTAACAAAGATTGTAAATATTGTATTTAATTAGGTAGCTACTTAAGAGGTTTTGACTATACATAAACAATAAAGTGTTGTGATGGAACTATAGGTCATCTATATGTGAAGAGCGATGTTTATGGCTTTGGGGTGGTGATGCTGGAGATAATGACAGGGTTACGCGTACTTGATCCTAATCGACCTCCCTCACAACAAAACTTGGTGGATTGGGCTAGACCTTCGTTAACCGACATCAAGGAACTAAAAGGAATTATGGATCCGCGATTGGAACAACATTATCCATCACAAGGTGTGATTAAGGCAGGAGAACTCATCCGAAAGTGTCCTGATGTGAACCCAAATCACCGGCCTTCAATGGAGAAAGTGGTGGTGAGTTTAGAAGAGATCAATGCAATCAGAATGAAACCAAAGCGGTTAAAGATCAACAATGGACACTTGATGAGCCCACAACATGAACAAAGGTATGGTGATCATCGTCGTGAGAACTGCCACCGTTCTCCCCTCCATGCGAAGCAACGGGGAGGGGTTTGGGTCGATAGATCACCCGTCCAATAGTATAAATAGAAGGAATTCCATTAATTCAAATTAAAAGTTTTGTTTTAACTCCTTTGATTATTGTCTTTGATTGTTTACCGTAATTATATTTTATCTAATTCATTCATATAAATATAAATAAATAATAAACAGCTTTCACATTTGCAATGGACATGGAAAGAAAAAAATGTCATCTATCAAGGAGAACCTACAGTGATTCGAACTAACATAACTCAATCGAATGCTTCTGTACTTGTATAGAGGGTCGACCAGCAGTGGCCAAGGTTGTGGCAATGCCCGAGTTTGTGTTAGGGGAACACATAAGTATAAGATAATTCTAACAATAAATATTGAAATGATGTACTTAATAGATAGTGTAGGTCCCTCGGAGGTTGAGGTTTAACCTATTCCTTGTTATGTCTAACACACTAGCAAGTGCGGAATCCAAGCTAGCATGCAAACCGAGATAGAACAAGCACAAACACAACACACAATCTTCACCGATTAACACCACTTGTATTAATACGTATGAAAGGTTCGGTTACAAGCTCAATGTTCACAAATGTATTTTTGCAAACTCTCTAACTCTCGTGTGTGTGTTCTCTCGACAGAATGCTCACTCCTCACACTTTCACTTATCTGCCTTTTCTGTGTCTGTCTAACTTCTGAAGTGAACACAATGCATGGGTATATATACCCGAACACAGATCGTCTGGTCGAAGGATCAGATAGACTGATCGAAGGATCATCTATCGACCAGAAACCTATCGAAGGATCACAAATACTTCGAAGGATGATATCCTTCGAAGTCCATCAACATCCATCGAAGGTTATCTTTCGAGCTCATCGAAGGATATAAACAATCCTTCGATGACACATCCTTCGACCCAAACATATTACAACCATTTTCAAACTGTTTGGCCAAGTCAAACCGGAGGATGGTTGACTTGGTCAAACTTACAAGACTAACAAAGACATCGTTTGGTATCATGACAAAATACAGACAAAGTACAGACACAAGTGCACCAACAAACTCCCCCTTGGCTGTAGCTTTGTCTCGATCTTTGTCTCGATCTTAATTCTTGTAGGTCCTTCGTGTCTTCAAGTCTTTGACGTCTTTTCAAGTCTTCAATGTCGGAGGATCTTTAAAGTCTTCACGTCTTGAAAGCAGAAAGTGTACCAACAAACTCCCCGTTTCATGTAGGAAGTGTGTTGACAAACTCCCCCTTAACATAAGCTCCCCCTTGAGTTATGCTCGTGAAATACTTGTTCTTTATGAATTGAGATCCTTGTGGTGTTGATGGTCAGTGGCAACTCGATCATCTTCATCATTTGAGTGCCTTCACGTCGTGTCTTCATTCCGAAGCTTGTTATCGACCATGTTCTCCTTGCCTTTAGAATCTGCACATGCAAGAAATCTAAACGCGTAATGAGAACAACTGCCTGGAATATCATAAGCAAACGACACACATGTGACCATTGTTCAATCAATCACCGTCCGACAGTTTGAAAGTTTAACAAATTGTTCAGTTTTAGTTTTTAACTTTCAAAACTTGCAAATTTCGACCGTTTATGAAGATTTAGTCATTTTGGTTTTCAATCAGGTTTCGGGAGTAGAAGACTCGAGATCCAACATCGTACAACCGAAAATAAGATAGAAATAAAATCTTTTTGGCTTTTATAAAGTTTATATTAAAACACACCTAAATTTTTTTTTTTTTTTTTTTTTTTGAATATATTTTTTTTTTCTTTCCATGTCCATTGCAAATGTGAAAGCTAGCATGCAAACCGAGATAGAACAAGCACAAACACAACACACAATCTTCACCGATTAACACCACTTGTATTAATACGTATGAAAGGTTCGGTTACAAGCTCAATGTTCACAAATGTATTTTTGCAAACTCTCTAACTCTCGTGTGTGTGTTCTCTCGACAGAATGCTCACTCCTCACACTTTCACTTATCTGCCTTTTCTGTGTCTGTCTAACTTCTGAAGTGAACACAATGCATGGGTATATATACCCGAACACAGATCGTCTGGTCGAAGGATCAGATAGACTGATCGAAGGATCATCTATCGACCAGAAACCTATCGAAGGATCACAAATACTTCGAAGGATGATATCCTTCGAAGTCCATCAACATCCATCGAAGGTTATCTTTCGAGCTCATCGAAGGATATAAACAATCCTTCGATGACACATCCTTCGACCCAAACATATTACAACCATTTTCAAACTGTTTGGCCAAGTCAAACCGGAGGATGGTTGACTTGGTCAAACTTACAAGACTAACAAAGACATCGTTTGGTATCATGACAAAATACAGACAAAGTACAGACACAAGTGCACCAACAGATAGTATATGAATTGCAATTTCGCAGTGACTAGCTTTAGGAACAAACATGAATTTAGTGATGAAAACAATATCCACTCCCATACCTATTTCATTCTTATTTCAACAGTGGTGGTTTTGATGTTGACAATTACCGGATATATGTTTGTTATGCAACTTCATTGATAGCTTGAACTTTGATGGTGTTAGCCGTTGACTTGCTCGGTTCCATTTTGATAGCATTAATACCCTGCAAACATGACACTATTTCCTCCATAGAAGGCCGGTTCTTGGGATCTGGTTCAAGACAAGTTAGGATGAGCTCAGCGGTTTTATGAGCGGCTTTCGTAGGGTATTTTTTCTCTAATCGTGAGTCCATAACTCTGTGTATTCTCTTTTTATCACTTAATAAAGGTCTAACCCAGTCCACCAAGTTATGCTTTGAGACATGTCGAGAAGGGTCAAGAGCTCGTAACCCTGTTATAATCTCGAGCATTACCACTCCAAAACCATAAACATCGCTCTTGACATATAAGTGGCCTGTAATTGCAAAAGCATCACCCTTTTATGAACCACTTAAAAATCAAAACCGAAGAAGGATCTTCGTTACAATTTTATAATGATTGAAGTTTTGTACATAGCAAACAAACCTGAAAATATCTAATTCTCAGTCTAAGTTTATCTAAGCAAAAATGTCTCTCATATTTAACCAAGTTTCATTATATGTCATGTAGGTCACTCAAGTCTCATATCGTTCTATTGTCATAAAATTGTCCGTAACTTTAGAAACTAAGTGACCTAGATTAAACATATATGATTACTTGTTTTTAATATTTTTCATTTTCAAGTTTAATCTCAAGTAATGAGTTTCCCGGAACTAAACGTAACAAGTTTCGTAACTGTTTCAACTTTCAATTAGATTAGCCCGTTATTAAACTTCACAACAGTGGAATAATAGGAACTTAAATGATCTGATTGAAACAATAACGAAACTTTTATCTAAATCCAATAGTTCAATTGTGAACTAAAACTCAAAAGAAGATAACCACAAACTATGATAATTTGGAAAGTAATCACAAATTATTTCATATTTAAAGAGCTATAGAATGTGGAAGAACCCTATTTAATTTAAACCCAACAAAAGAAAACTGGCTACTACTTAAAAATATGTTGCACAAGGAGACAAGAGAACTAACCAGTAGCCACATACTCAGGAGCTGCATAACCGTAGGTGCCCATTACACGGGTTGTGACATGAGACTCACCATGGACTGGACCTAACTGTGTTAGCCCAAAATCCGAGAGCTTTGCAATAAAATCCTGAAAATACAATATATAAAACTGGTAACTAAATAACTGAACCTAAAACATCAAAATCACTAGAGTAGAGGTGCCTTCATAATCATATATGCATCTTTAGAGTAAAATTGACTAGTGTTTTACCTACCTTGTCTAACAAAATGTTTGAACTTTTCACATCCCTGATAATGATATCATTTTCTGTAGTGTGCAAGAAAGCCATGCCTTGAGCTGCTCCAATGGCTATTTTAATCCTTGTAGACCATGGTAGTGCGTCTACACGTTCTGCATAATTAAACTTAGAAAATAAATATGTATTGAAGTTTATAAATTTTAAAAGATACAACATTTTTTGTATTTGTTGATGTTGATGTATATATGTAGTTACTTTTGAACATATGATTCTCTAAGCTTCCCCTTTGCATGAATTCAAAAACAATAAGCAACTCCCTATTTTCCTTGCAATATCCTAGCACTTTAACAAGATTTGGGTGGCTAAACTTTCCGAAGAAAACTTCTGCCTGTCAACAAATAAAAAGATAAAATTCACATTTTGATTTTTCCAAAGGTCAAGAAATTCTAATGGCCATATCAAGATAAAGCTGTGTTCAAATCCCTGATGTGTAACGGTCAAAAAAATACGTCATCATATGAAGTGAAATGTTTTCATTTTTTGAAAAATCATTATTTAAGAATTTAAGCTTGTATAAAAGAAGGTGCAAGTAGAATAACCCAAGCATGCCTTTTACGACATGTAACATTATACAACAAAATATGTCAATGCAAGAGACTGAAAAAACAGAAGTGACAGAAAAGAAAGAAACAGACAGAAACAAGCAAACCTGCCACTCTAGGAGTCCTTGCATACTCTCAGGACTTAATTTCTTGATGGCAACAGGAATCCCATCACCAGCCTTCTGTGGGGTGTATGTTACCCTGTCCAACCACCCTTTAAAAACCTTCCCAAAACCACCCTCTCCAATGACTCTACGATGCTGAAAGTTACGTGTGGCGGTCTGTAGCACAGAATACGTGAACTCCTTCAAGTTCAGTGTTGTTGTGCCCTCATAATGCAGCACCGCCTGCTGAGAAGCAGTTGCAACACCACCACTATCACACCCATCTTTCTTTTGATCAGATATCACACGCCCTGCTTGAAACAATATGGAAACAAAATTAAATACTAGCGACATAAAAACAAGAACAAAATTAAAAACAGTGACCATGCAATGTTTTTCCTATTACTAGCCCTCTGCGCACTCTGCATTGTCCATGTTAGCACTAACTCAAGCCTAGCCAGAACCACTGTCATTGTGGGTCGTTCCTTGGAACAAGTACGAAGGCATTCATATGCAATTTGCCCAAATTTCTTTAGACATTTAACTGAAACTTGTCCCCTTAAACATGGATCAACAATTCCACTTATATTACCTCTTTTGATGCAGTGTTTGCCCCATCCAGCTAGGCTGTGCTGTTCCTCATCCAATGTAAAATCTAGAGCCGGCCTACCACATAAGACTTCCAACAAGACAACACCAAATGCATACACATCAGACTTTCTTGTTAGTCTGTGAGTTGAGAAATACTCCGCATCCATGTACCCAAATGTACTTACGATATGACCCGTATAAACATTAGTGGTAGAACCCGACTGAGGTGCTGGAGTAATTCTAGACAACCCAAAGTCTGCAATCTTACCTCTCCAGTTCTCATCCAGCAAGATGTTTGAACACTTGACATCACGGTGTATTACTCTACCAAGCTTAAAGCTATGTGTGGCGGTCTGTAGCTCAGAATACGTGAACTCCGTCAAGTTCCGCGCTATTGTGCCTTCCGTATGCAGCACCGCTTGCTGAGAAGCAGTTGCAACGCCACCATTATCAGATTCGTCTTTCTTTTGATCAGATATCACACGCCCTGCTTGAAGCAATATGGAAACAGAAGTAAATACAAGCGACATAAAAATGAGAACAAAAAATAATCAAACTTACTTGGAGTTTTGGTTAAGAACAATGACCATGCAATGTTTTTCCAATTACTAGCCCTCTGCGCACTCTGCATTGTCCATGTTAGCACTAACTCAAGCCTAGCCAGAACCACAGTCATTGTGGGTCGTTCCTTGGAACAAGTACGAAGGCATTCATATGCAATTTGCCCAAATTTCTTTATACATTTAACTGAGACTTGTCCCCTTAAACAGGGATCAACAATTCGACTTATATTACCTCTTTTGATGCAGTGTTTGCCCCATCCAGCTAGGCTGTGCTGTTTTTCATCCAATGTAAAATCTAGAGCCGGCCTACCACATAAGACTTCCAACAAGACAACACCAAATGCATACACATCAGACTTTCTTGTTAGTCTGTGAGTTGAGAAATACTCCGCATCCATGTACCCAAATGTACTTACGATATGACCCGTATAAACATTAGTGGTAGAACCCAACTGAGGTGCTGGAGTAATTCTAGACAACCCAAAGTCTGCAATCTTACCTGCCCAGTTCTCATCCAGCAAGATGTTTGAACTCTTGACATCCCGGTGTATTACTCTATGTTGGATACCTGTACCTGTATGGAGGTAGTCTAAACCACGAGCGGCACCTATGCAGATATTAAGCCTTTGAACCCATGTCAGTGGTGAAGAAGTACTTCCATTAGTTCTTTTTTTGTGCAAATGATCCTCAAGACTGCCATTGGGCATGTATTCATAAACAATGATCATTTCTTTTTCACAATATCCAAGTAAAGATACAACATGGCTATGGCGAAAGTTGGAAAGCATCTCAATCTCTGCCCAGAACTCGGTTGCGCCTTGATTGGAATCAAGATTTAACCTCTTGATTGCAACATCAATTCCTCCCCCCAAGTCAACTTTACCTTTGTATACCTTCCCGAACCCACCCTTTCCAATGACAGACGCATCATCAAAGTCATTTGTTGCCAGTTTGATTTCAGCAAGTGAAAAAACTCGACACTGTTTATACCGTGACGATGAATCCTTCCTCCCACCATGGTCTTGTTTGTGCATAGATCGTTTATCCAAAGAGGATGAATTTTTGTGCTCACCATTGTCTTCGTCTAGTAGTTTCTGTAGATAATAAACAAGAATATCCAATAGAGTAAGGAGCAATATAAGAGTAGTAGAAAAGTACATGCTTCTTCCGGCTATGGATTTATGGATGATAACTCGTTGTAGTAGGTGTCTGGAATTAATGCTGAAGTTAACTTTGATCATTCAAATAAAGTGATGTTCTTTATATTGGATTCAACTTATGATTCAAGTATTTTGAGACACAATCAGACAAAATAAAGTTACAGAAGAGATGAGACGTGGAAATTTCAGTGTAAACGCTTAGTCAAGGGTTGGCTAACTACTCCCATCAACAGACATCCAGTGATTACGATGTTGTGATGATGACAACATTAAGTTTATCAAATTTACACTTGACCCTTGAAGTATAATAAAATGGCCTTAAAGCCTTTAATTCTATTCTGCTCGACTGATATAACACCAAATAAAGCCTACCACCGCCACTAACACCACCGCTGCCACCAACCGCTGCCGCCACCCATCGCCTTTTCATGCCCACCAAACACTACAAAGTAATGATTCATTCCATTCTCACGTGGTAACCAAACAGAACCATGGAATGGAATTATCCATTTCATTCCCTTGTCCATTCCAATACCTCTTCCATTCCATTACCCCATACCAAACAGACCCTTGTTGTTTAGAGAACTTGTAAGTGCAGCTCTCGTCGGGTAACTGTGCTTTATCAGTTCTGGTCAAGTCCGAAGTCAAGAAAAGTCAAGATACAATGTATTCGGACATTTATGTTAAAAGCCTAACATATTCGGACTGGATTATGTGTTTTGTTGTCCGAATTTGTGGTCATGGATTGTCACGACTAAGGGTTTTGCCCTAGCCTATATATATGGGGTATAGGTTAGAATTGGGATCATCCATCACGTTCATTCATCTCAGTGAGAATGGGCCGAGGTGATCAGCTTTGTGCAACCTCTCACAAACCCTAGCATTTCCTCAACAGTGTGTGCACATTTCTAGAGAGAGAGTGACTATGTGTTAGTAAGAGAAAGCTCGGTTTAGATCTTTGTATCTAAACCAGCTTGTAGATGATGTATACTCTTTTGGTTTGTAATCTGTGATGACTGATTTAATAATAAAGTGTTTCATCTTCTACATCTTTCTATCTTTCATGTTTATGATTGTCCTTCATGTCTTGAATCAAGTGCAATGTTGATGTTCGTCATCGATCCGGTGTTTTAACAGTGGTATCAGAGCATGTCTTTTGGTTTGTGAGTGGTTGCACGAAGTTGATCACCCCGACCCATTCTCACTGAGATGAATGAATGTGATGGATGATCCCAATTCTAACCTATACCCCACATATATAGGCTAGGGCAAAACCCTTAGTCGTGACAATCCATGACCACAAATTCGGACAACATAACACATAATCCAGTCCGAATATGTTAGGCTTTTAACATATATGTCCGAATACATTGTATCTTGACTTTTCTTGACTTCGGACTTGACCAGAACTGATAAAGCACAGTTACCCGATGAGAGCTGCACTTACAGAATTAATTTGTTGTTGACCTCCTTGAGTTTCTAAGTTTCAAGCTTACCCATTTCGTTCCTTTACTTTAAAAAATCTTAAAAGACAAAGCCAATAGGATTTCCCATTGGCTTTGTCTCCCTCACACTTTCATAAAGTTGCTATTTTTGCCCCTTGCTTTTGTAAACTTATAGTTTCAGAAAATGACAATTTTAGTCCCTAAACTACTACTTGATTTACATGTTTTACAAATTAAACCCTCAACTTTCTAAAATTCCAACTTTACCTATGTACCTATTATTTTCTTAAATAAATTTCGTTCACTAACTTCCTTTTTAGAGAACTAATTTGTCATTGACCTCATTGTGTTTCTAAGTTTCGAGCTTACCACTTTCATTCCTTTATTTTGTGAAAAAAACTAAAATTTTTATGTACGTGTCGGTATAAATTCGAGTTGGTTTGCGTTTAGATGTAAACTTTTTATTTTTGGAAACGAGTCATATCAAATATAATACGTTTTCGTGCTTTTTACGTACGTTTTCAGTTGATCTACGTTTTAACGTAAATTTTGTTCAAACCCGAGCGTTGTTAAATATATGCTTTTTTTAGGTGTTATCGATAGAAAATAATGTAGGTCCCTCGGAGGTTGAGGTTAAACCTATTCCTTGTTATGTCTAACACACTAGCAAGTGCGGAATCCAAGCTAGCATGCAAACCGAGATAGAACAAGCACAAACATAACACACAATCTTCACCGATTAACACCACTTGTATTAATACGAAGAAAGGTTCGGTTACAAGCACAAGGTTTGCAAATCTATTCTGCAAACTCTCTCTAACTCTCGTGTGTGTGTGTTCTGAACAGAATGCTCTCACTTCTTGTCTCTTCTTTTCTGTCTCTCGTGTCTCTCTCTTGTCTGTCTTTGCACTCCTTTCCTGTCTACTAAAGAAGTGAACACACAACATGGGTATTTATACCCAACACAGCACGTCTGGTCGAAGGATCAGATAGACTGATCGAAGGATCATCTATCGACCAGAAACCTATCGAAGGATCCACATGTACCTCGAAGGATGATATCCTTCGTGGTTCATCCATCGAAGGTTTATCTTTCGAACTCATCGAAGGATCTAAACAATCCTTCGATGACACATCCTTCGACACAGACATATTACAACCATTTCCTAACTGTTTGGCCAAGTCAAACCAGGAGGATGGTTGACTTGGTCAAACTTACAAGACTAACAAAGACATCGTTTCGTATCATGACAACATACAGACAAAGTACAGACACAAGTGCACCAACAAACTCCCCCTTGGCTGTAGCTTTGTCTCGATCTTAATTCTTGTAGGTCCCTCGTGTCTTCAAGTCTTTGACGTCCTTTCAAGTCTTCAATGTCGGAGGATCTTTAAAGTCTTCACGCCTTGAAAGCAGAAAGTGTACCAACAAACTCCCCGTTTCATGTAGGAAGTGTGTTGACAAACTCCCCCTTAACATAAGCTCCCCCTTGAGTTATGCTCGTGAAATACTTGTTCTTTATGAATTGAGATCCTTGTGGTGTTGATGATGGTCAGCGGCACCTCGATCATCTTCATCACTTGAGTGCCTTCACGTCGTGTCTTCATTCCGAAGCTTGTCATCGACCATGTTCTCCTTGCCTTTAGAATCTGCACATGCAAGAAATCTAAACGCGTAATGAGAACAACTGCCTGGAATATCATAAGCAAACGACACACATGTGACCATTGTTCAAACAAACACCGTCCGACAGTTTGAAAGTTTAGTAAATTTGTCAATTTTAGTTTCTAACTTTCAAAACTTGCAAATTTCGACCGATTATGAAGATTTAGTCATTTCGGTTTTCGTTCAGGTTTCAGGTAACGAAGACTCGAGATCCAACATCGTACGATCGAAAATAGAATAGAAATAAAATCTTTTTGGCTTTTAGAAAGTTTATATTAAAACACACCTAAAATCTTTTTGGAATTTTTGAATATTTCAAATGTAAAGACTGAAAGCAGTAAATAAATATATACAAACATGCAGAATACTGAAAGCATTAAATAAATATTTACAGACATTCTTTTTGCGAGTTTCGAGGGTAAGAGAATCATATCAGTGTACGGTCATGTCAAAAACACTCTTGTTGTTCAGTTAGTTAACATTTAGATAAGCATCCTATAACTATTATCGGTATTGTTGTCCACATAAACTCAACTTATCAGATGTAATCATGGCGAGGGGATACGTTAAGGTATGATTTATACTTACCGACCGGTGTTCATCCACATCACGACACATTCCCGTATCAAGGTATGCACGAGGGTTCATCTTACCGGTGAGTATACCGATTATCATCTGTTTGACCGTATATGATGTGAGATTCTCACTTATTTTGATTGAAAACAAGCCCTATGTGATAGAATCACTTATTAATGAGGAACTTGATTTTCGATGCATGAGGGCACAGGTGCAAGTCCGTGAACAGGTCAGTACTTTCGTACAGCAGAGAGACGAACTTGACTCCCGGATGAATGTGATATATTATCACTTATTTTGATGGGACATGTGATTGTTGATCACTTATTGAGGTCGAATGCAATATGTACACGTATGTATGGTATCATGGAAGATCTAGACTTGCGTCCCCGTTATTTTTCGGTAAAAGATACAACCATGATACCCAGATGATAAGCAGCATAAAGACCGAATATCTCAGAACCTCGGCAATCTCTCAAACGAAATTTCGGTACTAAGACCATATGCCAATGAATGGTTCCCACCTGGTCTTCAGTCGGATTTAAGTTTATATCACCCTGCACACTTTAAAATGATTGTGAGCCTACCGATACATCTTATATAGAGCTGCTTATCGTTTTTCATATAAGGTTTAAAGAGGTTTGGATAGACCACTGATGTACTATCATTTTCTCTTTTGCTCGCCAGGAAACTCATTTTTGTTTTTCTATTGTTTTTGTGTTTTTGAAATTTTTTGATGTTTTTGGATTTTCAAAGTTTTGGATTTACTCCCCCTAAAATCAATAAACTAAGACAAATTTAAACACAAAGGTATTTACAAAAATGATTTTCCGATGTGGGTTTTACTCTTGCTTGACCTTAATGCCGTTTACCAATAATAAATAGTCAAATCTTGATTTGTCAAATGCTTTGGTAAAAAGGTCGGCACGTTGGTCATCGGTGTGGACGTAAGCAACATCGATTAGCCTTTTCTCAAAGCAATCACGTATGAAGTGATACTTAATTTCGATGTGCTTAGTCTTTGAATGCTGCACAGGATTTCTAGTGATCTGTAATGCAGCAGAATTATCAACGTAAATAGGAGTAGTTAGGAATTCAAAACCGTAGTCGCGCATTTGTTGTTGGATCCATAGGACTTGGGAGCAACAACTTGAGGCAGCAATGTATTCAGCTTCGCATGTTGATGTAGCGACGCACGTCTGCTTCTTGCATTGCCATGTGACTAGGCGATTTCCCAAAAACTGACATCCAGCCGTTGTGGATTTGCCGTCGATTTTGCATCCGCCAAAATCAGAATCACTGAATGCGATCAAGTCAAAGTTATTATCCCTAGGGTACCATAGACCGGTGTCAGGGTAACCCTTCAAATAACGAAAAATCCTTTTTACAGCTGCAAGATGTGATGCCTTCGGGTTCACTTGATATCTGGCAAGCAGGCACGTTGGGTACATTATATCTGGTCTTGATGCTGTGAGGTACATAAGAGATCCGATCATCGCGCGGTAGTATGAGGGGCTAACAGCTTCACCCTTCAAGTCTGGAGTAATTCCGTGATTTTGCGGCAATGGGGTACCGATGGGCGTTGCATCAGACATCTGGAACCGGCTCAAGATGTCACCAACATATTTAGTCTGATGGATGAATATCCCAGACTCAGTTTGTTGCACTTGTAGGCCCAAAAAGAAAGTCATTTCCCCCATAGCACTCATCACGAATTTATCCTGCATAATGCGCTCGAAATTCCTACACAAAACATCATTAGTAGAACCAAAAATAATATCATCAACGTATACCTGAACCAGTAGAAGATCTCCATCTTGTTCTTTGATGAAAAGAGTACAATCGATAAGGCCTCTGCGGAAACCATTCTCCAGCAGATAATTAGATAAGGTTGCGTACCAAGCTCGCGGTGCTTGATGTAGACCATAGAGAGCTTTGTTGAGCAACCAAACCCGATCGGGATGGATAGGATCTTCAAAACCTGGAGGCTGTTCGACGTACACCTCTTCTTCCACCACACCATGTAAGAATGCACTTATCACGTCCATCTGGTATACCTTGAAACCTTTGAATGAGGTATAAGCCAGAAAGATCCGAATTGCTTCCAGACGTGCAACAGGTGCATACACTTCGTTGTAGTCGATCCCTTCTATCTGACGAAAACCTTGAACGACTAGCCTTGCTTTGTTTCGAATAACGACTCCACGGTCATCCTTTTTGCATTTGAACACCCAACGGGTACCAATCTTCTTGTATCCAGCAGGTTTCTCTACGAGTTTCCAGACACCAAGCTTCTGGAATTGTTGGAGTTCTTCCTGCATCGCTTCAACCCATGAGCTATCTTTCAAAGCTTCTTTCCAAGTTCTTGGCACTTCCTGTGAGACATAACACGCGAAGGACCAATCATTTTGTTGACCAGATTCTCTAATAGATGCATACAAGCCTGCATTGTTGTTGTTTCGCAACATGTTTCTTGTTTGAACGCCACTCTGCACATTTCCGATGATGTTTTGTTGAGGATGGGTATTGTGAATCCTTGTTTCTGGATTATCTTGAACTGGAATGTTTGTACCCAGATTGTTGAGATTGAGATCAACAATCAATTCAATGCCTGGAATTGACGAAGAGGATGATGCAGTAGCTTCAGCTGTTTTAGGGACGTCCACTGGAGGAGTACCCTCTGAAGTACCATGAACTGCTGTTGTTGGTCCTTGATCTGCATCGAGAAATTCATCATCCTCTGAAGATTCGTTCAATTCGGTAGCATCGTGAAAATCCTCATTGTCGAGAGCATTATTGTTCACTGAAGATGGTTCTTGATTGACAATAATGGGACGAACCAACGGTGAATCTGTTGCATTGTCACTCTCGAAAAACATCCTTGCCGCAGCATTTTCTTCAACGGCCTCAACATTGATCGAATTGAAAAAGTCATCGTACTCAAACATCCAAGGCTGACCAGGATTTCTAACTGGCAAAGTGTGCCTTTGTACTCTGACTTCAGACCATTCCTCGACCCTTTTAGTCTCTAGATTCCAGACTCTTAAGTTCGGGGTGGAATACCCAAGAAAGTATCCTTCAATTGCTCTTGCCCCAAACTTTCCATTAGGATCGATTATTGTGCATGGAGCTCCAACGGTTCAAGATATGATAAATCTGGTTTCCGTTTGTTAATAAGCTCAAAGCAGGTCTTGTTGTGCCTTTTGACTGTAAGAACTCGGTTCAACGTATAACATGCAGAGGCCACAGCTTCAGTCCAAAATGGAATCGGCAATTGTGACTCTGCCAACATAGTCCTAGCAGTCTCGATCAATGTGCGGTTCTTACGTTCAGCGAAACCATTTTGTTGAGGAGTGTAGGCCGCACTAAATTCGTGAAGAATACCTTTTGAAGTGCAAAACTCCGCCATGGCATGATTTTTGAATTCAGTACCATTGTCGCTACGTATCCGCCTAACCTTCAAGTTATACAAATTTTCAATCTGAATAATCAAGTTTTTGATAATACCGAAGGTTTCACTCTTGTGTGCCATGAACGCCACCCAAGAAAATCTTGAATAATCATCAGTTATCACGAGGCAATATTGATCATTCCTAATACTTTTGTGCTTGACAGGACCGAACAAATCCATGTGCAAACGTTCAAGAGGAACAGCCACCGTGTTGATTTTCTTTGTAGGGTGTCGCTTCTTAGTTTGTTTTCCTTTCTGGCACGAGACACAGACGTCTTGAAGATGGAAGTTTTTAAGAGGAACACCATTCACCAATTCATTTGACACCAAATGATTCATTTTGCGTAAGTGAATGTGACCCATTCGTCTGTGCCAAGAGATTGAGTCTTTTTCTGTGGCTTTGGAAACGAAACAGGTTGCTTGAGCAGACGTTGTGATAGCTTGGCTCATATCAAGGACGTACAAATCATTTATCCTTGGAGCAGATAAGAGAATCCATTCTTTCGGAATTTTGAAGCCGGGTTTCAGCACATAACATCCATTTGCATCAAAGTGTACTGAGAACTGCTTATCACAAATTTGAGAAACACTAAGAAGATTGTGATCAAGTTGTTGTACAAAGTTGATCTTATCAAAGCTAACAACCCCGTTGGAAATCATTCCTTCACCCGTAATATATCCACCTTTATCTCCAGCAAAAGCAACATAACCTCCTCTAATTGATTTGACGTCGTAGAGAAGCTTCATGTCGCCTGTCATGTGCCTGGATGCCCCACTATCAACAATCCAATGACTACTGATAGTTCCTCCTGGAACACCCTGCACATGAACTCAATTGATTAGTTGGAGATGGGGACCCAAGCCATTGTGGTCTTGGGTCTTCCATTTTTATCAACAACAATAACTTCTATTCTTTGATGATTTGAAAATTGTGATGGTCCCCCTAATTCAATAACCGTTTTTGGTTTCCAGGTCTGTTGAGTTTTACCAGTTTGATTGTTTGTAAATTTAACTTCGTGATTGTTTGAAGTTTTTGAAAATTTTGAACTTTCTGGTTTAACTGGAACAGATTGTTTTTGAACCACTTCAGTTTTAAGTGCTTTCTCAATTACCTTGACCTGTTGGCGTTTCTGTTTCTTTTCCCTTTCTCTTACGAGACGGGGATCTTGTTTTGCAGAAACAGATCGCTTTTGGTAATTTCGTTCACGGGGATCATCTTCTTTGGCTTTTAATTTATGAAGATACGGACAATTTCAAATAATATGTCCAATTGTACCACATTCAAAACATGATCTTCGTTCAACAAACCCCGAAGTATCATGTGATCGTCTTGCCGATGATGAACTTTGTGATCCCGAGGTACTAGGTTTTGAACTATTTGGTTCATTCCTTTTCATCACTGTTGCTTTCTTGACAAAATCTAAGTTAGATTGATTTTCAAACTTTTCAATTTTGTCCGTTCCCTTAGATTTCACAAAGTTCACATTCTTTTTCTTCTTTTGATTCGGCTTCTTTTGACTTTGAGCCGGCAATTTTCCTTTTTGTTTGTTATGATTTTGCTGTTTTTGCACTGTTGGTAATTTCTGATTGCCATATTGTTTTCGAACTTCGGCCTTTGGGATAGGAGGGCACTGTGTTACCACAACATGTGATCCTTTCTTACCCAGAAACTTACTTGTTGAATTTTCAAAGACTTTACTGATTAATGATTGATTAACATTCTTAATAGGAAAATCTTTGTCTGAATAAATTTTATCATCACCAAAAAGAGTGTACAGCAAATCCACACTCTCCGACTCTTTTGCAGCCGTGGACTCGGTTGCAACAGTCTTAGCGGGCTTTGCGGGAGGATCACATAGAATATGATTCTCAAGAGGTATGTCCTCTTCTTTGATCACCGCATCAGACTTTGCTGAATCAGTATCATCAGATTCATCATCAGAAGAATCAGCATCCTCAATCACAACTGGAGGATCCTGATTCTGTTCAGCAGTTACAAATGTATCTGCTGACACATCTGAATCGGATGATACTTCTTTCTTGTATCCGAGTCCTGTTGCAAATTCCTCAACGTCTAAAGGAACAGATGGTTCAAAGTGAGTTCTATATTCCTCATCAGGCAGTGCATCATAATTGTTTCTAACAGGTGGTGGACATTTCTTGTAACCTATGCATGTGACATCCTTCTTCTCTTTCTGAACATCAATGATGTGATCCAACACATAGCTAGAGCTCAAATAACTGTCTAGCTTAAGTTGGATCGCCTCACTTTCAGTTTTCACACAAGCCATTTCCTTTTGCATTACCTCAAGACGAGTTATATACAAATTAATGTCAGTTTGTTTTCTGGAAACCGTTTTAGTTAGCTCGGTTTTATCTTTCTTTAATCTTTCAATCATCGATTTAAATTCCTTTTCATGGTTTTCATAAAACATGTTGGCTTCTGTGCACTTAGAAAGATCCACGGTTAACTTCTGGTTGTGGATGAATGTCACATCATACTTTTCTTGCAAAGCCTCGTGTTTGCTTTGCAATTCACACCACTTATCATTCAATGAAACATGTTTGTCTTGCAAGTCAAACAAACTAGCTTGTAAAGCATCATGTTTGCCTTGCAACTCAGACATGTTTGCCTCTAAATCAGCACATTTAACATTTAAACTATCACAGTTATCACAACTAACAGCAATGGGTTCATCGACACATACCTGACTTGATGAACTGTCGACATTAGCCATAAAGGCTGAATGGAGAGAAGACGAAGAATAAGCAGCTTGATCCACCAAAATAGATCTTCTTTCAATTCCTGCTATAGCTTCTTCCAATAGCTCATCAATATCTGCATCGACTGACGCACTTGATGTCTCATCCACATGATCATCACCTGAACTTGAGGATTCTTCATCCGAACTTCTACTATAACCAGAACTGTCTTCATCTTCAGAAGATTCATCACCATTGGTGGAAGATTCTCCACCACTGGCGTGCTTAAGATCATTAACCACTTCAGCAAAACAAGCTGTTCCATCTGGAGCATTATAAACCAACTGAATTGACCAATCACACCCTTCATCTACTTGAACCACAAGTGCCTGGTTGGCATTAGATGGTCCTGCTTGACTCTGGTTGTTGACAGGCACCAGTGTGCGCTCGTTGTTCCTCACTTGATTCTGATTTGCCCTGTTGCCTTGACCTCTGAAAGGATTTTGGTTTCCATGTTGAGATGGCCTCGTACATTCACGTTTGAAATGACCACGTTCACCACAATTGAAACACTTAACAGCCTGCTTATCAAACCCATACTTGGTGTCTTTCTTGCTTTCCAAGCTGGTTCTGCCAGTTCTTTCCATGAAATCCTTTGCTCGCCTAACAGCACTGGCAAAGGCCCACTTGATGTCCATCATCTCCATCTCCTCTTTATCGATCCGCTGATAGTCTTCTTGTGTCAGATTAATGTTACCAATCTGACCTTCCACTAATCCACAGTATGCGCTCACCAAAGTGTTTAGCAGCTCCATGTGTTCCTTTGCTACTTCCACACTGACTTTAGAAAAGCTTGAGGTGTCGAGCCGTACTGTATTTGGCTTTGATTGTTGACCAGCAGATGATGTGCTTCCATAACACGCTTGCTGTTGAGGAGGAAGTGGATTCCCATACATGTCTGTTGGTCCAGTAGATTGAGGAGGAAGTGGATTCCCATACATGTCTGTTGGTCCGGTAGATCGAACAGGTAATGGATTTCCGAACATATCAGTTGCTCTGATAGGTTGTTGGCTTTGCTGCTGTTGAGGAACTGGTTCAAGCGGATTTCCATACATGTCTGTCCGAGCAGGCTTGACCGGAACTTGGATAGTATTGCCATACATGTCAGTGGTAGACACAAACGCTGTTTGAATTGGAGCGTGTGAAGAAGGCTTTGTAGAAGTGCTAGAAGTTCCATAATACATTTCAGGATTTTGTGGCACGGGAACTCTTTTTGCCTTGAGATTTTCTTCCTGATTCTTGTTTTCCAGGAGTTGAACAAAGTCATTGAAGCTTGTTGTAGCTAAAGTGCCATTGTACTTCATGATTTCCAAGAACGTATTCCATTGAGGTGGCAACGCATCTGCAAACTTTTTCACAATCTCTGCTGGAGTTGTAACAACCTCAAAATTTGCCAATTCAGTCAGCAAATGATTAAATCGACTTGTCAAATCTCCTAAAGATTCATTCTCCATACAAGTAAAACCATCAAACTCTTTCTTTAGCAATTCACGTCTCAATTGGCGTGTCGCTTCATTTCCTACGCCCCTTGTCTTCAATGCGTCCCACAACCTCTTTGTTGTCTTGTAACTGACAAATTGATGATAAATATCTTTACTTAACGCCTGAGTAAGAATGGCATATGCCTTCTTTTCCAAATCATAGACCTTCTTCTGATCTTCCGTAAGGTCTGCAAACGTAGCAGCAGATGATGCGGCAACCTCTATTGTTTGATCGAAATCTGTGATAAACCGCAACCACAATTCTGTATTTTGACCAAGGACATATGTATGAAATCTATCAATCCATCCTGGATATTCGTATAAGTGCATCAACTTTGGAGGCCGATTCAAACTTCCGGTTTCGCTCTCGCTTAAGAGAATGCTTTGAATACTTGGAGTTTGATTTGATACGAATGCCCATTGACCGGTAGAAACTGCATTAGCTTGAGACTTTCCACTATCCGGAGACGGAGTACCAAAATACATTTCTGTATTTACCGGAGTACCCCATCTTGGATTCATTTTTGATCAAGAATAATAATACCTGAAAATCACAAACTTGTTAAACATAAACAGACTAAGGATCGAAGGATCAACACTTGTTCGAAGGATCAACAGTGTTCGAAAGATCACTGTTGAATTTCGAACAATGATTTCGAAAGATTCTCCAAACGAAGGATCCTTATCTTTCGAAAAAGAACTGTAGACCGAAAGATGTATGCTTCGAAAAGATTCCTTGGTTCGAAGGATGATTATCTATCGAACCTCCTTTGATCGAAAGATGATCTTTCGACTTCGAAGGATATCCTTCGATCTGCACTGACACAGTTGACAAAAGTTGACAAGTTGGTGAAAAGTTGACAGGTTGGTAGAAACTTTCGGCAGAAGGTATGATCAGGCCATGCTTTCTACCAAAACCAAGATTTGAACAAATAAAAATATACTAAAAAAATCGAAAGACCAACCCAGAAACCGGTACCGGAGTAAGCCGGAATTTGGCCGGAGAAGACCAAACTTCTTAAAAATAAGTTTTTAAGTTACCCAACCCGTCTTTTAACACATCCGGTTAGTTTAGAACACGTTTTAACGTCAAGAAAAGCGAGAAAAACAGTAAAAACGGCTGCTAAACCAAGTGAGTTTTTGTCCAAAACACTCCAAAGTCTTGTATAAACTCGGTTTTTAACAAGGAAAAGAGCCACGGCTCTGATACCACTTGTAGGTCCCTCGGAGGTTGAGGTTAAACCTATTCCTTGTTATGTCTAACACACTAGCAAGTGCGGAATCCAAGCTAGCATGCAAACCGAGATAGAACAAGCACAAACACAACACACAATCTTCACCGATTAACACCACTTGTATTAATACGAAGAAAGGTTCGGTTACAAGCACAAGGTTTGCAAATCTATTCTGCAAACTCTCTCTAACTCTCGTGTGTGTGTGTTCTGAACAGAATGCTCTCACTTCTTGTCTCTTCTTTTCTGTCTCTCGTGTCTCTCTCTTGTCTGTCTTTGCACTCCTTTCCTGTCTACTAAAGAAGTGAACACACAACATGGGTATTTATACCCAACACAGCACGTCTGGTCGAAGGATCAGATAGACTGATCGAAGGATCATCTATCGACCAGAAACCTATCGAAGGATCCACATGTACCTCGAAGGATGATATCCTTCGTGGTTCATCCATCGAAGGTTTATCTTTCGAACTCATCGAAGGATCTAAACAATCCTTCGATGACACATCCTTCGACACAGACATATTACAACCATTTCCTAACTGTTTGGCCAAGTCAAACCAGGAGGATGGTTGACTTGGTCAAACTTACAAGACTAACAAAGACATCGTTTCGTATCATGACAACATACAGACAAAGTACAGACACAAGTGCACCAACAAATAATATGCTTTTTTTTTTTTTTTCATTTTGTTGTTAGAACTTAGAAGCAAAGAGAGAAAAATATGACCGAGATGCTATATATTAAATACGTGAGTTTGGGTTCCAATCTTTAACAAAAGATCAAATACAAATAACTTTAACGTATAAAACGTACAAACTGAAGGTTTTGCTGAAAAAACGTGGTGGCAATTTCATAATTATTTACTCGTAGAGTAATTATCAATATTACTCTACAAATGATCTTCTAGGGTAATTTTAATCTTGTAGAATAATTTTGTAAAATATTATTGTAGCATAATTTTGATATTGTAGAGTAATTTTGTAGAGTATCATAATTACTTTACAAATGATCTTGTATGGTAATTTTGATCTTGTAAGGTAATTTTGTAGAGTATCATAATTACTCTACAAATGATTTTGTAGACTAATTTTGAATTTTATGTTGTTTGATAAACTTGCGGAGTAATTTTGATACACTTGTAGAGTAATTTTGATCCAGAGTAATTTTGATAATTTTGATACACTTGTTGAATAATTTTGATAATTATACAAGATTATTTGTAGAGTAATTTTGATAATTACCCTACCAGTAAATAATTACGAAAATGCCACCGCGTTTTTTTTTTGGGTTTTTCATGCCTTTCATACGTTTTGTACGCTAAGGCACTTTGTACGTGAACTTAACAATGGATAATCAGAAAAAGAAAACCAAAAATTGTAAGTTTCCTTTTTGTTTGAACTTCCACGTTTAGAATATATTTTCAAAAATCCATTTTTGTTTTGTGTATATAACAAATAAAACATGTCTGAATTTGGATTAATTTCTGTTATAGGTCATCTGTATGTGAAGAGTGATGTTTATGGCTTTGGGGTGGTGATGTTGGAGATGATGACAGGGTTACGCGTACTTGATCCTAATCGACCTCCCTCACAACAAAACTTGGTTGATTGGGCTAGACCTTCGTTAACCGACATCAAGAAACTAAAAGGAATTATGGATCCGCGATTGGAACAACATTATCCATCACAAGGTGTGATTAAGGCAGGAGAACTCATCCGAAAGTGTCTTGATGTGAACCCAAATCACCGGTCTTCAATGGAGAAAGTGGTGGCGAGTTTAGAAGAGATTAATGCAATCAGAATGAAACCAAAGCGGTTAAAGATCAAGAATGGACACTTGATGAGCCCACACCATGAACAAAGGTATGGTGATCATCGTCGTGAGAACTGCCACCGTTCTCCCCTCCATGCGAAGCAACAGGGAGGGGTTTGGGTCGATAGATCACCTGTCCAATAGTATAAATAGAAGGAATTCCATTAATTCAAATTAAAAGTTTTTTTTCACTCCTTTGATTATTATCTTTGATTGTTTACCGTAATTATATTTTATCTAATTCATTCATATAAATAAATAATGAACAGCTTTCACATTTGAAATGGACTTGGAAAGAAAAAAATGTCATCTATCAAGGAGAACCTACAGTGATTCGAACTAACGTAACTCAATCGAATGCTTCTGTACTTGTATAGAGGGTCGACCAGCAGTGGCCAAGGTTGTGGCAATGCCCGAGTTTGTGTTAGGGGAACACATAAGTATAAGATAATTCTAACAATAAATATTGAAATGATGTACTTGATAGATGGTATATGAATTGCAATTTCGCAGTGACTAGCTTTAGGAACAAACATGAATTTAGTGATGAAAACAATATCCACTCCCATACCTATTTCATTCTTATTTAAACAGTGGTGGTTTTGATGTTGACAATTACCTGATATTTGTTTGTTATGCAACTTCATCGATAGCTTGAACTTTGATGGTGTTAGCCGTTGACTTGCTCGGTTCCATTTTGATAGCATTAATACCTTGCAAACACGACACTATTTCCTCCATAGAAGGCCGGTTCTTGGGGTCTGGTTCAAGACAAGTTAGGATGAGCTCAGCGGTTTTATGAGCGGCTTTCATAGGGTATTTTTTCTCCAATCGTGAGTCCATAACTCTGTGTATTCTCTTTTTATCACTTAATAAAGGTCTAACCCAGTCCACTAAGATATGCTTTGAGACATGTCGAGAAGCTCGTAACCCTGTTATAATCTCGAGCATTACCACTCCAAAACCATAAACATCGCTCTTGACATATAAGCAGCCTGTAATTGCAAAAGCAACACCCTTTTATGAACCACTTAAAAATCAAAACCGAAGAAGGATCTTCGTTACAATTTTATAATGATTGAAGTTTTGTACATAGCAAACAAACCTGAAAAACTATCTAATTCTCAATCTAAGTTTATCTAAGCAAAAATGTCTCCCATATTTAACCAAGTTTCATTAGTATGTCATGTAGGTTACTCAAGTTTCATATCGTTCCATTGTCATAAAATTCTGCGTAACTTTAGAAACTAAGTGACCTAGATTAAACACATATGAATACTTGATCAACAAATGGGTTTCCCGTAACTAAATATAACAAGTTTCATAACTGTTTCAACTTTCAATTATATTAGCCCGTTATTAAACTTCACAACAGTAGAATAATAGGAACTTAAGTGGTCTGACTGAAACAATAATGAAACTTTTATCTAAATCCAATAGTTCAATTGTGAACTAAAACTCAAAAGAAGATAACCACAAACTATGATAATTTGGAAAGTAATCACAAATTATTTCATATTTAAAGAGCTATAGAATGTGGAGGAACCCTAATTAATGTAAACCTGATAGGGTTTGATTCTGATTACTAACAATTCAACTGAAATTGAGAAAAGCACAGTATATCGGAATTGAAATTGATACGAAGAAGATGATACAGACTCGATACTAACACCGAAGTGTTCCCAGGCTCTCTCTGTAAACAGAGACTAACAAACTACGTATTTTCCTATCCCCTTCCCCAAGTAATTACTGACTCATACTTATACTATATTATTTGCACTTACCCCCCTCCTAAAATAGACAATTGACATTTAGACTAGAAACTAGAACATGATTCCTTTCATTACTTCCCCCTTCAAAAAGTCTTGTCCTCAACACTTTGATCAGAAGCTTGTCCCGGGATCCCAGTAGAGGCCTCCTCCGATGCGTCGTCCGGTGGCCGAGGCTACCCATGCACGAACCATAAATGCCATGTAGCCGAAAAGGTCAATCGCGTTCGATTGAGAGGACGGTGAAACAATGAACTCTTTCCCCTGTCAAATGGAGCTTTTCCCTTCTCACATAAGTCTGAATCGGAAAAATCAGGCCCACAACCATTTTTTGCTCCATACCTTGGCCCGGATCTGGATAATCCAAATCCACAACTGTTTTCAGCTCCACATCGTGGCCCACTACTGGTTCTGAGCCCAACTTCCAGTGTACATCATCAGATATAACCCATTTAGCCCTATTCGACATCAAACGTCCTTGACCAGACGACTGTTCTTCAGATCCGGAGATGATCGCAATCAATGGAGCCACAGGAGACGGCGATCGCGACTGAGAATTTGAAGAGCGATCCACCGCACATTCAATCAAACTTCGGAGGTCAATCGAATTGCCTTCAAATTGTGATCCAACTTCCGCAAATTGTACAAGAAGGTGCTTGAGCAATTGAAGTTGGCGATGTAGAATTCAAACCTGAAAAGTGTGTAGGTCCCTCGGAGGTTGAGGTTTAACCTATTCCTTGTTATGTCTAACACACAAGCAAGTGCGGAATCCAAGCTAGCATGCAAACCGGGAAAGAACAAGCACAAACACAACACACAATCTTCACCGATTAACACCACTTGTATTAATACTATGAAAGGTTTGGTTACAAGCACAAGGTTTACAAATGTATTTTTGCAAACTCTCTAACTCTCGTGTGTGTGTTCTCTCGACAGAATGTTCACTCTGTTTGTCTCTGTAGTGTCTTGCCTTATTTCTGTCTAACTGCTGAAGTGAACACCATGCATGGGTATATATACCCGAACACAGATCATCTGGTCGAAGGATCAGACAGACTGATCGTAAGATCATCTGTCGATCGGAAACAACTCGAAAGACCCACATATACCTCGAAGGATGATATCCTTTGAGGTCCATCATTCATCCATCGATGGTTCATCTTTCGAGCTCATCGAAGGATATAACCAATCCTTCGATGACACATCCTTCGACACAGACAAATTACAACCATTTGCAAACTGTTTGGCCAAGTCAAACCGGAGGATGGTTGACTTGGTCAAACTTACAAGACTAACAAAGACATCGTTTGGTATCATGACAAAATACAGACAAAGTACAGACACAAGTGCACCAACAAACTCCCCCTTGGCTGTAGCTTTGTCTCGATCTTTGTCTCGATCTTAATTCTTGTAGGTCCTTCGTGTCTTCAAGTCTTTGACGTCTTTTCAAGTCTTCAATGTCGGAGGATCTTTAAAGTCTTCACGTCTTGAAAGCAGAAAGTGTACCAACAAACTCCCCGTTTCATGTAGGAAGTGTGTTGACAAACTCCCCCTTAACATAAGCTCCCCCTTGAGTTATGCTCGTGAAAGTCTTGATCTTTATGAAGTGAGATCCTTGTGGTGTTGATGATGGTCAGCGGCACCTCGATCATCTTCATCACTTGAGTGTCTTCACGTCGTGTCTTCATTCCGAAGCTTGTCATCGACCATGTTCTCCTTGCCTTTAGAATCTGCACATGCAAGAAATCTAAACGCGTAATGAGAACAACTGCCTGGAATATAGTAAACATAAACAAACGACACACGTGTGACCATTGTTCAATCGAACACCGTCCGACAGTTTGAAAGTTTAATGTATTTTATTAATTTCAATTTTAACTTTCAACATTTTGCAAATTTCGACCGTTTATGAAGATTTAGTAATTTTCGGTTTTCGTTCAGGTTTCAGGTAACGAAGACTCGAGTTCCAACATCGTACGATCGAAAATAAGATAAAAATAAAATCTTTTTGGCTTTTAGAAAGTTTATATTAAAACACACCTAAAATCTTTTTGGAATTTTTGAATATTTCAAATTTAAGGACTGAAAGCAGTAAATAAATATATATACAGAGTTGCAGAAATTGAAAGCATTAAATAAATATTTACAGACATTCTTTTTGTGAGTTTCGAGGGTAAGAGAATCATATCAGTGTACGGTCATGCCAAAACGCTCTTGTTGTTCTTTTAGTTAACATTTAGATAAGCATCCTATAACAATTATCGGTATTGTTGTCCACATAAGCTCAACTTATCATTGGTAATCATGGCGAGGGGATACGTTAAGGTATGATTTATACTTACCGACCGGTGTTCATCCACATCACGACACATTCCCGTATCAAGGTATGCACGAGGGTTCATCTTACCGGTGAGTATACCGATTATCATCTGTTTGACCGTATATGATGTGAGATTCTCACTTATTTTGATTGAAAACAAGCCCTATGTGATATAATCACTTATTGATGAGGAACTTGATTTTCGATGCATGAGGGCACAGGAGCAAGTCCGTGAACAGGTCAGTACTTTCGTACAGCAGAGAGACGAACTTGACTCCCGGATAAATGTGATATATTATCACTTATTTTGTTTGGACATGTGATTGTTGATCACTTATTGAGGTCGAATGCAATATGTACACGTATGTATGGTATCATGGAAGATCTAGACTTGCGTCCCCGTTATTTTTCGGAAAAAGATACAACCATAATACCCAGATGATAAGCAGCATAAAGACCGAATATCTCAGAACCTCGGCAATCTCTCAAACGAAATTTCGGTACTAAGACCATATGCCAATGAATGGTTCCCACCTGGTCTTCAGTCGATTTAAGTTTATATCACCCTGCACACTTTAAAATGATTGTGAGCCTACCGATACATCTTATATAGAGCTGCTTATCGCTTTTCAGTTTAGGTTTAAAGAGGTTTGGATAGACCACCGATGTACTATCATTTTCTCTTTTGCTCGCCAGGAAACTCATTTTTGTTTTTCTATTGTTTTTGTGTTTTTGAAATTTTTCGATGTTTTTGGATTTTCGAAGTTTTGGATTTACTCCCCCTAAAATCAATAAACTAAGACAAATTTAAAACACAAAGGTATTTACAAAAATGATTTTCCGATGTTGGTTTTACTCTTGCTTGACCTTAATGCCGTTTACCAATAATAAATAGTCAAATCTTGATTTGTCAAATGCTTTGGTAAAAAGGTCGGCTCGTTGGTCATCGGTGTGGACGTAAGCAACATCGATTAGCCTTTTCTCAAAGCAATCACGTATGAAGTGATACTTAATTTTGATGTGCTTAGTCTTTGAATGCTGCACAGGATTTCTAGTGATCTGTAAGGCAGCAGAATTATCAACGTAAATAGGAGTAGTTAGGAATTCAAAACCGTAGTCGCGCATTTGTTGTTGGATCCATAGGACTTGGGAGCAACAACTTGAGGCAGCAATGTATTCAGCTTCGCATGTTGATGTAGCGACGCACGTCTGCTTCTTGCACTGCCATGTGACTAGGCGATTTCCCAAAAACTGACATCCAGCCGTTGTGGATTTGCCGTCGATTTTGCATCCGCCAAAATCAGAATCACTGAATGCGATCAAGTCAAAGTTATTATCCCTAGGGTACCATAGACCGGTGTCAGGGCAACCCTTCAAATAACGAAAAATCCTTTTTACAGCTGCAAGATGTGAGGCCTTCGGGTTGACTTGATATCTGGCAAGCAGGCACGTTGGGTACATTATATATGGTCTTGATGCTGTGAGGTACATAAGAGATCCGATCATCGCGCGGTAGTACGAGGGGCTAACAGCTTCACCCTTCAAGTCTGGAGTAATTCCGTGATTTTGCGGCAATGGGGTACCGATGGGCGTTGCATCAGACATCTGGAACCGGCTCAAGATGTCACCAACATATTTGGTCTGATGGATGAATATCCCAGACTCGGTTTGTTGTACTTGTAGGCCCAAAAAGAAAGTCATTTCCCCCATAGCACTCATCTCGAATTTATCCTGCATAATGCGCTCGAAATTCCTACACAAAACATCATTAGTAGAACCAAATATAATATCATCAACGTATACCTGTACCAGTAGAAGATCTCCATCTTGTTCTTTGATGAAAAGAGTACAATCGATAAGACCTCTGCGAAAACCATTCTCCAGCAGATAATTAGATAAGGTTGCGTACCAAGCTCGCGGTGCTTGATGTAGACCATATAGAGCTTTGTTGAGCAACCAAACCCGATCGGGATGGATAGGATCTTCAAAACCTGGAGGCTGTTCGACGTACACCTCTTCTTCCACCACACCATGTAAAAATGCACTTTTCACATCCATCTGGTATACCTTGAAACCTTTGAATGAGGCATAAGCCAGAAAGATTCGAATTGCTTCTAGACGTGCAACAGGTGCATACACTTCGTTGTAGTCGATCCCTTCAATCTGACGAAAACCTTGAACGACTAGCCTTGCTTTGTTTCGAATAACGACTCCACGGTCATCCTTTTTGCATTTAAACACCCAACGGGTACCAATCTTCTTGTAACCAGCAGGTTTCTCTACGAGTTTCCAGACACCAAGCTTCTGGAATTGTTGCAGCTCTTCCTGCATCGCTTCAACCCAAAAGCTATCTTTCAAAGCATCTTTCCAAGTTCTTGGCTCTTCCTGTGAAACATAACACGCGAAAGACCAATCATTTTGTTGACCAGATTCTCGGATAGTTGCATACAAGCCTGCATTGTTGTTGTTTCGCAACATGTTTCTTGTTTGAACGCCACTTTGTACATTTCCGATGATGTTTTGTTGAGGATGGGTATTGTGAATCCTTGTTTCTGTATTATCTTGAACTGGAATGTTTGTACCCAGATTGTTGAGATTGAGATCAACAATCAATTCAATGCCCGGAATTGACGAAGAGGATGATGCAGTAGCTTCAGCTGTTTTAGGAACATCCACTGGAGGTGTACCTTCTGAAGTACCATGTACTGCTGCTGTTGGTCCTTGATCTGCATCGAGAAATTCATCATCCTCTGAAGATTCGTTCAATTCGGTAGCATCGTGAAAATCCTCATTGTCGAGAGCATTATTGTTCACTGAAGATGGTTCTTGATTGACAATAATGGGACGAACCAACGGTGAATCTGTTGCATTGTCACTCTCGAAAAACATCCTTGCCGCAACATTTTCTTCAACGGCTTCAACATTGATCGAATTGAAAAAGTCGTCGTACTCAAACATCCAAGGTTGACCTGGATTTCTGACTGGTAAAGTGTGCCTTTGTACTCTGACTTCAGACCATTCCTCGACCCTTTTAGTCTCTAGATTCCAGACTCTTAAATTCGGGGTGGAATACCCAAGAAAGTATCCATCAATTGCTCTTGCCCCAAACTTTCCATTAGGATCGATTATAGTGCACGGAGCTCCAAACGGTTCAAGATATGACAAATCTGGTTTCCGTTTGTTAATAAGCTCAAAGCAGGTCTTGTTGTGTCTTTTGAATGTAAGGACTCGGTTCAACGTGTAACATGCAGAGGCCACAGCTTCAGTCCAGAATGGAATGGGCAATTGTGACTCTACCAACATAGTCCTAGCAGTCTCGATCAATGTGCGGTTCTTACGTTCAGCGACGCCATTTTGTTGAGGAGTATAAGCTGCACTAAATTCGTGAAGAATACCTTTTGAAGTGCAAAACTCCGCCATGGCATGATTTTTGAATTCAGTACCATTGTCGCTACGTATCCGCCTAACCTTCAAGTTATACAAATTTTCAATCTGAATAATCAAGTTTTTGATAATACCGAAGGTTTCGCTCTTGTGTGCCATGAACGCCACCCAAGAAAATCTTGAATAATCATCAGTTATCACGAGGCAGTATTGATCATTCCTAATACTTTTGTGCTTGACAGGACCGAACAAATCCATGTGCAAACGTTCAAGAGGAACAGCCACCGTGTTGATTTTCTTTGTAGGATGTCGCTTCTTCGTTTGTTTTCCTTTTTGGCACGAGACACAGACGTCTTGAAGATGGAAGTTTTTAAGAGGAACACCATTCACTAATTCATTTGACACCAAATGATTCATTTTACGTAAGTGAATGTGACCCATTCGTCTGTGCCAAGAGATTGTGTCTTTTTCTGTGGCTTTGGAAACGAAACAAGTTGCTTGTGCAGACGTTGTGATAGCTTGGCTCATATCAAGGACATACAGATCATTTATCCTTGGAGCCGACAAGAGAATCCATTCTTTTGGAATTTTGAAGCCGGGTTTCAGCACATAACATCCATTTGCATCAAAGTGTACTGAGAACTGCTTATCACAAATTTGAGAAACACTAAGAAGATTGTGATCAAGTTGTTGTACAAAGTTGATCTTATCAAAGCTAACAACCCCGTTGGAAATCATTCCTTCACCCGTAATATATCCACCTTTATCTCCAGCAAAAGCAACATAACCTCCTCTAATAGATTTAACGTCGTAGAGAAGCTTCATGTCGCCTGTCATGTGCCTGGATGCCCCACTATCAACAATCCAATGACTACTGATAGTTCCTCCTGGAACACCCTGCACACGAACTCACATAATTAGTTGGAGATGGGGACCCAAGCCATTGTGGTCTTGGGTCTTCCATTTTCATCAACAACAATAACTTCTATTCTTTGATGATTTGAGAATTGTGATGGTCCCTCTGAACTTGTGGTCAATTTAGGTTTCCATGTCTGTTGAGTTTTACCAGTTTGATTGTTTAACAATTTAACTTCTTGATTGTTTGAAGTTTTTGAAAGTTTTGAGTTTTCTAGCTTAACTGAAACAGATTGTTTTTGAACCACATCAGTTTTAAGTGCCTTTTCAATCACCTTGACTTGTTGGCGTTTCTGTTTCTTCTCCCTTTCTTTTACAAGTCGGGGATCTTGTTTTACAGAAACAGATCGCTTTTGGTGATTGCGTTCACGGGGATCATCTTCTTTGGCTTTCAACTTATGAAGATACGGGCAATTTCGAATGATATGCCCGATTGTACCACATTCAAAACATGATCTTCGTTCAACAAACCCCGAAGTATCATGTGATCGTCTTGTCGATGATGAACTTTGTGATCCCGAGGTACTAGGTTTTGAACTACTTGGTTCATTTCTTTTCAACACGGTTGCTTGTTTGACAAAATCTAAGTTAGATTGATTTTCAAACTTTTCAATTTTGTCCGTTCCCTTAGATTTCACAAAGTTCACGTTCTTCTTCTTCTTCTGATTCGGCTTCCTTTGACCTTGAGTCGGTGCTTTACCTTTTGATTTGGTATGATTTTGCTGTTTTTGCACTGTTGGTAATTTCTGATTGCCAAATTGTTTTCTAACTTCAGCCTTTGGGATAGGAGGGCATTGTGTTACAGTAACACGTGATCCTGTCTTTCCCAAAAACTTACTTGTTGAATTTTCAAAGACTTTACTGATTAATGATTGATTAACATTCTTAATAGGAAAATCTTTGTCTGAATAAATTTTATTATCACCAACAAGAGTGTACAGCAAATCCACACTCTCCGACTCTTTTGCAGACGTGGACTCGGTTGCAACAGTCTTAGCGGGCTTTGCGGGAGGATCACATAGAATATGATTCTCAAGAGGTATGTCCTCTTCTTTGATCACCGCATCAGACTTTGCTGAAACAGTATCATCAGATTCATCATCAGAAGAATCAGCATCCTCAATCACAACTGGAGGATCCTGATTCTGTTCAGCAGTTACAAATGTATCTGCTGACACATCTGAATCGGATGATACTTCTTTCTTGTATCCGAGTCCTGTTGCAAATTCCTCAACATCCAAAGGAACAGATGGTTCAAAGTGAGTTCTATACTCCTCATCAGGCATGGCATCATAATTGTTTCTCACAGGTGGTGGACATTTCTTGTAACCTATGCATGTGACATCCTTCTTCTCTTTCTGAACATCAATGATGTGATCCAACACATAGCTAGAGCTCAAATAACTGTCTAGCTTAAGTTGGATCGCCTCACTTTCAGTTTTCACACAAGCCATTTCCTTTTGCATTACCTCAAGACGAGTTATATACAAATTAATGTCAGTTTGTTTTCTGGAAACCATTTTAGTTAACTCGGTTTTATCTTTATTTAATGTTTCAATCATCGACTTAAACTCCTTTTCATGGTTTTCATAAAACATGTTGGCTTCTGTGCACTTGGAAAGGTCAACGGTCAACTTCTGGTTGTGAATGAATGTCACATCATATTTCTCTTGCAAAGCCTCGTGTTTGCCTTGCAATTCACACCACTTATCATTCAACGAAACATGTTTGTCTTGCAAGTCAAACAAACTAGCTTGTAAAGCATCATGTTTGCCTTGCAACTCAGACATGTTTGCATCCAAATCAGCACATCTAACATGCAATCTATCACAATTATCACAACTAACAGCAGTGGGTTCATCGACACATACCTGACTTGATGAACTGTCGACATTAGCCATAAAGGCTGAATGGAGAGAAGACGAAGAATAAGCAGCTTGATCCACCAAAATAGATCTTCTTTGAATTCCTGCTGCAGTTTCTTCCAAAAGCTCATCAATATCTGCATCGATTGACGCACTTGATGTCTCATCCACATGATCATCACCTGAGCTCGAGGATTCTTCATCCGAACTTCTGCTGTAACCAAAAGAGTATTCATCCTCAGAAGAGTCACCACCATTGGCGGAAGATTCTCCACCACTAGCGTGATTAAGATCCTTGACAATCTCAGCAAAACACGATGTTCCATCCGGAGCATCATTTCCCAACTGTAGCGACCAATCACAACCTTCATCTACTTGAACCACAAGTGCCTGGTTGGCATTTGATGGTCCTGCTTGGCTTTGGTTGTTGACAGGTATCAATGTACGAACATTGTTCCTGTTCTGGTTCTGCTGGTTGCCTTGGTTTCTGAAAGGATTCTGGTTTCCATGCTGAGCTGGTCTTGTGCATTCCCTTTTGAAATGACCCCGTTCACCACAGTTAAAGCACTTTACAGCTTGCTTGTCGAGCCCATACTTGGTGTCTTTCTTTCTTTCCAAGCTGGTTCTTCCAGTTCTTTCCATGAAATCTTTTGCTCTCCTTACAGCACTGGCGAAAGCCCATTTGATGTCCATCAAATCCATCTCTTCCTTATCAATCTGCTGATAGTCTTCTTGTGTCAGATTAATGTTCCCAATCTGACCTTCCACTAATCCACAGTATGCGCTCACCAAAGTGTTTAGCAGCTCCATATGTTCCTTTGCTACTTCCACACTGACTTTAGAAAAGCTTGAGGTGTCGAGCCGTACTGTATTTGGCATTGATTGCTGACCAGCAGATGATGTGCTTCCATAACATGCTTGCTGTTGTGGTACTGGTTGTGGTACTGGTTGAGGGAGAGGATTTCCATACATGTCTGTTGTTGGAGGAAGAGTGCCATACAGGCTAGTGCTAGACACAAATGCTGTTTGAATTGGAGCGTGTGAAGAAGGTTTTGTAGAAGTGCTAGAGGTTCCATAATAAATTTCAGGATTTTGTGGCACTGGAACTCTTTTTGCCTTGAGAGTTTCTTCCTGATTCTTGTTTTCCAGGAGTTGAGCAAAGTCACTGAAGTTTGTTGTATCCAAGGTGCCATTGTACTTCATGATTTCTAAGAAATTATTCCATTGAGGTGGCAGTGCATCTGCAAACTTCTTCACTATCTCTGCTGAAGTTGTTACAACCCCAATATTTGCCAATTCAGTCAGCAAATGATTAAATCGACTTGTCAAATCTCCTAAAGATTCATTCTGCATACAAGTAAAACCATCAAACTCTTTCTTTAGCAGATCTTTTCTCAATTGACGTGTTGCTTCATTTCCTACACCCCTTATCTTCAAGGCGTCCCACAACTTCTTCGTTGTCTTGAAACTGACAAATTGATGATAAATATCTTTGCTTAACGCCTGAGTAAGAATGGCATACGCTTTCTTCTCTAAGTCATAGATCTTCTTCTGATCTTCCGTAAGATCAGCAAATGTAGCAGCAGATGAAGCAGCAACCTCTATTGTTTGATCAAAATCTGTGATGAAACGCAACCACAATTCTGTATTTTGACCAAGGACGTATGTATGAAATCTATCAAACCATCCCGGATATTCACTTAAGTGCATCAACTTTGGAGGCCTATTCAAACTTCCCGTTTCACTTTCGCTTAGCAAAATGCTTTGAACACTTGGAGCTTGATTTGATACGAATGCCCATTGACCAGTAGATGTAGCATTAGCTTGCGAACCCGAATCCGGAGCCGGAGTACCAAAATACATCTCTGCATTTACCGGAATACCCCACATCGAATTCATTTTTTATCAAGAAAAAAAATGTTACACTAACCAGCCGAAGGATCTGAGATCGAAACACACTGAAAAACACAAACTTGTTAAACTTAAACAAACTGGGATCGAAGGATCAACACTTGTTCGAAGGATCAACAGTGTTCGAAAGATCACTGTTGAGTTTCGAACAATGATTTCGAAAGACTCTCCAATCGAAGGATCCTTGTCTTTCGAAAAAGAACTGTAGACCGAAAGATGTATGCTTCGAAAAGATTCCTTGGTTCGAAGGATGATTATCTATCGAACCTCTTTTGATCGAAAGATGAACTTTCGACTTCGAAGGATATCCTTCGATCTGCTCTGACACAGTTGACAAATGTGACAGGTTGGTGAAAAGGTGATGGGTTGGTGAAATCTTTCGGCAGACAGTATGGTTCAGACCATCATTTTTCACCAAAACAGATTTGAACAATAAAATATTGCAAAAAAAGGACGGTTTTTATCAAGAAACCGGTCACCGGAGTAAGCCGGAATTTGGCCGGAGAAGACCAAACTTCTTAAAAACAGGTTTTTAAGTTACCCAAACCATCCTTTAACACACCCGATTAGTTTAGAACCCGTTTTAACATCAAGAAAAGCGAGAAAAACAGTAAAAACGGCTGCTAAACCAGTGAGTTTTTGTCCAAAACACTCCAAAATCTTGTATAAACCCGATTTTTAACAAGGAAAAGAGCCACGGCTCTGATACCACTTGTAGGTCCCTCGGAGGTTGAGGTTTAACCTATTCCTTGTTATGTCTAACACACAAGCAAGTGCGGAATCCAAGCTAGCATGCAAACCGGGAAAGAACAAGCACAAACACAACACACAATCTTCACCGATTAACACCACTTGTATTAATACTATGAAAGGTTCGGTTACAAGCACAAGGTTTACAAATGTATTTTTGCAAACTCTCTAACTCTCGTGTGTGTGTTCTCTCGACAGAATGTTCACTCTGTTTGTCTCTGTAGTGTCTTGCCTTATTTCTGTCTAACTGCTGAAGTGAACACCATGCATGGGTATATATACCCGAACACAGATCATCTGGTCGAAGGATCAGACAGACTGATCGTAAGATCATCTGTCGATCTGAAACAACTCGAAAGACCCACATATACCTCGAAGGATGATATCCTTCGAGGTCCATCATTCATCCATCGATGGTTCATCTTTCGAGCTCATCGAAGGATATAACCAATCCTTCGATGACACATCCTTCGACACAGACAAATTACAACCATTTGCAAACTGTTTGGCCAAGTCAAACCGGAGGATGGTTGACTTGGTCAAACTTACAAGACTAACAAAGACATCGTTTGGTATCATGACAAAATACAGACAAAGTACAGACACAAGTGCACCAACAAAGTGAAACCGTATGGCCACACAAGCGTTCTTCAGATCTAGAGACGATTGCCTCCAATTTCTCTATTAGAGATGGAGGTGGAGAAATAAAACCTGAAGATGAAGGTGGAACATGTGAAATCGACATGGAATTAAACCGCGAATCCTGATGGTGCATCCAATTGAAAACGAACTTCTGGAATTCAGACCGTCCATCATGCAGCGCCTTAAGAGAATCCTTTATCGCTGTAACATCAGATTGCAATTGTTTAATTTGCTGTTCATGAGCATCCAATCGAGAATTCTGATCCTGAGCATCAAATCGCGAGGTTCGATTCACCATGATTGAATCAGAATTTTGAAGAACACCAGTTGATGAAATCGGATCTGGAAATTGAATCGGTTGAAAGCAGAATCAGAAATTGAAATTGAAGATAGATCTGAAATAGAGATGTAATCGATTGAAACCCTAGATAAATCTGATTGAATCGGTGAATCAATTGAAATGATAGATCTGGTTGAATTGGTGATCGAGCAGTGGTAGAGCAGAAGTAGCAGGTCGGACCAATGATAGGGTTTGATTCTGATTACTAACAATTCAACTGAAATTGAGAAAAGCACAATATATTGGAATTGAAATTGATACGAAGAAGATGACACAGACTCAATACTAACACTGAAGTGTTCCCAGGCTTTCTCTCTGTAAACAGAGACTAAGACTAATGGGTATGGGGGCCGGCTGAGGCCCGGCTAGGACCGGCGCCGGTCCCCCACACCACCCCCCTCATGTCCGGCCCGGCTCAAACGGCTCCCCACAGCCGGGTTAGCCGTGCCTCTCTCCTAACACACATACATCTATACATACATACATACATATATATATATAAAGGGGTTCATCCCCCACCCCCCTAGGTTCATCCCCTTCAAGCCGAGCCTACGTGGCGCCTACGTGGCGGCTCATCCCCTCCAAGCCCATCCTCTCCACACCCTTTAGTCTAACAAACTACGTATTTTCCTATCCCTTTCCCCAAGTAATTACTGACTCATACTTATACTATATTATTTGCACTTACCCCCCTCCTAAAATAGACAATTGACATTTAGACTAGAAACTAGAACATGATTCCTATCAAAACCCAACAAAAGAAAAGTGGCTACTACTTAAAAATATGTTGCACAAGGAGACACGAGAACTAACCAGTAGCCACGTACTCAGGAGCCATATAACCATAGGTGCCCTTTACAAACGTTGTGACATGAGACTCTCCATTGACTGGACCTAACCGTGTTAGCCCAAAATCCGAGAGCTTTGCATTAAAATCCTGTAAATACAATAAACTGGTAATTAAATAACTGAACCTAAAGCATCAAAATCACTAGAGTAGAGGTGCCTTCATAATCATATATGCATCTTTAGAGTAAAATTGACTACTGTTTTACCTACCTTGTCTAACAAAATGTTTGAACTTTTCACATCCCTGATTATATTATTTTCTGTAGTGTGCAAGAAAGCCATGCCTTGAGCTACTCCAATGGCTATTTTAATCCTTGTAGACCATGGTAGTGCTTCTACACGTTCTACATAAAAAAAACTTAGAAAATGAATATGTATTAAAGTTTATAAAATTTTAAACGATACAACATTTTTTTTTGTATTTGTATTTGTTGATGTTGATGTATATATGTAGTTACTTTTGAACAGATGATTCTCTAAGCTTCCCCTTTGCATGAATTCATAAACAATAAGCAACTCCATATTTTCCTTGCAATATCCTAAAACTTTAACAAGATTTGGGTGGCTAAACTTTCCGAAGAAAACTTCTGCCTGTCAACAAATAAACATATAAAATTCACAATTTGATTTTTCCAAAGGTCAAGAAATTCTAATGGCCATATCAAGATAAAGCTGTTTTCAAATCCCTGATGTTTAACGGTCAAAATAATATGTCATCATATGAAGTGAAATGTTTTCATTTAATGAAAAATCGTTATTTAAGAATTTAAGCTTGTATAAAAGAAGGTGCCAGTAGAATAACCCAAGCATGCCTTTTATGCAACATTATACAACAAAATATGTCAATGCAAGAGACTGAAAAAACAGAAGTGACAGAAAAGAAAGCAACAGACAGAAACAAGCAAACCTGCCACTCTTTGAGTCCTTGCGGACTCTCAGGATTTAATTTCTTGATGGCAACAGGAATCCCATCACCAGCCTTCTGCGGGGTGTATGTTACCCTGTCCAACCACCCTTTAAAAACCTTCCCGAAACCACCCACTCCAATGACTCTACGATGATGAAAGTTACATGTGACGGTCTGTAGCTCAGAATATGTGAAGTCCTTCAAGTTCAGTGTTGTTGTGCCCTCATAATGCAGCACTGCCTGCTGAGAAGCAGTTGCACCACCACCACTATCACACCCAGCTTTCTTTTGATCAGATATCACACGCCCTGCTTGAAACAATATGGAAACAGAACTAAATACTAGCGACATAAAAAACAAGAACAAAAAATAATCAACCTTACTTGGAGTTTTGGTTAAAAACAGTGACCATGCAATGTTTTTCCAATTACTAGCCCTCTGCACACTCTGTATTGTCCATGTTAGCACTAGCTCAAGCCTAGCGAGAACCACAGTCATTGTGGGTCGTTCCTTAGAACAAGTACGAAGGCATTCATATGCAATTTGCCCAAATTTCTTTAGACATTTAACTGAGACTTGTTCCCTTAAACATGGATCAACAATTCGACTTATATTACCTCTTTTGATGCAGTGTTTGCCCCATCCAGCTAGGCTGTGCTGTTCCTCATCCAATGTAAAATCTAGAGCCGGCCTACCACATAAGACTTCCAACAAGACAACACCAAATGCATACACATCAGACTTTCTTGTTAGTCTGTGAGTTGAGAAAAACTCCGCATCCATGTACCCAAACGTACTTACGATCTGACCCGTATAAACATTGGTGGTAGAGCCAGCATGGGATGCTGGAGTAGTTCTAGACAGCCCAAAGTCTGCAATCTTACCTGCCCAGTTCTCATCCAGCAAGATGTTTGAACTCTTGACATCGCGGTGTATTACTCTATGTTGGATACCTGTACCTGTATGGAGGTAGTCTAAACCACGAGCAGCACCTATGCAGATATTAAGCCTTTGAACCCATGTCAGTGGTGAAGAAGTACTTCCATTAGTTCTTTTTTTGTGCAAATGATCCTCAAGACTTCCATTGGGCATGTGTTCATAAACAATGATCATTTCTTTTTCACAATATCCAAGTAAAGATACAACATGGCTATGGCGAAACTTGGAAAGCATCTCAATCTCTGCCCAGAACTCAGTTGCGCCTTGATTGGAATCAAGATTTAACCTCTTGATTGCAACATCAATTCCTCCCCCCAAGTCAACTTTACCTTTGTATACCTTCCCGAACCCACCCTTTCCAATGACAAACGCATCATCAAAATCATTTGTTGCCAGTTTGATTTCAGCAAGTGAAAAAACTCGACACTGTTTATACAGTGCCGATGAATCCTTCCTCCCTCCATGGTCTTGTTTGTGCATGGATCGATTATCCAAAGAGGATGAATTTTTGTGCTCACCATCGTCTTCGTCTAGTAGTTTCTGTAGATAATAAACAAGAATATCTAATAGAGTAAGGAGCAATATAAGAGTAGTAGAAAAGTACATGCTTCTTCGTGTTATGGATTTATAGATGGAGATAACTCGTTGTAGTAGGTGTGTGGAATGCTGAAGTTAACTTTGATCATTCAAATAAAGTGATGTTCTTTATCTTGGATTCAACTTATGATTCAAGTATTTTGAGACACAATCAGACAAAATTAAGTTACTGAAGAGATAAGACATGGAAATTTCAGTGTAAATGCTTAGTCAAGGGACATGGAAATTTCAGTGTAAATGCTTAGTCAAGGGTTGACTGACTACTTCCATCAATAGACATCCAGTGATTATGATGTTATGATGATGGACAACATTAAGTGTATCAAATTTACACTTGACCATTGAAGTATAATAAAATGGCCTAAAAGCCTTTAACTCTATTCTGCTTGACTGATATAACACCGCCCCCAATCCCCCACCCTAGCCCAGAAAGGCATAAAAAAAACAACTCTTCACAACATAAACACTGTATTGTCAATCAGCCTAAAGTTTTTGTGATAAGACAGATGATCTCATACATAGATAACGGGACACTTTGATTTGAATATGCAGTGATTTATTAAGTTTCAAGGGAGTTTCTGCGACTTAGATGTCTTTGACATGAATAAATATATGGATCGTGTTTCGTTTTATCTATTCAGCCCGAATATAGTTCTACTCATTAACCGCTAACCACGAGTAGCATCTATGCAAATATTGAGTCTTTGAATCCATGTCAGTGGAGAATAACTGCTTATATTAGCTCTTTTTTTGTGCAAATGATCCTCAAGACTTCCATTGGACATGTATTCATAAACAAGGATCATATCTGTTTCACAATATCCTAGTAAAGAAACAATATGACTATGGCGAATCTTGGAAAGCATCTCAATCTCTGCATAGAACTCTGTTTCCCCTTGATTGGAATTGCAATCTAACCTCTTGATGGCAACATCTGTCCTTGCCTCAAAATCGATTTTACCCTTGTATACCTGACCAAACCCACCTTTTCCGATGACAAAAGCATCATCAAAATCATTTGTTGCCAATTTGATTTCAGCAAGTGAAAAAACTTGACACTGTTTATACAGTGATGATGATGACAAAGATGGATCCTTCGTCTCACCATGGTCTTCTTCATGCATGGATCGTATATCCAATGATTTCGACGAGGCTGAACTTTTCTGCTCACCATTGTCTTGCTCTTGTAGTTTCTGTAAATAATAAACAAGAATATCCAATACAGTAACGAGTAATATTAGAGTAGTAGAAAGATACATGCTTCTCCATAATACTGTGTAATCTCTTTTTATTTCTTAAAAAAGGTCTAGTCCAATCCACCAAGTTTCGCTTCATGGCACGTCGATTAGGGTCAACAACTTGTAACCCTGTTATAATCTCGAGCATTACCGCTCCAAAACCATAAACATCGCTCTTGACATATAAGCGGCCTGTAATTGCAAAAGCATCACCATTGTTATAAACCATGCATATCCAAAACCATTTTGGTAGCATTAGGTCACTCAAGTTTAATATCGTTCCATATTTATGAAATTCTTCATAAATGTTTAGTGAGTGACATACATTAAACACTTATGAATACTTGGTTACCATCAAATGTTTTTTTTCCACTGTAATCTAAAGTAACCAGTTCCTGTAAACAACTTTGAAAGACAATAAAGTAACTAAATATACAAAGTTTCATAACTGTTTCACTTGGTTTAATCGGTTATTAAAAAATTCACAATAGTGGAACAATATGAAACTTAAGGGATCAAAATGAAACAACTATGAAACTTTGTTACCATTATATGATTTTTACTAATAAGAAGATAATCATTAATTAAGAAACTTTGGAAAGTGGTCACAAAAACTATTTCGGAAGTTTTAGTGAAAACCCCGTATTGATTCAAAGAGGAATAGACTGTGAAGGATCCCCGAGTAATTTAATCCCAAAAAAAGATAGCTGACTACTACTGAAATATATGCTTGCACAAGGAGACATGAGAACTAACCATTAACCACATACTCAGGAGCAGCATAACCGTAGGTGCCCACTATACACGTTGACAAATAGGTGCCTCCATCGGCTAGAGCTAACTTCGCTAGCCCAAAATCCGAGAGCTTTGCATTAAAATCCTGAAAACACATATAAAAGGTTAATCTTGTTAAAATAAATAAAAATATATATATGTAGCTCGCGAGCTACATATATGTAAGATACATATATTGATTGATTGACGGTGGTTCTCTTGGTTTTCTTGTAACTGTGTAGTTCTCTCTTGAACCACACCCTATATATATATATATATATGCGTGTGTGTGTTTAAAGTAAAGTTATATACTTTTTTACTTACCTCGTCTAACAAAATGTTTGAGGTTTTCACATCCCTACTAGAGAACAGCTCAACTAAACGGCAACACTAGAGGACCGTTGTCTTATAAAAGAATGGCATGGCATAAGAGCGGCTTAAAAAAAATTAACCAGCGGCGACATCGGACCGTAGTCCTGTACAAGGCTCGCGACGGGTTAGTGGCTAAGCTGCTTGAACAACGGCAACAGGAAGCAATCACGGCAATTTCTTATTCCATAATAATAACACAACCAATAAGGCAATAGTATTGCTTTTTTTTGGCTTGTTCGATAACATTGACGGAATCACAAAACAAAATCAACACAAAAGTGGTGTATATTTCGACACAACAGAGGAACCTTAACCAAGGCTCGGATTTTTAGACCAAACACCTCTTTCTACCATCTTCTCTCTAATTCTCTCTACATTTTATAAACTTCATACACTTTTATAAAAATCATGTTTCCTTGGGGCAACATAGACCCGAACAATCCTTATGGAAGCATACTGAATACTGTTAGAAAATAAAATACTTTTTTAAATTAATAAGGATCAAAAGTCTTCATCATATCCCTTAATTAGAAGATCCTTGACAGTCATGCATTGCTTCATCAAAGGAGGAACCAAATATTTTGTGATTATATTTCCTTTTATTCTTTTTCCTTGTACGATATTTAGTTTTTGGTTGCATTCTCTGTATGAATTATCACAAACAAATTCAATATACCTTTTTCAATGTTTCATTTGCAAAGATGGTATCAGAGCTTTAAGAGATCCTAGGGTCATCTTATTTGCTCTTGCTCATCATCTACCTCTCATTTGAAAGCAACCATATCGGACGACAATAGTGTACTCAACAATGACCTGTCAATACAAATCGCAAATCTTCTCAAAGCCAGCCTCAACCTTCAAAATCAAAGCCCCAAATAAAACATTTCCGATAGCCTAAACATTAACCTCAAGCGAAATAACCAAAATTATCCCTTGTGGGCTCGAGTCGCCATAGGGGGGTAAATCAAAAACGCTTCTTAAACACTTATCCGAAAGTCCACCCGAACAAAGTGACGAAAGTATGAGCAATGGGAACAAAACGATTTATTGGTATTCTCATGGCTCACCGAGTTTCCCACGACAAAGATAAGCTCCAAACATTCGATTTACATGTCAAAGCAAACGAAATCAAACAGAATGGTGTACCTCTTGAGGATTGTGAAGCAAGGAATCTGGGGAGAAATCGATCGTGGAGATCCAACTGCGGATATTGCGACTTACAACAAAATAAGGTCAGAACAAAAACTGTTTCAATTTCTTAATGCTATAGACAGGCAATATGACGCGAAATACTTCGATGGGATCCATTACCCTCAGCAGCTGTTCAAAAAGAAACTGCTCACCAAGCTAGCTATACTTGGAGTCGTCTCCTCCGGTAATTTACCACAACAGGGCGTGGCGGTCGGGTTAGCAACCGCTGATTCCGAGGGGTTAGGGTTCCTTTCAAGGGGTCAGACGAAACCAAATAGTGATAAATCAAAATTAAAGTGTACTCACTGTGGAATGATGAAACATACGAAAGATCAATGTTTTAAACTTGTTGGATTCCCGGAATGGTGGAACGATGGAGCCACCGCCGTGGGCAACTCCGGAGCCACCAACACAGGCAGCGGAACTACTAGCAAAGGCGCGGGTTCCGGCGATTATAGTTCCAGTGGAGGGTTTGGTTTGGCGGTAGGGTGTCGGGCGATTACACTGGTGCAGTGAACATGGAGTCGACTGAGGGGGTGTTTGGGGTAAGTCAAAAACGCTTATTGACTTATGAGTAAATTACAAAACTCGTCCTTTATGTTGACACTGGATTGCAAAGTGTGTCCTTTATCTTTAAAAGTGACGAGATTCATACTTTATGTTTGCAAAACGTAACACGTTATATCCTTTATTTCAAACTCAGTTAAATTATAATGTTAAATCAGGGTATATTGGTAATTTTACTTAATCATATAGATTATCTCTAATAATTAAAACAAAAAAGAATTAAAAAAAACAAAAATATTAAAAAGAAATAAATCATCAGATCTCTCTCATCCTCACTCTCTTAACACTCTCTCTTTCTCCCTCTCACTAACCACCACCACCACCATAAACAACCTTCCCTCTTCTCACTCACCACCACTCTAGCCACTGCCACCCGGCCACCGCAAAACCCGATCAACGGTACTATTGGGAAAGGGTGAGACATTCTGCACCTAAATCGAGGATCATTCAAATTCATTTCCACCGAGCAGGAGCATATAATCCTCTAAAACCGGCTGATTGCTGCAAGCATCAAGCAAAAGATGGTGAGTACTCGAACACCAAAAGATAAAAATGGCGGAATTGAGCAGCAAAAGGGGGAAAATGAAGGTGGAGTTGCAGAGTATGAGCAATCTCGAGAGGAACGAATCAAGCAGGTCCATGGGATCGTCCTCCGAATTCGACAGATGCAGGCACTCGACAGCTTTCTCGTAAACTCAAACCCCAAACCGGTCGGAGGGATCGTCCTCCGAATTCGAAATTGAAACTGAAACCGAAACCCTTGATCGCACCGTCTGGTTCTCCCAGAAGATCTTCTAGGTATTTTTTTTATATATTTTTTAGGGTTTTTTAGGTTTTCATACTTCTAAATTTTGTGAAAATAGTAATTATTGCAATGTAGATCTTGTTTTGTTACGTTGATCGGGTTTTGCGGTGGCTAGAGTGGTGGTGAGTGAGAAGAGGGAAGGTTGTTTATGGTGGTGGTGGTGTTAGAGTGGTGGTTAGAGAGAGGGAGAAAGAGAGAGTGTTAAGAGAGAGAATGAGAGAGAGATCTGATGATTTGTTCCTTTTGAATATTTTTATTCATTTTTTAATTATTTTTTGTTTTAATTATTAGAGATAATCTATATAATTAAGTAAAATTACCAATATACCCTGATTTAACATTAAAATTTAACTGAGTTTGGGGTAAAGTACATAACGTGTTATATTTTGCAAACATAAAGTATGAATCTCGTCACTTTTAAAGATAAAGGACAAACTTTGCAATTCGATGTCAACATAAAGGACGAGTTTTGTAATTTACTCTTGACTTATAAAAGTTAGAGTAAATTGCAATTTTACCCCCTGGGGTTTAGGCCAATTGGCACTCTTACCCCTCCTAACGAAATAATTGCAATTTTACCCCCCAACCTTTGGTGTTATGTCGCACTTTTACCCCCTGCCGTCAGTCAAAGGTTGTTTGACTGTTATAGGCAAGGGTATTTTGGTAACCCCATATTTATTATTATTATTATTATTATTATTATTTATATTTATAACAATCAGTTATCAATTCTTGTTTTAGTTCAGATCTCCTCTTTCGTTTCTAGGGTTTTGCAGATCTTTTCTTTCGTTCTCCTTGCCATTGAACCAGTAGGATTCAGATCTTAATTCTCAACAACAATCACATAATCTTATCAATTTCATCAATGGCGATTTCAAGCGAGTTGTATCCAAGCCAAGACGATCTCCTCTACGAAGAAGAACTCCTCAGAAATCCCTTCAGTTTGAAGCTATGGTGTCGATACTTAATTGCATGCACCGAGTCTCCGCTCAAGAAGCGAGCCGTGATCTATGAACGAGCGTTGAAAACATTACCAGGAAGCTACAAGTTATGGGTACAAGAAACGAGTCGTGATCTATGAACGAGCGTTGGGTGTCACTGGAGTTCCGCTAGGTGATGAAAGGTAATGGTCGTGTGAGATTTGTGGGTTTAATTTTGTTAATTTTTGGGTTTAATTTGGGTTTCGAAATTTGTGGGTGTGGTGAATTTGGGTTTTAAAAAATCTTGAATTGCAGGATGGAGGTTACAGTTGTGGTGATTTGGGTTACATTTATGGTTTTAATTTTGATAATTATGGGGGAATCTGGAACAATGATGATGCTGATGATAAACTTGATGTAATTGGATTTGCGACGGTGGTTTGTGTGGAAGATGATTCTAGATGGTTTATTTGAAGATGAAGATGGATGGATGAAGATGGTTTGAAGATTGATTTATTTGAAGATGAAGATGATTTATTTGAAGATGGAGAAGAGAGATGTGAGCCCAGTGATATTGAAAATTGGGCTTGCTTTAGCTTTTTCTCTTGGTGGGATGCTTTGTACTTTTGCAAGGAATAAAAGGATCAAGGATTCTAAATCTGCAGGTTTGTGTTTGAATTTGAGGTTTAAAGTTTGGGTTATGTTGTGTGTTTGATGAATATATTGTTTGTGTAGATTTCAAGAAGAATCAGGGGATTTCACCAAGGAGTTTGAACAGTGAGCATCATAGTTTTGATCCTTTGGCAACTGATAAACATGTAAGATTTTCTTGTTGATTATGCTTTTGAGTTTTGATGTTGATTCTGTGCTAATGATTGGATCTACTTGTACTGATTTAGGGAGTGTTTGGAAGTGGGATTAATTAAACTATTTGATGGATGGATGGATGGATTTATTTGAAGATGATTCTTGTTTTTGGTGTAAAACCATTACAATGGTAATTAACAGTAATTTGAGGTGTAGTAATTCTTATGAAGATTATTCATAGCCAACATAGAACAGATTATTCAAATGTAATAGTTCTTGCAAGGGGTAATATTGTTGCTTAACACAAAGTATAGGGGGTAATACGAAAGGGCATTTTAGTAATTTACCAGTGGGGGTAATTATGCGACATAACAAGAACCTTAGGGGGTAATATTAAAGGGTAAAATAGTCATTTCACATTAAAGTTAACATATTTGTTAACAAATTTGACGGCAGGGGGTAAAAGTGCGACATAACACCAAACGTTGGGGGGTAAAATTGCAATTATTTCGTTAGGGGGGTAAGAGTGCCAATTGGCCTAAACCCCAGGGGGTAAAATTGCAGTTTACTCTAAAAGTTAATAAGTTGTTTTTTTTAGTGTTTGGGTTTGCTTATTTCGGAGAGTTTTGTGTGTTGAAAAGTCATTTTTGAGAAGTTAGAATTATGGACTTATATAAGTTAATAAGTCAGTTTTGAGAAGGAATCCTAAACACCCACTGAATTTGGGAACAACAGCAATGGAATAGATGTAATGGGTTTGAGAGTTGGTTCTCAAACCCCTCTATTGGTTCGTTATTTAGTGTTATCACAGTCAATTGTATTGTGGATACACTCGTTGACCGGTTCCAGTGTTCCACGACCATGGGTGAATAGGTATTAGACCACCCATAATCAGACGTTTTTTGTCAAACAAAATTGCTCAAACACGCCAGAAGACGCCCGGGTGCCGTCCCCCAGCGTTTTGTGACCTGAAAGGTAGAGATACTTCTACGTTTTCAAATGCTACAACAAAAACTTCAAAAGTCAAGCCATCATACACAAGCACATCCTTCCTAAAGAAAGAAACAATCCACTCGAACGGCCATCCGATTGGACAGCCGTCCGAACGGATTGTCACTCGCACGAACAGCTGTCCGATCAGACTACCAACCGGTAGACCAGCTGTCCGACCCACCAACACTTATTCTCGTTTTACGCGTCACTTATCGAACTATTCAGGCTAGCCTTACTCTCAAGCGCTCCTTTCAATCCATCAATCGCTGTGAGTATACTCGATCCCTTTTTGCTTTACGCACTTTTGGGTGTTACATACGTTACAAATATTCAAATCACAATAAACACACTACTCAATACTATTTGAACGCTAACCGTTAATGCATGTTATACGTGGCTTATGAATGCTTGTTTGTTATGTTTACACATGGAATGCTGTCTACCTGCCTTAGCAACGATAGTACTATAGTTTGGACTCAGCACCTGTTCGCAGGGGTTGTTAAGGACAATTACTTGCATGGATTACGGTGGTAATCATGTATTGCGAACTGCCTCAGGCAGTCAACCCGCGGTCATTGGTATCGATGGATCTATGTCGATAAGTTACGTGCTTCATTTCACTATGTGTACGTGCTGGTTATGCGTAAACGAATTTCGAACTCTATATTCTATTATCAAACTTGTATGCTCACCTTTACATTATATGTATTGACTTTATTTTAACGTAAGTGACAGGTGCTTAGGATGCACATCTGCTAGGAAATTGAGGCTAGAATAAGGTCTTAGAGGCCAACAAATAGTTGTCTGTACAAATGAAATCAAGGGTCTCTAGAAGCAGATAAACAATTGGGCTATTTGAAAATCTGAGTTGTCGAAATAGAACTATTTGCCTAGATTTTGTCTGTAATAATTTGTTTACCTTTTGAGACATGGTATGGGACATGTTACTTTAAATTGATTGGTAATGATAATTGTTATGGAAACTTCTGGACAATCTGTTTCGCTCAGTGCCATGCCCCGATGTTTCCGCCATTGGTTGGGGTGTGACAGATTGGTATCAGAGCCATAACTATAGGGAATTAGGCAAGACTCGACCTAGTCCGGGTTGATGTCTTAGAAACCTAGTCTATAGTTAGGAACCAACAGACCGACTCGTGCATGTCCAGTAGGGATTGTGTATGGGCTTACTACTATTTCTCTCTATTCTCGCACACGCCACACACTACACTATCACTGCACTCGAATTCTTAATTATGAATAAGCGATTAAGTCAGGATTAGGTGTGAAAACCGCAAACTCTTGACTAAAATTTGCTTGATCAACCCACATTTATTTTCCAACGGGGAGAATTATGCCAAATCAGGAGTGAAATCCATATTTTGATGAATAATCTCCTCTATCCTATTTAAAACAGAAACGAAGTTGTTAAGACAGGGGTGAAAACCTAACCTTGACGACTTGCTCCGACCTTTACTTGGTTTTACAAAACTCTCACCAAAGTCTCGACGGACTCCAACGACCTGTAGTCACGATATGACCAACGGGATGCGTGCCAAACGCCCAAGAATCAAGGCAAAAGCATAGTCCTGAGGTCAAATGTGCACAACAAGTCCTTGTGAATAGTTGAACCACTTTGGATAGTCGAAGTCTACTAGCCGCAGAAAATCTATTTCTCGATTTTTACGTGTTTCGATTCTGAACCCGCAATTGCTGACTCTGATAATTCGTCGATTTTATGCGTTTACATGTGTGCGTTTACCTGATTTTGTGTTTAATTGTGGAAAAATTATTCAATTTATGCCTTCACTTCAATCGACACGCATGACTCGCACTGCATTTCCATCTCAATACGCTAATAAATCGCTAAATTATGGACGACCTTATGCTGTACTATACACCTAGACTATACAATTTGACATGTCAATCGCGACTGCTATATTCGAACAATCGCAGACTTTGAATGATAGGTTTCTGTATTCTGACTGCATCTGGTGACTAAATGCGTATGTGATTCTGTGCTTCTGTGCTCTACGTGCTTATGTGTTTATGTGCTTCTGTGATTGTGTGAATCTGTGATATGTGAATTGGGTGACTGTGTTCCTGAGCTTTATTAAGTAGTAGACGTGTGAGGTGAGATTCGAATACATTGTATTGAGTCCTATGACGATGTCTGTTGCAGACAATGTCATCTAGATCCCGCCACCCACCACTTTCTCGTCAAGAAAAGATAGACAAACGTCTTGCTGCTATCATCGCTAAATAAGTAGCAAAAGTCGTGAGTGATGTCTACGAGAACATCAGCAAATCATCTGAGGAGTCGAGAACCGAAACTCCTAAAGCTACCCCCAAAGTTGCCTTCAATTTCAAGCAGTTCAAGTCTTGTGGGCCAAAGGAATTCGCTGGCGAGGAAGGCCCTACAGCGTTGTTCCAATGGTTTGATTCCATTGAGGTCACTCTACGACAGAGCGGTTGCCCAGACGATCTCCGCACTTTAAATGCTACCGGCGTCTTCCAGTCCTGCGCACTAGAATGGTGGACGGTCGAGAGAAACAAACGAGGGAACGATACAGCCTACGGTCTGTCGTGGGACGAACTCAAGGAGGTCATGCTGGAAGAATTCTGCCCTCCTAATGAGCGCCAAAAGTTAGAAGATGAATTTTGGCACATAAAGCAGAAGGAAGGTGAAAATGTTGCCCTCACTACTCGCTTCAAACAGCTCAGCATCATCTGCCCTGACCAAGTCAAGACTCCAGACATGGCAATCAAGAAGTATATCCGACCCCTGCCTGACTGTGTTGCAGATTTCGTGCAAGCGGCTAAGACTAAGACGATCGAAGAGACTTACCTACTGGCCGCTGAAATCAACGACAAGCGGGTCAAAGCTGGTGTCTGGGATAAAACTTCAAAGCACCTGCATCAAGCTACCACCGCCGCACCAACAGCCAGCTGAAACCACCACTGCATCGAGCAACAAGAGAAAGAACAGCTCCAGCAACAAGAACTGTGCGATCACTGCTGCACCGATACAAGTTATACCAGCCCAACAGCGTCAAGTAGCGGCGCCTGTGTGAAATGCACCGCCTGCTAAGCGTGCATACACTGGGCCACACACGTTTTGCCCTTCTTGTACCTACCACCACCCGACTACCATCGCTTTCCGTTTTTGTGCTCGTTGCAATATGTATGGCCGTTTCACTACCAACTGCCGCGCTCGACAAGCTCCTGCTCATCAAGCTCTACTCACCGCCCCTCAGGGTCAACAAGCTCCTCCGGCACCCGCGGTCAACGCCAGAGCCTGCTTCGCATGTGGCGATCCTAACCATTTCGCCAACATGTGCCCAAACAGGGTTGTGAAACAAGAGCCCCAGCAGCAGCCTCAGCAGCAGCAGCAGCAGCAGCAACACCAGCAGCAACAAGCAGCACGCGCACGAACTTTCAACATCAACGTGCGCCAAGCCCAAGCCGACAACAACGTGGTCAATGGTACGTTCCTTGTGAATGGTATTTATGCTTCGTGTTTATTTGATACTGGAGCCGATAATTGTTTTGTGTCATTCAAATTCGAGAAGCTCCTTAGTCGTAAGCGCTCCCAACTCTCCTCGACGTTCGATGTTGAAGTCGCTACCGGAAGAACTGTCGCCGTTAATTTTGTTCTCTGTGATTGTACTATTGATCTCAACAATCACATCTTCCCAATCGACCTTATTCCGATGCAACTCGGAAGTTTTGATGTCATAGTAGGCATGGACTTTCTTCGCGAAAACCATGCTGAAGTTGTGTGCTTCGATAAGATGATTCGATTTTCGCTCGTGAATGGTGATGTATTATGTGTCTACGGTGAAACCGCTTCGAAAGGTCTAAAGCTCATGTCGTGTGTATAAGCTAGCAAGTATCTCCGCAAGGAATACAGAGCTTTCTTGGCTAACATTGTAGTAGCAGAGAAGGAAAAGAAAGAAAAGACAAAGGTGAAAGACATTCCTGTGGTTCGTGAATTTCCCAACGTTTTCCCTGATGACCTTCCGGGACTACCACCAAGTCGTGATATCGACTTTCGTATTGACCTCATTCCAGGAGCCAATCCTCTTGCAAAAGCTCCTTACCGACTCGCACCATCCGAGATGCGTGAACTCTCAAACCAACTCCAGGAATTACTTGAGAAAGGCTTCATTCGCCCGAGCACCTCTCCTTGGGGCGCGCCAGTTCTTTTCGTCAAAAAGAAGGATGGGTCGTTTAGGATGTGCATCGACTATCGGGAATTGAATAAGTTAACTATCAAGAACCGCTATCCCCTACCCCGCATTGATGATTTGTTTGATCAGCTACAAGGTGCTACATGTTTCTCAAAGATCGATCTACGCTCAGGCTATCACCAACTACGCATTCAAGAGGATGATATACCCAAAACCGCGTTTCGCAGTCGATATGGCCACTATGAGTTCGTTGTTATGCCTTTTGGTCTAACCAACGCACCCACGATTTTCATGGATCTGATGAATCGTGTGTGTAAATCTTATCTCGACCGTTTCGTCATCGTATTCATCGATGATGTCTTGATCTATTCCAAGTTGAAAGCCGAACACGCGCAACATTTACGTTTGGTTCTCGAGCTACTCCAGGGGAATCAACTCTATGCCAAGTTCTCCAAGTGCGAATTCTGGCTGGAGGAGGTTCAGTTTCTGGGTCACATTGTCAATAGTCAAGGTAGTCACGTTGATCCTGCGAAGATTGAAGCCATTAAGAGTTGGATTACACCTGAGAACCCGTCTGAATTCCGTTCTTTTCTCGGACTAGCGGGCTATTATCGATGATTTATCGAAGGATTCTCAAAGATTGCAGTACCACTTACCGCTCTCACGCATAAAGACAAGCCTTTTGTTTGGGGAACTGAACAAGAGTCTGCTTTCCAAACCCTCAAACACATGCTTTGCAATGCTCCTGTTCTCACATTGCCCGACGGAAACGATGATTTCATTGTCTATTGTGATGCTTCCAACCTTGGTCTTGGTTGTGTCCTTATGCAGCGGGACAAGGTTGTAGCTTACGCATCTCGTCAGCTCAAAATCCACGAGAAGAACTATACAACCCATGATCTCGAGCTAGGCGCAGTTGTTTTTGCGTTAAAGATTTGGCGACACTACCTGTATGGTACGAAGTGTACGATCTTCACCGATCATAGGAGCCTACAACATATCTTTAATCAGAAGGAACTAAATGTGCGTCAACGCCGATGAGTAGAACTTCTCAACGATTACGACTGTGAGATTCGTTATCACCCAGGCAAAGCAAATGTTGTTGCTGATGCTCTCAGCAGACGGAGTTATTTGCTCAGCACTCGCAATGTTCAAGCCCAATACGATCTCGAAACCCTCATCCGTGAAGCCCAGCATGCATGTTTTAATGAACGCACTCTGAAGAAGGAACGAATCTACCACGATGGAGCCCAACTTGTGAATAAGTCGAATGGGATATTCCACTTCCTGGACCGAATTTGGATCCCTAAACAGACCGATTTGCGACAGATTTTGATGGACGAAGCCCATAAATCCCGGTATTCTATCCATCCCGGTGCCGACAAAATGTACCAGGATCTTCGCTACAAGTACTGGTTGTCACACCCCTACCGATGGCGGAATCATCGGGGCGCGGCACTAGGTGAATCAGATTGCTCAGGATAATCCATAACAACTATTTTGCGACAATAATTAATGCGTTCATTATCCCATACTAATAAACAATTACAATCACATAAGCCGTCACAGATTTCTTATTCTCTCGAACAATACAAATCCGACGACCTAGATTTTAGTTGAGTTTCTAGACTTCCTAGCTTGATTGAGATAGTCTGCGATCTAACCTGCAACATACGTTAAAATAATGTCAATACAAAATGTATTGGCGAGTATACAGGTTTGATCTGTAATAACATAATAGATTAAAAGTGCTGCGAATTCCTACATACATAAACAGGATACACGACATATATACTCACAAAACCGATACTACCAGCTAAGTCCTCGATGCTCGAATACGCGATGGCAAACTAGACCCCGTTGGGCGCAATAGTACTATACTAGTCATTGTGGGACGTCGCGAGTATAAGTCCTAGCACATATGTAACTAGCATCACGTATAAATATGCATGTAAGTCATTCGCAAGTGATAATAGTTTAAGCATTTGAGGTGATTCGATTTGATAGCAACGTATGTTACACCCAAAAGTGCAAAAGCAAAAAGGGTTCAAGTATACTCACAGTGCGTATTCAGCAAGAACACAACTTGATTAGATCGATTGGGAGTGTGTCTGAGTTAACCTAAACATTGAATGGTATCGTAAGCGATGCACAGTGTGCTAAAACGCGAAGAGTCGAGTAACCGGCCTAGTGGCAATCCGATCGGATGTCAATCCGGTCGGATGACCATACCTGATCGGATGAGCTTATCCGGTCGAAAGATATGATCCGGTTGAATGATATGATCCGGTCGAATGACTTGATCCGGTCGAATGACTTGATCCGGTCGGATGACATGACCCGGTCGGATGACATGACCCGGTCGGATGACTGATCCGGTCGGATGACATGATCCGGTCGGATGACATGATCCGGTCGGATGGTCTGTTTAGTCGGACGACATAGAAATTGGTGAACAGTTCGTTCCAATGTTCTGGCCAACGAGTGGTTTGACTGAGACGGTGTGACATCGTGTTAAACAAATGAAATTCCATCAGTTCCGACCCGTTCTAACGGCCGGGAACCACCCCGTTCCATCAGATTTGGCCGTTCTTGACGGTTTTCCCATGTTTAACCTGAAATCGCACAATACTTTGATTGGATATATAGACTTTAGGTGGGATTGTTAGAAAAACATGTGAAAATCACTCAGATCCGAGTTGTTCATGGTGAAATAAGGTCACACTTTGAAGTTCATAAGAACTCTTGATGACATCATCTTTGAATACCTCAAATCAGTAGATTTCACGGTTAAAAGTTGAGTTTTAAAAGATAGAAAGGTGTAGAATCGAGTGTAGATCATAGAAGTACAAGATTTAGGTTAAGATCTTACCGGAATCGCGAGTAGTCGAGAGAAAAAGGGTCCAGGAGCGTGTTGGTCGAGTGGGAGCTGTCACATCACTGTTCAAGTGAAGTGATAGGCTATTTATAGGCAAAAGAGGAGGGTGGAGGTGATGGGGTGATCCGGTCGGATGACCCATCCGTTCGGACGGTCCATCCGTTCGGACGGTCCATCCGTTCGGACGGTCCATCCGTTCGGACGGTCCATCCGTCCGGATGGCCTATCCTGGTGGATTTCTGGCACGATGAGATTTATTGTTTCGAGCGTTGCGATAGTTTTTGGTTAAACATTTCCTATATTTAATTATTATTATTTTCATTGTATATAGAATTAATCTCAAGGGGCCGTATGTACGTATACATATTTCAAAGTTGCGATACAATAGCCGGGTTTCGTTTCGAATATGCGTTACTTTGCGACGCATCACGGTCATTGAGGAGGGTAGAGTAGGTCCTCTCTCTATGTCATCGTGAACGTTATTGTGCGTTTTGAGTAATGAGTTGCCCTGCGACACATCACGGCTATCAAGGAGGGTAGAATTGGTCCTCACTCGACATCTTTGTGGTGGTTAGCAAGTGCAATGTGATGTGATAGCGATAAAGTATGCGTAATATGCAAAAATACTGCGATTTAGCGATTTATGCGATATAGTTACATTATGATCCGAATCTCTGGTGCTAGGCGTAACGAGTGTAGCGAGTAGTAACAATGCACGAAAGTGCGGGTTGTTACACTGGTAGCCGGGCATGAAAAGGGATATTGCTCTCTACGTTGGTAAGTGCCTGACTCGTGCAAGAGTCAAGGCTGAACACCAAAGACCCTCTGGCTTACTCGAGCAACCACCGATCCCTATGTGGAAGTGGGAGAGTATAGCTATGGTCTTCATAACAAAGCTTCCGCACACGTCATCAGGTCACGACAGCATCTGGGTTGTGGTTGACCGACTGATCAAATCAGCTCACTTTTTGCCAATACGGGAAGACTACAAGGTAGAACGATTAGCCCGAATCTACACCAACGAGATCATTTGTAATCATGGGACGCCTCGCGACATCATCTCTGACCGTGATACTCGGTTTACCTCGCGACTGTGGGAAACATTTCAAACGGCTCTCGGTACATCGCTTAATCTAAGTACCACATTCCACCCTCAAACCGACGATCAGACTGAAAGAACGATTTGTACTCTTGAAGACATGCTCCGTTCGTGTGTCATAGATTTCGGTGGTAATTGGGATACGTACCTGCCGTTAGTCGAATTCTCGTATAACAACAGTTATCATTCCAGCATTCAAATGGCACCATTCGAGGCTTTATACGGAAGAAAATGTCGATCGCCTATTGTGTGGCACGAGATCGGTCACTCGCAATTAACCGGTCCTGAGCTATTGCAAGAAACGACTGACAAAGCCCTCCAAATTCAAGACAACTTGTTGAAAGCTCGAAGTCGACAGAAAAGTTACGCCGATAGACGACGCAAGCCCCTTGAATTTGACGTTGGCGACTACGTACTCCTAAAGGTATCACCTTGGAAGGGTGTGGTCAGATTCGGCAAGAAAGGGAAACTAGCGCCTTGATATGTTGGACCATTTAAGATTCTGGAAAGGATCAGAAAATTCGCCTACAGACTCGAACCACCGGAGGAACTTAGTAACGTCCACCCGACTTTCCATGTGTCAAACCTCCGAAAGTGTCTGGCTAAGCATGATTTAATCGTACCACTCGATGACCTCCAAGTAAACGAAACACTACGCTTCGTGGAGAAGCCTGTCGAAATCATGGATCGCCAAACCAAGCAGCTCAGGCGCTCGCACATTCCTATTGTGAAACTCCGATGGGAAGGCAAACGAGGTGCAGAGTTCACTTGGGAACTCGAAAGCGACATGAAGGCAAAGTACCCGCAGTTGCTTGGAGGAGCCTGTTCTAGAGAGTGAAAGTCTAGAGAGAGAAAGTTCTCCAAAGTGATTCACGGTATTGTACATCTTTCAGCCTAATTTCGGGATGAAATTCCCTTAACTAGGGGAGGCTGTAACACCCCGTGTTTTCGAAAGTCAAAGTCAAATTCAAGTCAAGGTCAAAGTCAACGACCGATTTCGCAACTTGACTGTTAGTGAATTTCTTTTATATGTTTATTTTAGTTGTATTATGTGGAGTAAGTGTCAATAATTACAACAATCGACGTATGTTATTCGCGATCTAATCAACTTACGACTGTGAACTATAGGAAGTAGCAATGCGATAAAGTTAACTAAACGATAATCAAACTATGCTAATCAAATCGACATCGAATCGAATCGCAACTCAAAATACGCATTTTGGTTGCTAATATACTTGTGTGTGTGCCTTATGTGTTACTTGTGCATGTTTATTTATGTTATGTTGTGGTAATCAATCGAAACGCAATCGAAACTCGAATCGCAATCGAACTCAATCGCAATCGAAATGGTATGATAATTTGTGGGGAAGAGATAGTGCTAGATATGAATAGTTGCGATTAAAAGTAATTTGTCTAGGAAACTCTATCGCATCGATACGTTCGCAATCGAAATCGAAACAGCAAAACTCGTCGCACCGAACACTCGAATCAGGCGACCGATCGATCAGGCAACCAGCCGATCGACCAGCCGTCTGTTCGGACTGCCGTCCGATCGGACATGCTGTCCGATCGAGCTACCTGGCCGATCGGCCAGCCCTTTGCTCTTTTGGAACTCTATAAATACCCATGTCACTTTCAGGGAGTAAAATGGCTATTTTTAAATATTTGGGGCAAAACCGTTAAAGTAACCAAACCACAGGGAGTAAAACGGAAGTTTACTCTTAATCCTATATGTTATTCAACACATGTTTGCTTATAATTTGCAGGGGTATAGCAGACTGCAAAACATCTGATTTGATAGTGAAAAACTATCAGAGATAAATAAGGATAAATAATGATAAATAATTGTCACGGCTCCCGTCCCAGTTTCACCTGGTCCAGGAGCCGCGGGCAAAAACCCGTGGTATTTATTATTTGAGTCAACAGCGGAAGTTTAGTAGGATCTTTTAAGACTTGAAAATGTCCGATTATTTTATTTCATAATTCGGGATAAACCCCGTAATTTACAATAGAGGAATTTCATGAGGAAATTCCCTGGTTTACAAAACATGTTTATTTATTTACTGAGCCACTACTTCAAGCTTTATTAGTGTTCCGTAGCACTTTTCCTTGATTCACAGTAGGTCACCTGAAACATGTTTTAAAAATATTTTATCAGCGGGGAAATACTGGCGAGTCATTCAAATTTGATAAAATGACACATAGTTATAAATTACAGCATAAGAGCGATTATAATGGCTACTATCTTATTTTTATCTGGCGCCGTGTCACCTCCTGGTGACGATGATCATACCACTATTGCGTCCTTTCACCCAAGTAGTGATGATTATCACTGTTAGGTTGATGAACCTAACCGTGAGAGACTAGTAATGTACACAATACCCCACTAGCCAGTGATTCAAGATAACCACAACTTAATCCCTGTAATTATAACTTTTTGAAAATAATTGGAGTATTGTAAAACAAGTTTGATAAAAAGAGAATGACTCACATTGCAAGTTTAACCGGGCAGAGTTTAGCCTACTGATAAGCCTTGTAACCTAAATTAAATGACAATGTGTCACAACCCCCGATCCATGATACCCGGGAACGGGCGGACGTGAACTCAGATTTTGGTGGTATCAGTTTGTTTAGTCTCGCAGCGGAATTTACATCAGGACCGTAGTTAGGAAATGTTTATCAGAGTAAAACCACCATATTTGATATTAATAAATACATGGGTAAAACCCAAGTTTCTTATTACAATACATTTATAGGGACAAACCCTATTTTATTGAATTTAAAACATCGTTTATTAGGTAACTTTTATAGCCACATTTTCCCAAGCCTTCAGTGCTCTCCAGCTGGCTTTTCATTAATTGGCTGTTCACATTGTGTTACCTGTAACGCGTTTTAAAAACATTTGTCAGTCGGAAATACTGGTGAGTGAATCCCAGTTTAATCAAGAAACATTTTATCAATTAACACAGTATTGAGAGCAATCACATTGTTTCTTTCTACACAATTACTCATTCAGTATTTGCCACTCGACCGGATCTATGGCTATGGTCAAATTACCCATTGGCTAACTCGTCGTCCAATGGTAATGCACTGTCATTCAGACTTACTACTACTCGTAGTAAATTTTGTATACAAAACCCCATAATACCGGCAGTAATTGAAGAACTACAAAGACTCAATCACCGCTTAATCACATTATAAAACAATTAAGGTTTTGTAAAACATTCCAAAAAGGTTAACAAAAGGAGGATAAACTCACATTGCTGTCTTAGACTTTTTGTAAGGGTTTCCTGGCTATAATCTATAATTTATACAAATGTACATTGATTAGTACCATAACCCTTTGAAATTATTAATGATACCCTCCCCGAGACAGCATTCCAATAACTACGTCGGGCAGAACCACGACAGTTGTTACGGAACCCTAAATCAATCGGGCAGCGTAACTGTTATGAAACTGGGGTTATAATACTTACAATGGAGCAGAACCTCGCTAATTAGGGGTATAATACCCAAAATATTATGTCTATAACTTCAGAATTCGTGAATGAGATTTGAGAATGAGCGACGGAAACTGAAAACTGATGCTTGCTATTTATAGTTGTGATATTGCATCCTGTCGCGGCCCGCATGAAAGACAAGGTAACCTTACGCGGCCCGCGTCAACACCAGTCAACACTATAGCTTAGCTGAGTCGCCACTAGGCTTGACACGATTACGACATGTGTCGGCTTCTGGTGCGATCGCGTGTTATGAGTCCGCGCGGCCCGCATGAACTTGAGGTGGGATCTTACACAGCCCGCCTCAGTTCTAATTTCAGATTTTTATTTTATTTTTATAAAGTATAACATAATTTGGGCTCGGTTTTCACATACGGGGTGTAATTAAAGACATATTGGGACATTCTAAAATATAATAGGGTGTCAAACATATTATGAGAGTGTTGGTTTTACCGAGGGTTGTTACATTCTCCCCACCTTGTTTTAGAGCTCGTCCTCGAGATCTATTGAAACAAGTTCGGATATTTTCTTTTCATTTCTGATTCGAGTTCCCATGTGTACTCAGGTCCTCTTTTGGAGTCCCACTTCACTTTGACTAGAACTAGTCTTTTATGCTTGAGATTTTTGATTTTCCTGTCTTCAATTTGTAGAGGTCTTTTTACAAACTTGAGTTGTTCATTTACCTCTATATCCTTAAGAGGCACTATCAATGATTCATCAGCTAAACACTTTTTAAGATTAGATACATGAAACACATCATGTATTCCTGCCATTTCCTCTGGCAGTTGTAGCTGATAGGCTACAGGTCCTATTCTTCTAATAATCTTAAAAGGTCCAACATACCTGGGACTTAGCTTTCCTCGTTTGATGAATCTTACTACTCCTTTCCAAGGAGAGACTTTCAACAAAACTTTATCTCCTACTTGAAATTCCAATGGCTTGCATCGGTTATCAGCATAACTCTTTTGTCTATCACGTGCTGTTTTCAGTCGTTCCTTGACTTGAATAATCTTATCAGTTGTCTCCTGCACTATCTCAGGTCCAGATAATTGCTTTTCCCCAATTTCTGCCCAACAGACTGGGGTTCGACACTTTCGTCCATAAAGTGGTTCGAATGGTGCAGCATTGATACTTGTGTGATAACTATTATTATAAGAAAATTCTATTAAAGGTAAGTGATCGTCCCAATTACCTCCAAAGTCAATTACACAAGCTCTAAGCATATCTTCCATTGTCTTAATTGTTCTTTCACTTTGTCCATCCGTTTGTGGATGATAAGCCGTGCTTAGTTTTATCTTGGTTCCCATTGCCTTTTGGAAACTTGACCAAAAATGAGATGTAAATCGACTATCTCTGTCAGAAACAATTGATAAAGGAATACCATGTAAAGAAACAATTTCATTTACATACAGTTTAGATAATTGTTCCATACTAATTGTTTCCTTCATTGGTAAGAAATGAGCTGACTTGGTTAGTCTATCTACAATCACCCAGATTGTATCATTTCGTTTCCTAGTTTTGGGTAATTTAGAAACAAAATCCATTGTTATTAATTCCCATTTCCAAACTGGCATTTCTAATTGCTGTAACAAACCTGAGGGTTTCTGATGTTCAGCTTTAACTTGTGAGCAAGTTAAACATTTAGAAACATAGGTTACTATGTCCTTTTTCATTCCTATCCACCAGAAATTTTTCCTTAAATCCTGGTACATTTTATTACTTCCTGGATGCATCGTATATTTAGACTTATGAGCTTCTTCTAATATACGATTACGCAGGTTTCCTAATTTAGGTATCCACATTCTCTTTTCATGGAATCTCCATATTCCATCTGTTCCTTGTTTTAATTCTTTTAACATACCTTTTAATTTTTCAGAATCATCCTTGATTACTGATTCTTGTGCTTCTCTTATCTGATCATTTAAATCTACTTGCAGATTTAATTTAAGAGAACGTACCCTTTTTGGCTTTTCATGATACTTTCTACTTAAAGCATCTGCCACTACATTTGCTTTTCCTTCATGATACTGGATATTACAATCATAGTCACTAAGAAATTCCATCCAGCGTCTTTGTCTCATATTCAACTCCTTCTGCCCGAAAACATACCTTAAACTCTTATGATCAGTGAATATGGTAAACTTACTACCATAAAGGTAATGTCTCCAAATCTTAAGAGCAAAAATTATGGCTCCTAACTCTAAATCATGGGTTGAATAATTCTCTTCATGATTTTTAAGTTGTCTAGATGCGTAAGCTATAACCTTTTGGCGTTGCATCAATACACATCCATAACCTAATCTAGAAGCATCACAATAGACTACAAAATCTTCAGTTCCCTCTGATAATGCTAATATAGGTGTATGGGTTAATCTTTGCTTAAGAATTCTAAAGGCTTCTTCTTGTTTTAATCCCCATTCAAACTTAACAGATTTACAAGTTAACTTAGTTAAGGGAATGGCTATTTTAGAAAAATCTTTAATAAATCTTCTATAATAACCAGCCAATCCTAAGAAACTTCTAACCTCGGTTGGTGATTCAGGGGTTTTCCATTTCGTAATTGCTTCGATCTTTGTGGGATCTACATGAATTCCTTCATGATTGACTAGGTGTCCAAGGAATTGTACCTGTTCTAACCAAAATTCACATTTTGAAAACTTAGCATAAAGCTTTTCCTTTCTTAATACACTTAAAAGTACGTGCAAATGTCTTGCATGATCCTCTTTATTCTTAGAATAAATTAGAATATCATCTATGAATACAATTATGAATTTATCCAAATATGGTTTACATATTCGGTTCATCATGTCCATAAATGCAGCTGGGGTATTGGTTAAACCAAATGGCATGACAGTAAATTCATATTGACCATACCTTGTTCTAAAAGCAGTTTTAGGAATATCCTCTTCCTGTACCTTTAATTGATGATATCCTGACCTTAAATCGATCTTAGAGAAAAATCGAGCTCCTTGTAGTTGATCAAACAGATCATCGATTCTTGGTAATGGGTACCGATTCTTAATCGTGACCTTGTTTAATTCACGGTAGGTAATGCACATACGCATTGAGCCGTCCTTCTTTTTAACGAACAGTATCGGCACTCCCCATGGCGACGAACTTGGCTGTATTAATCCTTTTTCCAACAATTCATCTAATTGTTTCTTCAATTCTTGCATTTCTGCAGGTGCCAAACGGTAAGGTGCTTTGGCAATCGGTGACGTTCCTGGTATTAAATGAATCCTGAATTCAACTTCTCTATCTGGAGGTAGTCCTGGTAATTCTTCTGGAAAGACATCTGAAAACTGAGATACTACTGGAATATCTTTTAAATGCTTTCCTTTAGTGTTAGTGATTATAGAAATCAAATACACTATAGAACCTTTTCTCATATAACTTGCAGTTTTCATCACAGATATGAATTTTGTAGACCTAGAAGGTTTATCTCCTTTAATTGTGATCATTTTACCTTTTGGTGAATTTATTTGAATTAACTTTTGATCACATAAAATACTTGCTTTATTGGCTATTAACCAATCCATTCCTAAAACAACATCAAATCCTACCAGATTCATAGGATAAAGATTTGCAATAAATTTCTGATTTAAAATTTCTATTCTTGCTCCCTGCAAGATTTCAGAAATTCTAACAGTTTCTCCATTGGCTGTTTCTACTACGCATTCATGTGGTAGTTTAGTTAATGATTGATTTAGAAATTTGCAAAACGATGTATTAATAAAACTTTGGTTTGCACCAGAGTCAAATAATACTTTGGCAAAAATATCATTAACTAAAAACGTACCAGCTATGACATCTGGAATCATCTTGGCTTCTTCTGCAGTTAGAACAAATACTCTAGCATTTTTAGTATTCTTGTTATCTAGAACTGGAGCTAATTTTGGGCAATTCAGCTTGATATGACCTGTTTCTCCGCAATTGTAACATACCCTACTGTTAGCTTTCTTCCTGCAGTTTTCTTCCTTGTGTCCCGCCATTTTGCAAAAATTGCAGTATATGGAACATCTCCCAGAATGTTTTCTTTTGCAGTATCTACAGTAAGGTGCAGAGGTAGAACCTAGATTTCTCCCACGGTTAGAATTTCCTGAACGAAATTCTTGAGTCAACTTCTGGGTTAGGTTCCTCTTTTGATCCTCTTCTCGGGTACGGACTAATTCATCAGTCAAGGTATTGGCTAGTTCTACAGCTTCTTCTATGGTTTGTGGTCTAGCTGCCTTGACTACGTGTCTTATTTCTCCAATTAATCCCCAAATATAATGGGAAATTAACACTGGTTCTGGTGAAGCAAGAGTTGGCACTATCCTAGCATATTCGAAGAATAACTTAGTGTACCCTTTGCTATCCACACCAGTCATCCTAAGGTTTAGGAATTTGTTTGCTATCTGTTCCTTTTCATTGGGTGGGCAGAACTTTCTTTCTACCTTGTTTTTAAATTCTTCCCATTCCATATTGTAGGTTTGATCACTTCCTCTTGTCTGGAGGATAGTGTTCCACCATTCTAGTGCTGCATTCTTAAACAGATTAGAAGCAAACAGTATTCTATCTTCTTCAGCACACTTACTTATCCTTAAGACTGCCTCAGTCTTTTCTATCCATCGTAAAGTTGCAATGGCCCCTTCATTGCCTGAGAATTCTATTGGTTTACAAGACCAGAATTCTTTATAAGAACAACCATAAGGCATGGTTCTTCTTCTTTTAGGAATAGGCATTTGAAGTACTAGTCCATTGTTCACGCTGTGTTCTGGTTCAAGTGGTCGCTTACTGCTATGCTTACTTTTATTATCAGCATCTTTAACAGTTTGTAGTATAAATGGCATAGCATCTATAATTCCCTGTGCTACTATATGTTGGATAACACTATTATCCACTTGGTTTCCATTGTTATTGTTATTTGGGTTCTCATTATTCAGATTATCGTCATTCTGAATATTATCATTCTGGATTTCCGGGTTATTATCCAAATTGACTTGATTTCCTTGGTTGGTCATCTGAATTTTAAACATTTATCCCATATTAATATCACAATAATATTTTAATATAATTAATCACACGACACGCAGTTTTGCCAAAAGCGTAGATCATTGCTACTATACTCTTTTCATATACTTATGCGTCTATTACACACTAGTACAGAAGTAGAATTACAATACCAATAGAAATAAAATAGTAATATGCATCCGTACACACATATTTTATTTTATTTTTATTATATTATTATTACTACCACTTCCTCCATTCAAACATTCACGGATATGGATTTATCCAAAAATCCATATTGCGCTCATCGTATTTCCATACGAGACGCTCTCCTACCTGACGCATCCTCTCACTGTTTTCTAAAATTTCCTCCCCAAAAGTCCTAAGTTCTTGAACGTTTTCTGCACTCATTGGGGGTGCAGGTTCTCGGACTGGGTTTGGAATCTGGGGTACGGGTTCCTGATATGGGGGTGACAATTCCTGAAATTGGTAAGGATCCTCTAATATCTCCCTAATATAGTCATCTTGGTAATAGGGATCTAAAGGGTCCATACCTGGGTAAACTTCTATGTTCCGTATGGGTGGATAATCCTGGACAGGGTAACGTTGCACAAAGTCCCTATTATCGTCCCACCAGGGATCGTAATTCGGGTCTAGTGGGTTTGGTGCAGGTACCCTAGGGATTTCTTCTGGGGTAAAATCATGCATCTCCACCTGGTTTTCCTGATTTTCTATCTCCATGGGTTGTTCTGGGTTTTGTGGTTGTGGGGCTACTAGTTGTTCCAGACCTGAGTCAGCAGCAGTCGTAGCTAAGATATGAAAATTAGCTAGGCTTCTATTTAACATATCTTGAGTATGGGCATCTGTCTCTCTCTTAATAGCTGCTAAAGCCCTTTGCTATTGCAATTTTCTCATTCTCTTCCTACGAGCAAAAGCTTCTTTACTGAACCATCCTCGTTTCTTAGTAGGGAATGGCTCTTCAGATTGAGCTCTAAAAGCAAATATTCCATCTTCCTGATCAGCAGTATACCCGGAAAGGGCAGGCTGGGATGATGTACCTTCACTCCTAGGTGAATCAGATAACTGACGATTCACATCTGATGGTCCTTGATCACTCATACTGAAAACTACCAGATAGTCAAATAACACATAACACATAATTACAGTTATACATTTATTTCCATGATTTATTTCCTAACACAAAATTTTATAATTTCAAGTGTCGGCAGAACACTTCTTTGGCTTAGACCTGTGGCTTGGCTCTGATACCACCTTCTGTCACAACCCCCGATCCCTGATCCCCGGGAACGGGCGGACGTGAACTCAGATTTTGGTGGTATCAGTTTGTTTAGTCTCGCAGCGGAATTTACATCAGGACCGTAGTTAGGAAATGTTTATCAGAGTAAAACCACCATATTTGATATTAATAAATACATGGGCAAAACCCAAGTTTCTTATTACAATACATTTATAGGGACAAACCCTATTTTATTAAATTTAAAACATCGTTTATTAGGTAACTTTTATAGCCACATTTTCCCAAGCCTTCAGTGCTCTCCAGCTGGCTTTTCATTAATTGGTTGTTCACATTGTGTTACCTGTAACGCGTTTTAAAAACATTTGTCAGTCGGAAATACTGGTGAGTGAATCCCAGTTTAATCAAGAAACATTTTATCAATTAACACAGTATTGAGAGCAATCACATTGTTTCTTTCTACACAATTACTCATTCAGTATTTGCCACTCGACCGGATCTATGGCTATGGTCAAATTACCCATTGGCTAACTCGTCGTCCAATGGTAATGCACTGTCATTCAGACTTACTACTACTCGTAGTAAATTTTGTATACAAAACCCCATAATACTGGCAGTAATTGAAGAACTACAAAGACTTAATCACCGCTTAATTACATTATAAAACAATTAAGGTTTTGTAAAACATTCCAAAAAGGTTAACAAAAAGAGGATAAACTCACATTGCTGTCCTAGACTTTTCTTAAGGGTTTCCTGGCTATAATCTATAATTTATACAAATGTACATTGATTAGTACCATAACCCTTTGAAATTATTAATGATACCCTCCCTGAGACGGCATTCCAACAACTACGTTGGGCAGAACCACGACAGTTGTTACGGAACCCTAAATCAATCGGGCAGCGTAACTGTTATGAAACTGGGGTTATAATACTTACAATGGAGCAGAACCTCGCTAATTAGGGGTATAATACCCAAAATATTATGTCTATAACTTCAGAATTCGTGAATGAGATTTGAGAATGAGCGACGGAAACTGAAAACTGATGCCTGCTATTTATAGTTGTGATATTGCATCCTGTCGCGACCTGCATGAAAGACAAGGTAACCTTACGCGGCCCGCGTCAACACCAGTCAACACTATAGCTTAGCTAAGTCGCCACTAGGCTTGACACGATTACGACACGTGTCGGCTTCTGGTGCGATCGCGTGTTATGAGTCCGCGCGGCCCGCATGAACTTGAGGTGGGATCTTACGCGGCCCGCCTCAGTTCTAATTTCAGATTTTTATTTTATTTTTATAAACTATAACATAATTTGGGCTCGGTTTTCACATACGGGGTGTAATTAAAGACATATTGGGACATTCTAAAATATAATAGGGTGTCAAACATATTATGGGAGTGTTGGTTTTACCGAGGGTTGTTACACAATGCATACGAACTAGGTCAGTAACTTAATACAACTTTTACGATAACTTGCGAGATTAAAACCCTCACGACGAATGACAAAGTACAATACTTAAACATCCATCGAATTCACGACGAATGACAAAGTATAGCCCTAATTTGGGCAGCACTTAAACATCCATTGGATTGGTTTCAATCGATCGGACATTGAATCGTAGCAGTGATCGAGTTAATACCCTGTATCGTAGCAGCGTTTCTCTATGTTGGAAATGTGATTTCGAGCAGTACACGTCGTTTTTGATCAAAATTTTTGACACATAATGAAAGCCCCATGCACAAGCTATTTATAGCCACTTTTTGAGTTTTATGCGGCCCGCGTAAAACTTAATAAGAGTTTACGCGGCCCGCGAGAGCCCCTAGTCTACGTGTAGGCCTGATGTGTCACGAGTAGGGTTGACACGCATGCAACACGTGGCCTGGGAAGCTTATATGGTCAACATTAAGTTGACGCGGCCCGCGTAAGGGTCCGCTTATTGTTTACGCGGCCCGCCTGAGAACCAAAAACCTTGTTTTCTTTGTTTTTCATGCACATTAGGGTTTCAGGGGTCCGGGTTTTTACTTACGGGTCGTTTTGGGACATTTTTGCAGGTCCTTACAATAATGAACTAACTATTTGCTAGAGTGAAAATCACGAACCCACAATCTCAAAATCGATTATGACATCTTCTTTCGACCCAAAATCACCTGTGGAACCTCTAAAATTCGTCTGGGATATGTTTTCTTTGTATTTGGGTTAATGGGGTGCTTAAATAGGGTTAAAACTTACGTTTTCTCGCTGATATGACACTCCCCTCACGTCATGGGACGCATATATGGGATTCGTCGCACGACGTGACGCGATACAGTTTCTGGAAAACGATTTTCTTCATAACTTATTCGTTTCAACTCCGTTTTCTTCACTGTTTTCGCCTACGTCTTCGTAATTCAATTCTCTATCATCTCATATTCTGAATATCCTATTCCATTCCATGAGACTCTTTCACTAAGCCCAAACATTCTCCTGTGTGCTCGTTTCTTTAACGTTTTAGCTCGTTTTTGCTTCATCTGCACACGAACACCTATAAAACCACATACAACTAAGTACAAGCCAAAGAAATATACAAAAAACAAATACAAATTAACTAAAACAAAGTACAAAATACAAGGGAAAAGATGTGTGTTTCACACCACATCTTTAAACTATCATAATTATCTTGTATTTTTATTTGAAATTGTTAAATTTGTAAAAGAAACAATAAATTTTTATAATTTGATTAATCCTTTTATACAAGATAAATTACCAATGATTAATTTTTTCATTATTTTATGTAAAAATCAGAAATTTTATTTGTGGGATTTTATTTTAATAAATTTGTATTTTTATATAATTTTCTACATTATAAATACATACGATGTCCAAAAATTCCTAAAATTTCCCCAAAATAACCTAATATGATAATGAACATAATCATAACTTGAATTTCACAAAAAACAAGTTTCTAAAATCAAAAGCCCCAAATTATTGTACAACTTATTTCGCCAAAGAAAAGATTCAAACGAGACTTGTTAGAAGGTTTAACATCATATAACGAAGCTGATGAGATCGGGTTGGGTTAATACTCGTTGCGGGTTCAATCGGGTAGAGAAGAGAGGCAGAGCACTTGAATTACACGCGAGGGCGTGGTGTCGGTGCGTCTTAGGCGCGTGGAAGCGCGTATGAGTGGTTTGAGTATGCTGTTTGTGTAGAATTGGTCCTTGTACTGTAACTAATCTTAACTATCCATTAACACTCAAAACTAACTTCGTTTATTCGTTTCTTTGGTACTAACTAACCATATTAACCTAGATAATTTATAAGATTAATACTTTTATCCGAAATTAATTATAATAATTAAATGAATACATGATATTTATTAAAATAATAAAAGATAACAAAAATTCGTATTTTTATTTATTACGTCTCGGATCCGGTTTACTAAACGAGTCGGGTCTCTAATATCCGTTTTTTACGAATGTTACACATGGCACGTTTTATCCGGAGACACATTTAAAAAAAACATCCTATACATATTACCTTTGGAAATATCTGCTGTGACATCTAAAGATCATGAGAGAGAAGGAAACAAAATGGTATGATTACTTGAAAATTGAAGGCTGGAATAAAGCTTTAACGGAAAAAAAGTCAATGTCAGAAAACTCTTCGAGGAAGATGAAGTGTAAAAAATGAAGAGAGAAAATGATCTCATTCATGTTTGTCTGGTGTTTAATTTTAAAAATTTCATGTTAACACCCTTTAATTAAAGACAATTACAATTAACCTTCATGTTTTCTATTTAAATTTAAAACAACCTAAGGTTAATATCTCATTATAATATAGAGTAAACTGCAATTTACCCCCTAGGGTTTAGGCCAATTGGCACTCTGACCCCCTCTAACGTAATAATTGCAATTTTACCCCCCAACGTTGATGTTCTGTCGCAATTTTACCCCATGCCGTCAAATAAGTTAACAGATCTGTTAACTGGAATATGAAATGACTATAATGCCCTTTCATATTACCCCCTATGTTTTGTTCTACTCTGTAATATTACCCCCTGGTTCATCAAGAACTCAAACAACCATCTCTCTCCTGTCTCTCTCTCATCCACCATAATAATCACCACCGGGTACCACCACTGCCACCGCCATTCACCACCACAACCACCACCAAGGATTCGTTCAATTCGTTCTCCATATTTACGAGCTGATCCAAGGATTCGTTCAATTCGTTCTCCATTTACAAGGATTAAACTCTCATGGATATCCCTCCAACATCAAACATATGTATAACCAAATTTGCAGAGGAACCCTAGAGAAAAATCATACAAAAATTGAACTTTTGAATAATCAATGAACCCAGAAACTGCTAATTGAGTTTTCGAATTAAACCGAAGATCAAATTTAAATTTGCATTTACACAAGCAGGTGGTGTGCAACAAAATAAGCCACAAATTTGGGCAATTTCTTTGCAGATTTCAGATTCTTAGTTGTAATAAAACTACATACATACATATATATGCAACATGAAAACAATACAAAAGGGTAAGAAATTACACACATAAAAACTCTTGGTCTCTGTTCAACTCCTAGCTTTGAGTGTGTGTAATTGTAACACCCTTGTTATTATTTTAAAGGTTTTTGTATAAATTACGAAAATAAACATGTAATTGTACATACGTGATGTTGAATAATACGGGATAATTAAAAATTTTACAATTTGAAAATAATGCAACTTAATGAATTTGAGTTCGTCGTTTAAAGTTACGACGAAACGTCGTGCGGAAGCTTTTAACTTTATCGTGTTCGGTTCTTCTTCGAGCTTGATCTTCATCCGGGCACTCTTGGCAATCACCTATGATCAAAACCAACTTAAAAGTTAGTTTTGATAGTTAAATAACAAGTTTAAACAAGTTATATGGGATTAGAAATCAAGGCATTTGAACAAAATAATTAAATACAAGAAATTATATATTTTGTTTTCAGCCCCTTCACCCGGCCGTGTCAGCTTAACATATATTTTTCACAGCCCCTTCACCCGGCCGTGTCAAAAGTTCACCCGCCCGTGTCAACTCTGCACGTTTATTTTTCATCAAATTTGCATCCAAACATATCCAAACTCATTTTAATTGCTTGGGGTTCGTTTCTTAACATGTCTAAGCTATCATCCATTACCCGGATCCATTATTCATATAGTTTACGCTCCCGTTACCCGGTTTATGTTTTTCTTTATTACACTTAAGCCAACATTTTACCACCTACTTTATTTTGACCCGTTTAGAAGTTTTCATGCATTTAAGCATCAAACTCGCATTTCTCTTTGTACACTTCGTATTTCCATTTTTTTAAATAGCCTCTTATATTCCACAACAACTATTTTGTAGTGGATTTAACATAACGGACCGTTATTCTAAATTTTACCCTTTGGATAGTCATTCTACGTAATTAACCCGTTCTTAGGCATTTGACTCTCAAGGTTTATACTTACAACTCTTACATATATCTAAGAGTTTCATAATCATAATACTAGTATCTAAACGACCTCTAAGGGTCATTTGCCCGATTTACAAATCATGGGGGTTTTGGTCATTTTTAGTCCCTCATTTACGACGAAGGACTCTCGCTAATTATTTGACCCATATTTGCATGTTTATCTAGCAACTTAACAATGCGTACCTGGCTCGGGTCAAGGTATTGACCCGTTTACATAACTTTTTGCTTTAAATCTTTCTAGTTAAAGCAACGCAAGCTTATGTTATTTTCCTGTGATTACAAAACTCAACTAGCGATTTTCAAATGTTATTGTCAAATGGTGTTAACCACATCATTTGACCCATTTAGTCTAATTGACCATTTGTCCGTATGAGATGGTATTTAATTACCATTTCACCCCTTTTAAACCTATCCCGGTTTTCCTTTGAACTTGTTTTACTTAAAACCGTTTTCTATTTCGAAACTAATTCACGACTATTCCACCTCACGTATTTTCTATTTCGAAACTACTATTTGACTTTATCATTGGTTAGTTTGACTTTTAAAAGTCAATTGACTTACCAACATATTCATATGCACATTTGGTTCATTGAACTCACTTAGGCATATTTCATCCGAACTCTTAACAAAAATCAAATTTTTACATACTAACTAGTAAGCCGCGATTTCATTTAGGCAATTCATATCACTGAAAATTGGCTGTTTTTGGTGACTTGTTTAACCTGTTTACAAGTCTTCAAAAATTATGATTTTTGTATGTGGCGTACCTCTCGGAGGGTTAGCCCTTGAGTTAAAATTTCAAGATCTAACTCTTTACCAAAAATTCGTCAAAATTCATTTACTAAGCTGCAATCAGATTCGTCACTTCTGACTGCAGCTTACGGAAAAATTCATTAAAAATTCCTCGTTTATCCAATTGACGAAATTCCAATTGGCGATTCTTTTAATCGCTTAAAACTTTCTACAGTAAGAATTTGAGATCATAACTCAATTCCTAAATTGAGTTATGACATTCGTGATGGGCTGCAATTTCTGCCAGAAAACGCAGCTTGAACCTTTGATACGGAAAAATTCATAAAACGCTCGATTTTCGTCGAAAAAATGCAATTCCAGTGGGGTTTTAAAGATATTTCCTGGAATTACATTCTAGACTCAAGAAACACATGATTTTATCACTTTTTGTCCAGGTTACAGCCAATACAAATCGGCTGTAAATTCTGATCAAGAATCGTTTGAATTCAGTTTTCAATTTAAGTTTGTTCTTGACATCATAACACTATTTTTTTTTGCAATCAAAACCCTAAAAACATCTCATACATGAATTTAGTATCAACAAAAACTTGAGCTAAGCATGATTTCAACATATACTTGTCTAGGGCTTACTCCTAGACACTATATTGTTCATATTCCATGCAATTAACAAACATGCATCATCAATTTTCTGATTTCCCAAATTCATGAGAATTTCAAGTAGAGGATTTTTATGAATTTTCACATACCTTATGATCTCCTTTCGATGGGGATCACTAATCCGGGTTCGGATTTCGTTTTAGGGCTGATCTTGACCTTCAATTTTGTTGATTTGTTGAAGTTAGGGTTTGAGCTCCCATGGAGCTTCTCCTGGTCGCATACGTACACACACATGTGTGTGTGTGTGTGTGTGTGTTTTATTTCTTTTTTTATATAAATGTTTTAATAAAACACTTTTCTAGTTGCCCATGTTTAGTCCCTCAAGTTTAGAGATTCATAAATGAAACTATAACTCATAGTTTATTATTTAATTACCCACTACTAACTAGGTTAATTTTACCTAGTTAACTTAGTGGGTTCCGGGAGTTAAAACCCGTTTTATTTTAAGTACCGTTGACTCGGGCTCTTATAAACTCAATTCCTTAATTCTTTGATTCGCTTGTATTTAATTATTATGATTTCTAATTTAAATCCAAATATTTACCGGGTTATTTTTACTGCTAACGGTACTTTACCCGTCTTTTAGTATTTAACGGAGTTTGATTACCAAACCCGTTTTCAGGGTGTTACAAGTCTACCCCCTTAAAGAGGTTTCGTCCTCGAAACCTTTCTTACATAGTTCATCGAGTTCTAAACTCAATGCGTTTGACCTGAGTAATCTTTTAAGCATTACTCATACTTTAACCAATTGTTAGTATTGCCAGAAAAATTATGGTAATATCTTTTTGGTTACAGAACATCTACGTACCTCATACGACATAATGTAACTTGAAATAACGTAATTCCGTTATTTCTACTAGTTTAGTTAACTTAGCGATGTCCATCGCTTTTATATATTATCGAACTCTTTGTGAATCCGTTACCTTGACTCGTTTAAAGGTCTTTAGTGAAATCTTTCTCTTTTAGCAACTATTTCTTTTGTTTTCAAATTCATTTATTCGGTTCAGTTACTCCGAATCCTCCGCTTACGAGCAAACCAAATTTCTCGATTTGAATTGCTGACCCTTCACCGGTCTCACTAACTAGACTTATTAGTCCAGTTACTTTTTACCGCTCGCTTGGTTATAATGCGATTCTACTTCACATTACATTTCTTAACCATGATCGTGTCGCATCATGTTTAATTTATATATCTACCTTTCATTTTCGAAAAGATCACTTTTCGAATATATATCGTCTTGCGCCTATCAGCGTCAAGACTTGAATCTTTCATGCTTACTATTCAATTTCCTATCAGAATTTATATTTGTAAAAATGTTATTTCTTACTAAAACTGAATTTTAGTCTAACGTTTTTATCTTTAACTATGTCAATTACTCATATCAAGGAAATTGACAACCCATAATTTATTGTTTTCCGTTCTGGTTTTACGCAGGGAATCGTAACAAGTTCCCTCACCTTACACTATTGACCCGTAGGTTCCTTCACTTAACCTCGTAGGCTATTTCCTTAAGCTTTCATCTCTTTAAGACGAGGCCCTTATGATCCCTTTGCTTGAATTCATGACCCGTGGGTCATTTTGGCCCCGTAGACCTTTACACTAATTAATATCCCGTAGGTTATGATGATCCCGTAGATCATCTTTTATTCTAGTCTTTATTCAATTGTCTATTTATACATATATAGCTTTAAAGCATCCTTTGTTATGTTTGGAATCATTTAATTTTGCTTTTGAACTTTAGTTGACCTTGACCGTAGTCTAAGGTTTCATTTGTTTACTTTCGGACTATCTTTTCCGACTTTACGACTTCTAACATCATTTACACGTCGATTTGTCCTACGCTTACCGTTACCCGGTTCATACTTATACTCCTTTACAACCCATTACCCGGGTCCTTCTATCTTATTGTTTTTAGCTTTCCGGTTTCACCGGTTTGCGTTTTCCTATTATATTAAGCGTTATTCCTTAATTGACTCGTTTGACTCATTTTGGGTGAATTTTCATCACTTATGAATGTCAAACTTCATTCTTTATTTGACCCGTCCAACTTTGAAATGGTTGAACGTAATTACCAAAATTTATGTTTGCGAAAATTCTTGTCATCTTTTAGTCATGACTCATATTCCGAGTCTTTTGACTTTCTATTTCGCGTTCCTGTTTCTCAGTCTACGCATGCGTTTAATTCCTTACCCATCAACCGGGTATTTTACCAAAATCGTTATCATTGCACCCCTTCTGGTATGCATTAACACTCCATTTCGATTTACTTGGTCATCTTAGCGAAATCCGTCGCTTTTATTCGACCACGTCTTTTATTCTTTACGTGACCACCATTGGCAGCCTTATTAATTATGAGTGACGATTATCATCGTTATCTTTGCTTTACTACGACTAAAGTTAACAACCTTGATTATCTTTTTCGTGTGGGCAACACCTTTGTTTTTATGACCCGGCGGATCATCTATACTTTGGTTTTACTTGCCCATTTTGTTCACCATGGCCCTTTCGTCCAAGATGACTTATTTTCGTGAATTTTCTTTTGATCATTCATTTATATCATCATTTACATTAATCCTTGTCCCTTCTCTCGGGCTCATTATCCTAATGTAATACGCTTCCGTCACCCAGCTGTGCGTTTACATTATTATCAACTATTTTGTTCATTTGTTTCATTTGGGTACTTTTTAATTTGTCCCATTAACCCCGTCCTTACTACATCGGATGTAAACGTGTCCGCTATAAGAAGTTCATGGTATCATATGCCACTACTTACTTGGCCAGAGTAAGTGATTAACACATGACACGCATGACCTTTTTATAGTTTTCACATCACGCCCTATGTAAGTAATGCCTTTATTTGTTTCTCTTGGAAACAATATCCTGAATACATTTTCTATTCGGGTTTTTCCAAGTTTTTAATCTACATATGCAACTTTCAATTTCTACATATTTGTTGCATATTACTATTTGTGCAATTGAATTTAAAATGTGCACCTGGTAATGCTTGCCCTAACGGGCTTCTCTTGCCATTAGCCTTTTTCGCGACCGTTACGCGATTTAGGTCCTTGATGAGCATACACTTTGGACCGTTCCTTTGTCAAATCTGCGATTTGTTAAACTCTCGCTATCTTCATATGCGAGTGTCCTTCAACTAAAACATATACAACAGTTAGTAATTTCGACATTAAGGGATGCCTGTATTATAACACAAGGCTTTTCTACTATACGCATCAACGCGTGTAATTTCGTTGACTATATCTATTCTATATCGTTTTTATTGGTGTAACGTGTATTACACGATAACCATATGTGTTGTTCTCAACACTTTAATCATACTAAACCATTGATATACATGTACTTACCAGATTTGCGATCAAGCCTCGAACCGAACACATTTGTCAACAACCTTGAGCTCTGATTACCAACTTGTAACACCCTTGTTATTATTTTAAAGGTTTTTGTATAAATTACGAAAATAAACATGTAATTGTACATACGTGATGTTGAATAATACGGGATAATTAAAACTTTTACAATTTGAAAATAATACAACTTAATGAATTTGAGTTCGTCGTTTAAAGTTACGACGAAACGTCGTGCGGAAGCTTTTAACTTTATCGTGTTCGGTTCTTCTTCGAGCTTGATCTTCATCCGGGCACTCTTGGCAATCACCTATTATCAAAACCAACTTAAAAGTTCGTTTTGATAGTTAAATAACAAGTTTAAACAAGTTATATGGGATTAGAAATCAATGCATTTGAACAAAATAATTAAATACAAGAAATTATATATTTTGTTTTCAGCCCCTTCACCCGGCCGTGTCAGCATAACATATATTTTTCACAGCCCCTTCACCCGGCCGTGTCAAAAGTTCACCCGCCCGTGTCAACTCTGCACGTTTATTTTTCATCAAATTTGCATCCAAACATATCCAAACTCATTTTAATTGCTTGGGGTTCGTTTCTTAACATGTCTAAGCTATCATCCATTACCCGGATCCATTATTCATATAGTTTACGCTCCCGTTACCCGGTTTACGTTTTTCTTTATTACACTTAAGCCAACATTTTACCACCTACTTTATTTTGACCCGTTTAGAAGTTTTCATGCATTTAAGCATCAAACTCGCATTTCTCTTTGTACACTTCGTATTTCCATTTTTTTAAATAGCCTCTTAAATTCCACAACAACTATTTCGTAGTGGATTTAATATAACGGACCGTTATTCTAAATTTTACCCTTTGGATAGTCATTCTACGTAATTGACCCGTTCTTAGGCATTTGACTCTCAAGGATTATACTTACAACTCTTACATATATCTAAGAGTTTAATAATCATAATACTAGTATCTAAACGAACTCTAAGGGTCATTTGCCCGATTTACAAATCATGGCCGTTTTGGTCATTTTTAGTCCCTCATTTACGACGAAGGACTCTCGCTAATTATTTGACCCATATTTGCATGTTTATCTAGCAACTTAACTATGCGTACCTGGCTCGGGTCAAGGTATTGACCCGTTTACATAACTTTTTGCTTTAAATCTTTCTAGTTAAAGTAACGCAAGCTTATGTTATTTTCCTGTGATTACAAAACTCAACAAGCGATTTTCAAATGTTATTGTCAAATGGTGTTAACCACATCATTTGACCCATTTAGTCTAATTGACCATTTGTCCGTATGAGATGGTATTTAATTACCATTTCACCCCTTTTAAACCTATCCCGGTTTTCCTTTGAACTTGTTTTACTTAAAACCGTTTTTATTTATTCGTCATTACATGACTAATTTACCGCTTTACCCCTTTTTACTATAATTCATAATTTCTTACCATTTTCCCTCATTCCGACTCTCATTGAATCGTGTCGGAATATCATATATCAACCCCTTAGTAGCATTCATATCTATACTTGAAATTAAGTAACTTTGCAAATAATGTAAAGGGGCGTAAGCTCTACTTACTTCGCATCCGAATACGTTTTTCTTCTCGTGCTTGATTCGTTTGACCGCTTCTTTCCCAAGCCTCCACCTAGATCGTTAGGCGACAAACTACCATCATTCACAAGGTGGTTAGATTAGTCATTTCAATTCACGACTATTCCACCTCACGTATTTTCTATGTCGAAACTACTATTTGAGTTTATCATTGGTTAGTTTGACTTTTAAAAGTCAATTGACTTACCAACATATTCATATGCACATTTGGTTCATTGAACTCACTTAGGCATATTTCATCCGAACTCTTAACAAAAATCAAATTTTTACATACTAACTAGTAAGCCGCGATTTCATTTAGGCATTTCATATCACTAAAAATTGGCTGTTTTTGGTGACTTGTTTAACCTGTTTACAAGTCTTCAAAAATTATGATTTTTTACATGGCGTACCTCTCGGAGGGTTAGCCCTTGAGTTAAAATTTTAAGATCTAACTCTTTACCAAAAATTCATGAAAATTCAGTTACTAAGCTGCAATCAGATTCGTCACTTCTGACTGCAGCTTACGAAAAAATTCATTAAAAATTCCTCGTTTATCCAATTGACGAAATTCCAATTGGCGATTCTTTTAATCGCTTAAAACTTTCTACAGTAAGAATTTGAGATCATAACTCAATTCCTAAATTGAGTTATGACATTCGTGATGGGCTGCAATTTCTGCCAGAAAACGCAGCTTGAACCTTTGATACGGAAAAATTCATAAAACGCTCGATTTTCGTCGAAAAAATGCGATTCCAGTGGGGTTTTAAATATATTTCCTGGAATTACATTCTAGACTCAAGAAACACATGATTTTATCACTTTTTGTCCAGGTTACAGCCAATACAAATCGGCTGTAAATTCTGATCAAGAATCGTTTGAATTCAGTTTTCAATTTAAGTTTGTTCTTGACATCATAACACTATTTTTTTTGCAATCAAAACCCTAAAAATATCTCATACATGAATTTAGTATCAACAAAAACTTGAGCTAAGCATGATTTCAACATATACTTGTCTAGGGCTTACTCCTAGACACTATATTGTTCATATTCCATGCAATTAACAAACATGCATCATCAATTTTCTGATTTCCCAAATTCATGAGAATTTCAAGTAGAGGATTTTTATGAATTTTCACATACCTTATGATCTCCTTTCGATGGGGATCACTAATCCGGGTTCGGATTTCGTTTTAGGGCTGATCTTGACCTTCAATTTTGTTGATTTGTTGAAGTTAGGGTTTGAGCTCCCATGGAGCTTCTCCTGGTCGCATACGTACACACATGTGTGTGTGTTTTATTTCTTTTTTTTATATAAATGTTTTAATAAAACACTTTTCTAGTTGCCCATGTTTAGTCCCTCAAGTTTAGAGATTCATAAATGAAACTATAACTCATAGTTTATTATTTAATTACCCACTACTAACTAGGTTAATTTTACCTAGTTAACTTAGTGGGTTCCGGGAGTTAAAACCCGTTTTATTTTAAGTCCCGTTGACTCGGGCTCTTATAAACTCAATTTCTTAATTCTTTGATTCGCTTGTATTTAATTATTAGGATTTCTAATTTAAATCCGAATATTTACCGGGTTATTTTTACTACTAACGGTACTTTACCCGTCTTTTAGTATTTAACGGAGTTTGATTACCAAACCCGTTTTCGGGGTGTTACAAGTCTACCCCCCTTAAAGAGGTTTCGTCCTCGAAACCTTTCTTACATAGTTCATCGAGTTCTAAACTCAATGCGTTTGACCTGAGTAATCTTTTAAGCATTACTCATACTTTAACCAATTGTTAGTAATCTTAAAATGATGTTTGGCAAAAAGGGTGTATGTGAGGGGAAAAAGCCAATAAGTCACAAAATCCTGACTTTTCCAAGAAGCCAATAAGTCAATAAGTTATTTCTAAAAGCTTACCCAAACATGCCCTATATCAAACTCTACTAATTCAAAATCTTTGAGTGTGTGTAATATGTGAGAGAGAAAAAGATATATACATACATGTATGATATATATAAAGAATTAAAGATGCCAATTGTAAAAAGCAAGCAGCCACCAACATTGAATAAGTCACACAAACAGTGTGAAATTATGAACGAGTGACCGATGAAATTATGAAAAGGTCGTGCTCCGCCGTGACCCGCCGCCGCTGCGGCTCTGGTTTGTGGCCGTCGGTCGTCATCACCAGCTCACTCTTTCTTTCTCTCTGTGTCGTTTCTCCGTCTGGTCACCGCCATCGCCGCCGTGGTGGCGGCGTTGTTGCTGCTGTTGTTCTCTGCTGCCACTGAGAGTCTCACCGGAGACGAAACCGGGTGGGAGTGGTGTAAGGGGGAGCAGGAGGTGTTGTGGGTGTGCGGTTGCTGGTGAACAGGAGGGCGAAGCTAGATGAAGATGATGAATTCTGGTGTATTGATCTTGAATTTGAAGATGATGATGGATCTGGGTTATTTGAAGATGATGATGAAGCTTCACAATGGTTTGGCAAAATTACCTATTTACCCTTTGACCCCCACCTTGTTATGTTGACTGTTAAGCAAAATTGTCGCCGGGGGGTAAATGTGCGACATAACCCCAACGTTGGGGCGTAAAATTGCAATTATTTCGTTAGGGGGGGGGGGTCAGAGTGCCAATTAGCCTAAACCCCAAGGGTAAAATTGCAGTTTACTCTATAATATATCAATTATTAATCATAATTAATTAAATCAAGTCCGACCCATATTCATCCCACTTGTTTTTAGCCAACCCATATTGACACAACTTGATTTCAGGTGACCCATTTTTATGCACCCGCTCACCAAAAACTCTGATCCGCTACTGGTCATATAAAAGATAAACTTATATCTTAGGCTCACTTAAAAATATCAATCTCAAAATTTATAACTTAAGTCCATTAGGTATTAGCCCAACAACAACAATAGCTAAGGGCGGCAAAAAAATAGTTTACATTAGGCTAAATTGCATTTTTCGTCCTTTATGTTTTAATGTTTCGACAAACGTTGTCCATTAAATTTAAAAATTACACTTTATGTCTTTTATATGTTTGGAGTCATTAACGGGGTGTATCGTTTCAACTAAACCCAATTAACTTTTAAAACCCCTCTTTAAAATGACCATATGTGTTAATTTATTCTATTAAGGGCCTGTTTGGTTGGCTCTGAATGAAGCCATTCAGAGGTCAACCTCTGATTCGGTCAGAGGTTTGCTTGTTTGGTTGGCAAAACACCAGCCTCTTAATGGTTATCATTCAGTCTGTACCATTCAGTGATAAGAAGTTGCTGAATGAAAAAAAGACTCCTTGCTACCCTTCCCTTCCCTTCCCTTCCCTTCCCTTCCCTTCCCTTCTCTGTATCAAAAACAAAACCCTACAAACCATTTCCCCTTTCACCTCTCATCACCAACACCTCCGCCCCCACCCCTCTCCTCACCACCTCCCGCCGGCTGCCACCATCTACCACCACCATCTCTCTTGTCACCATCCCAAAACCGCTGCTATAACCCACTAGCACCATCTCAACACCACCGCCACCACCTACCACCATCTACCACCGCCATCTTCATCTACTTGCTCTCAAGCTTGAAACCCACCGTTGGGAGCTCCGATTCCTCCACCTCACCGGTCTCCTCCACCGGCCTCCTCCACCTCACCGGCCTCCTCCACAGCCTTCACCTTTGTTTGGGTGACTTGCAACTAAAAACTTCCTTGCTTTCTCTTCAAACTTTTCTTCATTATTTATAATTAATCTTTGAAGGGCACATGAAAACTTCTCTGGTGGTGTTGATGGAGATGGTTTAGGTAGAGAGAGAGAGAGAGAGAGAGAGAGAGTTCTTGAGGTGAAGGGATGAGATGAGTGATTGTTCTTGAGGTGAAGCAAAAATTAGAAAACAATTGAAGAAAAGGTGAAAGTGAAAGAAACGGTGGAAGATGCCACCACCAACCCTTTTTAATAATAAAATAGTTTTTTTAATTAAATGGGTAAAAATGTCATTTTACACTGTCATTCAGATGTGCAACCAAACAGCACTTTACTGGTTCAGCACTTATTGGTTCAGAGCCTCTTACCCATTCAGACCTCTTATTCATTCAGCACTTATTGATTCAGATATTGCCAAACAGCCCCTAAAACTCCTTTCTCAACATTTAAACCTTTGCACCGCTTTTTCACCAATTCACTGCTCAAAAACCTTCTTCTCATCTTCTTCAATGGTGGTTTGTAGAGAGAGAAACTTGTAAACAAAAAGACATTGCTTTTCGCCTTTTAATTCATGCGTGCAAGCTAAACCCACACTCTTTTGTCATCTTAACCGTTTCATCGTTATCTCTCACCAATCTTCTTCTTCATCCTTTCATTTCATAATAAATCGGTTCCCATCATAATCTTTTCTTCATATTTTGTTGAATCCCCAATCTGGGTCGCATTCTTAATTGGGTAAGTCGTCTGTTTCCGTTCTGGGTTGTCACATTTGCAGGTATTATTCATGTACGATTGTTGCACTCCAACTGTTTGTTCAAACGTGTAGCTGAAATTTTTGAATTTTTTTTACTTAATTGGATAATTTTATGTTGCAGATCAACTGTTTGTTCAAAAGGTAGCTGAACTTTTTTTTTTTTTACTAAATTGGATGATTTTGATTGTTACAGACCAACTTTTTGTTCAATTGTCTAGCTGAATTTTGAATTTTTTGATATACTTTTATAATTGAATAATATTAGTATCGAAAATTTTATTTTATTTATCTTAATTTGATAATGTTAGAATCAATTTAAACATCTTTTTCCGATCTGGGTTGTGAAATTTGCAGGTTTTTTGTCATGTATGGTTGTTGCATACCAACTGTTTGATCAATTGTGTAGCTGAAATTTTAGGTTTTCTTTAGCGTATTGCACATATGGTCCCTGTTGTTAAAGAGTTTTACAAAGGGGGGTTTTAACATAAAAAGTTAACTGGGTTTAGCTGAAAGGACACCGCCCGTTAATGATGCAAACATAAAGGACATAGAGTGTAATTTTTAAAGTTAAAGGACAACGCCTATCAAAACATTGAAACATAAAGGACGAAAAGTGTAATTTAGCCTTTACATTATCTATTGTTAAAGCCTAAGGGGCACTTTTCTCCGGACTCTGATAGAACACCTGAATTCTTAGGACCGGCCCTTTCATCCTACTACTTCTAATTTTTTTCAGATCTATTAGGAATGCAAATGTCTAAATTGCATTCACAATCTCAGAATTGTTTGTTGTAGGTCCCTCGGAGGTTGAGGTTAAACCTATTCCTTGTTATGTCTAACACACTAGCAAGTGCGGAATCCAAGCTAGCATGCAAACCGAGATAGAACAAGCACAAACACAACACACAATCTTCACCGATTAACACCACTTGTATTAATACGTATGAAAGGTTCGGTTACAAGCTCAATGTTCACAAATGTATTTTTGCAAACTCTCTAACTCTCGTGTGTGTGTTCTCTCGACAGAATGTTCACTCCTCACACTCTCACTTTTCTGCCTCTTGTCTACTAAAGAAGTGAACACACAACATGGGTATTTATACCCAACACAGCACGTCTGGTCGAAGGATCAGATAGACTGACCGAAAGATCATCTATCGATCTGAAACAGCTCGAAGGATCCACATATACCTCGAAGGATGATATCCTTCGTGGTTCATCCATCGAAGGTTCATCTTTCGAGATCATCGAAGGATATAGACAATCCTTCGATGACCCATCCTTCGACACAAACAGCTCACAAACAATGTTCTAACTGTTTGGTCAAGTCAAACCAGGAGGATGGTTGACTTGGTCAAACTTACAAGACTAACAAAGACATCGTTATGTATCAGACGAAATACAGACAAAGTACAGACACAAGTGCACCAACAAACTCCCCCTTGGCTGTAGCTTTGTCTCGATCTTAAATCTTGTAGGTCCTTCGTGTCTTCAAGTCTTTAACGTCTTTTCAAGTCTTCAATGTCGGAGGATCTTTAAAGTCTTCACGTCTTGAAAGCAGAAAGTGTACCAACAAACTCCCCGTTTCATGTAGGAAGTGTGTTGACAAACTCCCCCTTAACATAAGCTCCCCCTTGAGTTATGCTCGTGAAAGTCTTGATCTTTATGAAGTGAGATCCTTGTGGTGTTGATGATGGTCAGCGGCAACTCGATCATCTTCATCATTTGAGTGCCTTCACGTCGTGTCTTCATTCCGAAGCTTGTCATCGACCATGTTCTCCTTGCCTTTTGAATCTGCACATGCAAGAAATCTAAACGCGTAATGAGAACAACTTCTTGGAATATAGTAAACATAAACAAGCGACACACGTGTGACCATTATTCAATCAAACACCGTCCGACAGTTTGAAAGTTTAATGTATTTTATCAATTTCAATTTTAACTTTCAACACTTTGCAAATTTCAACCGTTTATGAAGATTTAGTCGATTTTGGTTTTCGTTCAGGTTTCAGGTAACGAAGACTCGAGATCCAACATCGTACGATTGAAAATAAGATAGAAATAAAATCTTTTTGGCTTTTAGAAAGTTTATATTAAAACACGCCTAAACTCTTTTTGGACTTTTTGAATATTTCAAATGTAAAGACTGAAAGCAGTAAATAAATATATACAAAGATGTAGAAACTGAAAGCATTAAATAAATATTTACAGACATTCTTTTTGCGAGTTTCGAGGGTAAGAGAATCATATCAGTGTACGGTCATGCCAAAACGCTCTTGTTGTTCAGTTAGTTAACATTTAGATAAACATCCTATAACAATTATCGGTATTGTTGTCCACATAAACTCAACTTATCAGATGTAATCATGGCGAGGGGATACGTTAAGGTATGATTTATACTTACCGACCGGTGTTCATCCACATCACGACACATTCCCGTATCAAGGTATGCACGAGGGTTCATCTTACCGGTGAGTATACCGATTATCATCTGTTTGACCGTATATGATGTGAGATTCTCACTTATTTTGATTTGAAAACAAGCCCTATGTGATAGAATCACTTATTGATGAGGAACTTGATTTTCGATGCATGAGGGCACAGGAGCAAGTCCGTGAACAGGTCAGTACTTTCGTACAGCAGAGAGACAAACTTGACTCCCGGATAAATGTGATATATTATCACTTATTTTGTTTGGACATGTGATTGTTGATCACTTATTGAGGTCGAATGCAATATGTACACGTATGTATAGTATCATGGAAGATCTAGACTTGCGTCCCCGTTATTTTTCGGTAAAAGATACAACCATGATACCCAGATGATAAGCAGCATAAAGACCGAATATCTCAGAACCTCGGCAATCTCTCAAATGAAATTTCGGTACTAAGACCATATGCCAATGAATGGTTCCCACCTGGTCTTCAGCCGAATTAAGTTTATATCACCCTGCACACTTTAAAATGATTGTGAGCCTACCGATACATCTTATATAGAGCTGCTTATCATTTTTCAATTTAGGTTTAAAGAGGTTTGGATAGACCACTGATGTACTATCATTTTCTCTTTTGCTCGCCAGGAAACTCATTTTTGTTTTTCTATTGTTTTTGTGTTTTTGAAATTTTTCGATGTTTTTGGATTTTCAAATATTTGGATTTACTCCCCCTAAAATCAATAAACTAAGACAAATTTAAAACACAAAGGTATTTACAAAAATGATTTTCCGATGTGGATTACTCTTGCTTGACCTTAATGCCGTTTACCAATAATAAGTAGTCAAATCTTGATTTGTCAAATGCTTTGGTAAAAAGGTCGGCACGTTGGTCATCGGTGTGAACGTAAGCAACATCGATAAGTCTTTTCTCAAAGCAATCACGTATGAAGTGATACTTAATTTCGATGTGCTTAGTCTTTGAATGCTGCACAGGATTTCTAGTGATCTGTAATGCAGCAGAATTATCAACGTAAATAGGAGTAGTTAGGAATTCAAAACCGTAGTCACGCATTTGCTGTTGGATCCATAGGACTTGGGAGCAACAACTTGAGGCAGCAATGTATTCTGCTTCGCATGTTGATGTAGCGACGCACGTCTGCTTCTTGCACTGCCATGTGACTAGGCGATTTCCCAAAAACTGACATCCAGCCGTTGTGGATTTGCCGTCGATTTTGCATCCGCCAAAATCGGAATCACTGAATGCGATCAAGTCAAAGTTATTATCCCTAGGGTACCATAGACCGGTGTCAGGGTAACCCTTCAAATAACGAAAAATCCTTTTTACAGCTGCAAGATGTGAGGCCTTCGGGTTGACTTGATATCTGGTAAGCAGGCACGTTGGGTACATTATATCTGGTCTTGATGCTGTGAGGTACATAAGAGATCCGATCATCGCGCGATAGTACGAGGGGCTAACAGCTTCACCCTTCAAGTCTGGAGTAATTCCGTGATTTTGCGGCAATGGGGTACCAATGGGCGTTGCATCAGACATCTGGAACCGGCTCAAGATGTCACCAACATATTTAGTCTGATGGATGAATATCCCAGACTCAGTTTGTTGCACTTGTAGGCCCAAAAAGAAAGTCATTTCCCCCATAGCACTCATCTCGAATTTATCCTGCATAATGCGCTCGAAATTCCTACACAAGACATCATTAGTAGAACCAAAAATAATATCATCAACGTATACCTGTACCAGTAGAAGATCTCCATCTTGTTCTTTGATGAAAAGAGTGCAATCGATAAGACCTCTGCGAAAACCATTCTCCAGCAAATAATTAGATAAGGTTGCCTACCAAGCTCGCGGTGCTTGATGTAGACCATATAGAGCTTTGTTGAGCAACCAAACCCGATCGGGATGGATAGGATCTTCAAAACCTGGAGGCTGTTCGACGTACACCTCTTCTTCCACCACACCATGTAAGAATGCACTTTTCACGTCCATCTGGTATACCTTGAAACCTTTGAATGAGGCATATGCCAGAAAGATCCGAATTGCTTCTAGACGTGCAACAGGTGCATAGACTTCGTTGTAGTCGATCCCTTCAATCTGACGAAAACCTTGAACGACTAGCCTTGCTTTGTTTCGAATAACGACTCCACGGTCATCCTTTTTGCATTTAAACACCCAACGGGTACCAATCTTCTTGTAACCAGCAGGTTTCTCTACGAGTTTCCAGACACCAAGCTTCTGGAATTGTTGCAGTTCTTCCTGCATTGCTTCAACCCAAAAGCTATCTTTCAAAGCATCTTTCCAAGTTCTTGGCTCTTCCTGTGAAACATAACACGCGAAAGACCAATCATTTTGTTGACCAGATTCTCGGATAGTTGCATACAAGCCTGCATTGTTGTTGTTTCGCAACATGTTTCTTGTTTGAACGCCACTCTGCACATTTCCGATGATGTTTTGTTGAGGATGGGTATTGTGTATCCTTGTTTCTGGATTATCTTGAACTGGAATATTTGTACCCAGATTGTTGAGATTGAGATCAACAATCAATTCAATGCCCGGAATTGACGAAGAGGATGATGCAGTAGCTTCAGCTGTTCTAGGGACATCCACTGGAGGTGTACCTTCTGAAGTACCATGTACTGCTGTTGTTGGACCTTGATCTGCATCGAGAAATTCGTCATCCTCTGAAGATTCGTTCAATTCGGTAGCATCGTGAAAATCCTCATTGTCGAGAGCATTATTGTTCACTGAAGATGGTTCTTGATTGACCATAATGGGACGAACCAACGGTGAATCTGTTGCATTGTCACTCTCGAAAAACATCCTTGCCGCAGCATTTTCTTCAACTGCTTCAACATTGATCGAATTGAAAAAGTCATCGTACTCAAACATCCAAGGCTGACCAGGATTTCTAACTGGCAAAGTGTGCCTTTGTACTCTGACTTCAGACCATTCCTCGACCCTTTTAGTCTCTGGATTCCAGACTCTTAAGTTCGGGGTGGAATACCCAAGAAAGTATCCATCAATTGCTCTTGCCCCAAACTTTCCATTCGGATCGATTATTGTGCACGGAGCTCCAAACGGTTCAAGATATGACAAATCTGGTTTCCGTTTGTTAATAAGCTCAAAACAGGTCTTGTTGTGCCTTTTGACTGTAAGAACTCGGTTCAACGTGTAACATACAGAGGCCACAGCTTCAGTCCAGAATGGAATGGGCAACTGCGACTCTACCAACATAGTCCTAGCAGTCTCGATCAATGTGCGGTTCTTACGTTCGGCGACGCCATTCTGTTGAGGAGTGTAAGCTGCACTAAATTCGTGAAGAATACCTTTTGAAGTGCAAAACTCCGCCATGGCATGATTTTTGAATTCAGTACCATTGTCGCTACGTATCCGCCTAACCTTCAACTTATATAGATTCTCAATCTGAATGATCAAGTTTTTGATAATACCGAAGGTTTCACTCTTATGTGCCATGAACGCCACCCAAGAAAATCTTGAATAATCATCAGTTATCACGAGGCAATATTGATCATTCCTAATACTTTTGTGCTTGACAGGACCGAACAAATACATGTGCAAACGTTCAAGAGGAACAGCCACCGTGTTGATTTTCTTTGTAGGGTGTCGCTTCTTCGTTTGTTTTCCTTTCTGGCACGAGACACAGATGTCTTGAAGATGAAAGTTTTTAAGAGGAACACCATTCACCAATTCATTTGACACCAAATGATTCATTTTGCGTAGGTGAATGTGACCCATTCGTATGTGCCAAGAGATTGTGTCTTTTTCTGTGGCTTTGGAAATGAAACAAGTTGCTTGTGCAAACGTTGTGATAGCTTGGCTCATATCAAGGACATACAAATCATTTATCCTTGGAGCCGACAAGAGAATCCATTCTTTTGGAATTTTGAAGCCGGGTTTCAGCACATAACATCCATTTGCATCAAAGTGTACTGAGAACTGCTTATCACAAATTTGAGAAACACTAAGAAGATTAAGATCAAGTTGTTGTACAAAGTTGATCTTATCAAAACTAACAACCCCGTTGGAAATCATTCCTTCACCCGTAATATATCCGCCCTTATCTCCAGCAAAAGCAACATAACCTCCTCTAATAGATTTAACGTCGTAGAGAAGCTTCATGTCGCCTGTCATGTGCCTGGATGCCCCACTATCAACAATCCAATGACTACTGATAGTTCCTCCTGGAACACCCTGCACACGAACTCAATTGATTAGTTGGAGATGGGGACCCAAGCCATTGTGGTCTTGGGTCTTCCATTTTCATCAACAACAATAACTTCTATTCTTTGATGATTTGAAAATTGTGATGGTCCCCCTGATTCAATAACCGTTTTTGGTTTCCAGGTCTGTTGAGTTTTACCAGTTTGCTTGTTTAACAATTTAACTTCGTGATTGTTTGAAGTTTTTGAAAGTTTTGAGTTTTCTGGCTTAACTGAAACAGATTGTTTTTGAACCACATCAGTTTTAAGTGCCTTTTCAAACACCTTGACTTGTTGGCGTTTCTGTTTCTTTTCCCTTTCTCTTACAAGTCGGGGATCTTGTTTTACAGAAACAGATCGCTTTTGGTGATTGCGTTCACGGGGATCATCCTCTTTGGCTTTTAACTTATGAAGATACGGGCAATTTCGAATGATATGCCCAATTGTACCACATTCAAAACATGATCTTCGTTCAACAAACCCCGAAGTATCATGTGATCGTCTTGTCGATGATGAACTTTGTGATCCCGAGGTACTAGGTTTTGAACTATTTGGTTCATTCCTTTTCATCACGGTTGCTTTCTTGACAAAATCTAAGTTAGATTGATTTTCAAACTTTTCAATTTTGTCCGTTCCCTTAGATTTCACAAAGTTCACATTCGTTTTCTTCTTCTGATTCGGCTTCCTTTGAGTTTGAGTCGGTGTTTTACCTTTAGGTTTAGTATGATTTTGCTGTTTTTGCACTGTTGGTAATTTTTGATTGCCATATTGTTTTCGAATTTCGGCCTTTGGAATAGGAGGGCACTGTGTCACTGTAACATGTGATCCTGTCTTTCCTTAAAACTTACTTGTCGAATTTTCAAAAACTTTACTGATTAAGGATTGATTTACGTTCTTAATCGGAAAATCTTTGTCAGAATAAATTTTATTATCACCAACAAGAGTGTACAGCAAATCCACACTCTCCGACTCTTGTGCAGACGAGGACTCGATTGCAACAGTCTTAGCGGGTTTTGCAGGAGGATCACACAGAATATGATTCTCAAGAGGTATGTCCTCTTCTTTTATCACCGCATCAGACTTTGCTGAATCAGTATCATCAGATTCATCATCAGAAGAATCAGCATCCTCAATCACAACTGGAGGATCCTGATTCTGTTCAGCAGTTACAAATGTATCTGCTGACACATCTGAATCGGATGATACTTCTTTCTTGTATCCGAGTCCTGTTGCAAATTCCTCAACGTCTAAAGGAACAGATGGTTCAAAGTGAGTTCTATATTCCTCATCAGGCAGTGCATCATAATTGTTTCTAACAGGTGGTGGACATTTCTTGTAACCTATGCATGTGACATCCTTCTTCTCTTTCTGAACATCAATGATGTGATCCAACACATAGCTAGAGCTCAAATAACTGTCTAGCTTAAGTTGGATCGCCTCACTTTCAGTTTTCACACAAGCCATTTCCTTTTGCATTACCTCAAGACGAGTTATATACAAATTAATGTCAGTTTGTTTTCTGGAAACCATTTTAGTTAACTCAGTTTTATCTTTCTTTAATTTTTCAATCATCGATTTAAACTCCTTTTCATGGTTTTCATAAAACATGTTGGCTTCAGTGCACTTAGAAAGATCCACGGTTAACTTCTGGTTGTGGATGAATGTCACATCATACTTCTCTTGCAAAGCCTCGTGTTTGCTTTGCAATTCACACCACTTATCATTCAATGAAACATGTTTGTCTTGCAAGTCAAACAAACTAGCTTGTAAAGCATCATGTTTACCTTGCAACTCAGACATGTTTGCATCCAAATCAGCACATCTAACATGCAATCTATCACAATTATCACAACTAACAGCAGTGGGTTCATCGACACATACCTGACTTGATGAACTGTCGACATTAGCCATAAAGGCTGAATGGAGAGAAGACGAAGAATAAGCAGCTTGATCCACCAAAATAGATCTCCTGTGATTTCCTGCTGCATTGTCTCCCAATAGCTCATCAACCTCCGCATCGACTGACACACTTGACGTGTCATCCACATGATCATTGCCTGAACTCGAGGACTCTTCATCTGAACTTCCACTATAACCAGAATTGTCTTCATCTTCAGAAGATTCATCACCATTGGTGGAAGATTCTCCACCACTGGCGTGTTTAAGATCCTTGACAACTTCAGCAAAACAAGCTGTTCCATCTGGAGCATCATTACTCAGCTGAATTGACCAATCACAACCTTCATCTACTTGAACCACAAGTGCCTGGTTGGCATTAGATGGTCCTGCTTGACTCTGGTTGTTGACAGGCACCAATGTGCGCTCGTTGTTCCTAGCTTGGTTCTGATTTGCCCTGTTGCCTTGACCTCTGAAAGGATTTTGGTTTCCATGCTGAGCTGGTCTCGTACATTCACGTTTGAAATGACCACGTTCACCACAATTGAAACACTTAACAGCCTGCTTATCAAACCCATACTTGGTGTCTTTCTTGCTTTCCAAGCTGGTTCTGCCAGTTCTTTCCAAGAAATCCTTTGCTCGCCTAACAGCACTGGCAAAGGCCCACTTGATGTCCATCATCTCCATCTCCTCTTTATCGATCTGCTGATAGTCTTCTTGTGTCAGATTAATGTTACCAATCTGACCTTCCACTAATCCACAGTATGCGCTCACCAAAGTGTTTAGCAGCTCCATGTGTTCCTTTGCTACTTCCACACTGATTTTGTGGCACGGGAACTCTTTTTGCCTTGAGAGTTTCTTCCTGATTCTTGTTTTCCAGGATTTGAACAAAGTCATTGAAGGTTGTTGTAGCTAGAGTGCCATTGTACTTCATGATTTCCAAGAAAGTATTCCATTGAGGTGGCAACGCATCTGCAAACTTTTTAACAATCTCTGCTGAAGTTGTAACAACCTCAAAATTTGCCAATTCAGTCAGCAAATGATTAAATCGACTTGTCAAATCTCCTAAAGATTCATTCTCCATACAAGTAAAACCAGCAAACTCTTTCTTTAGCAGATCTTTTCTCAATTGACGTGTCGCTTCATTTCCTACGCCCCTTGTCTTCAATGCGTCCCACAGCCTCTTCGTTGTCTTGTAACTGACAAATTGATGATAAATATCTTTACTTAACGCCTGAGTAAGAATGGCATATGCCTTCTTTTCCAAATCATAGACCTTCTTCTGATCTTCCGTAAGATCTGCAAACGTAGCAGCAGATGATGCGGCAACCTCTATTGTTTGATCGAAATCTGTGACAAACCGCAACCACAATTCTGTATTTTGACCAAGGACGTATGTATGAAATCTGTCAATCCATCCTGGATATTCGTATAAGTGCATCAACTTTGGAGGCCGATTCAAACTTCCGGTTTCGCTCTCGCTTAAAAGAATGCTTTGAATACTTGGAGTTTGATTTGATACGAATGCCCATTGACCGGTAGAAATTGCATTAGCTTGAGAAGATACCGGTGCGGAAGATGACGGAGCACCAAAATACATGTCTGTATTTACCAGAGTACCCCATCTTGGATTCATTTTTGATCAAGAATAATAATACCTGGAAATCACAACTTGTTAAACATAAACAGACTAAGGATCGAAGGATCAACACTTGTTCGAAGGATCAACAGTGTTCGAAAGATCACTGTTGAATTTCGAACAATGATTTCGAAAGATTCTCCAAACGAAGGATCCTTATCTTTCGAAAAAAGAACTGTAGACCGAAAGATGTATGCTTCGAAAAGATTCCTTGGTTCGAAGGATGATTATCTATCGAACCTCCTGTGATCGAAAGATGATCTTTCGACTTCGAAGGATATCCTTCGATCTGCACTGACACAGTTGACAAAAGTTGACAAGTTGGTGAAAAGTTGACAGGTTGGTAGAAACTTTCGGCAGAAGGCAGAGGGTATGGTCAGACCATACTTTCTACCAAAACCAAGATTTGAACAAATAAAATATTTTAAAAATCGAAAGCTCAACCCAGAAACCGGTCACCGGAGTAAGCCGGAATTTGGCCGGAGAAGACCAAACTTCTCAAAAACAGGTTTTTAAGTTACCCAAACCTTCCTTTAACACACCCGGTTAGTTTAGAACACGTTTTAACGTCAAGAAAGGCGAGAAAAACACTGAAAAACGGCTGCTAAACCAGTGAGTTTTTGTCCAAAACACTCCAAAATCTTGTATAAACCCGGTTTTTAACAAGGAAAAGAGCCACGGCTCTGATACCACTTGTAGGTCCCTCGGAGGTTGAGGTTAAACCTATTCCTTGTTATGTCTAACACACTAGCAAGTGCGGAATCCAAGCTAGCATGCAAACCGAGATAGAACAAGCACAAACACAACACACAATCTTCACCGATTAACACCACTTGTATTAATACGTATGAAAGGTTCGGTTACAAGCTCAATGTTCACAAATGTATTTTTGCAAACTCTCTAACTCTCGTGTGTGTGTTCTCTCGACAGAATGTTCACTCCTCACACTCTCACTTTTCTGCCTCTTGTCTACTAAAGAAGTGAACACACAACATGGGTATTTATACCCAACACAGCACGTCTGGTCGAAGGATCAGATAGACTGACCGAAAGATCATCTATCGATCTGAAACAGCTCGAAGGATCCACATATACCTCGAAGGATGATATCCTTCGTGGTTCATCCATCGAAGGTTCATCTTTCGAGATCATCGAAGGATATAGACAATCCTTCGATGACCCATCCTTCGACACAAACAGCTCACAAACAATGTTCTAACTGTTTGGTCAAGTCAAACCAAGAGGATGGTTGACTTGGTCAAACTTACAAGACTAACAAAGACATCGTTATGTATCAGACGAAATACAGACAAAGTACAGACACAAGTGCACCAACATTTGTGATTTGAATTTAGTACTTGTAGCTTGTAAGAAAGATTTTGCATTATAACTGAAAACTTTTCTGACTTGTCCATTTTTTCTGCCTGAATTTTGTCAATTAGATGCATGCAGTCCATCATTGTTGCATTATAACTGAAAACTTAAGTTCTGAATTCAGTTAATTAGGGGTAGGGTGGGGGCCATTTTAGTATAGGTAAAGGGTCAAGTGTAAATTTGGTAAACCTTCATTTTGTTCACCACATTATAAGAGCTGGATGTCCATTGTCGGAAATGGGGTATACTATTGTAATTTAGTGGTCAGACAACCTTTTGCTTTCACATTTCCAATCTTGATACTTTCAACTCTTACCACTTATTAATTATCTCATCTGATTCCATCTAAAAAAATACTTTAATAATAAGATGAAACAAATATAAAGGTTTGAGGCAATATAAACAAATAATTTCACTGTATTTGCTTGATCAAAGTTAACTTTAGTATTCAAGAAACCAACTGCGCCGGGAGGAATTCCATCTATAAATCTGTTGATTGTTTCTTCTAGCGTAATCCATAACTCGAAGAAGCATGTACTTTTCCACAACTCTTATGTTACTCCTTACCGTATTGGATATTCTTGTTTATTATTTACAGAAACTACAAGAGCAAGTCAATGGCGAGCAGAAAAATTCAGCCTCATCGTCAATATTGGATAAAAGGATTATGCCCCAAGAAGACAATGGGGAGCTGAAAAGTTCAGCCTCGACATCATCTTTGGATAAAAGGATTATGCCCCAAGAAGACAATGGTGAGCAGAAAAGTTCAGCCTCGTCGACATCATTAGATATACGATCCATGCACGAAGAAGACAATGGTGAGAGGAAGGATCCATCCTTGTCATCATCATCACTGTATAAACAGTGTCAAGTTTTTCCACTTGCTGAAATCAAATTGGCAACAAATGATTTTGATGATGCTTTTGTAATTGGAAAAGGTGGGTTTGGTCAGGTATACAAGGGTAAAATCGACTTTGGGGCAAGTACAGATGTTGCCATCAAGAGGTTAGATTGCGATTCCAATCAAGGGGCAACCGAGTTCTATGCAGAGATTGAAATGCTTTCCAAGATTCGCCATAGTCATATTGTCTCTTTACTAGGATATTGTGAAACAGATATGATCCTTGTTTATGAATACATACCCAATGGAAGTCTTGAGGATCATCTGCATAAAAAAAGAGCTAATACAAGCAGTTATTCTCCACTGACATGGATTCAAAGACTTAATATTTGCATAGATGCTGCTCGTGGATTGGACTACCTCCATACGGGTACAGGTGTCCAGCATCGAGTCATCCATCGTGATGTTAAAAGCTCTAATATCTTGTTGGATGAGAACTTGGCAAGTAAGATTGCAGACTTTGGGTTGTCTAGAATTACTCCAGCATCTCAGTCAGGTGCTACCACTAATGTTTATACGGGTCAGATCGTAAGTACATTTGGGTACATGGATGCTGAATATTTCTTAACTCACAGACTTACAAGAAAATCTGATGTGTATGCATTTGGTGTGGTCTTGTTGGAAGTGTTATGTGGTAGGCCTGCCCTGGATTTTTCATTGGATGAGGAACAGCACAGCCTAGCTGGATGGGCCAAACACTGCATCAAAAGAGGTAATCTAAGTCGGATTGTTGATCCCAGTCTGAGGGGACAAGTCTCCGCTAAATGCCTAAAGAATTTTTGTTGGTACACTTTATGTGGACACGACTCGGTTCGGTTCGACTCAGCTCGGTTCGACTTGGTTTCGACTCGGTTAGGTCCGGCTCAAGCCCGAAGTCACGACATTCCTCTGTCGTGCGCCCCAGAGTTCGACACGCGAGGCACGGAACGCCGCAAGCCATTCCCGCCTAAACATCACCATGACATCATCAATGTGATGTCATGATGATGTTAGCTTTTGTCTCATATGGTGCAAATGGTGAAAGATTGTAAACAGAAACATGTTCGGGCCATAATCTCTTCATATGGGCCGAAGTCTAGCATGTGGGCTTTGACTATTCTTGGGCTTCTACATCAAATGACGAAACAGAAATAGGAATACTTGTATATCGACGAAACAAAAGTGTTTCGTCGACTTTATGTGTTTCGCCGTAGTCATTTCCATTTCGTCAGTATGTGTGTCTGTTTTAGTATAAATACCATCTCAGTTTCACTTTGAAACAGAGATGAGTGCAGAGAGATCAGAAAATACTTGTAAAGAAACTCTGTCAAAATTCCGTCAAAACTGTGTTTGTATCAGTTTGTAATCGGTTCTCATCCCGTTTAATCAATAGAGTGTGTATCATTGATTATTCGCGTGTGTGTTATACACTTTGTTTGGTTTGCACCGTCACAGTTTGTAATCGGTTCTCATCCCGTTAATCAATAGAGTGTGTTTCATTGGTTAATCCGTGTTCTTTATTACACTTTGTTTGGTTTGCACCGTCACGGGGATTCCGCACCCGTTACCGTGTTCGTGATAAACAAGGATAGGTTTTCGTTATCGATCCACCGGAAAAACGGACCTACAATTGGTATCAGAGCCTTGGCTCTTTTCCTTGTTTAAAACCAAACATTGTCGTGTTTGAAACAAGTTGTTTTATTGTGTTTTTCAGATTTTTGTTCTTGAAAAGATTCATATTTTTCTGGAAAAACATTTTAAATCTGGTTAAATCTTGTTGTTTTGCTTTGTGTTTGGTTAAAAACCTTGTTATTTCTCATGTTCACATGTTAGTTATGGGTTTTTATTAAACTTTTTAGCAAAATCGTGTTTCGGAAAATTGTTCGGTACCGGAATCATCATAATTTTTGCCGAATATTCATAGTGTTCTTATTTTGTTCAAACTATTCTTGATAATATTTGTTTGTTTGATCTGAATTATGGTTTGATTAAATTGTGTGTGGAATATTATATGTTAAGTTGACTATTCTACATTGTGATGATGAAATGTTGAAATAGATAAGTATGGCACTTTGAAAATTGTGGCATGTGTCAGGGACAAGTTGTGCTTTATTTGTAAAATATCTTCAACATCTGTTTCGTCGGGAAGTGTTTTAAAACATAAAATCTGTTTCGTGACAAGCCCAACAGTATCAAAGCCTCTTTGTTTCGCCGGGTTTTGTTTTCAAACAACTAATGTGGTTTGTTTCGTGGTAATAGCCCAATATCCTTGTTTCGTCAAGGCCCAGCAGTTTTTTTTTTTAATTTTGTTTCGTGGGCTTATTATCAAAACCTGTTTCGTAATTGTCATTATTAGGATTCTGTTTCGTCAAAGGTTATTAAGATCAGTTTCGCCAATATCAACAATTTCGTCGACAACAAGAATCAATTCTGTTTCGTTGACCAGTTTACAGTTCTGTTTCGTCAACAAGGTTTCATTTCTGTTTCGTCAACCTGAACATAATTCGGTTTCGTCGAGTGGTCAACATCACAACTGTTTCGTCGATACTTGTATTATTTTAAACAGAAGACTTGCAATAGTGTGATAACAGTCTGTTTTAAAGAATTTGTGCAGGTACTATCATACATACATCAAATATGAGTTGTACTAGTCCATGGGATTGGAGTATGGACTCGAGACCACGTGAAGATCCGACCTCCGCAGCAGCGTGGGTGAAGAAAGTTTTTGGTCAACCTACTATAAGTGCCGGACAATGGGCTTTGGTATCCAATCAAAATCAAAGCATTCAGAATCTTTTGCTTAGCGAGAGTGAAACGGGAAGCAACAATCGCCCGCCAAAGCTGAATCACATAAATGACTATCCATCATAGAAGGGTCGTTTTCACACATATGTTTTAGGGCAAAACACAGAACTTTGGACGTGCTTCACTACTGAATGCAACCTTGCCCTCGAAGCAGCAGCATCAACTGAAGCGAGTTTTACTAATATGCTTGAAGACGACAAGAAAGCGTACGATCTTGAGAAAAAGGCGTTTGCAATCCTTACACAAGCACTTCACAAAGACATCTATCATCAATTCAGCTATTGTACAAGCACAAAAGCATTATGGGATGCCTTGGTAGCAAGAGGTGAAGGAAATGCAGCGAAAAGAAAGACACAGCATGATCTGTTGAAGAAGAAATTCGAATCATTTCATTTCTTAGAGAATGAAACCCTAAATGATATAACTACTCGTTTTTATCATTTGATTAGTGAAATGTTTGCTTATGCTGTTACTGCAACTCAAAAGGAAGTCGTAGCACGGTTTGCTGATGCTCTACCTCCAAAGTGGAGTCCATTCGTTGAGCTTCTAAAGCATGTGGGCATTCTAGATACAGTTAATATCTATGAATTCGTACAGAAGCTGGAACACAAGAATGATGAAGAAATTCTGAAAGCTAAACGAATTGCTACTACTCAACCTCAGGCTTATTCTGGAGGAGGTTTTATTCCTTTTATACCTCCAGTTTCTACTACTCAACCTCAGGCTTATTCTGGAGGAGGTTTTATTCCTTTTATACCTCCAGTTTCTACTACTCAACCTCAGGCTTATTCTGGAGGAGGTTTTGACCCGTCAGCTAGTCTTCGGCAACCAAAGTTACAAACGGCGTTTGTATCAAATACAAACTCTTCTCCGTTTCCTCAATCAGCTCCACCTCCTGTTTTCGATCCAAGTGCCTATTTTCCTAAACCTACTGTCGATTGTGGTTCGGCCATACCGTTAGGAAACAGTGATCAAACAAGAACTGCACTTTATGCTGAAGTTGTCAAGAATGTCAGTGATGGTGAATCTTCAGGAAGTTATTACAGTTCAGAATCAGACGTCAAGGAGGGAATGGATTCTGAAGCTGATAATTTGTCGAATGATGCTAACGAGAAATCTGACTTGATCAAGAAAGCTGATGCGACTTCAAAAGAAATGGAGAAGATTCTCACTGAAGATGGATCTTTCTCTTCTCAGACTGCCTTTATGGCAAATGTCTCAGATTCTACAAGTCAGGTAAAATCTGAAATTCTTATCAACTGTAGAGATTGTGAATATATGAAAAATGAATTTGATAGAAAAAAACTTGAATGTGATACGATTCATATTCACAATCAGAGTTTAGTTGTTGAAATGGCTAAATGCAAAGAAGCGAATATGGCTTTGGTTCGAAACGAAAAAGAATTTAAATCTATGATTGAAATTCAAAAGAAAAATGTTTCCGAAGTGACAAAAACTGTTTATCATAAACAAGTTAGTATAAATGATTACATTAACATTGTTGAGGAAACTAAAAAGGAACTAGCCATTGCAAAATGTGAGCATGATGCAATCAAGCAAAAATTGGAGAGTTACTCTAACTCCCGATTTGTGCTCGATCACATTATTGATGTTCAACAACTAAAGGGAAACAAGAAAGGTGTTGGGTATAAGAAGTGTCCGCCCCCTTTGAGACATGATTATACTTATATGCCTGATGAAGAAGAAATGCCACGGTTTGAATCCAGTGTGCCTCTTGATTATGAGGAAGTAACTACTGGCCTAGGGTTCAAATCGGACAATTCTCCAAGTACAAATTCTGAGCAAAAAGAGTCAACATCTACGAAACAAGGTCCTCCAACCATTGAGGACTATGAGTCGTCGGATGATGAATCTGAATCAGATGTGAGTTATCAGGATAAATCACTTGACAAACTTAAAGGAGTAGAAGTTCCAATTGAGAATCATATTCTATGTGATCCTCCTACCCCTGCTGTTCAATCTGTTGTTCAACAAGTGATAAATCCTGTGTCTACTGTTAAAAGTAATATTGTGTTGTACACTTTGGTTGGTGACTCTAAAATCTATTCAGATAATGATTTTCCAATTAAAAATGTCAATCCTTCATTGATTGATAATGTTTTTGAAAATAACACAAGTAAGTTTGTGGGAAAGTCGATTCCGGGAGTTAATGTGACTCAATGTAATCCAATTCCTAAAACTGAAATTAAAAAGAAATTTCGAAATCAGAAATCACCTTCAAAGCAACAACCTATTGCTTCTAAGGGTAAACAATCAGATCAACGAGCTAAATTGTCAAATGTTTCCAACTCAAAATTTGAAACAAAAGGGACTCGTTATCAGAAGAAAAACAGCAATGTCAAATTTGTGGAATCGAGGGGTACAGATAAAATTGAGACTTTTGCTAACAAGTCAAACAATGATTTTGTACAAGTCAAAATTTTAAAACGTGATAGTCAAAACAATTACACTCAACATTCAAACGGGTGTGATGAAAAAGCTAGTACCTCGGGTTATACAAGTTCGACATCTGATCGTCGATCAAGTTCTCCTAAGTTTGTTGAAAGGAGAACGTGTTTTAAATGTGGGAAGTTTGGGCACATCATTAAAGACTGCACAAACTCGCCCAAACCAAATTTTGTTGAAAGACCCCCTTCTGAACAAGGTCACCAACAACGTCGTCCTGTGTCACCAAAAACTGACAAACGCACTGTTAAAGAACAGGAAACAAAACAACGACGTCAAAATGTGAAGGTGATCGAAAAAGCTTTAAAACCAGAAACTGTTAAAAGGAAACCAATTTTGTCACAACCGTTAAAACCGGAGATTTCTAAATTTGTAAATAATACACAATCCGGTAAACAAAAACAAACTTGGAAACCGAAAACAGGTGAGGATTCAGGAGGAGGCTTACAATTTAAGGACCTTCAAGAAATTGAAATTACATTTCTTGATGCTCAGGGACAACCCAAGTCTATGAAGGCTTGGGTCCCCCTCTCCAACTAATCACTGAGTGAGTGTGTAGGATGTTCCAGGAGGAACTTTCGATAGTCATAGGATTGTTGATAGTGGAATGTTCTTGCACAAGATAGGCGACAAAAGAAGTTGTTGCCTTTGATGGAGAGAAAAAGAAAAGAAGACAGAAGTGTCTGTCGAAAGAGATTGAAAGCTTCGACAGAATGAAAATCATTTCAAAATGTGATTGTTCAAGGCTTTGATCGGGTCCCCAGGGTAGATTCAAATCAAAATGTATGCACCTGCAGCACGTCTGAAGATTCATTATCCACAAGATGAACGTACAGTGTACATTTCTTCGCGGTGTAAATTGAAGAAAATGTGTTTGTTGAACAAACCAACCTGGTGTGCGGATGCCTTGGCGTGGATTGAACAACCGCACACTACTTCTCAAGAGAAAGACAAAGACCTTCGCTGGTGCAATGTGGAAGACCAGCCGGACCCAAAGGTTTCTGATCTTGTTGCTGTGAAGATATTTCTAAGTAGCTACAAAATCGACTTTGAAATCCACACCGGGTGGATATCCAGTTTGGGAGAGCACTCAGATTCCTTGCAATGCACGAAGCAGTTGCAGGATACGGTTCTAAATTTCTAATCTCTCCTATACTTGTCGATATTTAAGCTGCTTTATAAATTGTTATCCTCTTGTAGCACTCTTTGACCTGACACGTTGAACTCGAATATCACCTCACACGTGATTGTTTCACTATGAAACTCGTCAATGTTGTCATGGTCCGCACCGCTTACCGACATGCCAACTGATTTTTCCAAAATTCGTTAAATCATTTCTGATTCAAAATTAATTTTGGTAAACGGCATTGAGGTAAAACATGAGTTAACCAACATCGGGAAATCGTTTTTGTAAATATCTTTGTGTCTTTTAAAATTTTATCTTAGTTTATTGATTTTAGGGGGAGTAAATCCAAAATTTGAAAATTCAAAAACATCAAAAAATTTCAAAAGCGCAAAAACATTGGATAAACAAAAAAATGAGTTTCCTGGCGAGAAAAAGAGAAAATGATAGTAGATCAGTGGTCTGTCTAAACCTCTTTAAAACTGGAATGCAAAACGAAAAACGATAAGCAGCTCTATTGTTGATGCATTTTTTTAGTGTCTGTAACTAGTCTTGTTTAACGATGTATTTTGAATGGTCTTTTATTAATTATCGAGTCTGTATGTTATGTTGACCAAGTCAGATATCCTCCTATCTACTTGTGTACAACTTATTTGTCTCTTTTGGTATGTAATGTTTTATGAACAATGCATGTTGCATTAAAGGGTAGTTTTGTCATTACTATGTTTATATGTTGCTGATTGTTGCTATCTGATAACAGGAACAAACACAACAGTTGCAGTCTTCGACGAAACAGACTTCTGTTTCGTCGGAACACTTCATGGCGAAACAGACTTCTGTTTCGTTTGAAGGTCATGACGAATCAGACCTTGATTCGTCATGTACTGACGAATCAGACCTTGATTCGTCATGTATTGGGCTGTTCCAGGCCCAATGTCTGGCCCATATTCAGATTCGTCAAACACTTGTGTGTTTCGTCGATATCAATGGCCCAGGGACTATATAAGCAACACTTTGTGTTCATTTGAACTCAGAGATAAGAAACAGACCATAGTAACAAAACTCTGCCAAAATTTCGTCTGAACTGTGTTTGTATCAGTTGTAATAGGTTCTTATCCCGTTAATCAATCGAGTGTGTATCATTGATTAATCCGTTGTTTTTATTGCTATATATGTTTGATTTGGCATAGTTACGTGGATTCCGCACACGTAACCGTGTTTACTATAAACAAGAGATTCGGTTCGTAATCGATCCTCAGATTTCGGGGCCTACAAGTGGTATCAGAGCATTGGCTCTTATCCTTGTTTAAAATCAAACTTGTTCGGTTTTATCAAGTATTTTGTGTGTGTTTTTCTGAAAACTTGTTCTTGAAAAATTAATATTTTCTGGAAAAATATTCATAAATCTGTTGTTTTAGTGTTGTTTGCTACTGATTTTTATCAAAAACCTAAGTTAGATTGTTTGTTTATGCTTTAAACCGGGTTTTTTAGTGAAAATCTAGTGTATTTTCGTGTTTCGGAAATTTATCGGTGATCGGAAAACTCATCGGAAACTTCATGTTCTTGAGTGTGTTCTTCATATATTCATAAGTGTTCTTGTTATAAGCTGAGAATTTGATCTGATAATTGATTAAAACAAAGTGTTGTAACTTATAAAACAATATCTTGACTTTTGTGTAAAAGTGATAATTGGTTTCAGTAACAAAGTCTGTTTCGTGGAAAATAAGAGTTACAAACATACTTGTGTCAGGGTTAAATATCTTGTTGTCTCATCTTATCCTTGACTGGTCAGTAGATATTTTAAATATCTAAATCCACTGACTTTTACCCAGTTTTGACGAAACACACAGCCGACGAATCACATCTGTTTCGTCGCAACACCTTTGACGAATCAAACGTCTGTTTCGCCACAACATCTTTGACGAAACAAAATTCTGTTTCGCCACGAATCACAATTATCACAAGTCTGTTTCGTCGTCATTCATTCAGACGAAACAAACCTGTTTCGTGAACTCTGTTTCGTCGAAAACAGATCTGTTTTAAACAGAAGACTTATATCAGTTTGCTTACTGTTTGTTTTCAAGAAATTTGTGCAGGTACTATCATACATACATCAAATATGAGTTGTACTAGTCCATGGGATTGGAGTATGGATTCTAGACCACGTGAAGATCCGACGTCCGCAGCAGCGTGGGTGAAGTGTGTTTATGGTCAACCAACTATAAGTGCCGGACAATGGGCTTTGGCATCCAATCAGAACCAAAACATTCAAAATCTTCTGATTAGCGAGAGCGAAACGGGTAGCAACAATCGCCCGCCAAAGTTGAATCATATGAACGAGTTTCCATCATGGAAAGGTCGTTTCATTACATATGTTCAAGGTCAAAGCACTGATATTTGGAGGTGTTTCATTACTCCACGCAATGATGCTCTTGAAGTAGCAGCGTCAACGGCCGAAGGTTTTACTAACATGCAGGAAAATGACAAGAAAGCATATGAATTTGAGAAAAAGTCATTTGCTGTTCTTACTCAAGCACTTCATAAAGATATCTATCATCAGTTTTCTTATAGTAAGGACACTAAATCCTTATGGGATTGTTTGGTGACAAGAGGAGAAGGAAACGCAGCTTCCAGAAAGACACGGCATGATTTATTAAAGAAAGAGTTTGAGTCGTTCCAGTTCTTGGAAAACGAAACTCTAAATGATATGACCACACGGTTTTATCATTTGATTAGTGAGATGTTTGCCTATACTGTTACTGCATCTCAAAAGGAAGTTTGTGCACGATTTGCTGATTCTCTACCACCAAAGTGGAGTTCATACATCGAGCTTCTAAAACATACAGGTATTCTAGATGCTGACACTATAACTATCTATGAATTTGTACAGAAGCTGGAACATAAAAATGATGAAGAAATCCGAAAAGCAAAACGCATTGCTGCTCCTCAGAATGTTGAAATGTATAATGGTGGAGGTTTTGATCCGTCAGCTAGTCTGAGGCAACCAAAGTTACAAACGGCGTTTGTATCAGATACAAACTCTTCTCCGTTTCCTCAACAAACTCAGACTTATTCTGGAGGAGGTTTTATTCCTTTTATACCTCCAGTAAATACTACTCAACCTCAAGCATATTCAGGAGGAGGTTTTAATCCATCCCTACCACAACAACAACAAGTCCAACCACAACAACAACAGCAAGCTCATTATACCAACAATCCTCCAACTCCAAACCCTAACACAGTCAAAGTTGATACATCAAACCTCTCAAATGTTAGCATTGAAGTAGCAAAGGAACATATGGAACTTATTAATACCATGGTCAGTGCTTACTGCGGTTTGGTCGCAGGTCAAATTGGAAACATCAATTTAACCAACGAAGACTATCTACAAATTAACCGTGATGAAATGGAGTTGATGGATATAAAGTGGGCATTCGCAAGTGCTGTTAGAAGGGCGAAGGACTTTATGGTTCGAACAGGAAGAAGTTCTTTGGAAAGCAAACAAGATACAAAGTACGGTTTTGATAAAGAAGCAGTTACATGCTTCAATTGTGGGGAAAAGGGTCACTTCAAACGTGAGTGCACTCGACCAAGCAGACAAGGCAATCAGAACCCATTCCGTAATCAGACGAGTACTTCAAATGCTAATCAAGACAATCGTGGAAAAGGGATAGTGGCTGTAACCAACACCACTAACCAGAATCAGTCTGGACCATCAAATGAAAGTCGTGCATTAACCGTACAAGCTGATGAAGGGTTTAATTGGTCTTTACAACTTGGGGAAAGTGATCAAGGTAAAGGAGGAACGGCGTGTTATGCTAAGATTATCAATTACATCAAGCACCTAGGGCTTGGTACGCAACCTTATCAAACTATCTTCTGGAGAATGGATTTAGACGAGGTCTTATTGATTGCACACTCTTTATCAAAGAACAAGATGAAGATCTTCTGCTGGTGCAGGTATATGTTGATGATATAATATTTGGGTCTACTAATGACTCTTTATGCAGGCAATTCGAACGTGTTATGCAAGAAAAGTTCGAAATGAGCGCTATGGGAGAGATGAATTTCTTTTTGGGCCTTCAAGTTCAACAAACAGAGTCTGGGATATTCATCCATCAGACTAAATATGTTGGTGACATTTTGAGCCGATTCCAAATGTCAGATGCAACGCCCATTGGTACCCCACTTCTGCAGAATCACGGGATTACTCCGGATTTGAAGGGAGAAAGCATCAACTCCTCGTACTATCGTGCCATAATCGGATCTCTCATGTATCTTACCGCTTCGAGGCCTGATATCATGTACCCAACATGCTTACTAGCAAGATATCAAGCAAACCCGAAGGCCTCTCATCTGTCAGCTGTCAAAAGGATTCTACGCTATTTGAAGGGATGCCCAGACCTCGGTCTTTGGTACCCTAGGGATGATAGTTTTGAATTAATTGCATACAGTGATTCTGATTTCGGTGGTTGCAAAATCGATGGCAAATCGACAACAGCAGGATGTCAGTTCCTAGGAAATCGCCTTGTTACGTGGCAGTGCAAGAAGCAAACGTGTGTTGCTACATCAACATGTGAAGCAGAATATATTGCTGCCTCGAGTTGTTGCTCCCAAGTTCTTTGGATACAACAACAAATGCGCGACTACGGTTTAGAATTCCTATCTACTCGTATCTTTGTTGATAATAATGCTGCCTTGCAAATCACTAGAAATCCTGTGCAACATTCTAAGACTAAACACATCGACATTAAATATCACTTTATCCGTGACTGTTTTGATAAGAGGTTAATCGATGTCGTTCATGTCCCCACTGATCACCAACGTGCCGACCTGTTTACAAAAGCTTTTGATAAATCACGTTTTGATTATCTACTTTTGGTCAATGGCATTAAGGTGATACCTGAGTAAACTTCTTTGGCTGATCGTTTTTGTAAATATTTTCTTTATAAACTTTGAAAATTCAAAAAGATTTTAGTTTTCGTAAACTTTGCGAATTTTAGGGGGAGATATTTCAAGAAAATACAAAAACATTGCAAAAGTTCAAAATCCAAAAAGATGTCTTTACTTTCTGTCGTTTCGTTTGAAAAATTAAAAAAAAAAAATTTCAAAAACAATAGAAAAACCAAAAATGAGTTTCTTGGATAAAGGAAAATGATGAATTACAAACTGGTGTGGTCGGTCAATGTGCTCAAAATGCAAAATAAAAAGAAAAATGATAAGTATCTCTACTAACGATGTATCGGTAGGCTCACAATCAGACTAAAATGTGCAGGATGATACAAACCTAACAGACTTCAAGTCAGGTGGGAACCGCTCATTGGCATATGGTCTTAGTACCGAAATTTCGTTTGAGAGATTGCCGAGATCTGAAATATTCGGTCTTTATGCTGCTTATCATCTGGGTATCATGGTTGTATCCCAAACCGTAAAAATAACGGAGACGAAGTCTAAGATCTTCCATGATACTATACATACGTGTACATACTGCATTCGACCTCAATAAGTGATCAACAATCACATGTCCAAACAAAATAAGTGATTATATATCACAGATTCTTTGCGGGAGTCAAGTTCGTCTCTCTGCTGTACGAAAGTACTGACCTGTTCACGGACTTGCTCCTGTGCCCTCATGCATCTGAAAATCAAGTTCCTCATCAATAAGTGATTTTATCACATAGGGCTTGTTTTCAATCAAAATAAGTGAATCTCTCACATTTTTATACGGTCAAACAGATGATAATCGGTATACTCACCGGTAAGATGAATTCTCGTGCATGCCTTGATACGGGAATGTGTCGTGAGTGGATTTACATCGACTTGTAAGTATAATCCTTACCGTTAATCGTATCTCTTAAATTATGATTATGTCTGATCAGTTTGAGCTTATGTGGACCACAATATCGATAATCGAGGTAGTATACTTATCCAGAGCTTTAAACAGAAATCAAAATCATGTTGACTAAGACCGTAAGCTGGTATGATTCCTTGTCCTTGAGATTCGCAAAAAGGTTGCACTTGTACAGTTGTTTAGTGTTTTTAACAGTTTTCCGCATTTTCATTTAGTTTACCGTGCTTTAAATTTGTTTTTAGTATATTTGTGTAAAGTTCGTTTTTGATTAAGCCGAAGTTGTTGCTTGGTGTTTTCTACCGGAAGCCTGAAACCTTCTTCATAAAAACGTTCTTGCAACTGAATGGAATTGTGTCTGCAAAATATTTCCAGCCTGTGTTACTGTTTTGACTGCAAAATATTTCCAGCCACAATTTCCTGTTTATAAACCGATCAAGTTTACTCTTGATCCGGACACCAACACTTGCAGATATAACCTGGGGTCAGAATGAGTATGTGATCAGATCTGACTCAAGTGATGATTCAGAGTCAGACACTGATGATAATCACTCTGAAGCCCAGACAACTGCTGATCAAGGTGAAGGAAACAATGCTGCAAGTAGTAGTGGGGCACCAGTCAGGGAGGGCAGAAACATGAGACCTCCTAGTTACCTTAGTGATTACGTGACTGGAAATGTGGAAGAAGCTTTGGTTAACTTGGCAGCAGACAGTGATCCTATTAGTTTTGATGAAGCTGTAAAGTCAGAGGTCTGGTTAAAGGCAATGCAAACAGAGTTGGATTCCATAGAGAAGAATCACACCTGGACTTTGGTTGACCTCCCTGTAGGTGCCAAATGTATAGGTGTGAAGTGGCTGTACAAGACCAAGTGTGATGAAAATGGGAACTTGATAAAACACAAAGCAAGATTGGTAGCTAAGGGTTATGGGCAGGAGTATGGAGCGGATTACGAAGAAGTGTATGCACCAGTTGCAAGGATGGATACTATCAGATTGATGTTGGCACTAGCTGCTCAAAACAGGTGGAAAGTTTACCAATTAGATGTGAAATCTGCGTTCTTGTATGGTACACTAGAAGAGGAAGTGTATGTACAACAACCTCAGGGTTTTATCAGAAAAGGCAAAGAAGATCAGGTCTACAAGCTGCACAAGGCACTTTATGGACTAAAACAGGCTCCCAGGGCCTGGTTTAGTCGTATAGAGTCATACTTCATAAATGAGGGATTTAAAAGGAGCTGCTATGAGCATACTTTATTTATCAAAGGATGCTCATCTGGTGGTGTTGTCTATGTGAATGTATATGTTGATGACCTGATATACATGGGAAGTAGTGTAGATCTGCTAGAGAAGTTTAAGGCATCAATGTGCAGAGAGTTTGATATGACAGACATGGGTGTGATGCAGTATTATCTGGGAATAGAGGTGACTCAGACAGCACAAGGAATTCACTTGTGTCAGCAGAAATATGTTAAGCAAGTTCTGGAAAGATTTGGTATGAAGGACTGTAATCCTGTGAACAACCCAATTGTCCCTGGAACCAAGTTGAAGATGGAGGGTGGAGAACCGGTAAGTGAAACGTTATATAAGCAGATGGTGGGCAGTCTGATGTATTTAACTGCTACAAGACCTGATGTGCAGTTTGTTGTGAGCCTGGTCAGTAGATTCATGTCTAAGCCAACTTCAGAGCATATGGCAGCAGTTAAAAGAATTCTGAGGTATCTCCAGGGAACTATTGAACTGGGTTTGTGGTACGAAGCTGGTGGATCAGGTGGGTTAAAGGTGTATACAGATAGTGACTTTGCGGGTGACAAGAATGATGCGAAGAGCACTTCAGGGTATGTGATTAAATGGAATGAAAGCACAGTGTCCTGGATGTCAAAGAAACAGGATATTGTCACGTTATCATCAACTGAGGCAGAATATGTAGCAGCAGCCAAGTGTGCTAGTCAAGTTCTGTGGATGAAAGGAGTTCTGTCCGAGTTTGAGATAAAGTTTGATGAAGCTGTTCAAGTAAGGTGTGATAATACTTCCTCAATCAAGTTGTCTAAGAATCCTGTCTTTCATGGAAGGTGCAGACATATTGGAGTCAGATTTCATTTTTTGAGGGATCTTGTTAATGAAGGTGTGGTTAAGTTAGTGTACTGTGAGAGTGAGAAGCAAATTGCAGACATCATGACTAAACCACTCAAGATAGAAAGTTTTGAGTTAATGAGAAGCATGATGAAGGTGATCAAACTAGGTGACAGTTCAGCCTAGTTTGAGGGAGGGTTTGAAGGAAGATGTGCAGCAAGCTAGCCGTTAAATAAGTTGGCGCCTTAGGCCGGGTTCAATACTTGGTTCTCTGGACTGGCAGTAGTAGTTTATTTATCTGTTATTTATTTATGCACGTTTGTTTTGATTCAGTCTTTATTTGAGTTTATCTTCCCTAAAAGATAGGTAGTCAGTTAGTGGGAGTTGTGAACGGTCATGTGATCGTGGGTATGTGTGTCTGCCTATATTAGGCTTGTTTCTTCTGAATATTATTATCAATTAAGTTTGCTTTGATTACCTGATTCACAATCTTTCAGTATTTAAGTCCATATGTGTTAAGCAGGGAGTGTGATATCTGATAGAAAGACAGGCAGCCATGATAGCGGGGGTATTGCAACTGCTTCTCAGCGGGTGGTGTCGCCTAGTGGGGACGCAACGCCACTGATCTTCAAGGAGTTCACATATTCTGACTTACAGAAAGCCACGCGTAACTTTCAGCGCGATTGCTTTCTTGGAGAGGGTTTTTTTGGGAAGGTTTTCAAAGGGTGGTTGGACAGGGTAACATACACCCCACAGAAGGCTGGCAATGGGCTTCCTGTTGCTATTAAGAAATTAAATCCTGAAACTATACAAGGATTCGAAGTGTGGCAGGTTTGCTTGTTTCTCTGTCTGTCACTTTTGTTATTTTCAGTCTTGCATTGACATCTGTTGCAAAGGCATGCATGAATTATTGAACATCTTCTTATACTTGGGTTATTCACTTGTATGTTCTTTATTACAGGCTATAAATTCTTATTATGGTCATTTTTCAGTAAATGAAATAGGTTTCTTTGTATATGATGACGTATAAATTTGACCGTTAAAGATGAGGACTTTGAAGACAACTATGATGACCATTAAAGTTTCCTGACCTTTGGGAAAAATTAAGCTTCTGAATTCTTATGTGTTTTTTTATTTATTTATTTTGTTTTATTTTTATTTTTTTGTGACAGACAGAAGTGACTCTCTTGGGAAGGCTTAAACACCCAAATGTTGTTAAACTCTTAGGATATTGCCAGGAAAATATGGAGCTGCTTCTTGTTTATGAATTCATGCAAGGGGGAAGCTTAGAGGATCGTCTTTTCAGAAGTAAGTAACTACTTATATACATCAACAAATACGAAAAATGTTGTATCTTTTAGATTTATAAATGTTTAATATATATATTTATTTCTAAGTTTAATTATGCAGAAGGTGTAGATGCACTACCATGGTCTACGATGATTAAAATAGCCATTGGCGCAGCTCAAGGCATGGCTTTCTTGCATTCAGTAAATGTTATTTACAGGGATATGAAAGCCTCAAATATATTGTTAGATGAGGTAAGCAAAAAAACTATATAACTTTACTTTAAACATGTATATATTACTGATTATGAATGCACCTCCAATGATTTTGATGTTTTAGGTTCAATCATTTTATTATAAATTTTATACATTGTATTTTCAGGATTATAATGCAAAGGTGTCAGATTTTGGGTTAGCAAAGGTAGGTCCATCCGATGGAATGACTCATGTGTCAACCCGTGTAGTGGGCACCTACGGTTATGCAGCTCCTGAGTATGTGGCTACTGGTTAGTTCTCTTTTTTTTTGGACTAAACTAATTGCATTCCTTCACATTCTATAGCCCTTTGAATGTAATTAGAGGGTTTTCACTAAAACTTATGAAATAGTTTGTGTGATCACTTCCCAAATTGTTAATAGTTTATGATTATTTTCTTGTTAGTTTCCGTCCACAATTGAAGTATTGAAATCATAAGATATTAACAAAGTTTCATAATTGTTTCACTTTGATCACTTTCATATTATTCCACAATTATGAAGTTTTCAATGATCGGTTAAACTAAACTGATCACAAGGAACTTAGTATATGTAGTTACTTTTTTCACTCAGTTTAAACAGTTACTAAGAATTTTATAAAAAAGGAATGGTGTGAAACTTGAGTGACCTACATGGCACATAGTAATGAAACTTGGTTATTTTTTAGACACATTTTTCCTTAGATTAAGAACTAGATAAGTTTTTCGGAAATGGTTACTATGATACACAAAGCTTAAATCTTTATGAAACAGTAACAGATACTCTTCTTCTTCGGTTTTAATTTTTACATGGTTTATAATAACAATGTTGCTTTGCAATTACAGGCCACTTATATGTCAAGAGTGATGTTTATGGTTTTGGAGTGGTAATGCTTGAGATTATAACAGGGTTACGAGCTCTTGACCGCAATCGACAAGGCGCAAAAGTGAACTTGGTGGAATGGGCTAGGCCTTTCTTGACAGATAAGAGAATACACAAAATTATGGATCCTCGATTGGGAAAAAATTACCCTGCAAAAGCTGCTCGTAAAGCTGCTGAGCTCGTCGTAAGTTGCCTTAAACGAGAGCCCAAGAGCCGGCCTTCTATGGAGGAAATAGTGTCGTGTTTGCAAGATATTAATGCTGTCAGTTTGAAACCAAGAAAGTAAAAAGGCTAACCCTATCTGTCATTGAACCTACAAGTAATTGCCATCATCAAGACCACCCGTTCTTAAATAAGAATGAAATAGGTATAAGAGTATATAGAGAATGGAATCACTCCTTTTCTTTCTCTCCATTTCTTTCCAATTTAGAAGGATGGATTTTAGCTTAAAAACTGCTTCCTTTCTTTTCTCTTCTCTTCCTTTGTCTCCATAAAGAAAAAAACAAAAAGCTCTGGAATACAACTTTTTCTTACTTCCTTCCAAATCCTTTCTCTTCTCTCTATAAATGAAACTCGGGAACACAGTGTAAGTTCATGTTTGTTCCTAAAGCTAGTCATTGAGAAATTGCAAATCATATACCATGTATCTGTTAAGTACATAATTCCTTTATGTACATAAAGAGTTCGAACTTACGTAGAGCTTTGGTTAGAATAATCTTATTTAAGGTTATTTCTAGTTTCTACTTAACTATGACAAATGTGTTTTTCAATAGCCATCAATGTCTATACTTTATGCATAAACTCCATTCAATTAGTTTGTTCATCTTGAATTGTGAAATTATCACTTAACAAGGTTTACACATATCTCAACTACGACACTGACACTGTTGCTATTACGATACATTAATTGGGCCTTTATTTGTGTAAACATATCCTTATAATAGATGAACTATGTTTGTAGGAAGCTCAAAACAATACTAGACATGACATACTATTTATAGGAACCATCGAGAATTAATAAGTAACGGTGAATGACCGGAAATTGTCCAAATGCGGAAATCTCAATCAACAATATCTAAAATATATATATATATATTTTTTGAAAATCAACTTTCATTCAACCACAAAACCGGCAAGCTATTTCCAAGGAGGAAACGGCAAGCCGAAAACCAACCAACAAACACACTACATTACATCAAGTTACATAAGTTTCCATAAGTTCAATTAATCAAGTTAGCTTCAAATACATCCATATTTACTATTTATAGTAAATCAAACCTAAAATATCAAAGGTTACCAAAAATAGAACCTTTAGTTGAAAAATCGACAAAAGTGTTGACTTGTGTAACACAATTACACAATTAACAACTTTAAAGCCTAATTAATTAAAATTTATATTGAATTAACTAATGAAAATAAAAAATATAATAATATCATTTTTTTTCAAAATTACTATTATTTGTATTAGTATCCTTTTTATTTTGACAAAAATCTCATTATTATTTTCAAAACCTATTTTAATTGAATTTTTATATTAAATTAATAATCAAAGACTATCCTAATCCTAAATTAGCTAATCAAAAACCGGTCCCACATATAATTTTTAGGCAAAATAGATTTTAATAATCCCACAATTAGGTGATTGACCAATAATAATCTCACCTTCAAATATCGCCACTAGCGGTCCTACCTTTTAGAAAAACAATTCTCATTGGACCTACATTAAAAAAACTTAACTCCGTTAAGTTTTTTTGCGAATTTTAAACTGGTGTTTTGAGGTTTTTGATCAGAACGAGGATACGAGTCGATTGATTTAAAACTTACCTCGAAACGGTGCTTCAAACGACAAAAACAATGCTTCAATTTGTGTTTTTAAATTCCAATTAACAAAAATTGGGTGTTGTTCTAGTGTAATTTGACAATTGTGAAGTGACTTCAGAATTCTAGAAGCTAACAATTATGTAAAATGGGTTGATCAATGTGAAATTCGGGCTAAATGATAAGCTAGGGACTTGCTATATAATCATGTAAAAATCTGCCCTTAAAGTGTTTGTAAAAATGCCTCAAAGAAGGCTTAAAACTGAAATTCAAAGTTGAAACGCATAATTATGATGTTTCGGTGTAATTCGCGATACATGGTTTAAAGAGAGTTCTAAACATGTTATAAATGAACTCTATAGGAAAGGACGCAGGAGCGTCAAGCGGGCAAGCAGGTGGCGAATCGCGTTTGAAAGGTTTACTTTGAAGGTATGTAACTTGAACCGTTACATTGAGCGAGTTGTTGATAAACTTTGTATAATCGTATTGTCGGATAGAAATTTGTATTGAATAAAGTGATCATGATTATTATTTGAAAGAATAGACTTAGTGTTGTCAACGAACCATTTGGTAGTCATCATAATGGAGGATTCCACAAGATGAGCCAATGGGTCGATTAGTTGCGTATATTGTAGCTTTTGTGTTCTAGTAGTTGATAATGGCAAAAATAATCACAAGAGCATTAAACCAAAAGATTGGTAAAGAAATGCGGGTGATAATAAGCCCCAGATGTTGGGTATAAGGCGCCATAAACATACTAGTTAAATGGTAGTAAAATGGCTAAAGTTAGAATGGGTCGAATAAATGCATAAGGACATATAGTCTTTCGGTCCGTAAATAAATTTTTCGGTATGATAATTGTAATAAGTATGTCGGTAATGAATTTACAGACGTATAGGAAAAAGAATCACCTAAAACGGACTTACGAGTTGAAAGTATGGCCAAACAAAGTTAAAAATCTGGATTTCCGGAGCTGGCAGCAAGTGCAGCTCAAAGGAAATAACCTGCTGGAAAACGTATTCTTTCGCGCCACACGAAGGAAGACCTAAAGTCTGTCGCGACACGCGAAGGAAGACCTAAAGTCTGTCACGACACGCGAGGCCTTCTCGCAGCCGGCGTAAGTGTCTCTCGCGGGGCACGAGAGACCCAGATCCGAATTTTTATTTTTTTATATATATTTTTGAATCCAGATTTCGTTTATACGTGTTTTAACATTGTCAAAACTAACACTTGACGTGGTTTGACATTAGGTGATGTTGGAATCTAACCGGAGGGCGATCGAACAAGCTTTTGAAGAACCGAACACAATTTGCAAGCTTCCGCATTAACTAAGTTTATGTTTAAACAATACTTTTGGGATAATTTCGTTTAGACAATGCTTTTGATGTAAATGAAATGTTAATCATGTTACGAACGTTTGAATTAGTCGGTTGTTGACTAATGTTTGTTCACCTTGGAAATTATGTTTTGATTTAGACGGAATTTATATATATAAAATCTTATGTATTTTCATTAAAGTCGAGTAGTAATTAGAAGGGTGTTACAACCTTGTTCTGCCGAAAAGGTGTCATCACTATCTCCCGAGTAAGACCTCTTCCATGAAAGGGAACCCAAGATTTCAGCACAGACTTTTTCATTAAGACCCTCCGGCTTTAAGTCCTGCAACACAGCAAAAGGCTTACCAAAACAAGCAGAAACTTGATGGATATAAGGGTAGGTCAGCTTCTCCATTTGTTCAACGGAGCCTTTGAAAATATCGGAAGCCTCGGGACGAAACAGGGGAGACTTCTCCAAAGGATGACCGGATTCATGAAGCTTATAACCAGCGATGAGGCCTTGGTGTTTCCCCAGGTTGAGCAACTTAGTATAAACTTCACCAAGGGCAGAGTTAAACTCCTTGGAGTGAAGAAGGTAAGTAACAACCTGGTGAAAACCTTGCTCAATTAACCACTGATTCTCAATGGTGGAACGAGCTACTGATGCTTTCAACCCTTCCTTTTCCTCATCAAATGCCCGCTGCTGAACAAATAAAGCTTCCCTGTCAGCTTTAAGGTTCAACCGATCAGCCTCAAAGCTCTTCTTCAAGTCACTCATTTCAATCTCGTGCACCCTAGTCAGCTCACTAACCTTTTTGTCCCACGCCTCTTCTTTCTCAGCAAATCCAGCTATCTCCTTCTTCATCGCAACCATTGAAGATTTCATTTTATCCTTTTTCTTAAAAAATTCTTCATATTCCTGCATCCTCTTACGAAAACGAGCAATCCCTTGAGGAAGCATAATAGCAAGGTTGCAGGTGCTCAAAATCATGCGGGACAACATCAAGTCATCATCCATCCTAGCAATAGTATTGTGAACTGAAGGAGGAGCAATGTGACTCAGAGCATCTTCACAAACAGCAGCATCCTTAAAGCTGTCATCATTTTTCACCGACCAACTAGGCACATAAACTTCATCCGGATCCAACCCTTCAACATCCCTGCTTGAAGAACCCTGAACAGGGGTAGCAATAACCTTCTTGGCTGAAGCCTTCTTACCATGAACAACCAGTTCCTTCTCCTTTTCAGCACCCGTCTCAACACCTTGATCTTCAGAAGCTTCAATATCATCACTCAAATCCACTGGATCAGTAGAAGTGGATTGAGGAGCAGCCTTCAACAAACGGCGGGTAGATCGACGGGTTGAAGACTTGGGAGCATTAGACTTAGAAAAACCATTGACATTGGAAGTACTAATATAACCCGAGCCCTCGAACCTTTGCTCAGCAGTTCTAACTACAACGTTTTCACCATGAACAAATGGAACATCCCCAAACACAACATCAGAAGTGTCGTCACTCTTAATGAAATCCAGGGCAGACATGACTGCAAATAACAAAACAAAAACACATAAGGCATAAGTCAAGAAAAATGCAAAGAGGGCAAAAAAGAAAAACGCATACCCGTGCCACTCCTCATTAGAACCGGATCCCGATCAGCATTTTCCCACAATTTACTAACCCCTAATAGAATTAGCAAATGTTCAGGGAAGAGACGAACCCTCGAAGGGCACTCCCGGATGGCTTTGAGAAAAGCATCATTTAACTCAGATTCAGAGGGCTCCGGTTCATTGAGAACGGCATCCGGGTGCCTCCACACCATCTTAAATGGAACAATAGAATCAGAAACCCAGAAAAAGCGGTCTTTCCAACTACCAAGTGTTGTAACCATAGACGAAATAAGGCAAGAATCAACCTTGGATGTTTCAAAGGTGAACCAATCACCATTTTTAGCCAAACGAAAAAACCGGCGAAAGAGCAAAAAAGAAGGATCATATCCAAGGGCACGACACAAAACCTCAAAGTGCAAAACCCTAGCCATGCCCTTCGGATGCACTTGCCCAAAAGAAACTCGATAATATTGCAATAGATTCAAAACAAAGAGAGAAAAGGAATAACGAAGGTTCGAAAACTCAAAATGACGGCAATACAGAGCAATCGAACCAGGGGTCGGTTTGTCAATAGGAACATCACAAGCAAGAGCGGTCGGATTAAACTTTTTATCAATACCATATTCCACACAAAAGGATTCTACCTCTTCATGTGTTAATCGGGAAAAGGATTTTGCTAAATCCTTACGAGCACCCATTTTTGCAAGAAAATATGAAGAATGTAAGGAAATACAAAGGAAACCAGAACTAACCTTGAGGAAGGGGAAAGGAATCGCAGATGAGAACCTGATAAGATAATAAAGAAAGTGAATGAAAATTTCAAGTATAAAAAGAAAATAAAAATCAAAATAGGGGTGATAATTGCGAACATTTTTTTATGCAAAACCGCCACCCTATGAACTGCCATACATCAATCAAATCAGTTGTCAGTTATTTAAAATTCAAAAATTAACTGACTCCAACCCTTTAAGCATTCAAGCGTTTAACCCTTGAAACCTTCAGGCAATAAAATACATGTATTAAAGTCAGAAGTCTTTGAGCTCATCCCCCAAAAACCTCTGACTTGGGGGGCTGATGACGGGGGTAGCCCAAGACTAAATAAAATGACTAAACACGTGAACGCTCAAAGGGTTAAATGATTCAATGGTTGAAAAGCTGAGGAGATGAAGTAAAGCAATACGGGAACAGTAAATAGTCACATCTCCGGATTGCTTCACCAACTCGCCAGCCGCAAAAGCAATGCAGGTCCTCAGAACACATCCTATTATCCAGGGGTCAAAAGGCTTCAACCCCCGAAAGGGTAAGCCCCTCACTGCAAGCAAGGTCACTAGTCAAATGCATCCCTCTTTGGGAGATGTCTTCTCCTATATATTTGACACTTCAATTACTGAGTTGAGACATTCCTGGCCAGTCCTTATTCCTTAAATCTCTGGTCATTCACTCCGAGTACTTGCTTCATGCGAGTTACTCCCTTTCACATCCAACACACACATTCTGTTTGCCCCTTCATCCGAATCTGAATACACTTCAGAGGAGGATCCTTAGCAAACATCAAAAATAAACTAGTGAACCTCCTTCCACGTCTTGCAAACGTGGGAGGACCCCACGACCTGCGTTAGGCAAAGTTAAACCCTTTAACCCTTTTGCCTAACCAGCCCCGCTACTATCCTTGGTCTATTATTTGTTGCATCAACACTATACATATTACCTTTCGAAATATCTGCTATGACATCTAAAGATCACGAGAGAGAAGGAAACAAAATGGTGTGATTACTTGAAAATTGAAGGCTTGAATAAAGCTTTAACGAAAAAAAGTCAATGTCAGAAAACTCTTCTGGGAAGATGAAGTGTAAAAAATGAAGAGAGAAAATGATCTCATTCATATTTGTCTAGTGTTTAATTTTAAAAATCTCATGTTAACACCCTTTAATTAAAGACAATTACAATTAACCTTCAGGTTTTCTATTTGAATTTAAAACAACCTAAGGTTAATATCTCATTATAATATATCAATTATTAATCATAATTAATTAAATCAAGTCCGACCCATATTCATCCCACTTGTTTTTAGCCAACCCATATTTGTAGGAACGAGTTTCGTGACCGAAACCGTGATTATCATGATTATGTTCATAGACGGGAAGATCATAGACGGATAAACGACTAACCTGTATTGATTTGATAACATAAGAGTATAAGCCGGCCCGATTAACAATATAATCGAACCTTTACCAGAGCCGTTTGGTTCCGGGGAGAGATCAAGTGGTGATCTCTCCCTGGTGAGGTCTCAAACCTCCTACAATCTACTAGTGTTTGAAATGGCAAAGGGTTGCTATTTATAGCTACACCCCTTTGTCTTTCAAACACACACGGTCAACCGAATAACCCTCTCGTTTGACCACTTCAAACGAGCGGGTCTATACACGTTCGATAGACCGTTTCACTAACTATTACAAATTCAGCGTAAAATAATAAATCTAATCTATTCGACAAGCATCGGACACAAATCTGCATCAACAAATTCCCCCTTGTCCGTTGCTGTCGAATGCTGAAAATGCAACTGCAATCGATCTTCAGTCAAGTATTCATCTTCTCTGTGTTAACAAATTCCCCCTTGACCGATGATCCAGGTAAGTAGTATCTTGACGCTTCTTGTATAATAGTTCCCCCTCAAAGTACGCGTATCCGTGTTGGGCGTTGTGCAATTTCCTCAAAAGGCTCAATTGACCGATCTTCCGCTGATCTTCCAATACTCCAACCGGCATTTGATAAGGGTTCCATTCTTTAAAAAACTGCATCAAGTCTTGATCTTCAAGCATACTACAATGATAGAGGTTTCTGGTGAACTGTCTTCTGTAAACCGTCTTTGTGTCACTAGAAAATTACAAACTCTACCACCTGTGATTGCGTTTAGAAATTTACCGAAGAAATTCAACATACGAAATTTTTATTCCCCCATTTCTTTGGTAAGATCTCTAAACCTTAACAGATTCCCTTCCACTTTAAAGGAACTGTCGTTAAGTTTCAAATGTTCACCAGTTCCCTTCACTTAGCGGAACTGTCGTCAATCTTTACTGAACAAATTCTCTCCACTGAGTAGAATCTTTCAAATGTTCTCGGTTTTTCGAAAAATCACTAAAACGGCTTTCTTCTTTGCATATTCTAGTTGAATAAGAACGTCCCCTAATACCCCGTAGGATCCGACTTGTATCCCCCCAAGGTTCTGCTAACACCTAATCTGAAAACTTTCATCATAGGCATATGCTCTTCGACCTTTTGGATTCGTTAGGACCGGTATTGACATTCTAGGTTCATACGTTCGTTTTCAAATGCGAAAATATGACAATAAACAAAATGCTTTCGAACATCTTCGAATAACCGATAACAAACATAAATACTGACGTGCGGAAGTGAACATACCGTTTTGTTTTTGGTTTTTGGCCCATAATAGTCGCGTCACCATTTTTGACATTTTCATCGGTAACCGTGACTACCCCACGTTTAACAAAAATCAAGTTTTTTTTTTTTTTTTATATCATCATCTGCTTTCATCATTCCGCATCACCCCGCGCGCTCCCAAATTCGTACGAATTTGATGTTAAAATTTGGAAGCCCGGTTCAATAATCTTCGCGAACACCACACCCCAACGCTTAATATTCTTGTCCCACAAAAATATAATAAATCTCACCCCACTAATCAATCCATAGTAAAACCCAAGTATCATTTTACCAGTCCACTTGAACAATGGCCCACATAAAACAAACCGAAAGACATAATCCATTCCATCATTGTTCATCGAAAACCATCAGTGAAGCCATCTTTCACTACCCATTAATTAGATGGAGCTATGAGTCCCACTAAAAAACTATTTGTTGGGCCCAATCATAAGGTGTATGGCCCGAAATACCAACAAATCCAACATAACAACCCTACACAACTTTATCTTCAGCCGACAATTACATTCAGACCAGACAAACTTCAACTTCTGTCTCTCTCCTCTCTGCGATACACAACCAGAAGCTTTAAAGAAAAATTGCAGCCGCCACCAACATCATACCCTGTTCTCTGTTATCTTCTTCGATGAACAATACCAGCAGCAACATTCATCTTTCAAGTCTGATTGTTTCTTCTTCGATTCACATACAAAGCAGGCTGTAATCCTCTGCACATCAAACCCCGGCTGTTAATCTAACAGCAGCCGTCATCTTCATCGGAGATTCAAACTCCGATCAAATCCAACCAGTAAGACATCAAACAACTGAAATCCTCTTTATCTCTTCGATACCCACAAGGAGCAGCAGCCGACACCTCTTTTCACCTTCTGCGATTCACCTCAGCCGACAAAGACCTCCGACGAAACAAGCATGTGTGTTGATCGACGAAAATGATTTGTTTGGTCCGACGAAACAGGTTGTTGAACACTTGTCGACGAAACTGAATGGTTTGTTTGTGAATCTGATCGACGAAACAGAAACTTTGAATGAGTTTGACGAAAAAGATTTGTTGTTTCGTCATAGGTTCAGTTTCGTCATTGAGTCGGTGTATTCAGTTTCGTCATAGATTCAGATTTGTTGTTTCGTCATGGGTGTGGGCGTTTCGCCAAGAACATCAAGAACACAGCCTCTGTTCAATTTTGCAGATTTGACAAAAACATTGTATTTTTGATTTTTGATGATGATAACTTGATTATATAGGTGAAAAACATAAAACCGAACACTCGTTTCAGCACAGATCTGAATATTCGGTTCCAGATCTGAGTTTTTCTCATTTTCACCATTTTTACATCTTGAACAAAAAGCACGAAAATCATAGATCTAGAGCACATGTGACATAGTAAACGGTTAGATTTACTAAATCGGGCACCATGGCTCTGATACCAATTGTAGGAACGTTTTCTTGACCGAAACCGTGATTATCATGATTATGTTCATAGACGGGAAGATCATAGACGGATAAACGACTAACCTGTATTGATTTGATAACATAAGAGTACAAGCCGGCCCGATTAACAAGATAACCGAACCTTTACCAGAGCCGTTTGGTTCCGGGGAGAGATCAAGTGGTGATCTCTCCCTGGTGAGGTCTCAAACCTCCTACAATCTACTAGTGTTTGAAATGGCAAAGGGTTGCTATTTATAGCTACACCCCTTTGTCTTTCAAACACACACGGTCAACCGAATAACCCTCTCGTTTGACCACTTCAAACGAGCGGGTCTATACACGTTCGATAGACCGTTTCACTAACTATTACAAATTCAGCGTAAAATAATAAATCTAATCTATTCGACAAGCATCGGACACAAATCTGCATCAACAATATTGACACAACTTGATTTGAGATGATCCATTTTTGTGCACCCGCTCACCAAAACTCTGGATCCGCTACTGGTCATATAAAACATAAACTTATATCTTAGGCTCACTTAAAACTATCAATCTTAAAATTTATAACTTAAGTCCATTAGGTATTAGCCCAATAACGACAACAACAACATCAGCAGCAGCAACAACAACAACAATAATAATAGTTAAGGGCGACAAAAAAATAGTTTACATTAGGCTAAATTGCATTTTTCGTCCTTTATGTTTCAATGTTTCGATAAACGCTGTCCTTTAACTTTAAAAATTAAACTCTATGTCTTTTATGTTTGTAATCATTAACGAACGGTGTCCTTTCAACTAAACCCAATTAACTTTTTGTTAAACCCCCTCTTTAAAATGACCATATGTGTTAACTTTTTTATATTAAAACTCCTTTCTCCATTTAAACCTTTGCACCGCGTTTTCACCAATTCACTGCTCAAATACCTTCTTCTCATCTTCTTCAATGGTGGTTTGTAGAGAGAGAAACTTGTAAACATAAAGACATTGCTTTTCGCCTTTTAGGGGGTGTTTGGGTTAGCTTACTTTGGAGCAACTTATGACTTATTGAGTTATAAAAGTTAATAAGTTATTTTTTGAGTGTTTAGGTTAGCTTATTTTGAAGGATTTTGTGTCTTGAGAAGTCATTTTTGAGAAGTTAGAATTTCTAACTTCTCACTTTTGACTTATATAAGTTAATAAGTCAGGAATCCCAAACACCCACTTAATTCATGCGTGCAAGCTAAGCCATGGGGTATGGGGCTTGGGTTGGGGCGTGGCCCTTGGGGCTTGGCTTTCAAGCCGGGCGTGGGGCGGGGGAGCAAGCTGACATGGCGGGTTGTGAATGGCCCTTTCAAACTAGTCGTTGGCTAGCCGTTGGGGTCTATATTTAAAAAAAAAATTCCTTTATAAATACTTACCACATTTAACATCTTTCTCACACAATATCAAACACATAAAACACAATATTTGCATGAGTTCTTCAAGTTATAGTGAATCGTCATCATCATCTGACGATGGTGCGGAAATATTTCTACAAACGATCGCGGCGGTGGTGAAAGCTATCGTGGAAGACGAAGACGATGAGGAAGAGACTCAACAACCTAAACGGAGGAGAAGGTACATCGCTCGTGAACGGCACACCGCTAACGATTTGTTGGTAAGCGATTATTTCTCAGCGGAACCTAAGTATGATGAAAAAATGTTTAGGCGTCGTTTTCATATGAGTAGAAACTTATTTTTAAGGATATCTAGAGATCTTTGATGAGAAATATGTTTATTTCCAACAAAAACCTGATGTAACCGGGCAATTAGGATTTAGTACGTGGCAAAAGGTCACGGCCGCACTTAGGTAGTTAGCGTACGGCAATAGTTCGGACATTATGGATGACTATTTAAAAATGTCTGCACGTGTAGCTAGAGAAACTATTCACAACTTTTGTTCGTGTATTCTAGAACTTTATAGGAAAAGATATTTGAGAAAGCCATCCTTCAGTGACATGCAACAAATATTGGAACATCACGCAGGTTATCATGGGCTACCCGGGATGCTAGATAGTTTAGATTGTATGAAATGGCCTTGGGAACTTTGTCCTACCTAATGGCAAGGCGCTCACACTAGTGGATTTCACGGGGTGCCAGCCATCATGCTTGAAGCGGTTGCGTCCCAAGATCTTTGGATATGGCATGCGTTCTTCGGTATGCCTGGTTCACATAATGATATTACCATCATAAACCACTCGCCTCTTTTCAGTGATCGGGTAAACGGTATAGGACCCAAAGAAACTTTCTTTGTAAACGGGATTGAGTACGTGTATGGGTACTACCTAGTTGATGGGATTTACCCAGAGTGGGGGGGCTTTTGTAAAATCGTTCACAAAACACGGTACGACAGATCCAAAGAGATTAAAGTTTAACAGGGTCCAGATGGCTGCACGTAAAGACGTCGAGCGAGCATTCGGTGTTTTGAAGAAAAGGTGGCGAATATCGGCAATGCCTTGTCGACTATGGGACAAGGATCAAATTGGAAACGTGATGTACACATGTATCATTCTTCACAACATGATTTTGGAGGATGAAGGTAGAGCGGTCGTAACCTACTATGATGATGATGACCCCCAACCAGGTAACTTAACGGACGAAGATAAAGCGGCAAATGAATTTTTAATAAAGTCAAGGGATATACATCACAACCTTCGAGCTGATTTGGTGGAACATGTTTCAACGATTCCTGGGTTCGAAACCGACGAAGACGACGAAGAATGTGTTACGCCCTTTTTTTTTTACGAAATGACCGAAATACATAGAAAACATTTAGTTTGCAACTAGAAGCATTGTATTACCAAAATACCCTTGTAGCTAGTTCGAGATCAACACCTTCCCTAGTCTAGTTATGGGTGTTAATCCGAACTACCCTGTCAAAATGCAAGTTTAAAATACCTAGTTACAACCGACTAAGTTTCTAATCCATCATTTACATAACAAAAGACAACTTTTTTTAAGAAGTAAAAGTTTAACAAAAACATTGTTTCAAAAGGGCGACCACTACTACGGAAGCGCATAGACCATGGTGTGCATGTTGGTGTTCGTCTCCAAGTTCGCCACGCCGCCTAAATCACGGATTTTCCTACATCGCAAATCAAGTTTAACTAATCAGTTTCTTACAATATAATAATAAATAACAACTAACATCCATTCGTGTCATCACATAACCATGTCATAATTTCACTTTCATCGACCCGTTGAACGGGTCATTACCTACCATCTCTAAACGAGACAATGCATAACCTTCAATAATCCGTTAATCTCGGATTAAACATAAGCGCAACATAAACATCATTCCAAATCCGTTCATGACAGATTTAACTATTTCATTACATTCCTTCATAACCTTCCAATATACGGCTAGTTCAACACCAACCGACCATAACATAAACTTTTCATCATTATCGTCTCTTACGACCCGTTCATGACGGGTTAAGCTATCAACTACACATCATTTACGGATAATCATAATTACGGTTCTAATATAACAATAACAATTAGAAAGTAAAGCTTGTATGCATAAAACAACATACCTCGATCCTGTGAGCTGTCCGACCTCCTAGCACTTGAACCTTCTTCTTTTATACCTACATCAACATGTTCATTCATTTAGCCCGACTAAATATCATTCCATCTTTTACACACCCTTAACCTACAACATCTTGATCATAATTTTACCAAAAATTCCCCATTTATTCATTTAGGCATTTCATCGAACACTTGGCGGGTTTCGCATTTGTAAGACATTTAATCACAAGTATCTTTACATACTAATCTACAAACTCATAACAAGGCAAGCAAGTTCATGAAATTCTCTCATCCTACATCATACATCTATGTCCCGCCTACCATCACAAGTTAAGTCACCAAATAACCGAACACTAACAAGTCCTAGTTCATAATCTTATCTTCTATATGCATATATCACAACATTACTCATGATTGGGTAGAAACCCATTTCCTAAAGTTCATGATTTCAAGAAATTCGACTTACCAAGTTGTTAGTCACACCTTGGTGACCAAGAATTCGAGTTCCTACAATCTTTGGACTTGAAATCACCTTCCAATTGATGGGATTAGTAGACTAGGGTTTTGGTGTTCTTGTCTCCCTTCCTGAACACTTCACGCACACACTAGAAGTGTCTAGTGTGTGTGTGTTGTTTAATTTATCTTGTCTTTTTTTTCAAATTTTCAAGTTTAGTCCCTCATGTCCAATCGTTTATTTATTTTAACCCAAACCTTCATTTCATGAATTTATTTTAAGACATTAATTAGATTACACATTTTTGGGGTGTTACAGAATGATAGGTTTTTATTTTGATAATTATTTTGTATATTTATTTTAATAATTATTTTGTATGTTTATTTTAATAATTATGTTATATGTTTAGTAGTTTTTGTTATAAATATATATATATATATATATATATAAGTTGATGTGGCTTGGCCACGCCAGCCATGCCACGCCCACCATACCCCCTTCAAAAGTGGGTTGAAGCCTTGAGTTTTGAGAGTACACGTGTCAACCAATGTTCAACTCAAGCCCCAACCCAAGCCCCACCATAACCCATGGTCTAAACCCACAACTCTTTCGTCATCTTAACCGTTTCATCGTTATCTCTCACCAATCTTTTTCTTCATCCTTTCATTTCCTAATAAATCGGTTCCCATCATAATCTTTTCTTCATATTTTGTTGAATCCCCAATCTGGGTCGCATTCTCAATTGGGTAAATCGTCTGTTTCCGTTCTGGGTTGTCACATTTGCAGGTATTATTCATGTATGATTGTTGCACTCCAACTGTTTGTTCAAATGTGTAGCTGAAATTTTTGATTTTTTTTTTACTTAATTGGATAATTTTATGTTGCAGATCAACTGTTTGTTCAAATGGTAGCTGAACTTTTTTTTACAAATTGGATGATTTTGATTGTCGAAGACCAACTTTTTGTTCAATTGTCTAGCTGAATTTTGAATTTTTTGATATACTTTCATAATTGAATAATATTAGTATCGAAAATTTTATTTTATTTTTCTTAATTTGATAATGTTAGAATCAATTTAAACATCTTTTTCCGATCTGGGTTGTGAAATTTGCATGTTTTTTTGTCATGTATGGTTGTTGCATACCAACTGTTTGATCAATTGTGTAGCTGAAATCTTAGGTTTTCTTTAGCGTATTGCACATATGGTCCCTGTTGTTAAAGAGTTTTACAAAGAGGGGTTTTAACATAAAAAGTTAACTGGGTTTAGCTGAAAGGACACCGCCTGACGCCCGTTAATGATTGCAAACATAAAGGACATAGAGTGTAATTTTTAAAGTTAAAGGACGGCGCCTGTCAAAACATTGAAACATAAAGGACGAAAAGTGCAATTTAGCCTTTACATTATCTATTGTTAAAGCCTAAGGGCCCTTTCATCCTTCTAGTCTACTACTTCTAATTTTTTTCAGATCTATTAGGAATGCAAATGCCTAAATTGCATTCACAATCTCAGAAATTGTTTGTGATTTGAATTTAGTACTTGTAGCTTGTAAGAAAGATTTTGCATTATAACTGAAAACTTTTCTGACTTGTCCATTTTTTCTGCCTGAATTTTGTCAATTAGATGATGATGCATGCAGTCCATCATTGTTGCATTATAACTGAAAACTTAAGTTCTGAATTCAGTCAATTAGGGGTAGGGTGGGGGCCATTTTAGTATAGTTAAAAGGTCAAGTGTAAATTTGGTAAACCTTCATTTTGTTCACCACATTATAATAGCTGGATGTCCATTGCCGGCAATGGGGTATACTAGTGTAATTTAGTGGTCAGTTAACCTTTTGCTTTCACATTTCCAATCTTGACTTAGCATGTACATTGATACTTTCAACTCTTACCACTTTATTAATATTATTCATCTGATTCCATCTAAAAAATACTTAATAATAAGACGAAACAAATATAAAGGTTTGAGGCAATACAGACAAATAATTTCACTGTATTTGCTTGATCAAAGTTAACTTTAGAATTCAAGACACCAACTGCGCTGGGAGCAATTCCATCTATAAATCTGTTGATTGTTTCTTCTAGCGTAATCCATAACTCGAAGAAGCATGTACTTTTCCACAACTCTTATATTACTCCTTACCATATTGGATATTCTTGTTTATTATTTACAGAAACTACAAGAGGAAGACAATGGCGAGCAGAAAAATTCAGCCTCGACGTCATCTTTGGATAAAAGGATTATGCCCCAAGAAGACAATGGCGAGCAGAAAAGTTCAGCCTCATCGACATCATTGGATATACGATCCATGCACGAAGAAGACGATGATGAGAGGAAGGATCCATCCTTGTCATCATCATCACTTTATAAACAGTGTCAAGTTTTTTCACTTGCTGAAATCAAATTGGCAACAAATGATTTTGATGATACTTTTGTAATCGGAAAAGGTGGGTTTGGTCAGGTATACAAGGGTAAAATCGACTTTGGGGAAAGTACTAATGTTGCCATCAAGAGGTTAGATTGCAATTCCAATCAAGGGGCAACCGAGTTCTATGCAGAGGTTAAAATGCTTTCCAACATTCGCCATAGTCATATTGTCTCTTTACTAGGATATTGTGAAACAGATATGATCCTTATTTATGAATATATGCCCAATGGAAGTCTTGAGGATCATTTGCACAAAAAAAGAGCTAATACAAGCAGTTATTCTCCACTGACATGGATTCAAAGACTCAATATTTGCATAGATGCTGCTCGTGGCTTGGACTACCTCCATACGGGTACAGGTGTCCAGCATCGAGTCATCCATCGTGATGTTAAAAGCTCTAATATCTTGCTGGATGAGAACTTGGCAAGTAAGATTGCAGACTTTGGGCTGTCTAGAATTACTCCAGCATCTCAGTCAGGTGCTACCACTAATATTTATACAGGTCAGATCGTATGTACATTTGGGTACTTGGATGCTGAATATTTCTCAACTCACAGACTTACAAGAAAATCTGATGTGTATGCATTTGGTGTGGTCTTGTTGGAAGTGTTATGTGGTAGGCCTGCCCTGGATTTTTCATTGGATGAGGAACAGCACAGCCTAGCTGGATGGGCCAAACACTGCATCAAAAGGGGTAATCTAAGTCGGATTGTTGATCCCAGTCTGAGGGGACAAGTCTCGGCTAAATGCCTAAAGAATTTTGGGCAAATTGCATATGAATGCCTCCATAGTTCTTCAAAGGATCGACCAACGATGACTGTGATTCTGGGTAGGCTTGAGTTGGTGCTAACTTGGACAATGCAGAGTGTGGAGAGGGCTAGTAATAGGAAATACCTTGGATGGTCACTGTTCTTAACCAAAGCTCCACGTAAGTTTGATTATTGTTTGTTCTCAGCTAATTTATGTCGCTTGTATTTAAGTCCATATGTGTTAAGCAGGGAGTGTGATATCTGATAGAAAGACAGGCAGCCATGATAGCGGTGGTATTGCAACTGCTTCTCAGCGGTTGGTGTCGCCTAGTGGGGATGCCACGCCACTGATCTTCAAGGAGTTCACATATTCTGACTTACAGAAAGCCACATGTAACTTTCAGCGCGATTGCTTTCTTGGAGAGGGTGGTTTTGGGAAGGTTTTCAAAGGGTGGTTGGACAGGGTAACATACACCCCACAGAAGGCTGGCAATGGACTTCCTGTTGCTATTAAGAAATTAAATCCTGAAACTATACAAGGATTCGAAGTGTGGCAGGTTTGCTTGTTTCTCTGTCTGTTGCTTTCTTTACTGTCACTTTTGTTATTTTCAGTCTTGCATTGACATATGTTGCAAAAGGCATGCATGAATTATTGAGCATCTTCTAATTATACTTGGGTTATTCACTTGTATGTTCTTTATTACAGGCTACAAATTCTTATACGGTCATTTTTCAGTAAATGAAATAGGTTTCTTTGTATATGATGACGTATATATTTGACCGTTAAAGATGAGGACTCTGAAGATAATTATGATGACCATTAAAGTTTCCTGACCTTTGGGAAAAATTAAGCTTGTGAATTCTTATGTGTTTTTTTATTTATTTTGTTTTATTTTTATTTTTTTGTGACAGACAGAAGTGACTCTTTTGGGAAGGCTTAAACACCCAAATGTTGTTAAACTCTTAGGGTATTGCCAGGAAAACATGGAGCTGCTTCTTGTTTATGAATTCATGCAAGGGGGAAGCTTAGAGGATCGTCTTTTCAGAAGTAAGTAACTACTTATATACATCAACAAATACGAAAAATGTTGTATCTTTTAGATTTATAAACAGTATATATATTTATTTCTAAGTTTAATTATGCAGAAGGTGTAGATGCACTACCACTACCATGGTCTACGAGGATTAAAATAGTCATTGGCGCAGCTCAAGGCATGGCCTTCTTGCACTCTACAATAAACAATGTTATTTACAGGGATATGAAAGCCTCAAATATATTGTTAGATGAGGTAAGCAAAAAACTGTATAACTTTACTTTAAACATGTATATATTACTGATTATGAATGCACCTCCAATGATTTTGATGTTTTAGGTTCAATCATTTTATTATAAATTTTATACATTGTATTTTCAGGATTATAATGCAAAGGTGTCAGATTTTGGGCTAGCAAAGTTAGGTCCATCCCCTGCAGTGTCTCATGTGACAACCCGTGTAATGGGCACCTACGGTTATGCAGCTCCTGAGTATGTGGCTACTGGTTAGTTCTCTTATTTTTGGATTAAACTAATTGCATTCCTTCACATTCTATAGCCCTTTGAATGTAATTAGAGGGTTTTCACTAAAACTTATGAAATAGTTTGTGTGATCACTTCCCAAATTGTTAATAGTAATTGTTAATAGTTTATGATTATCTTGTTATTAGTTTCCGTTCACAATTGAAGTATTGAAATCATAAGATAGTAACAAAGTTTCATAATTGTTTCACTTTGATCACTTTCATATTGTTTCACTATTGTGAAGTTTTCAATGATCGGTTAAACTAAACTGATCACAAGGAACTTAGTATATGTAGTTACTTTTTCACACAATTTAAACAGTTGCTAAGAATTTATAAAAAAAAGGAATGGTGTGAAACTTGAGTGATCTACATGGCACATAGTAATGAAACTTGGTTATTTTTTAGACAAATTTTCCCTTAGATTAAGAATTAGATAAGTTTTTTCGGAAATGGTTACTATGATACACAAAGCTTAATTAATCTTTATGAAACAGTAACAGATACTCTTCTTCTTCTTGGGTTTTAATTTTTACATGGTTTATAATAACAATGTTGCTTTGCAATTACAGGGCACTTATATGTCAAGAGTGATGTTTATGGTTTTGGAGTGGTAATGCTTGAGCTTATAACAGGGTTACGAGCTCTTGACTCCAGACGACAAGGCGCAAAAGTGAACTTGGTGGAATGGGCTAGGCCTTTATTGAGAGATAAGAGAATACACAAAATTATGGATCCTCAATTGGGAAAAAATTACCCTGCAAAAGCCGCTCGTAAAGCTGCTGAGCTCATCGTAAGTTGCCTTAAACATGATCCCAAGAGACGGCCTTCTATGGAGGAAATAGTGTCGTGTTTGCAAGATATTAATGCTATCAGTTTGAAACCAAGAAAGTAAAAAGGCTAAACCTATCTTTCATTGAACCAACAAGTAATTGCCATCATCAAGACCACCAGTTCTGAAATAAGAATGAAATAGGTATAGAAGTATATAGAGAATGGAATCCCTCCTTTTCTTTCTCTCCATTACATATATTTCTAATTTGCAACATGTTTGTGCATTAGTGGGTTGTAATTTTTGTTTTTTTGACGTTTCATGCTAATGTTTGTTGTACATTTAGCTGAGGTTGTTGTATGGTTTGTGGAGCACGTGTTGTTTTCTCTTGCATCCAGCATATCTCTTACCACAACCACAATGTCTCTTTTCTTCTTCATGCTTCCATTCAACACCTCCGGCTCCTAATAATCTTCCTACACCCTTGGATGACTCTCTGAATCCTAATTTTACAAATCAAAGCTTCATCCTATTCCATGATTACTCATTCAACATGTCAAAACCGTAGCTCAGATCCCTAATTTCCCCCGAAAAACCTTGAACCCTAAATTTTTGGTCAGGTTTGCTGTTCGATCCTGATAAGCATTTTTCCATCCAAAATCGATTGTATGTTCCTTAAGGTCTGTATTCCTTTCGGATTTGATTTCTTCTTTGATTACTTTAGTAATGTTTGGTTGGTTTATTTTTAATTTTCTGTTTGTTCAATTAGGTTTGCTGGAGTTCTTGTAAGTGGTTGTACAGTTTGGTATTGTATAGTAGGTTAATTTGATTGTAACTTTTGTCCATTAATATTCACATTTAATCTCAAAGAAGCACACACATGTGTGTGTAATTAGAGAGTCTGAGAAAGATATAGGGAGGAATCAAGAGGCAGAGTGGCCAAGGTGGTGGCGTATCCACGACGGAGCGGTGGTGGAGTCAGCGGAGTTGTGGCGGCGCCCCCTCATTCAGATAGGTGAAATAAGAACCCGAGTAAACCCAGAAGACTCACAGTCCTGAAATTTTATGTTCAGGGTTATGTTATTGGAATCATCATCGATAGTGAAAGTAATACGGTAAGCAATTTTCAACTCCTTATGTGTTATTTGAATCAAAACCCCAGAATGAGTTTCTCCTGGTGTTGTGTGGATTTGATGATCATGTCTTGAGTGTAGTGTGAATTTGCATGTTTAGGTTTAATTATGAGTTGGGTTTAAGTGCGTTAATAATTTGCATCTCATGAAATTGATTTCTGTTGTGATGATTGCAGTTGAATGAATTTTTAGGAAATTGAAGAATCATTAATTTACTTCTGATGGTTTCTGTAATTGTTATTTTGTTCAGTTTGGTCATTATTTAGGAGTTTTGATCAACCACAAAATTACAGGTCATTTCTTAGTAGATGCACGATGCGTAGGGTCTTAACATCAGGAGTGTCTGAGTAGTGAATGTCAACTCGGGGCTTTCAGCCTATATTAGCTTCTTTGGGCGGTGGGTGACTCAACTCGAGGACGATAACGACGCTCAAAAGCACGACAACCAAAAGAACGATGGCTGTTGTGCACCGGACCACAAGAAGAATGACGGCGACTGTGCACCGGACCACAGCGGCGAATCAAAGTCCGATCACAGGTCGGAGATTTTAGTCGTTTTACATTCGATATGATGCTTGCTTGGGAAACGCCTAGCCGCGCTGATGAAGAATTTCATACGGTATGCTTTCTTTCAACAATTTTAAACAACATTTGAACAACTTATACTGTTAAAGTGCATAGATTTTACTATTTTAAACAACGTGGAGGTAAACCTTGGGATGATGGCGTTTTCTCTACTATCAAATATGTACGCATTCAATTAGAACGTTGAAGATGTTATGCATACAGTCAGTGTTCCTTCATCATGAAACCACCCAATAAGTGTAACTTTAACCATCTGCTGCTTTTTACTCCATTTTTAGGAACCAGCTTGGCTGCAAAATTATTAAGAGAAAGTGGTGTAACGCCTTTCAAAGTAAGAGAAGAAACTGTAAATTTACTTGGAAAATCAGACATGTATATTTTCAGCCCTGAACATCCTCCATTGACCAAAGGCCATTGATTGGGCAATCAATGAGAAACTAAAGTTAGGTATGCTCTTAGATCTTGTACTGGCAACAAACATGATGAACATTCCATTAACATGATGAACATTCAGCAACATAATGAACATTCCATTAACACGATGAACATTCAGCAACATAATGAACATTCTATTAACACGATGAACATTCAGCAACATAATGAACATTCCATTAACACGATGAACATTCAGCAACATAATGAACATTCTATTAACACGATGAACATTCAGCAACATAATGAACATTCCATTAACACGATGGACATTCGGCAACACGATGAACATTCTATTAACACGATGAACATTCGGCAACATAATGAACATTCTATTAACACAATGAACATTCAGCAACATAATGAACATTCTATTAACATGATGAGACTATCATCTTAATTTACATTAAGGATAGACGAAGTTCATATGAACTTACCTTAATACGTACCCTTACCCGTAAATTCTTACATGGTTTCCTATATACAACATACCAAACTTCATTTATAAATAAGAAGTGATTCCGGAAATCACTTACCTTAAGTGTTCGCATTCGCATCCGTTTCCTCGCCTCCTTTTGACCCGTTAGCCTTCCATGCTTCCATCCATCTTGACATGATCCCTATACTTTCATGTCATCGCATTCACATTCTTGTTAGCATGCATGATTGTACATATTAACGATCATATCAAATTCATGTTTCACATTTGACTTTCATTAGTCAATTCCAACAAGCATAAGGCATATTTCCACAAGTCAATCTTTTCAAACTCATATAATTCGTCACGTCATCACATATAACACATATGGATATAACACGCATCATATGACTTTCTATAATATTACAATTGTGACAAAAAGTCTAACATTGCTACTTATGCACAGTTGACTTTCAGAAAGTCAATGATTTATCACATGAACTTTCGACTTAACCTCATACATTTATGTCATTATAGTAGACTATACTAATGACACTATATACATTTCATACTCACGATGCAATAAGCATACAACCACATGATCATCTAGTTATATATGTACACACCAAACATATTCAATTTCGTTCATTCTAGTAACATAATTCTACAACTAACACCATGACCTATGCTTAACAACCCAACATCATTCTAACTTTATCCTGTTCTAATGATCTCATATGCTTCACATTTAGAGTACTTTTATTTATAAATTTTGATTAAGCAATTATTCAAACATGTAGTAAACATCATACCACTCCAACATAGAGTACAATATTCTAATTCATACTTTTACCAAATAACATGGCCTACCAAATCCTACATGAATTCCATCGAAAAATAGATTTCTCATGTTTATTTATCATCAAATACATCATATCCCCATATTATATGATTTCATCCGTTACTTGCATACCATTTAATCTATTAATCTCACCTAGGCATTTCATCAAACACTTGGTGTGCATGCCACAATTTATGCATAATGTACAAGTGTTTCATGCTTTACTTCCTACTTCATGCTTTCATTCATCAATTAACACAAAAACATCAACAAATTCATATCACATTCAATCTACCTAACAAGAACGCATTACATACAACATAACACAACAAGATTTGAACAAGGATTGGACATGGGTGACACACCCATGTCGCCATCTCACCACTAGAAGTGGGTTTCACCTCCAAACATCAAATTACCCCAAACCACGCATAATCTATGTCCTATATGCTGATTCTAACACATATACTCAATTTCATACAATTTCGCGATTTCTAACATAACCCACTTCGTGCATAATCACCAATCGAAATTTTAAGACATACCTTATGATCCCCTTGTAAAGGTGATCATTAATCCATGTTCGGTTGTGAATTTAAGCCTTGATTTGCCCTTCAATTTGATGGTTTTAGTTGAGTTAGGGTTTTGGCTCTTTGGAGCTCCTGAACGTTCAAGAACACACACGAAGTGTGTGTTTGTGTGTGGTGATATTTCATTTTAATAACCCAACTTCCATCTTGTTCCATTTAGCCCCTCATGTTTGTCACTTAATATTATTTGCACTACTTTCGTCATTTAATACTTTTAACCACACACTTAACTAGGTTAAATAGCCTAGTTATTTATTTCATGCTAAGTCATATAGGAACATACGGCAAATATAAACATTCGGGTTTTGGGGTGTTACATTGCAACTTGGACCGTAGTAATAGAAACCTCTGAGAAGATAAGGGCTTGGTAAAGACGTCAGCAATTTGATCATTAGTTGCAATGAACTTGACATTTAATTTCCCTTGAGCAACTTGTACACGAACAAAATGAAAATCAACTTCAACATGTTTAGTACGTGCGTGGAATACAGGATTGGCAGAAAGATAGGTTGCACCAAGATTGTCACACCAAAGTGTAGGCGACTGATTCACTATTCCAAGCTCTTGAAGAAGAGATTTCAACCATATTACTTCTGCCACTGTATCAGCAATTGCTTTGTATTCTGACTCCGTGGAAGATCGAGATATAGTCCGTTGTTTCCGTGCAGTCCATGAAATAAGATTAGATCCCAAGTATAAAGCAAATCCCCCCTGTGGATCGACGATCGACAGGGCAACCAGCCCAATCTGAATCTGAGTAAGCCTGTATATCTTGATGCCAATAGGAGTCAGAAAAAGCATGTAGTCTAGTGCTAGAGTCGTGACGGAAAAGTAAGCCAAGTTGAGTCGTGCCATGAAGATAACGCAAGATACGTTTAACCACAGCCTAGTTATTTTCAGTCAGTGCATGCATGAATTGACACACTTTATTAACCGCAAAGGCAATGTCTGGGCGAGATAAAGTAGCATATTGAAGTGCACCAACAACCTGACGATACCGTGATGGATCATTAAAAAGAGGACTATCGTCAGGGAGTGAAGCATGAGAGGTAGCCATAGGAGTGGCGACTGGTTTGCATTGAGAATGGCCAGCTCGATGTATGACATCCAAAATATATTTTCGTTGCGAAAGAATCAAGTTGTCATTATGATTTACCACTTCAATACCCAAGAAATAATGCAGCCTGCCAAGATCTTTAACTACAAATAATGAAATAAGCCGATTGATGATATTGGTAACAGCTTGTGGTTGATTACCAGTGATGATGATATCATCAACATACACAAGAATATACACAAGAGTGCCATGCCTGTTGAGAATAAATAACGACGGATCAGTTTTAGACCCGGAAAAGCCAAGTTGTTGAAATGCCATAGACAACCGAGTAAACCACGCACAAGGAGTTTGTTTGTGCCCATATAAAGACTTGTGAAGACGGCACACATAATCAGGTTTGGTAGAATCAACAAAGCCAGGAGGCTGTTTCATGTAAACAGTTTTTTGAAGATCACCATGCAAAAATGCATTCTGAACATCTAGTTGACGAAGTGGCCAGTTGTTAGTGACAACTAGAGACAATACGGTACGAATAGTAGCCGGTTTAACAACCGGACTAAATGTCTCATGATAATCTGTCACACCCCGAAATTTCCACGTGTCACCGGTGGGGAGTATCGTGACGTAGTTGACATTTTCAACCTTGTCATATACTCATTGAAGTTTCTTTCTCTTTTATATGCAATAATTTAATTTCATCTGATGTTCTGTTTCAAACAATGTACTTGGTTGGTTCTTAAGAAAAGACATATAAACACCTTAGACAAAAGAACATACTGTGTTTTTTACAACTCCAAGAAGCATGTATCTTTCCACTGCTCTTATATTACTCTTTACTATATTGGATGTTCTTATATATTATCTGCAGAAGCAACATGAGCAAAAGAATTCATCCCTGTCGGATCAACAATCTCGACAAGTCGAGAACCATGGTGAGAAGAAGGGTCCATCCACATCCACATCATCATCACCAGATAAACGCTGTCGACAGTTTACGCTTGCTGAGATCAAAGCAGCCACCAATGATTTTGATGACGCTTTCGTCATTGGAAAAGGCGGGTTTGGTAAGGTATACAAGGGTAAAATCGACTTTGTGGAAACTACAGATGTTGCCATCAAGAGGTTAAATCTTGATTCCAATCAAGGTGCGGCCGAGTTTTGGGCAGAAATCGAGATGCTTTCCAAGTTTCGCCATAGTCATATTGTATCTTTACTAGGATATTGTGAAAAAGAAATGATCATTGTTTATGAATACATGCCCAACGGAAGTCTAGAGGATCATTTGCATAAAAAAAGAGCTTATGGAAGTAATTCTTCACCGCTGACGTGGATTCAAAGGCTCAATATCTGCATAGGTGCTGCACGTGGTTTAGACTACCTCCATACGGGTACAGGTGTGCAATACCGAGTCATACACCGTGACGTCAAGAGTTCAAACGTCTTGCTGGACAATAATTTAACAGCTAAGATTTCGGATTTCGGGTTATCCAGAACCGGTCCCACATATCAGCCAGGTTCTAGTTCTACTACCAATGTTTATACAGATCAGATCAAAGGGACGTTCGGATACATGGATGCGGAGTATTTCTCAACTCGCAGACTGACTAGAAAATCTGACGTGTATGCATTTGGTGTGGTTTTATTAGAAGTGTTGTGTGGTAGGCCCGCTTTGGATTTTACATTGGATGAACAGCAACATAGTTTATCGGTATGGGCCAGACAATGCATCAAAGAAGGTAAGATTGATCAAATTATCGATCCAAGTGTGAGAGGGGAAGCCGAAAGTAACTGTTTAAAAGAATTTGGGCAAATTGCGTATGAATGTATTCTTAATTCTTCAAAGGATCGACCCACAATGACTAAAGTGCTGGCACGGCTCGAGTATGTGTTAAGTTGGACATTGCAGAGTGTGCAAAGCGCTACTAATCGGAAATATGCTGGAAAGTCAATGTTTATTGGGAAAGCATGGTCAATGTTTTTGACCAAAGGTGCAAGTAAGTTCTGTTACTTTCAGTTCTTATATTATGAATCTTTCTTTGTAACTCGTTCTTTTAAGCGTTAGTTATTGATTAAGCAGGGCGTATGAGTCCGAATATAAAGAAACTTGGGCAAAACATTAGCAACAAAAAGAAAAGCTTCATGATGGCGAAAGGTGGTGGCGCGCAACAGGTAGTGCCGCCTAGGGGACGACAGATAATGATACCGAAGTTGAAGATGTTCACGTTTTCTGAGCTGAAGACCGCCACAAAGAATTTCGGTCAGGAATCGTTTCTTGGAGAGGGTGGTTACGGGAAGGTTTTCAAAGGGTGGTTGGATAGCGTAACACTTGCCCCGCAGAAGACCGGTGATGGGATTGCAGTGGCCATCAAGAAATCAAGTCCCAACAGGTGCCAAGGTCTCAACGAGTGGCAGGTCCATATTTTTAAATTGTTTTAAAGTATTTATCTTTAGTATATTATGATAATGTTTGCTTTAGAAAAGTGTTTAAAATGGCAAAATCAGATTATGAATTTTGTGTGTTTTGGTGACAGGCAGAAGTGAAGTTCTTGGGAACATTTAGCCACCCGGATGTTATTAAGCTCTTTGGATATTGCTGGGAAGATAAGAATTTTCTTCTCGTTTATGAATATATGCAGGGAGACTTGGATACGCATCTCTTCAGGGGTACGTATTCAAATCTACGCCAACGAATACAGAAAATAGATTTATAAACACTTTATTTAAAACTGGATTTTGCAGAAGGCACAGAACCACTTTCTTGGGACACAAGGGTTAAGATTGCAATGGGAGCAGCTCAAGGCCTTGCTTTCTTGCACACTACAGAAAATAATGTCATTTGCAGGGATGTGAAATCCTCAAATATTTTGTTAGACAAGGCAAGTATAAGCAAATCAAATTTGCTTCAAATATACGTATACGCTTATGGTTGCACACCTTAAAAATGTTGATGATTTGGGTTTGATACTTTAGTTTAGTTACTTGTCAAGTTAACTTTTACATTGAATATTTCAGGATTTTAACGCGAAGCTTGCGGATTTTGGGCTGGCAAAGTTAGGCCCGCTTAATGGAGAGTCTCATGTCTCAACAGGCATAGTAGGCACCTATGGCTATATGGCTCCTGAATATGTGGCCACTGGTTAGTTCTATTAATATCAGTCACTTTAAAATGTGCATTCAAAGTTTCAAACACCCCTCTTATCTTTGTTTTAAAAGCATGTCTTATTAGAAGGTAATCTAGACTTGGATAAGTTTAATTATGTATTATGTATTTAAATTAGATATAGGTCACATGGTAGAAAGCAAAAGTCAAAGGCCATTATTTGTGGTTAATAACAGTTTTCTGCCCCCAAATGAAGGGGTATAACCACCTTGTTAGTACCTTTTCATAGGTTATATATATGCACAAAAGTGTAAAGAATCGTGGGTCAATTTCATAATACAAAATCGTCTGCTTTGACTTTTCGCTGCAGACCAGCATCTGTGTAATTGATCCCTTGTTCTTATTATGATTCATTTGATTTTGCATATATTGTTTCATAATAAAGTGTTCTTGGTATCCAACATGACTGAGGCGCGAAGAGCACGAGAGGATCGGGAAAACGTCTCAGGGTCGTGAGGCGGTGCCTCATGCACATCTGGGTCAAAATTGGGGTTGTTAGGAGGGTGAGGTGTACGTGAAGCTCTCGCCCCACACCTCAACTTTTGGCACTTAAATGCCTCACGCTTTTTAAATCAATCTCCTTAGACTAGTTACTTTGCCTTTCTTCACATGTTGATCATTCTTTTTTACTATGTAGTTGCTCTATCATTGTTGCATAATCTACGAAAAAGTCAACAATGGTGTTAACCTGTGATTATAGGTCGGTTATATGTCAAGAGTGACGTTTATGCTTTTGGAGTGGTGATGCTCGAGATAATAACAGGGTTAAGAGCATACGAGTATACTTATAACAGCATGAAGCAAAACTTAGTGGAGTGGGCTAAACCTTTCTTAACCAACATAAAAAATTTACAAAACATCATTGACCCGCGGTTGGACCAAGATTACCCTACAAAAGGCGTTATGAAAGCTGCCGAGCTCATCCTAAGCTGTCTTGAATCAAAACCCAAGAACCGGCCTTCTATGAAGGAAGTTGTCTCAAGTCTGCAAGGTATCAGTGAAACTAAAACAAAACCGAGCCAGTCAAAGTCAAAGGAGAATTCGACAAGTGTAATTAATGAACAAAGGTCTAATGATTGTTACCATCAAAGCCACCATTGGTCTCCCCTTCGGTCAAAGCAAAGCAGAGGAGCTTGGTCAACAAGCAGTCAGTTATTTGGTTTTGAAATGTGCATCGGTTTAAAGCGTGGAGATGACTCGTCGACCGAAACAAAATCGAAAAGAGGGGAAATTAAAGTGAGAAATAGAGAGAAGGGTGGTGGTTCTGGTTGGTCTATGTATGCTTACATGGACTAGATGCAATAGTATAAATACATTACTGGTGTTAGTATCACGTATAATACTCGTCTAAAAACAAAAGTCGAATAGCGTATGTGTTGTAATAATCAAGTATAATACTCCATGGCTGTAAACAAAAATAAACAATGGGAGATGATTAGTATAACACACAATAGTAGCTTACACCACACGCGATAATAACTTATACACTATGCATTGCGAGTTGTACCTTTATTATCTACAATCTACTAAACATTTCAATGTTTCATACATCATACAAACCTTCTACTTATTGACTTGCTGTAACTAAAAATAACAGCATCAGTTCCAGCAAAACCCTGCATTCCTCAAATTCATAACTGTTCAACTGTTTTCGACTCGTCATACAGTACAACCCAACAATGCATACAATACAACCTTAAAATACATACACTACAACAACACAATGCATCAGCCAGAAAATCCTACAAGCATCACAGGGGCACAATCTTCACATATGCAAAGTAAAAGCCGCATACCAAAACTTTGTGCACCAACTTCCTAAAACCTGAAACCGTGGGTGCACCAGATGTCACGACCATCGACCAAACTGTTTGAAAAGTCGAGAACCGTGGTGAATGATGGCGCACCAGGGTCACCCTTTTACAAGGGCGCGTTACTACCTAAACTACTACCAACGCGAATTGGTGGCTCACGAAGAGCTAGCCGAATGGTCCCAGTTTTATACGATTGGTACACATCGAGACACTCTTCTACATCGGCATCACAAGTTAGTAAGACCCATTCGGAATCATCATCGAGGTACCTTAGGTGATACCCACTGGTATCATTCAAGCTAAACCTTTTCGCGGTTTCTTGCATCAGTTCTTTGTAACCCCAATCTTTTTGCATCCGAAAACGAATCTTTTCTTCGCCAAAAGTTACCTTGACCCTCCAAGGATGGCTTTCTGGTTTAACACGCGGTTTAGGGAGACGGTCTTGACTCTCTTCAAGTAGTTTATGACTATGGGATCGTTTAAAGATCTTTGGTTCCTGATCTTGGTCTTGATCTTGATTTTGATCGCTTGATGCATGAGATGTGTGAATCGCTGCAGCGCTTTTGGCTCTTTTTAGAGCACTGCCACTTGTATCTTGATCAACGGTTGGAACACTGTGAGTCCCACCGGAGAAAGAATGACTGGAACTCGAACTCTGACTGCATGAATTGGCCTTATCGTCGATAGTTTTGTTCTTTGTAGCCGGGAACGAGAGACGAGTCTTTTTTGATGTGTCCGGAGAAGCGAGCTTTGGAAAGTTTGAATAGAAAGACTCGATCTGAAACGAGCCCGACCCACCATGCACCGAGTCCATTACAAGTTGAATCTTTTTTAACGAGTGACCGACTTTCTTGATCTTCCGAGATGGCCACCGTTGAATCCCGTGTTGCCTGCATATCCGTTTCAGAGTCGTTGGACAAACTGCAGTTACAATAACACGAGTTCAAGATTTGAATATGCGAATTAATAGAATATATTATTATTAGAGTTAATTAGTTTAGTTGAGCCCACGGGTCCAGTAGGTTGTTAGGGTTTTGTTACGATGTCTATATATTGGAACCGAAACCTTCAATAAAAATTCAGTCAGTTATACCATCTTACACGAACTAACCAATTGCCACCGCTATAAAGAAGTTTGTTTGTAATTAAAAAAATAACAAAAACCTACCACCCATATTCTTGGCAGCATCTTTCAGGCTGCCAGCAAAATGCTGCCTTAGCATTTCCAAAGTAATGATTTTCTCCAGTTTGGCACCAGCACGTCGTTTCTCAACGCCTGAACCCGAATTTGAGCCCGAGCCCGACCCAGTGCCTGGACCATGACCATAACCATCTATTTCTCGAACTTTTGCAACTGATCCTGTATCAGAAACAGCAAGTAACCCATCATTAACGCCATTTTCCGGCAACTCCATCTCTGCAACGATCCTCAAGCTTTTGCAAACCTTTTGTATATTATCCAAGAGCGAATTAATCACCCTTTGTTGCTCTTCGCGATCCTTGCAGTCAACAGGCAAGAAAAACTCCAACACAAAGTCAACCATGGCAGCATATGTTGTTCTGACCCGTACAGCCACAGCAGCATGCAGGTCAAAGATTCTAGCATGATGAGCAAGCGGATATTCGGTTTTCATGTATGATGTCACATCAGGCGAGTAACAGAACAGCTCATTAGATTTGAAAGCTTTGCCTACAACACCTTGACCGATAAACAAGTGATGCTCAGAACAAGCTTCTTGGAAATCTTTAAACCGAGGGTAAGATACGTAGGAAGCGGAATCAACGGTGGAGATACAGTGGATCAAGTTTTCGTTTGAGTGGCGGCAGCCTGCTTTGCCGCCTTGTTGGATGCATGGGATCCATGTCTGAGCTAATGGTAGCTTATGCATTATGCATGCAGATTTCAGTGTTTCATGAATCTCCGGCAATGCAGGATGATAGAAGCCGTTGCTTACCTAATCATTATAAAGAACATTAGTACTAATTTTTTGAAATATTGTTACATTTTCTTTAGAGTAAAATGCCATTTTTGTCCCTGAGGTTTGGCCTTTGTGACTTTCGTCCAAAGGTTTGTTTTTTCGCATATGGATCCAAGGTTGAAATATTGCCATTTTCATCCAGCCCATTAACTCCATCCATTTTTCTCCATTAAGTCGGGGGTATTTCTGTGTTTTTTGCTAACTTAAAGGGCGATTCGGTCTTTTTACATAAAGCGAAAGACCGAATTGCCCTTTAAGTTAACAAAAAAGACAAAAATACCCCTAACTTAACGGAGAAAAATGGATGAAGTTAACGAGCCGGAGCCAGATGAAAATGGCAAGATTTAAATCATTTTGGATCCAGATGCGGAAAAACAAACCTTTGGACAAAAGTCGCAAAACTGACCAAACCTCATAGACGAAAATGGAATTTTACTCTTTTCTTTATTGAATTTGGATTCCAATTACCATGATTTTCTGTGTGTTTGAATCGTCGGAACTCTTGAGATCAACTGCCTATCAAAATCATAAAACTTCTTTTAGATTATTAAAGGTGTAAAATATATAATCTTGAAAAATTAGATAAAAAACACACCTCAAGAGCCTTACAAACACTTTGAATCTCTGAAGTGTAATTACTCTTCTGAGTAGTCATGATAACTTCAACAACACCAATGCAATCCTTAACATCTTGACCGAAAACCGGGACCGCGACACTCCCACGAACATCATGCCTTTTAGCATGAGACACTCTTGGATACTCTTCAACCTTAAAAAGCCGAACATCAGGAGTCCACTCGGGGACTTTTTCCTTAAATACCCTTCCGGGCAACCCAACACTATCTTTAGGATCCCCTTCGGCCGGAAAATGAAAACCTTCCGATATGTTTCTATACTTGGAAAGCCGCGAGCAGTTGAACTCAAGCGAGAAAAGCCGTTGACTCGTACTTAAAACTTTCTTTCCGTCTCTGATTTCGGGCAGCCATACTTGAACAAGTACGTTCTTGTCAACCGTGTAATGTCTTATGTTATCGATTGCATAAACTAATCGTTCCATTACAGATAACGAAGGGCCAGAGCTTGCCACCGGTGCAATCCACCATTGGTTGCTTAATTCAGAAAGATTTTCAGACGGATTTGGTAAGTTAACAAGAGTTCTGACTTGGGATTTCGGCGAATTGTGTTCGGGGTCATTTGACTCCGGTTTTTCGGTATTGGATTCAAATTTGGGCCATTGAAACAAAGGGTCGAACAACGGGTTGGAAGCAGAAGGATTATCATTCAACATTTCGGATCCATCGGTTGCTTGTAACCAACATCCATCTAACAAGAGTTCATCCACGTAATCGAAATCCATGAGTGCATCGGGTGAATTTTCGAGCGTGAAATCGTTTTCATCCATCGCTAATCTTTAATCTAACTACCACAACTTCTGTTCTAAAAGGCGAAAGATTTGTTGTTTATACTCTGCGGTGTATATCTGTCAAAATGGGGAGAAACATTATTCAGATGCAGAACCAAACACCAAGATATTGTACAGAAATTGCTATTTTGACTAGTGTAATGGGTCAAACATCAAGATTTTTTTGTTTTGAGTTGTCTGAAGGTCAAACATGTCCACATAATCATCAATAGATACAATAAATACATGATAAAAAACCCTTAATAAATCAAAAGGGTTCTATAAAAAAGTTGCTATCTTGACTCTGTAATTAGTCAAACATGTAAAATATATATCAACAGATGTAAAAAGATCAATAAGTGGAGAAATCCCAGTTGATGACTTAAAGAGCACCCTATCTAATTCCTACAACAAATCAAAATAACATGCTAGAAACAGCAGAAAATCAGAATATTCTGCAAAGGTTTGCTATTTTGACTTATGTAACTGGTCAAACATGTAAGCAAAATCATCAAAAGATGCAAAAAGATGAATCAATATTGACATCCCAGTGAAGATTGAAGAACACCCAATACATCATTATAATAATAACACTTAAAAATCTTTTTTTTTTTTTTTTTTTTTTTTTGCAAATATAGCTATCTTGACTCATCTAATGCATGAAATATACACAAATAAATCAAAATGAAGAAACCCAATCAAGAACACCCAAAAATTTCCAATTTTAAGTGAAAAAAATAATCTAAAATAAAACTAAAAATTCTTGAAGAATCATCAAGTCACCACATTTAATTTATATCTAGTCAAGAATTCATAACCTTAAATACCCAAAAGCAAGCAAGCAAGTGAAAGAAATAATTTAAAATAAATCTAAAAAAAATCTTGAAAACATATAACAAAAGACCAAAACACTGAAACACATGGATCTGGTCAGAAAAAAAAAACAGTTTTTTTTAGTTATGAAATTAACAGACAACGGTTAGAAATCATCTTAAAATTCTACCTTGTAATCATCCCTGAGTTTCTTTTGTCTCCAATGTTGTTGAAACCTTTTTATACAAGACTGCTGCTTTGTTATTTGTTCAAGATATTCCTTACAATCTAAGAAGCCCCACCATAAACCCCCAAGGGAATCCCACAGCTGATCAAGATCCTTGGTAAAGAAGGAAAGATTCAATTTTTAAGATTGAAGTTCGATGAGAATACAAGTACAGAAAGTAAAGATGGCTGATGTAAGACAATAAATAATTGATTTTTTGTTGATTTTTTTAGTGTTGGTTTGTTTCTGATGTATGCAAAATTGCAATCTACTTGAGTCAAAATTCATATTTGGCACTAAACTATCAACAAATTCATGATTTTTCCCCTAAGGTTTCATTTATCACTATTCCTGCGCTTTCAGAATTTAAGAGTTTACATCACTTGGTCCTTTACTAATTAAACTGAAAAACTTTCCTGGCGTGTTGCGGTGGGAATTTGATTGGTTCAATTCATTACAGTATTGTTACAATACTAGTACTAGGTATAGAAACTGAAAGATGAAAACTAAAAAATAAAGTCGTGATATGCCCAAAAAGATAACGATACTTGGTTTAAATCGATTGAAAACCAAAAAACAAACACTAGTAACGGTTACGATAGTACCGATACTGGCATCGATATTGTTCGGTCGAAATTAGGGGTGTTCAAAAAACTCGTGGCTCGCAGCTCGCTCGAAACTCGCTCGAAAAAAACTCGAAAAAAGCTCGGCTCGAAATTGGCCCGGTTGTAAACGAGCCAGCTCGGCTCGTGAGCTGGCTCGATAAGGTTTACATGCTTCATTTTTTTGTCCCACATCGCTTAGAAAACAAAAACTAAGGGAGTATCTCCCTATAAAAGAAGGTGAAGACAATGTACAAAGTGAATTAACTATTTATACTTGCATACTTAGCCATATGGTTAAATTAAATGACAATTATGGCCCTTAGTCTATGAAGAGATTCATTTTTAAGGGCTTTTTAAGTAGTAAATTTTGCGGTTCTTTGTTAGTTCGAGCTAGATCGAGCCGAGCCGAGCTAGCTCGAATTCTAATCGAATCGAGTTCGAGCCTCAAATCTCAGCTCGATTTGAAATTCGAGTTCGAACCGAGCTCGAGCTAGGTCTAGCTCGGCTCGGCTCGGCTCGTTTACAGCCCTAGTCGAAATCGCCATGGTACCAAGATTGTTGGGATGGTATTAGTTTATTTAACCATGAATGGATACCGTACCGACACTCACTATAACTTATGATACAAACAAAAATACTCTACTATAAATAAAACTTTATTTTTAACGAAATTTAGATATGGATAAAAATATGCCCGTCACAGTGGTATATGTGTATTTACCAATATTAATGATCCCTAAATTGAAATTTCAACTTGTAAAATATTAGATCTTTTTTTTAACAAAAATTTTTTATGCGTGATGTAAAATATTCTTGAAACCTAAATTGGAAATTTTTATAATTTGTAATTTTAGAGGGGTATGTAATAAATTGTCCCAAACTTTATTCCTTGTAATATTTTGAAATTACGTGAGAATTTTGTTTGCTTTTATTGAGTTAGGCTGGACGTTCTACGCTTTTAAGTCATTTTCTTTAACTTGCATGTAATGGTTTAAAGCTCTTTATTATACAAAATAAATAAAAAAAAACATATTTTATTGGTTAAAAAGAGGTGGGCCCACCTGCACACACCTTTAACGCTCGTTAGCACAATGCATGGCCGGCCCTAAAGGTAGGCGGGGATGACCACTGGTCAGGGCCCGATATTTCGAAGGGCACGTTACTTTTAAAAAAAATCTGATGTGAATATATAAAAATAAATAAATTAATATGGTATACTTATACAAACACCAATATAGGCCCACTTACAAAACTATTTTTATGGTTTAGATTAGTTATTAGCCCATTGGCATTTGGCTTAGACCTTTAGTGAGCCAAATACCCAATTTCGTTAAGGCCTAAGGGCACGTTTTTTCGAGCTCAAACAAGGCACATGAATTCTTAGGGCCGGCCCTGTCACAATGGCGGACACTCTATAGCGCCCCCATTTAAATTTGAGGGCGTGGTCCATAGCTCCCCGGGGTGTCAAAATTGTCTAGTGGCAGAGTGGCGTTAAGCCACACCCTTTGCCTAAGAGCAAAACCACATTCTTATTTTATTAAAACTAATTTATTTATTACTTCCTCTATTTTTAACTCATTCAATTTGTTGCTTTGATAAGGTATTAAACTTATATATGAATACGTATAGAACTAGAGCCCATCGATATATATGTAACACGTTTTGCATCTAAGGGTAATACGTATTATTTGAGATTGTTGCGTTATACAAGAGACATTGAGATTGTTGTGTTATACAAAATACATTGAGATTGTTGCGTTATACAAAATGAATCTGTCATCAATATTGTTATTGTTGCGTTAAACAAGATGGAGGCAGCAGAGATGAGGATGTTGAGGTGGATGTGTGGTCACACAAGGTTAGACCGAATAAGAAATGAGGTTTTCTTGAAAAGGTTAGGGGTGTCTAGAATATCAGATAAGATTAAGGAGTGAGATTGAGATGGTTTGAGCATGTGAAGAGGAGGCAATCAACGGCGTCAATTAAAGTAGTGGAAAGCCTCTCAGTAGATGGAAGGAGGGGTAGAGGTAGAGGTGTAGAAAAAAACCGGTTATAGGACCGAAACCGGAACAAATTTTTTTTAACCGGTTTTTTAAAAACCGGTTCCAACCCAAACCGAACCGCCGGTTAGTATACCGGTTATGGATCTTGATCTTTGAAAGCGGTTTTAAAGAACCGGTTAAAAACCTGTTTTATTTGGCAATAACCAGTTATAAACCGAACTGAATCGATTATACCAGTTTGGGTTCTCGTCTTGATAAATCGGTTAAAAAACCGAACAGGTTTTTTTAAACCCGTTTTTTCTCCCACACAACAATAACCGTTTCGGTTAAAAATTGGACCTTTTTTTAAATCGATTTGTACACCTCTAGGTAGAGGTAGACCCAAATTGACGTGGAATGAGCGGATTAGGCAGGATTTGATAGAAATGCACCTCTCTGAGGACATGGTCCAAGATAGGAGTTTGTGGAGACGTAGGATTAAAGTTAAGGAGTTTTAGGGGTTACGTAAGATGTGATTAGGTGTTGTCATAGGGGGGTATAGATTTATTTACCTACACATTAGGTGGTCTTGGAGGATGATTGTCCTACGATATGTATATGGATATGAGTATGTTTTTCTATGATACTATATTTACCTTCGCTCTACTGTTTTTGCTTTCGCCCTTCTTTTGTCTTGGTAGTTTTCCGGAACTCTTTTAGTGCATGTTGTTTCAGAGCTAGGGATATCTTTGGAAGCAGCTTCTCTATCCTTAATGATAGGGGAAAGGTTTGCCTACATCTCATCCTCCTGAGACTCTACCGTTAGCTTTCCTATTTGTGGGATTTACTGGGTATGGTTTGTTGTTGTTGATTGGGTTTTTTATGTCTAAAATGTACCATATCTACATATATTCATTGCATCTTCATGATTTTCTAAAACTATGCAAATGACTTTTACTCATATCTGTTACCTTAAACCACCGGTTTATTCTTCTCAAATTTGAAAGCGAATCAATATGAAATACTTGAAAACCCACATAAGTTGCCTATCTTATCGAACAAAATATGTAAATATATGTACAAAACACAAGTCAATTATTTTACAGTTTAACAAGACGAGTCTTACCATTTAAATTTCTTTCGTAACCTCTTAACTTAAATACAACTTCTAACAAAACTAACTTAAAATTTACGATTTTTATCGATCTGAATCTAACGCAACATATTTTAATATTAAAAAAACTTAAACATTTGTTAACAAATATTTTTATAAGGTTTGTTTATATTGGAAAGAGTAAATTACAAAAACCGGTCATTTATGTATGTCACTTATTGCAAACTGTGTCATTTGTCTTCAATAATTACAGAAAACGTACTCGATGTTTGCAAACCCTGGCAAGTTATGTCCTTTAGCGCTAACTCAGTTAATTTTTGTGGTTAAATCTGACTAAATGGACCCCACATGAGAGTAAATGACCAAAATACCCTCATGTGGGGTCCATTTGGTCGGATTTAACCACAAAAAAATTAACTGAGTTAGAGTTAAAGGACATAACTTGCAAGGGTTTGCAAACATCGAGTACGTTTTCTGTAATTATTGAAAATAAAGTACACAGTTTGCAACAAGTGACATACATAAATGACGATTTTTGTAATTTACTCTATTGGAAAAGAAAACTACACACAACACACAAGAAGGATGTATAAAGATGCTTAAACATTTCCGTACTTGTTTAATTCTATCCCAACAAAAAGAATCTAAATTTTAGTACTTTTTAACATACAAAAATCAAAATCAGGATGAACAAATGTGAAAAAAGAAGAATATAATAAAAGTTTAGTGGCCAAAATGTGAAAACTAAAGATGCCAAATCGCAATCCGCCACTTTCTCTCCCTACCTGTTAAAAAGAATCTTTTAATAAATTTTCAGAATTTTAAAATAAAATAAATGCCAAAGATATAGCAAATGTCATTAAAGCGCGTGTATAACACTCTCATCAAACATCTTGTTTTCTTGGTCCGTGATGCACACGTGTTTTCATGCGAGTGGGTGTGATTTGTGGGAGAATCAATGATTTCGTCAGCACTGTTGATGGAATCCACTAGTTAATCTTTGGATTAACTTTCTAAAAATATACAGCAAAGCATGATTAACAAAGTTACATTTAGAACCTAAACTAATGAAGACTTTCATAACTACCCCCTTTACTTTTAAGTGAATAATAAAATGTTCCTAATATTGGTATATACTAAAGGGATGTTTGTTTCAACTCTTAATTGGCTCTTAATGGTTAGATCTCTTACTGCTTCAACACTTAATGGTTGAGATTGTTTGTTCGTGAGCAAATGTCTGAACAGTTCAAGATATTTGACTCAAAATGGTTAAACATTATACTGAGTCTGAATGGTTAAGACCTATTATCTGAATTGGTCAGACATTTGTCTCTGAATGATCAAGCATTATACTGGCTCTTAGTGGTTCAAACCTCTTACTGGTTCAATACTTAATGGTTCAGATCTCTTACTCGTCCAGCACTTACCCATTCAGAAGTTGTCAAACAGCTCTTAAGAGAAAACATTGGATTTAGGAATGACAATTACCGGGTAATGGAATTTCTTTTGGTCATTAAAACTGTATTAGATACTTGCTCTCATATCAGTCGGATACATGGGTTTCTGTGTAGGAATATACAGGGGCGGACCCAGATAGAGTGGTCGGGGTCCCCAGACCTCAGTGTTTTTAAAAAAAAATAGTAGGTTCGGTATATTAAATTGTATAAGAACCCATAAATATAATTAGGTGGACACCATAAAAAGAAAAGGAAATCTGGTGTAGTGGTAAATCCCTCTCCTTACCAACAAGAGGTCATGGGTTCAATCCTTGTTAGGGCTGCAAACGAACTGAACGAACACGAACAAGACCTTGTTCGTGTTCGTTTGTTAAGAAATATATGTGTTCACGAATTGTTCACGAACATTTATCGAACGAGATTTTATGTTCGTGTTCGTTTGTTAAGGAAATGAACTTGTTTGTGTTTGTTTGTTAATTTTAGGCAACGAACAAAAATGAACGTTAACGAACACAAATGAGCACAAATTAATGTTCATGAACACAAATGGAAACAAACGAACACAAACAATCGTTCATGAACAGAATATATAATACACCGACACTTATTAGATATTTAATTTGTTGGAATTTTGAAGTATTTAAATAAATATAAAAACAAAAAACACTAATGTACTATCGAACACAAAAGAACACGTTACCGAACGTTCACGAACATAAATGAACGAACACGACCTCTGTTCATGTTTGTTCATTTAACTAAACGAATGAAATTTATTGTTCGTGTTCGTTTGTTAAATAAACGAACGAACACAACCGAACTTCCCGCCTGAAGAAACACTAGATAAATGACCGGAATCAAGTTATCTAGGGGTTTTGGATATGCATAAAGGGGTTGTTTCTCTCGTTTGATTCGATGTGACTGATCTCCTTCTCCGGTAAACTCTGCAAAACAAAACACCGTTAGCCTCGTCAAGGGGAGAAGGGGGTTCTCTCCTTGACCCGACTCCGGCATGAGAATAAGTATGTGTTTTGGAAGAAGAAGAAGAGTTAACGAAGTGTGTGTAACTTGAAGTTTATACCTGAATTATCCTCATATTTATAACCGAGAGTTTGGGCGGGAAAACTTGTTGATGAAATATTAACGGAAGATGCTAACCCCGTAAGCGGTTACATTTCCTTCCGTTAATCTTTTTAATCCGACGTGAGTGCACACGGATTGCTGTTTAGATCTATGGCTGGGGAATTGCCACGTGGAAAGTGGGTAAGTGGAGGTTTTCCTCCAATTCCATGTTATCACCGTGATTTCAGGGAGGCCTGAGATGATGACACGTGTACCAGACGGTTATAACCGTCTGGTGTTGCACGATTGAATCCTTCTAGAAGGTTTATTGCCATAATCCGGTGTGACCCTTTACTGTGGGGTATCAGTTGAGTAAATAATCCCCAAGTCCGAGTTTCATTTAAGCGGAAGTGTCTAACTTAGGATTTTCATCCTTTGTTTATGGAAAGAGGCGCAAGGATTTATGATTTCCTTTTCAGCGCGCAAGTGTTGTCTGCTATCTTCCTCTTAAGTCCTCTCTGTAGGACCAGTTGCACGGCCGCGCAAGGTCAAAAGAGGGCTAAGAGGTGAGGTCGTGGTATGGTCCCATGTACTTGGTATAAGGTTTTTGTGGCGCCCACCGTTTTCTCTGTTTTATCAGTTTTGTCTCGTTTCGATTCAGTTTCCTTCATTCTCTGTTTTCACATGGCAGAGAATTCATCATCTCACCCATCAGGTCCTCGATCTGAGTTCGAGGGTTATACAACCCAAAATACCCAGATCGACGGAATCATGGGGATCAACAAAAGTAACAATCATTCAGACGGAAAGGACTCCTCAGATCAACTCATAGAGAGAGCTCCAGAATACTGGTTTGGCAGATTCCAGGTTGCTTTAAATGCAATTTTTACACAAATTAACAGATCTGAGTCCTTAAACATCAGATCTGGAACTCCGAAAGAAAACAATGGTAAAATCGACACTGCAGTATTGGACTCACAGACGCCTCCTCAGTGGGACATCCAATCTGACAGTTATGCTAAGATACTTCAACAATCAGGAGATATTAACTATCAGGAAGCCGAGCCAAAGAAAATAAGCATAGTGCAAGGAGTTCCTTCACGAAGGCCAAATAAACGAAACCATGATCAGCACTGGAGGGAACAGCAAGTTGTGTTTCCTGTTGTCCCTGGAGGCCCTCAGGAAGAACGACCAGTAATTATCATTGGCATCTTCGGCCATTACCGAACGGACTATATGTTTATAGATCCAGGGAGCTCGATGGATATCATATATGAGCAATGCTTCAAACAGCTCGACCTAGAAGACAAAGCACGTCTAGAGCCGGTTGATTTCCCTCTCACCGGATTTTGTAATGAAGCTGTATTCCCATTAGGGCAAATAGCATTCCCTGTGACTCTATCTGATGGCGAGCATTCGCGCACAGTCACAGTAAATTTCATGGTCATGCCGAAAACATCACGTCATGATGTCTTGCTCGGAAGAAGGTCACAAAGAGAATTCAGCATGATCACTTCTATTCCACATGCTGGATGCGGGTTCCCAACAGAAACTGGAGTCACAATTCTATATTCAAGCAAGGAGGTCATGTATGTAGATGACGAGCCACCAGCGAAAGTGGCCAAACCTTCAGCATCAAATGAGCTGGAGAAATGGGTCCTAAATGACGAATATCCAGAACAGACCATCCTGTTAGGACACGCCATTTCACCAACAACACGAGTACAATTAAAAGAGTTGCTGTCCAACAATAAAGACATATTCGCTTGGTGCCCAGCAGACATGACTGGGGTTCCGCGCGATATAGCACAACATTGTCTGAACATCCGACCCTCAGCAGAGCCAGTTGCTCAAGGGAGGCGCAGTCTCAGCGCTGAGAAAGCAGAAGCCATGAATAAGCAAGTAACAAAGCTACTTAATGCCGGAATCTTGCGCGAAGTTCAATACCATACTTGGGTCGCCAACCCAGTAATGGTTCAAAAACACAGTGGCGGATGGAGAATGTGTGTCGACTTCAAAGACCTGAATAAAGCATGCCCAAAAGATTGCTATGCGCTTCCTGAGATAGACAAAAAAGTTGACTCTCTAGCATCATTTCGATGGAAGTGCTTTCTTGACTGTTATAAGGGTTATCATCGGGTCCAGATGAAAGAAGAAGACGAGGACAAGACTGCATTCCGCACAGACAAGGGCATCTTCTGCTATACAAAAATGCCCTTTGGCTTACGCAACGCAGGCGCAACTTACCAGCGCCTAATGGATGCAGTCTTCAGAGGAGACACTGGTAAAACAGACAAGGTATACATGGATGACCTCGTCATCATGAGCCATGAGGAGGAAACGATGCTGGCAAATATTCAACGCACATTCGATTCTTTGCGCAACGTAAACTTAAAGATCAACCCAACAAAATGTTCCTTCGGGATGGAAGAGGGGAAATTTCTAGGTTTCATAGTAACAAGAGATGGGTTTAAAGTAAACCCAGAGAAAGTGCAGGCCATCCAACTAATGCCATCACCTGCAACAATAAAAGAAATGCAAAGACTCGCCGGACGTCTAGCAGCCTTGAACAGATTCTTGGCGAATCATGCGGCAAAGTCTTATCCATTCATTAGTACACTACGAAACTGCGCCAAGAAAACCCACTTCCAGTGGACACCCGAAGCGGAAGCAGCCTTCAAGCAAATGAAGGAATGTTTAATTCAGTTGCCAACACTAACAACACCGCGAGAAAAAGAACCACTGGTCTTATATTTATCTGCTGCGGAAGTAGCAGTAGGCGCAATATTAATGGTGGAGCGAGAGAACATTCAGACTCCAATTTACTATATAAGCAAGATGCTCACTGGCCCAGAAACACGCTACTCAATGATAGAGAAACTGGTCTTAGCACTGGTACATGCGTCACGGCGCTTACGTCGATATTTCTCTGGTCACGTCATCACAGTTCTCACCAATTACCACTTAGGGCAAATCCTATCCAAGCCCGACGTTGCGGGAAGATTGGCTAAGTGGGCTATTGAGCTAGGAGGATACAATATCCTGTACAGACCACGACCAGCAATCAATGGGCAAGTTCTAGCAGATTTTGCCACAGAGGTTCCCATCGACAAAGTCCAAGAATGCGAGGCAATCCAGAACCTTGTTCCCGTTTTTGACGACCGAGTGTGGACTCTGCACATAGATGGAGCTTCTAATGATGATGGAGTGGGCGCGGGCCTCCGATTAGTCAGCCCCGATGATCACGAACTTACATATGCGATTCTCCTGGATTTCCGAAGCACAAACAATGAAGCAGAATATGAAGCGTTTCTAGCAGGCCTTCGTTTAGCGCTGAAGATAGGAGCACGAAACCTCGAAGCTAACGTAGATTCAAAATTAGTGGCTGAACAAGTCAATGGGCATTACGATGCAAAGGGTGAACCTATGGCGTTATATCTATAACAAGCGCGGATGTTAATCAGCCAATTCCAAACGTTCAAAGTCAATCACATAAACAGAAGCGAAAACAAGCACGCAGATGCGCTGAGCAAATTGGCTTCCACCAGCTTCAGACACCTGGTAAAAGAGGTACGCATCGAAATACTGTCCAACCCTTCTGTCCCTCTCAAACAAGTAAACGTCATAGAGATCGGCAATCCATCCTGGATGTCCCCGATCATCATGTATCTGCAACACGGGAAACTCCCAGAAGAAAAAGCAGAATCTCGGAAGATCCAGAACAAAGCAATTAACTATGAAATGCCGGAGAGGATTCTGTACCGGAAGTCATTCATGGGACCGTTACTGCGCTGTGTTGATAAAACAGACGCACAATATTTAGTCAGGGAAAAACATGAAGGTTTATGCGGGATACACGCTGGACCGCGCATGGTAGTGGCAAAAATAATGAATGCAGGATATTATTGGCCGGGAATGCACGTGGACGCGGTAGAATTACTACGGAAATGCTCAGCCTGTCAGCGCCATGCGCCAAAAACACTCCGACCAAAAAATCTGCTCGTACCGGTCACGTCCGCCTGGCCCTTCCAACAATGGGGCATCGATCTTGTCGGCCCATTCCCTGACGCGCAAGGCGCAGTAAAATTCATTATTGTAGCAATCGACTATTTCACAAAATGGGTCGAAGCCAAGGCACTAGCCTCAACAACGGCAATGGTAATTCGCAAATTTATATGAGAACATATTATTTGCAGATTCGGGTTACCATTGCGCATCATCTCCGATACGGCACTAACTTTTCCTCAGAAGATCTTCAGAAATGGTTCAAAGAAATGAAGATCGAGCACAACTTTGCCTCTGTGGCACATCCACAAGCAAACGGCCAAGTCGAGAGTATCAACAAACAAATCGTCGATGGCATTAAGGCGCGACTCGGGAAAGCGCGCAGAGGATGGGTTGATGAACTCCCCAGCATCTTATGTGACAACCCTCGAATTTACATGTAACCGTACAGTTTATTAATAATAATTAATGTGCTTGACGACTGTGTGGAATCACTTAACTGCTTTCTGATATCCATGTTATGCTTACACGTACTTGTTAATATACTAATAGTGTACAGAGAAGTTACTAAATAGTCCTGTGTAATTTCCTAAGTGTTAGAAATTAAAAACGTTACAAAAATATACATATAGGACGCTTTGCGGATTAATTAAGCAGTTTAGCGGAACAGTGTCAAACCGAACAACCGGACTTTACCCGGAACATGAAAATATTATTACTTTCACTATTTATATTTTTCTGAGCCAGATAGGGTCCCTGATTACCCTAACACCCGTCATAACACGCCATACTTAACTAACTAAGTTAAACACTTAGTTAACCTACTTAACTTAAACTTTACTCTAACTAACCTAGTTACAATCGAACCAACCCCCCCCCCCATCATAACCGGCCCCTAACCATGGGGAGACATGATTGTACAATCAAGATTATTTTAATTATCATGGCTTAATATCTAGTGAACACATCTACCATTGGATAATACTCTCATAATTTGCCTATAAGTATAAACCATTACACATTTGATCTTTCATCACTAAACAACACACTCACAAACTCTCTTGCCCTCCCTTCACTCTCGGCCGAACACCCCAGCCCCCTTACACCCACTTTCGGTCCTTGATCATTCCATTCCAAGTAGATACAAGCTTTACGGGTCGCGTATTAGGAGCTTTGGTGCACTCGGAACGCGAAGGACCACTTCCGTTAGCTTTTATCCACCCATTTTTCATCAAGATTCTTCCCTAGCCCCGAGCTAGAGGACGTGATTGACCGACCTTGACTGTTAGCTATATTGAGAATCTAACCGAGCAAACCGAGGTGAGTTCACACACTTTCTAAGGCATGGGATTCCCGGTGGTTTGGGAATGGGTTAAAGAATTAAAACTAAATCTACATATCCTCCTTGGGTAGGATATGTACGGCCATCCTCCATAGATTGGATGCCATTATTAATCCTACGAATTCTCCTGGTGCAGAATACGTACGTTGTGGTCCTCCTGGTGTAGGACAACAACCTTAAAACTAGCTAGACAAAACTCTATCATGAAGTCCCTCAATTTATATCGACTTAATCGCCGAGGCCAATGGCGAGCGGGTCATTAGTTAATAGCGCTATTAGGTTTAACAAACCTCACACCGTGCCAGTCGGACGGGCGTGTACTAATGGACTATGGCAGATTGTCAGTGATGATAGACACTGATATAGGGCACAACTTATTTGCGTAGCAGTCGATATCATTCCGTCTAGTAGTTCAAACGGGGAAAACCCCCACTGATCATGGTTATGGATTGGGTAAAGAAAAAGAGAAATGGTTAAACATACTTTCAACTACGGGGTAACCCCCACGGCAAATAAGCCAACGAAAGTCAAACCACGTTTTCAGAAACAACTTAAAACTAAACAACCAAACGTGAACTCACTCAACTTTGTTGTTGACTCGTTGTTACATGCCTTACAGGTCGCTAAATGCTTGGAGCTTGCACTTGAAGGAGTCGTTGTGGTGTACGGACTGTTATGTTCCGTGCTTAATGTTTAAATCCTTATGAACTTACTAAACTAGCGTTTTGAAACTTTAACTTATGAACTATGGACTTATGCTTTTGAACTCACGTTTATGCTTCCGCTGTTTAAACCAAACAAGGTTAACTAGCTTTGGTCACCAATCGTATTATGTTTGGTTTTATTTACTTAATTGTGTTGTTCAATATGATTGGTGGCTCGATCCTGGTCATGTCACGCCTCCAAGCGGTGATACTCCGCATGGTGGATTTTGGGGGTGTGACAGATTGGTATCAGAGCCATTGGTTATAGTGAACTTGGTTTTTAATAAGGGAAAAAGTTTTTATTAAAACCAGACTATAACCTGTACAGTGCTCAACGATCCACAACGACGCTTCGCTCCACGTGCAAGGCTCGACACCATAAGTGGTATGATTATGTTATATTGTCGGTTAGATAGTTCTCACTGTGCATTAGATAACGTGATAATTGCTATTTGAACCTTGTGTGCTTACTCTCTAATGTCGTCCCACACACTTACACACTTTCGCGACACTTTCCTCACTTACGTTGCTTCATTATGAAGATCATGAGCGGACGCGAAGGACGTATCAACCTCACTCAAGCCCAGTTGACGGCTTTGATCAACGAACGAGTTGCGGAGGCACTCGCAGCTAACCCTGCAGGAGGTATAACCTGCCATACCAACTCACCTTAGGACATTTAGATCCTACCTTCGCAAACCAACCCTCGTGCTTAATCTTGTCTTTTATTCTCGCGCAACAGGTCAACATGCTCAACCTCCTGTGTGCACGTTCAAGACGTTCATGGACTGTCGACCTACCACTTTCAGTGGCACCGAAGGAGCAGTGGGCCTTCTTCACTGGTTTGAAAAGCTTGAGACAGTTTTCGAGATGTGCGAATGCCCCGAAGACCGTAGGGTGAAATATGCTACCGGAACACTTGAAGGAGCTGCGTTAACCTGGTGGAAGGCACAGGTTCAACTACTAGGACTGGCAGTTGCTAATGCCACGCCCTGGAATGGTTTCAAAGAGCTGATCAAAGAGGAGTACTGTAGTCGGGATGACATCCACAAGCTAGAAGTGGAATTTTACAATCTGAAGATGACAGGATCTGAGATTGAGGCGTATACCAAGAGGTCGAATGAACTGGCCATCCTGTGCCCAACTATGGTGGACCCTCCCATCAAACGTATTGAGCTTTACCTCAAGGGCCTTGCACCAGCGATTCAAAGCCACGTAACTTCAGCCAACCTGGGTACCATTCAGCAAATTATCAAGTTGGCTCATCGTCTCACCGACCAGGCGGTGGAGCAAAACAGGCTACCCAAACGTATCAGTGCCACAGCTACTTCTGATGCACCTACCGACAACAAGCGAAAATGGGATGGGAACTCCGGAAGGGGGTCTACTTCAGTTCAGTCTCAACAGCGAAAGAGTGATGACTACCAGAGTCCCGGTCAGCAATCTTCTGGTAATCAAGGACAGGGTGGATACCGAGGAAACCACCCCAAGTGCAACCGGTGCAACAAGCATCACAGCGGGCAGTGCAACAAAGGTCGATGTCAGAGATGTCACAGGCTGGGCCATGAAGCCAAAGATTGCAGGAGCCCACGTCCTGCGAATCAGAATCGCCAACAACAACAACAAGCCCCACAGAACCACCAGCAACAGCATCAGCAGGGAAATAAAGGATGCTTTCAGTGTGGCGCTGAAGGCCACTTTAAGAGGAACTGCCCCCAGTTGAACCAAAACCATAACAATAACCAAGGAAATGGGAACCACAATGGGAACAACAATGGAGGCGGAAATGGGGGAGACAACAATGGCAACGAGGCAAGGGGTCGTGTGTTCGTGATTGGTCAGGGAGAAGCAAGGAACGATCCCAACGTTGTGATGGGTAAGTTTCTTCTTGACGACTTCTTCGTTACTGTTTTATTCGATTCGGGTACCGATACTAGTTATGTGTCCGTAAAAGTTAGCCAAATTCTTAAGCGCACCCCAACACTCCTGAACACCAAACACACGGTAGAACTAGCTAACGGTAAAAGTCTTGAAGCCACACACGTAGTTAAAGGTTGTAACCTCGTCTTAGCTGGTCAGACTTTCCCTATCGATCTTGTTCCTATCACACTTGGTAGTTTCGACGTCGTTATTGGGATGGATTGGCTATCTCATCATCAAGCGGAGATTGTTTGCAAGGAGAAAATCATCCGCATTCCTCGTTCTGATAAAGAACCCCTCGTGATTCGTGGCGACAAGAGTGGTGTTGTCGAAGGCATCATCTCTTTCCTTAAGGCCCAGAAGTGTTTGCGAAAGGGCCACACTGCCATTTTAGCACTCGTTACTGACACATCCACGGAAGAGAAGAGAATTGAAGACATCCCTATTGTGCGCGAATTTCCCGAGGTATTTCCTGAGGAATTACCTGGCCTTCCTCCTCATCGCCAAGTTGAGTTTCAAATCGAGCTAGCTCCTGGAGCAGCGCCAGTAGCTCGAGCACCATATCGTCTAGCCCCATCAGAACTCGAAGAACTGTCCACACAGCTACAAGAACTCTTGGAAAAGGGTTTTATACGTCCGAGCTCTTCACCCTGGGGAGCTCCAGTCTTGTTCGTGAAAAAGAAAGACGGTACCTTCAGGATGTGTATTGACTATCGCGAACTTAACAAGGTGACTGTGAAGAATCGTTATCCTCTTCCACGTATTGACGACTTGTTTGACCAGTTGCAAGGGTCGAGCTATTACTCCAAGATTGATTTGAGATCGGGATACCATCAGCTGAGAGTCCGAGATGAGGACGTCTCCAAAACAGCATTCAGAACTCGTTACGGCCATTACGAGTTTCTGGTTATGCCATTCGGGCTGACGAATGCACCGGCAGTCTTCATGGATCTCATGAACCGAGTGTGCAAGCCTTACCTGGATAAGTTCGTTATTGTGTTCATCGATGATATCCTGATCTATTCTAAGAGTCAGGAGGAACACGAGCAGCATCTACGACTTATGCTGGAACTTCTTCGAAAAGAACAGTTGTATGCCAAGTTTTCGAAATGTGATTTCTGGCTTCGCGAAGTCACTTTCTAGGCCACGTGGTAAACAAGGATGGAATTCATGTGGATCCATCTAAGGTTGAATCGATCAAGAACTGGCCCGCACCCCGCACACCAATAGAAATCCGCCAATTCTTGGGTTTGGCCGGATATTACAGAAGGTTTATAAAAGATTTCTCCAAGATTGCGCAACCTCTCACTTCACTGACTCAGAAGGGCATCATCTATCGTTGGGGTGATGCACAGGAGTCCGCGTTTCAACATCTAAAGGATAGACTTTGTAGCGCGCCTATCCTCTCATTGCCAGAAGGCACCGATGATTTCGTGGTTTATTGCGACGCTTCCATCCAAGGACTTGGTTGCGTATTGATGCAACGTGACAAGGTCATTGCCTACGCATCGCGCCAACTTAAAGTTCATGAAAGAAACTACACTACTCACGATCTGGAGCTGGGAGCAGTTGTATTCGCGCTTAAGATATGGAGACATTACCTGTACGGTACCAAGTGCACCATTTACACCGACCACAGGAGTCTCGAACATATCTTCAAGCAAAAAGAGTTAAACATGCGACAACGCCGATGGGTCGAACTCTTGAATGATTACGAATGCGCTATCAAGTATCATCCGGGCAAAGCCAATGTTGTGGCTGACGCCCTCAGTCGAAAGGATACTTTACCTAAGCGTGTACGAGCATTACAGCTTACCATCCAATCCAGTCTCGAACATATCTTCAAGCAAAAAGAGTTAAACATGCGACAACGCCGATGGGTCGAACTCTTGAATGATTACGAATGCGCTATCAAGTATCATCCGGGCAAAGCCAATGTTGTGGCTGACGCCCTCAGTCGAAAGGATACTTTACCTAAGCGTGTACGAGCATTACAGCTTACCATCCAATCCAACCTTCCCGCTCAGATTCGAGATGCCCAGGCCGAAGCATTGAAAGCAGAGAACATCAGGGCTGAGTCCCTACGAGGATCGAGGCAGCGGCTAGAACAAAAGGAAGACGGTGCCTACTATGTTAACGGACGCATCTGGGTTCCATTTTATGGCAACTTACGCGAGCTTGTGATGGATGAAGCACATAAGTCTCGTTATTCTGTACACCCTGGTTCAGACAAGATGTACCACGACCTCAAGACTACGTATTGGTGGCCTGGCATGAAAGCCCACATAGCAACCTACGTCAGTAAGTGCTTGACTTGTGCGAGAGTCAAGTCTGAATATCAGAAACCATCAGGCCTACTTCAACAACCGGAGATCCCGAAATGGAAATGGGAGCAAATTTCCATGGATTTCGTTACCGGCTTGCCCAGATCTCAACGCGGAAACGATACCATTTGGGTGATCGTAGATCGATTAACCAAGTCTGCACATTTTCTGGCCATCAAGGAAACGGATAAGTTTTCTACTCTTGCAGACATTTACCTAAAGGGAGTGGTATCAAGGCACGGAGTGCCCATCTCTATTATATCTGATCGTGACGCACGTTTTACTTCTGAACTGTGGCAAGCAATGCACAAGTCCTTTGGCTCACGTTTAGATATAAGCACCGCTTATCACCCGCAGACGGATGGGCAATCTGAACGCACCATCCAAACCCTTGAAGACATGCTTAGGGCATGTGTAATCGATTTTGGTAACGGCTGGGAAAAGCACCTCCCGCTAGTGGAGTTCTCATATAACAACAGCTACCACACCAGCATCCAAGCCGCTCCGTTTGAGGCATTGTACGGACGCAAATGCCGATCGCCTCTCTGTTGGGCAGAAGTTGGTGACAGCCAAATCACTGGCCCAGAACATGTGGTAGATACCACCGAGAAAATTGCTCAGATACGACAGCGAATGGCGGCAGCTCGTGACCGTCAGAAAAGCTATGCTGATAAGGGAAGAAAACCACTCGAGCTCCAGGTTGGGGATCGAGCGCTACTCAAAGTCTCACCTTGGAAAGGTGTAGTCCGCTTTGGCAAACGAGGCAAACTCAATCCGCGTTATATCGGACCGTTCAAGGTCATTGAGAAAATTGGCCAAGTCGCCTACAGGTTGGATCTACCTGAAGAACTCAGCGGAGTTCACAACGTATTCCACGTATCAAATCTGAAGAAGTGTCTGTCAGATGAGACCTTCATAGTTCCTCTCAAGGAACTCACAATCGACGACCAGCTGCGGTTCGTCGAGGAACCAGTAGAGATTACTGATCGAGATGTTAAGATTCTCAAGCACACAAGAATACCTCTCGTTCGAGTTCGTTGGAATGCTCGTCGTGGCCCAGAGTATACCTGGGAACGAGAAGACCAAATGAAACTCAAGTATCCCCAACTGTTTAAGAAAAACGCAACTACTACTGAGGCTGAAGCTACCGCAGAATTTCGGGACGAAATTCCAAATCAACGGGGGGATGATGTGACACCCCAGGAAAATCTGGAAGACAACGCAACTTAACTAGCTTCCTCAGTAACCACGCGCTAAATTTCGGGACGAAATTCTCTTAACAGGGGGAGAATGTGACAACCCTCGAATTTACATGTAACCGTACAGTTTATTAATAATAATTAATGTGCTTGACGACTGTGTGGAATCACTTAACTGCTTTCTGATATCCATGTTATGCTTACACGTACTTGTTAATATACTAATAGTGTACAGAGAAGTTACTAAATAGTCCTGTGTAATTTCCTAAGTGTTAGAAATTAAAAACGTTACAAAAATATACATATAGGACGCTTTGCGGATTAATTAAGCAGTTTAGTGGAATAGTGTCAAACCGAACAACCGGACTTTACCCGGAACATGAAAATATTATTACTTTCACTATTTATATTTTTCTGAGCCAGTTAGGGTCCCTGGTTACCCTAACACCCGTCATAACACGCCATACTTAACTAACTAAGTTAAACACTTAGTTAACCTACTTAACTTAAACTTTACTCTAACTAACCTAGTTACAATCGAACCAACCCCCCCCCCCCATCATAACCGGCCCCTAACCATGGGGAGACATGATTGTACAATCAAGATTATTTTAATTATCATGGCTTAATATCTAGTGAACACATCTACCATTGGATAATACTCTCATAATTTGCCTATAAGTATAAACCATTACACATTTGATCTTTCATCACTAAACAACACACTCACAAACTCTCTTGCCCTCCCTTCACTCTCGGCCGAACGCCCTAGCCCCCTTACACCCACTTTCGGTCCTTGATCATTCCATTCCAAGTAGATACAAGCTTTACGGGTCGCGTATTAGGAGCTTTGGTGCACTCGGAACGCGAAGGACCACTTCCGTTAGCTTTTATCCACCCATTTTTCATCAAGATTCTTCCCTAGCCCCGAGCTAGAGGACGTGATTGACCGACCTTGACTGTTAGCTATATTGAGAATCTAACCGAGCAAACCGAGGTGAGTTCACACACTTTCTAAGGCATGGGATTCCCGGTGGTTTGGGAATGGGTTAAAGAATTAAAACTAAATCTACATATCCTCCTTGGGTAGGATATGTACGGCCATCCTCCATAGATTGGATGCCATTATTAATCCTACGAATTCTCCTGGTGCAGAATACGTACGTTGTGGTCCTCCTGGTGTAGGACAACAACCTTAAAACTAGCTAGACAAAACTCTATCATGAAGTCCCTCAATTTATATCGACTTAATCGCCGAGGCCAATGGCGAGCGGGTCATTAGTTAATAGCGCTATTAGGTTTAACAAACCTCACACCGTGCCAGTCGGACGGGCGTGTACTAATGGACTATGGCAGATTGTCAGTGATGATAGACACTGATATAGGGCACAACTTATTTGCGTAGCAGTCGATATCATTCCGTCTAGTAGTTCAAACGGGGAAAACCCCCACTGATCATGGTTATGGATTGGGTAAAGAAAAAGAGAAATGGTTAAACATACTTTCAACTACGGGGTAACCCCCACGGCAAATAAGCCAACGAAAGTCAAACCACGTTTTCAGAAACAACTTAAAACTAAACAACCAAACGTGAACTCACTCAACTTTGTTGTTGACTCGTTGTTACATGCCTTACAGGTCGCTAAATGCTTGGAGCTTGCACTTGAAGGAGTCGTTGTGGTGTACGGACTGTTATGTTCCGTGCTTAATGTTTAAATCCTTATGAACTTACTAAACTAGCATTTTGAAACTTTAACTTATGAACTATGGACTTATGCTTTTGAACTCACGTTTATGCTTCCGCTGTTTAAACCAAACAAGGTTAACTAGCTTTGGTCACCAATCGTATTATGTTTGGTTTTATTTACTTAATTGTGTTGTTCAATATGATTGGTGGCTCGATCCTGGTCATGTCACGCCTCCAAGCGGTGATACTCCGCATGGTGGATTTTGGGGGTGTGACATCTTATGGGCCCATCGTACCATGCCAAAGACCAGCACGGGAGAAACCCCATTCAGTCTTGTCTACGGATCTGAAGCGGTAATCCCAGCTGAAATTGGCCTCCCATCACCGCGCATGCTTGCCATGGAGAAGCGAAACAACGAACAAGAACGAAGGTTGGATTTAGACCTTCTCGAAGAAAGGCGCGAGAACGCCGCCATCACAGAGGCAAGGTACAAATCCAAACTTGAAAAATACTATAACCCGTGCGTACGCGTATGTACCTTCGTTCCTGGTGAGTTCGTCTTGCGCGACAATGAAGCTTCTAATGCGGAAAAACCAGGTAAATTAGCGCCAAAATGGGAAGGACCATACATCATCAATGAAGTCCTGGGTAAAGGGGCGTACACCCTGAAAAGAATTGATGGGACACTAGTTCCTCGCACCTGGAACGCGCAGCAGCTGCGCAGGTGTTACATGTAAGCCAAACTATTACACAAAGATGAAATTATACAAGCAATGTATTTTACACTTTATATTGTTAACCCTGCACGTTATTAATGCAAAGTTATCCTTACGCATGTCATTGTTTATTACAAATTGCATATAATTCCTTTGGTTTACGCGAAAACAATATGGTGAACATTGTACGCCTCATGAACAGTCTAAAAGGGGCAAAACTCGCGCACCTTATAGACAAACGTTCACACATGAGCACAATACCATTCTTATTCGCTCTACCTACTTAAAGCAATTAAACATATGCAACATATTGTAATCCAAACACAAACCGACGAACCATAAAAAACATACATGGACGACAGTGCATCAAAAGATATCATTAAGTGTAACAACTACACTTCAGACAACTATTCACAAAGAAACACAGCAGTGTTTCTTCAAAAAAAAAAAGAGGAAGAAGAACAGTACTAGTTACAAATGAAACAAACTAAGAAAGCTGGTCCAACACCCCATATGGAGTATGAAGAACCTCACCATACTCCGACAAAGGACGGGGGTCAACAATCCAAGGATTAGCACCCTCATCCTCAACTTCAACAAAAGCAACCAGAATAGCAACCAGAACAACAGCAACCGGAACAACAGCAACTGGAATAGCAACCGGAGCAGCAACCGGAACAACAGTTGGAGCAGCAACACGGCGACGTCGTTGATAAGCAATCAACGAACTTCCCCTCCGGTCAACCGGAAGGGAATGAGTCACAAGATGTGCCGACAACCGGATAACTCCACCATTATTGTCGTCGGCAAGACGAACACGGAAGCGGTTCTCCAAGGCTTCTCGATGATTTGCATTCTCAACACCGTCATCCCTAACAGCAACCTCAGTCATCGGATTGGAAAGCAATAACAAACCGTCAGCAGCATCGAGCACACGCAAGACGTTAGAAAGCCGCCTCCATTGAATCTGCCCCCTATTCTCCATTTTTCCCAAATTAGGAGAGAAATATCACAACTGATATGAATGAATAAACCAAAGTAGTAATATCGAGATAAGAGACGTAATGATTTAGTGTCAGATCAGGTGCCATCCCAACGGCCCTGACACTACAAGTATCACATCTCATTAAAAGCTCCTGGCAGAGTCCACACAGATTCCCAGGGACTACAGTGGAACTAGAAGGTGAAGAGTCAACACAACTTACAAAAAAAATGATGTCAGCTCATAATTATGCAAACTCTTCGCCCAAAGTCTTAACAGTTCAAGATAAACAAAGGTATAAATATCTTTTCTCAAAAACTATTCATATACCCAAACGACAAAGATTTTCAAAATCTCCATAACAAGCAAAGTAAATCTTCTCATAGAAGATTCCTTACTTTCCCGCCAAAAAGCATTTCTCTCATGTAAGTCTAGTGCTCCACTTATTTGCATAAGAACAACACTAGACTGGGGGGACTTGAAGGGGTAAGGTCCCAAAAACCTTATACCAAGTACATGGGACCATACCACGACCTCACCTCTTAGCCCTCTTTTGACCTTGCGCGGCCGCGCAACTGGTCCTACAGAGAGGACTCAAGAGGAAGATAGCAGACAACACTTGCGCGCTGAAAAGGAAACCATAAATCCTTGCGTCTTCCTCCATAAACAAAGGATGGAAATCCTAAGTTAGACACTTCCGCTTAAATAAAACTCAGACTTGGGGATTATTTACTCAACTGATACCCCACAGTAAAGGGTCACACCGGATTATGGCAATAAACCTTCTAGAAGGATTCAATCGTGCAACACCAGACGGTTATAACCGTCTGGTACACGTGTCATCATCTCAGGCCTCCCTGAAATCACGATGATGGCATGAAATTGAAGGAAAACCTCCACTTACCCACTTTCCACGTGGCAATTCCCCAGCCATAGATCTAAACAGCAATCCGTGTGCACTCACGTCGGATTAAAAAAATTAACGGAAGGAAATGTAACCGCTTACGGGGTTAGCATCTTCAGTTAATATTTCATCAACAAGTTTTCCCGCCCAAACTCTCGGTTATAAATATGAGGATAATTCAGGTATAAACTTCAAGTTACACACACTTCGTTAACTCTTCTTCTTCTTCCAAAACACATACTTATTCTCACGCCGGAGTCGGGTCAAGGAGAGAACCCCCTTCTCCCCTTGACGAGGCTAACGGTGTTTTGTTTTGCAGAGTTTACCGGAGAAGGAGATCAGTCACATCGAATCAAACGAGAGAAACAACCCCTTTATGCAGATCCAAACCCCCTAGATAACTTGATTCCGGTCATTTATCTAGTGTTTCTTCACGATGCAAAGGGTGAAGCTATGGCATTATATCTAGAACAAGCGCAGATGTTAATCAGCCAATTCCAAACGTTCAAAGTCAATCACATAAACAGAAGCGAAAACAAGCACGCAGATGCACTGAGCAAATTGGCTGCCACTAGCTTCAGACACCTGGCAAAAGAGGTACGCATCGAAATACTGTCCAACCCTTTTGTCCCTCTCAAACAAGTAAACGTCATAGAGATCGGCAATCTATCCTGGATGTCCCCGATCATTCTGTATCTGCGACACGGGAAACTCCCGGAAGAAAAGGCAGAAGCTCGGAAGATCCAGAACAAAGCAATTAACTATGAAATGGCGGAGGGGATTCTGTACCGGAAGTCATTCATGGGACCGTTATTGCGCTGTGTTGACAAAACAGACGCACAATATTTAGTCAGGGAAATCCAAGAAGGTTTATGCAGGATACACGCTGGACCGCGCATTGTAGTAGTAAAAATAATGAATGCAGGCTATTATTGGCCGGGAATGCACGTGGACGCGGCAGAATTACTATGGAAATGCTCAGCCTGTCAGCGCCATGCGCCAAAAACACTCCGACCAAAAAATCCGCTCGTACCGGTAACGTCCGCCTGGCCCTTCAAACAATGGGGCATCGATCTTGTCGGCCCATTCCCTGACGCCCCAGGCGCAGTAAAATTCATTATTGTAGCAATCGACTATTTCACAAAATGGGTCGAAGCCAAGGCACTAGCCTCAACAACGGCAATGGTAATTCGCAAATTTATATGGGAACATATTATATGCAGATTCGGGTTACCATTGCGCATCATCTCCGATAACGGCACTAACTTTGCCTCAGAAGATCTTCAGAAATGGTTCAAAGAAATGAAGATCGAGCACAACTTTGCCTCTATGGCACATCCACAAGCAAACGGCCAAGTCGAGAGTATCAACAAACAGATCGTCGATGGCATTAAGGCGCGACTCGGGACAGCGCGCAGAGGATGGGTTGATGAACTCCCCAGCATCTTATGGGACCATCGTACCATGCCAAAGACCAGCACGGGAGAAACCCCATTCAGTCTTGTCTACGGATCTGAAGCGGTAATCCCAGCTGAAATTGGCCTCCCATCACCGCGCACGCTTGCCATGGAGAAGCGAAACAACGAACAAGAACGAAGGTTGGATTTAGACCTTCTCGAAGAAAGGCGCGAGAACTCCTCCATCACAGAGGCAAGGTACAAATCCAAACTTGAAAAATACTATAATGCGCGCGTACGCATATGTACCTTCGTTCCTGGTGACTTCGTCTTGCACGACAATGAAGCTTCCAATGTGGAAAAACCAGGCAAATTAGCGCCAAAATGGGAAGGACCATACATCATCAATGAAGTCCTGGGCAAAAGAGGGCAAAACCCCAAACTTACCTTTGCCATCCTCCGTATACACCGGTTTGTCGTCCCGGTCCATCTTCCAATTCAAGCTCATACTGGCACCAACAAGAGCTTTCTCCAGCAAAGCAATTGACGGAACATCTTTTAAATCTTGGTACCAATTGTCGTCAACAGGAGTTTGAAGGGTCTCGATAGGAACATCTTCTTTCCCCCTGAAAACCATCCTTATTGGAATAACACCAGCCTTTATAAAGAAGAATTTTTGCTTCCAATCATGAAAGGATTTTTGGGGTTGCAGCAAAATTTTCTTCATCGACGCTCTCTGAATGAAAGAATAAAACCCTTGGGTACAGTGCATTTGATGAAAAACCCTAAATCGAAGAACAGTCGGCTCAATGTGCATTGTCCGACACACAAACTCAAAGTGCTGAACCCTAACCATGTCAATAGGGTCCAACTGAGAAATATGAAACTTTTAATACCCAAGAATTTCGAGGAAAAATTTTGTTACAAGAAAAAGAAAGTTTCCTTCACAAAAGCAATCCCAAAACAAGGTAATATACCCAGCCGGAGCATCCGCCGCTGTCTGACCCTCCTCAGGGTACAAGGCACCCCAGGTCTCCGGGAATCTGAGATTTTGAATCAAGCCATCAAAAGTTGCCCTAGGCCACTTCAACGGTGGAAGTTCAGTAGACATTTCTTCAGATAAGTCTTCGTGATGTCCTCCGGTTGACATAAGAGGAAGAAAGAACAAATTCTTTCTTAACGGATAAAGAAGACAGGAAGGGGAAAAGTTTTCAACAAAGTAATGATTAACAAAAATGGGATCTCAAACAAACCTATATACTCACCGCCATAAATAGCATTGGTAACTGCCACAGCACCTTTTTTCGGGATATCACAGTTACCCAAGCGACAGAGGCGAGTGAGAGTCAACACAAACGCGAGCTCACGCGCGTGTATACAACACGGTCAGTGAAGTGCACCTGACACTGACAGCCTGTCACACAGTCCTTACTGTACCATCTCTACCCAAAGTCAAAGATTTTCAAAATCATAAGTAAATCTTCTCACAGAAGATTCCTTACTTTCGCGCCCAAAGCATTTTCTCTCATAAAGTCCAGTGCTCCACTTATTCGCATAAGAGCAACACTAGACTGGGGGGACTTGAAGGGGTAAGGTCCCAAAAACCTTATACCATGTACATGGGACCATACCACGACCTCACCTCTTAGCCCTCTTTTGACCTTGCGCGGCCGTGCAACTGGTCCTACAGAGAGGACTTAAGAGGAAGATAGCAGACAACACTTCGCGCTGAAAAGGAAATCATAAATCCTTGCGCCTCCCTCCATAAACAAAGGATGAAAATCCTAAGTTAGACACTTCCGCTTAAATAAAATTCAGACTTGGGGACTATTTAATCAACTGATACTCCACAGTAAAGGGTCACACCGGATTATGGCAATAAACCTTCTAGAAGGATTCAATCGTGTAACACCAGACGGTAATAACCGTCTGGTACACGTGTCATCATCTCAGGCCTCCCTGAAATCACGGTGATAGCATGGAGTTGGAAGAAAACCTCCACTTACCCACTTTCCACGTGGAAATTCCCCAGCCATAGATCTAAACAACAATCCGTGTGCACTCACGTCGGATTAAAAAGATTAACGAAAGGAAATGTAACCCCTTACGGGGTTAGCATCTTCCGTTAATATTTCATCAACAAGTTTTCCCGCCCAAACTCTCGGTTATAAATTTGAGGATTATCAGTTCAAGCCTCCAATACCCATGAAAAACAAGCGTGGACAAGACCCTGCCCAATATTGTGAATACCACAAGGACAGTGGTCATACCACCAACAATTGCATTTCCTTGCACACTGAGATAGAAAAGGCCCTTAAAAGTGGTGAGCTCACTCACCTACTACAAAACGTACGCAAGGAAATCATGCAAATAACTCGAGGCGATGAAGGCCCGAGCAAAAAAGCGAAAAACTGAGTAGAAACTCTATGATCTCCTCGCAGTACGAAGCGGAGGATAGAGTAAGTTAAGAAACATGTATTTATTCTTAATAGACTTTGTAACGGCCTCTGTGCCTTATCCCGAAATAAACAACAAAGTTTCTATTATTCCTATGTTTTTTTATTACAAAGTGCATGCAATTTCTTTTGGTAAGCGTAAAAACAGTATGGTAAGTACAGTACAAGTCTCATGAACGGTCAGTGACTACATCACTCAAGACAATACGTTCACACATGAGCTGCATACCACATTCATTCGCCTTACCTAATCAAAGTAGTTGTACACATGCAAAATATTGTAAAAAAAAACACATATCATACCATTCACAGCATTATCAAAATTACATGGCAGTGTATCACAGTTACTTGCGCGACAGCGCATTAACAGAAAGGGAATACAATCCCTTGACAATTATACAAATTGTTCAAAGCAATAACAAAAAAGGAACCTATGCTAGATTCTCATCTTCATCAGGGAAAATCTCCTTCAATTGCGCCACATGGTCTTCAGATTGCAAGGCGACATTTATAAGATCCATAACAGGAAGCTGCAGATTATTGAATTCTGATTTTAAGGATGAAAGCACAGCACTGGTATTTACGCCATGAGTGGCATATCTACTGGTATCCCAATCAACCTTCAGAGCATTGTTCACATGTTGCGAACATTCAGCATAACCCTGGGCATACCCATCATTCCGCGCGGCAACCACCAAGCGCGCAACCGACTTATCAAGTTCTTCAGAATTCAACACTGATTCAGCAATCTACAAGAACGAAAAGATAAATAAAAGAAAGACGCAAAGCATTCCCGCAAAAGGAAAAAGTAGCTTACACAGGGAATCACGTGCTCTTTCAACCACCGCAAATCGCTTTTCAGAGGTTCCAACTCACTCTCTATTGTTGCTCGTGCCGTTTTAGAAGCCTCCAATTTTTCTTCAGTCTCAGTCAGACGGCGCGAAGTCTCGGTTTTCTCAGAACGCGCAAGTTCCAGGTCTTTCTTGAGTTGTTCCTAATCAGAAAGCAAAACAGTGAGTTCTTCTAACTCTTTATCTCTAAGAGCAAGAGTGGCGCAAGCTTGTACCTCTCGTTGTTCACTCCGCTCCCTGTGTAAACGCGCCTCATCACGCGCAGCTTCAGCGTCAGCTTTCTCTTTCTCAGCCTGTCACACAGTCCTTACTGTACCATCTCTACCCAAAGTCAAAGATTTTCAAAATCATAAGTAAATCTTCTCACAGAAGATTCCTTACTTTTGCGCCCAAAGCATTTTCTCTCATAAAGTCCAGTGCTCCACTTATTCGCATAAGACCTGTAACACCCGTCTAAATTTACTTGAATTTAATAATAGTTCATAAGTAGCAAAGACCTTAGTCAACTAATGACTAAGTTAAAACATCCAAAAGTTGTTTAACAATTTGTTTACAACCCATAAACATAGTCTATTAAAGGTTAAAACATTGCGGAAGCTTCAAAAGTTGTGTTCGGTTCTTCAAAAGCTTGCTTGACCGTCATCCGTAATCTTTGAATACCTAGAAACTGAAATGTTTATATTAAACATTAGTATTAGAGTACTTAGAAATAATACATAATCGAAACTACGTTTAAAACGGATCCGATTTAACTATGATATGCAAACATTTACAGAATTTTCAGAACTCTACCGTAACTTACGGTACCTACCGTAAGTTACGGTAGACACTTGAAACTTCTGGTCTACCGTAAACCAGTAGAAAACCACCGTAAGCATTCTGATCTCTACCGTAAGTTACGGTGGACACCGTAACTTACGTTGTCCCTGTAACTTTATGTTTTGACTTTTTGTTTGATTTGCCCAAACCCATTTCTCGGATTTCTCATTCTAACCAACCAACACACTGATTTTTCATATTCTAATAGGTCTTTTATAAATGTTAACAAAGACCGAGTAACCATACTACAATGCATTACCATGCCTTATTTGGTTATTTGACCCCTTTAGCTCATCTAAGGAATCCTCCATTTTTTATGACTACCAATGAGGTCTAACCAATTTCTTGGCCTATTATTCGAACTAGCGAACATTATCGCTTAAATCCAACTCAACTTTTATTCACAAATCAATTACATATATACTAAATATCAAAATTTACTCAAATGTAACGAATCAAGTTACATACCTTCAAAGCACACCCTTTAGTCGTGCGTCTACACCGGCTTGTCCGCTCGTAGCTCCGGCTTCCTTTCCTATAGAGTTCAATCACATTGTATTTAGAACTCCATTTCAATCATATATCGCATAATTTGTCAAATCATCAAAATTATGCGTTTCGACTTTGAATTTCAGTTTTAAGCCTTCTTTGAGGCATTTCCACAAACACTATAAGGGCAGAATTTTATGTCATTCATATTCAAGTTCATAGCTTGCTATTTAGCTAAACTTAACATCAATAAAACTTTCATATAGCATTTAAACATCATACTTTTCTGAAATCACTTTATATGATCAAATTACACTAGAATAATCATTCTAAACCCTAGTGTTCATCATTATCTTGTAAAACCCATAACCCACCTTCAATGTGTTCATGGAATTTCCTGAATTTGGACATGATTTCACATGTAGTTGTCTAGGTTTTACTTCTAGACACTATATCATCCCTAATCTAACCAAATCACAAACATGTATCATCAAATTTTGAATCTCCCAAATTCATAAGAATTTCAAACAGAGAATTTTCATAGAATTTTACATACCTTACAACCCCCTTGTGATGGGGATTACTAATCTTAACTCAGATTTCGATTTGGGAGCCAATTGGATCTTCAATTTGTGGGATTTAACATGAACTAGGGTTTTGAAAGAGCCCAGGTCGCCCCATCCTTGTTCTGGTCAATCCCCCCTACCAGATTTTTAGTTTGTGTTTTAATAAAATAGTTTTTATTAAAACTATTTTCAGTTTTAACACTTTTGGTCCCTCTTGTTTGTTTTATTTTATTTCTATGTCTCTAGCTACTAATAAGTGATAAACTAACTAGGTTAGTGTCTTTACTAACTAGATTATCTTACAAATTTATTTGCAACTAAATTACAAATTTAAGAATTTGTATTTTCGGGATGTTACAAGTCCACCCCCCTTAAAAGGGTTTCGTCCCCGAAACCAAAGTACGTACCGAATAGTGTAGGGAAGAGACGTCGCATCTCTTCTTCGGACTCCCATGTAGTGTCCGAACCTTTCCTATGCTCCTACTTGATCTTGACTTGATCGATTTGTTTATTTCGCAAGTGCTTAATCTTTCGATCTATAATTTCTATGGGCCTTACAATATAATTCAAGCGATCATCCACTTCGATATCGTCATAGTGAATATAAGCTGTCTCATCCGCTAGACATTTCCGAAGATGTGACACATGAAATGTGCTATGAATTCTGCTTAGTTCCTCCAGTAGTTCAAGGCAGTAAGCTACCTTTCCTACCCGTTCTATGATCGCGAACGGCCCTATAAACCTCGGGCTTAATTTTCCTCTTTTTCTAAACCTGATAACCCCCTTCCATGGAGATACTTTGAGCATAACCTTGTCGCCAACCTGGAATTCGATTGGCATGTTCCTTTTGTCGGCATACACCTTTTGTCTATCTTGGGCCGCTTTCAAGTGTGCCCGAACCACATCAATCTTTTCATTAGTGGTTCGTACTATATCTTGGTGGGCGAGTTCACGTGGACCCACTTCACCCCAACATACCGGGGTCCGGTATTTCCTACCATAGAGCATTTCGTACGGTGCCATCTTAATACTAGCATGGTAGCTGTTGTTATACGAAAACTCAACTAATGGTAGGTAAACATCCCAACTTCCTCCAAAGTCAATTATACACGCCCGTAGCATGTCCTCCAATGTTTGTATTGTTCTTTCACTCTGTCCATCTGTTTGAGGATGGTACGCAGTGCTAATGAACAATTTGGTTCCCATTTGCTCTTGGAAATCTCGCCAGAAATTTGAAGTGAACCGGGTATCCCTATCAGACACGATGGATACCGGTACTCCATGACGTGCTATTATCTCATTAGTGTAAACTTCTGACATCTTTTCTGACGTATAAGTCTCACGAATCGGAATGAAGTGAGCACTTTTCGTCAATCTATCCACCACTACCCATATGGCATCAAAACCGCGGTTTGTCTTTGGTAGTTTGGTTAATAGGTCCATCGTGATATGTTCCCATTTCCAAACCGGAATTTCCAACGGTTGAAGTTTACCGTATGGTTTTTGGTGCTCCGCCTTGACTTGTAAACATGTCAAGCATTTTTCCACGTACTTTACCACATCTCTTTTCATTCCAGGCCACCAATAGTTTTGCTTTAAGTCATTATACATTTTGGTCGCTCCCGGATGGATGGAATAACGGGACTTATGAGCTTCATCGAGTAGAAGCTTTTTAACTCCACATGTGTTAGGAACCCAAATTCTGTTGAAACGTATTTTCAAACCGTGGTTGCCTACCTCAAGATCTTTAACTTGGCCAACAATCCTTTCCTTTCTCCAGTTTTCCGTCTTTACTGCTTCATCTTGTGCTTCTCGGATTCGTTCGAGTAAGCCTGAGGTCACAATGAGTTGTAATGATCGTACTCGTATCGGGACATAATCTGCCTTTCTGCTTAGGGCATCTGCCACCACGTTTGCCCTTTCGGGGTGATAGTGTATTTCACAGTCGAAATCTTTCACCGTTTCTAACCATCGCCTTTGTCGCATATTTAACTCCTTCTGATCGAAGAAGTATTTTAAGCTTTTGTGATCGGTGAATATGGTGCACTTTACTCCATATAAATAGTTCCTCCATATTTTTAATGCAAATACCACCGCAGCCAACTCGAGATCGTGCGTGGGATATTTCTTCTCGTGTATCTTCAATTGCCTCGAGGTATAAGCTATAACTTTGCCTCGTTGCATCAAAACGCATCCGAGCCCCGATAGTGAAGCATCCGAATAAACCACCAAGTCTTCGACCCCGTCTGGCAAGGTTAGTACCGAAGCTTGAGTTAATTTCTCTTTTAGCGTTTGAAACGCTCTTTCTTGATCAACACCCCAAATGAACTTTTCTTCCTTCCGGGTCAGCTTTGTTAGTGGCGACGCAATCTTGGAGAAATCTTGTATGAATCTCCTATAGTATCCCGCAAGCCCCAAAAAAATTCTAATTTCCGAAGGGTTCTTCTGGGGATTCCATTTTGACACGGCCTCGATCTTTGACGGATCCACCAATACTCCGTCAGCACTTATGATGTGGCCAAGAAATTGTACCTCTCGTAACCAAAAGGCACACTTAGAGAATTTCGCATACAACCTTTCTCGTCTAAGCGTCTCTAACACCTCTTGTAAGTGGTGTGCATGTTCATCTTCACTTTTCGAATACACCAAAATATCATCGATAAACACGATGACTGACTTATCCAACATTGGCTTGCAAACCCGGTTCATGAGGTCCATGAAAGCCGCGGGTGCATTTGTTAGTCCAAATGACATCACGAGGAATTCGTAATGTCTGTATCTCGTGCGGAAAGCCGTATTCGGCACATCTTCCTCCTTGACCTTTAGTTGGTGATACCCCGATCTAAGGTCAATTTTTGAAAACCAGTTCGCACCTTGTAATTGGTCGAATAAATCATCTATCCTCGGAAGCGGGTATCGGTTCTTTACCGTGAGTTTGTTTAACTCCCGGTAATCGATACACATGCGCATGCTTCCGTCTTTCTTTTTCACGAACAGTACTGGTGCGCCCCAAGGAGACACACTCGGTCTTATGAATCCTTTGTCAAGAAGGTCTTGAATCTGAGACATCAATTCTTGTAATTCCGACGGCGCGAGTCGGTACGGTGCTTTTGCTACGGGTTTTGCGCCCGGAATCAATTCGATCCCGAACTCTACTTCCCGTTCAGGCGGTATCCCCGGTAAATCCTCCGGAAACACATCTTCATAATCTCGTACTACCGGTACATCTTCAATCTTCCGTGATCCTTTCTCGGGCTCATTTGCGTATATCATGAATGCCTTGCATCCTCGCTTCATAAGCTTGTGAGCTTTCAACATTGAGCATACTATGGGGTTGCCTCCTTTTTCGCCATAGATAGTGACGTGTTTCCCGCTCGGAGATATTAGCTTTATCTCCTTACGAAAACACACGACCTTCGCATGGTGCTGAGATAGCCAATCCATCCCAACGACTACTTGAAATTCCCCCATTGACATCGGGATTAGATCTATCAAGTATTCCTCATCGTCTATGTTTAATTTGCAGCTTCGACAAACGTCACAAACTATAAAACTTTTGTTATCCCCTATTTATACTTCTAAGGGCACATATAGCTTTGTCAATACAAATGAAGGATGTCGAATAAATCCATGCGAAATGAAGGATTTATTCGCACCCGTATCAAACAATACACGTGCTGAATTGAGTTAATTGTGAATATACCTGAGACCACATCGGGTTCTGTTTTTGCTTCAGCCGCGGTAAGTTGGAAGGACCTAGCCTTCGCTTTTGGAGCTTCCATTGGAGACTCTTTTGTGTCTCCCTTTCCAACCAACTCGGGGCATTCTGACTTTTTGTGGCCGGGTTGATAACATTTGTAACAAACGGAAACTTTTCTGGGACATAGCGATGCAGTGTGCCCCGTCTTCCCACATACTGGACATGGTTTGTCTTTGAAGCGGCACTCACCTTTGTGCCCCTTTCCACATACTTTGCAACTTGGCGACCCGCCTTTAGTCTCCACTTTCTTCCCCGATTCAGCAGTTCTAGCTTTCTTTGTAGGGCTTGGATTCACATCCTGTGCCCCTCGCTCACCCCTTTCAACTTGTTTCTTTAACTCGATTTCCCGCTCCCGGGCGGTGTTGATGATTTCTGTGAGAGTTTCATATTTTGAGGGAGTCATAAACTCCCGGTATTCAGCACTCAGCATGTTGTAATAGTAGTATAGCTTCTGCTCTTCAGTGGTGACCAACTCGTCACAGAATCTCAGCTTATCCATGAAGATGCCCGTGATTTTATCAATTGATTCTCCCTTTTGTCATAACTGGATAAATTCCTCCTTGATCCTGTTGATAACTGCTTTGGGACTATGGTGTTTAAGGAACGGCACCTTAAACTCATCCCAAGTCATGACCCTTGCCGCTTCGGCTCCTATTTCCTTCTTTTTATTGTCCCACCAATCTTTGGCTTGACCCCTCAATTGACCCGTTCCGTACGCAACAAAGTCACCTACGTCACAGTGGGTTCGTTCGAACACTCCTTCAACATCACTTAACCATCTTTGGCATATTATCGGGTCGACCTCCCCGTTATAGATTGGCGGTTTACACGCCATGAATTCCTTGTACGAACACCCCTTGCGATCTCCCGATTTTCCTTTTATAAGGTTGACACTATCTTCCAACCTTTTGACTCGCTCTTCAACAAGCGACAACACCGTGCTTTGAATTTTGTCTACAAACCCGGATAGACTACCTTCAATTGCCTTCCCTACTTCTTCGGCAATTATTTCTTTCATTTGTTCGGTGCTTGTTTGCACCGGATTATCATCGTTTCCATCAGACATCTTGAAACTGAAATGTTTACATTTAAACTTTAAACATTTCATTTATAGCATTACTTCATTTGTTTCGGTTTAGCCAAGTTCTCAACTTGCTTTAACCGTTCACATTCGGTGCACTTTCCGGGTTTGAGTGTGTTAACATGCTCTTCCCATGCACATCAATTCATTTCTCATTTCTTACATAAATATAATCTGTTAAAATAATAAATTAATTCTTATCGGACGATCGATCAAGCTTGAACCGAACACTTGTTGACAACCTTAAGCTCTGATTACCAACTTGTAACACCCGTCTAAATTTACTTGAATTTAATAATAGTTCATAAGTAGCAAAGACCTTAGTCAACTAATGACTAAGTTAAAACATCCAAAAGTTGTTTAAAAATTTGTTTACAACCCATAAACATAGTCTATTAAAGGTTAAAACATTGCGGAAGCTTCAAAACTTGTGTTCGGTTCTTCAAAAGCTTGCTTGACCGTCATCCGTAATCTTTGAATACCTAGAAACTGAAATGTTTATATTAAACATTAGTATTAGAGTACTTAGAAATAATACATAATCGAAACTACGTTTAAAACGGATCCGATTTAACTATGATATGCAAACATTTACAGAATTTTCAGAACTCTACCGTAACTTACGGTACCTACCGTAAGTTACGGTAGACACTTGAAACTTCTGGTCTACCGTAAACCAGTAGAAAACCACCGTAAGCATTCTGATCTCTACCGTAAGTTACGGTGGACACCGTAACTTACGGTAGTCCCTGTAACTTTATGTTTTGACTTTTTGTTTGATTTACCCAAACCCATTTCTCGGATTTCTCATTCTAACCAACCAACACACTGATTTTTCATATTCTAATAGGTCTTTTATAAATGTTAACAAAGACCGAGTAACCATACTACAATGCATTACCATGCCTTATTTGGTTATTTGACCCGTTTAGCTCATCTAAGGAATCCTCCATTTTTTATGACTACCAATGAGGTTTAACCAATTTCTTGGCCTATTATTCGAACTAGCAAACATTACCGCTTAAATCCAACTCAACTTTTATTCACAAATCAATTACATATATACTAAATATCAAAATTTACTCAAATGTAACGAATCAAGTTACATACCTTCAAAGCACACCCTTTAGTCGTGCGTCTACACCGGCTTGTCCGCTCGTAGCTCCGGATTCCTTTCCTATAGAGTTCAATCACATTGTATTTAGAACTCCATTTCAATCATATATCGCATAATTTGTCAAATCATCAAAATTATGCGTTTCGACTTTGAATTTCAGTTTTAAGCCTTCTTTGAGGCATTTCCACAAACACTATAAGGGCAGAATTTTATGTCATTCATATTCAAGTTCATAGCTTGCTATTTAGCTAAACTTAACATCCATAAAACTTTCATATAGCGTTTAAACATCATACTTTTCTGAAATCACTTTATATGATCAAATTACACTAGAATAATCATTCTAAACCCTAGTGTTCATCATTATCTTGTAAAACCCATAACCCACCTTCAATGTGTTCATGGAATTTCCTGAATTTGGACATGATTTCACATGTAGTTGTCTAGGTTTTACTTCTAGACACTATATCATCCCTAATCTAACCAAATCACAAACATGCATCATCAAATTTTGAATCTCCCAAATTCATAAGAATTTCAAACAGAGAATTTTCATAGAATTTTACATACCTTACAACCCCCTTGTGATGGGGATTACTAATCTTAACTCAGATTTCGATTTGGGAGCCAATTGGATCTTCAATTTGTGGGATTTAACATGAACTAGGGTTTTGAAAGAGCCCAGGTCGCCCCATCCTTGTTCTGGTCGATCCCCCCTACCAGATTTTTAGTTTGTGTTTTAATAAAATAGTTTTTATTAAAACTATTTTCAATTTTAACACTTTTGGTCCCTCTTGTTTGTTTTATTTTATTTCTATGTCTCTAGCTACTAATAAGTGATAAACTAACTAGATTTGTGTCTTTACTAACTAGATTATCTTACAAATTTATTTGCAACTAAATTAAAAATTTAAGAATTTGTATTTTCGGGATGTTACAAGAGCAACACTAGACTGGGGGGACTTGAAGGGGTAAGGTCCCAAAAACCTTATACCAAGTACATGGGACCATACCACGACCTCACCTCTTAGCCCTCTTTTGACCTTGCGCGGTCGTGCAACTGGTCCTACAGAGAGGACTTAAGAGGAAGATAGCAGACAACACTTGCGCGCTGAAAAGGAAATCATAAATCCTTTCGCCTCCCTCCATAAACAAAGGATGAAAATCCTAAGTTAGACACTTCCGCTTAAATAAAACTCAGACTTGGGGATTATTTACTCAACTGATACCCCACAGTAAAGGGTCACACCGGATTATGGCAATAAACCTTCTAGAAGGATTCAATTGTGCAACACCAGACGGTTATAACCGTCTGGTACACGTGTCATCATCTCAGGCCTCCCTGAAATCACGGTGATAGCATGGAATTGGAGGAAAACCTCCACTTACCCACTTTCCACGTGGCAATTCCCCAGCCATAGATCTAAACAGCAATCCGTGTGCACTCACGTCGGATTAAAAAGATTAACGGAAGGAAATGTAACCGCTTACGGGGTTAGCATCTTCCGTTAATATTTCATCAACAAGTTTTCCCGCCCGAACTCTCGGTTATAAATATGAGGATAATTCAGGTATAAACTTCAAGTTACACACACTTCGTTAACTCTTCTTCTTCTTCCAAAACGCTTACTTATTCTCACGCCGGAGTCGGGTCAAGGAGAGAACCCCCTTTCTACCCTTGACGAGGCTAACGGTGTTTTGTTTTGCAGAGTTTACCGAAGAAGGAGACCAGTCACATCGAATCAAACGAGAGAAACAACCCCTTTATGCAGATCCAAACCCTCTAGATAACTTGATTCCGGTCATTTATCTAGTGTTTCTTCACCGCCGAACTGTTTACGAACTATTCGCTGAACGTTTGGTTCGTTTGCAACCCTAATCCTTGTACAATTTGTATTTTTGTTTTTTTTTAAATCTAGTTCAAACTTCGCTATGACTCGACCCGAACGAGGACCGACCCGAAAATTTTAACGTTTTGTTATGAAAATTTTAAACACCGAAAAAAAATGGACCCTATTAAAAAAAATCCAAGTTCCGCAACTGGGTATATATAGTACACTTGCGTTATGATTTTATGTGATTAACGATGAGTGATGACCCTGAAATATTTGTTACCCCAAGTTCCGTCTTAGACTTAGCCCAAAATCAATTTAAAATATCAAATTCTTAACTATAGGTCTAATATATCTATTATTTTTATTTTAATCCATTTAATTTTTAAACATTTTTATACTATTTGTTATATTTTTAAGGTTATACAATATATTGGGGTATTCGTATTCAAGAGTTAACTGTCATTTTCGTCCTTATAGTTTGTTTAATTATGTCAGTTCAGACCAAATTTTAAATTTTTACCCTTTTCGTCCCTAACATTCTTGAAACATGTCAGTTTCATCCAAAAAAACATGAGTTAACTGTCAATTTCATCCCTGTGGTCTGACTAATTATCCGATTCAACCTTAATTTTTTGGATGGAACTGACATGTTTTCAAGAATGTCAGGGATGAAAATGGTACAAACTTGAAATTTGGTCTGAATAGACATAATTGGACAAACCACAGGGACGAACATGACAGCTAACTCCATATACAATGTAGATAGACGTATATGAGCTCAATTTTAGATTTCCAAGTTAATATCACCTATTGCTATATCTGTCTCAAATCCCTGAAAAATTAGAGCATTCACATCCTAGGAATCAAAATCTGTGTGTAGGGTTTTTAAAATATAAAAAGTGCTTATGAGTGGAGCAGAGAGAAAATGTTACTGTTCATCTGTATATTTGGGGGGACACTGTCACCCACTATAATTTTTTAATATATATTGAAAGTGGTTGTGAGTAAAGGAGAGAGAAAAATGTAATGATAAAGGTATAAAAATATTATTTAATTGAAAAAGAGAGAGAAAAAGTATTTGTTTTTAGTGGAAATATATTGATATAGGAGTTGTTTTTAATGGAATGTATGTATATTTTTAGGGAGCTGGATGTGAATGCTCATTTCATGTCCAGTCATATACCCAAATAGTCGTTCATTATACGTTTTGTATATTTGAGTTTTCTCGTTTTCCTGATATCACTACTTAAAGGAGGTATTAAGGCACCAAAATGATTTAAAGGATTTGATTCGAGCTAGTGTATATAGAGTTTCACTTTATTTTGTTTGTTAACCAACAACAATATTCATTTTTTTTTGTGAATGGACTATTTTAAACGTCAACCACCACAATATTACTCAGATATTTCCTAAAGTGAATGGAGACTGGTTTTATCAGTTAAGTGAATTTTTTATCTTGATTTCGTAGACACATTTGAGTTCAATGTTCTAACTTTGACAAGCCCATCACAACCGCAATCTAATCCATTATTCAGTGACTTTATTTAGTGCTTTCGCGTGGATTCGAACTTGCAAGTTTCTGGCAATGAAGAAGATGAAGAGAAATTTTTGTTTGCACATGGTTTAGCGAAGAAAATGAAAAGGGAGATTTGTTGCACGAGGCTTAACAATGGTGGTGGAGAAGACGAAATTGTCGGCGATTGGTGATGGTGAAGGCCATGCCGTCAGTTGTCTATGTTGCAGGGGTTGAACGAATTGGTTGATTGATTTAGGAATTTAGGGTTCCTGATTTATTTAATATACATGTCTTGGCTGGAATTGACTCTAACATGAATCCACAGCTATGAATTTAGCTTGTGAGCTCAGAGAGTCTCTGATTCGACCAAGTTTAATATCATAAAGTTGTTTTGAAAAAAAAAGGTTTGAAAGTTTAAACTCCAATCTTAGCTTAGTCCTCAACATAGTGAGAGTTATTATCAGATTGCCAAGGCAAATCTAATGCACCAGCTGATTTGATATAGAGTTCTTCTAAAAAGGTAGAAGAGTAGACGATTAAAGTAGAAATCAAGGTGTTTGTGAGTTGGAAACTCACTTAGAAGGTTGCTCGAAGTAGCTGAGCTCAAGTGTGCGAAGTCAGAAATCTAGAGAGAATTTCGGAGTTGTGGAAGTGGAAAATTGAAGAAGTGGGTTGGTATTTATAGGCTAGAGACGAGTTGGGATAAGAGACGATTGGGACGAGAGACGATTGGGACAAGAGGGGCCTCTTGTGCGAGAGGGCCTTTCGCACGATAGGGGATTTCCCCTTTTGTTCGAAATTCAAGTTTGTCGTTTTGGCGCATTTTGTCTGTTTTAATCGTTTTAAATCTGTAAGTGTAATGCATAAGTGAAATGTACAGAATAATGGATGAATTTGTATGTATAATAAGTATGAGGTTGCGTAAAAATGTATTTAAACGATCGATTGAACGAGTAACAAGTAAAATATGAATTTCGTTACGATCAAGGTTTCAAATTGCAAAATTGGGAGTGGATTATAAATATGATACGAATACAAGTTTCCAAAGATAGAAATACACGTAATCTTTATAACTATAACTGAGGAAAGTTCCAAAAAGCGAGGCGTTACAAATATATTGTAAATTTTCAGTTATAGGTCTTTTGCAACTACTTTTGGATGATGATCAAGTCACCACTAAGGAACCGAACACGATGAAGATCTAGTTTCCGCACATTTTGTAAATCATGTGTTTATAATTCTATACTTAAGTTGTTATGGGAATACCTTATGTATCTAAATATGTTTTTAATTGGTTTCTTTTTCTCTTTCTGAGTAACCAGGGTAGAGAATTGGTTTGGGCGTGTATAAAATAAACATTTGGAAGTAAGAATCATATATTTTGCATCAAAAATTTCATTTTTGGATACCTTCAAATTGGAATGATTTTGGCGTTTTTTTAGTTGGAATGGTGTCTAGGTTCATTCTCATAATCATGGAAACTCTAATCTCGAAGAATCAACGTAAATTTGAAGGAGACTGAGTTGTTAACGAGCTGGTTTGAGCAGCATTTTATAATTCAAAGAAACTTCACTGAAATGAGCTGATATAATTGTTTTGGATACAAGATTTGCGCCAAACACTTGTTTGGTGCAGTGGTCTGTTTGTTGTGTGTTGAACATGTAGACCCGGGTTCGAATCCCGCGGTCTGCATTTTTTTCCTTCCTTTTTTCTTTTTCTTTGTTTAATTTATACAACTAAATAGTTAGCGGTAAGTGGGTATCGAACACAGGGAGTTTGTGGAATGTATGTTATCTAAGTGTATATCTAACTTGACTAAATTAATCTAATTGCAAATAAAATAAATTCAAGAGTGGGTTTGATTGGTTGATTTTTAAAACTAAGACTACTATTCTAATTGCAAAATGGAAGTGTTTTGGTTGTAAACAAATTAGAGACGAGTGACCATCTTTAGTTTCCGGTGTGCTTCAACATTTGTGCTATCATTCACTAGAAAGAACTACATAGACATAGTTCATGTGCAATTACTTGTTGTGATAAAAGGGAACTAAGTACTCAGATTCCTAGAACGTGAGGTTGTTACCCGATGACCAATTGACCCTTACCCGATCCTAGTTCTACCCATGATATCTCGATTGCCAACGGCACCAAGAACGTATGGTTTCAAAATAGAATAATCATAAGCATCAACAATTTACAAGCAAATAAGAACACACCATGATAAATAAAACATAAATTCAATTTACCATTCTAGAAATATGAAATCAAGCACAATTGTCTCTACAAACCTTCAACTAAAGATGACCATAAAGAGTTTAGCCATTCATGGCTAGAACAACCATCTTCACAATTAGTTCAATGTTCATATGGATTAAAAACACTAACAAGATGTTTAGAAATTGTTTCCAAGCCCTCAAGAACACCCAAAATTCGTCTCTAAAGTGTATGTAACCGAATGGGAATCATTGGTACTCAAAAGACATCATAAAATGCCAATAAATGGGGCAGTTACAACTTTTACGCAGGTCAGAGCCGTAACCTACGGCCCTCCGCCGTAGGTTACGGTCAATAAAACTCTTACGGTGGGCCAGAACTGAGCTACGGTGGACCAGAAAACACAGTGAGGGCCGTAACCTACGGTGGGCCCTCCGCCGTAGGTTACGGCGGCACCAGATTTCGTTTTCTTGTTTTCTTCATAACTTTCTCGTTTCAATTCCGTTTTCTTCGCCGTTTTCGCCCACGTTCTCGTAATTTCATCCTCTATCATGTGATATTCTTAGTTCTTCAATTCCAATATTTTATTTTTTATTGATGCTCCAAATTCCTTCCCTTTTAAGCTCCATTTACACCTGCACGTCCAAACAACTAGTAGTTACCAAGTTCAAACAATTAAACGTGTAAAGCATGGGATTTTAATCTTTTTAAGGTACTTAAGGGTTGTCCTACGGACCACCCATCATTTAACATTCCGTTATTCATAATAGGGTTTGTGTATATATGTGTGTGTGTGTGTGGTATATGAATAATAGAATAAACATTCCATCCGCGTTTATTTATTGAAAGTTTGATTACAACGTTTCAGATTCTAGGACCCGTTTTTCGACAGATGTTACAGTTTTAGACATATTTTTGTGACTGTTAACGGGATTGACAGCAGATGGACCACGAATGTCAGCATTAGATGTATGAGGACGATAATCAGAAAATGTATGAGGGGGATCATTAGATGTATAAGGATCGATACGTGATGAATCAGAAGACGCCATATGTCGCCGTAAACACTGTGACGACTGCCACCCGCCGTGATATCTGTGAATGCCGACTACCTCTCTGCCATGAAAACCACCGTGAACGCCTCTCCGCCGCCGTGAAAACCACCGTGAAAGCCTCTCCGCCGCTGTGAAAACAATGAACTCTAAAACATCGGCGAAACCCTAAAATGGAGAACAAGAACACGCGTGTTTTTAATAAACATGTTATAATTATAAAATTGCCATGTGTTCATACTGGTTTTCGCGGTTCTCGCAATAAAACAAACTGTGTATTATAAAAGCAAACTGTGCTATTGTAAAAAATTGATCCCTATAGTAAAAAAAATCAGGTTAAAGGTTGTTTTTGACGAATTTTAAACTAAAATGTATATTGTGCAATTTTGAGGATATAAAGAATGTTTTATGCAATTTACATCGTAAAAAATGTGACATATTAATCGCTTTTTAATGTTCCTTCTAGTTGGTAAAATATGAAAGGACACATTCTAGACATCATATAGCACTAAACATATCAATAGCACTAAACATATCAAAAGAGACTAATCCGTTGTCTTTGAAAACCTCGTACTTAAGAAACACAAGGACATAAAGCATTTGTAAAATAATAATTAAAAAACCATTTTTTCAACAACTACACCAACATAAAGTATTTGTCAAATAATAATAGTAACACTAGTACAGAAAGTATTAAAAAACCATTTTTTCAACATAAAGTTTGGTTAAAGCACTCATTCGCACCCCTAGGCAATAATTTCTGGACCCGCCACTGAACATGGTATTATTCTAATAGCTGTTTAGGTATATGTTTCCGATAAAATATTTAATTATATGATTGTAAAATCAACTAACATGAATGGCATATTCAATAAAAGATGATGAAAGAAAGAACAACTAAACGAAATTATAATGAAAGTTAAAATCATGTTATTACCTGGTTTTAAGAATGATACTTGACTAGTGGACTTCAAAGTTGAGTGAAAATTTCCCTTGATTAGATCTGCATAGACAAAATGGGCCTACAGTGTTTTGGGCCATTTGTTTGGCCCAATACAGCCCCAAAAATCATATCAATTTCAGGAAAAAAAAACATTAAATTTGAAATTGTAATCATTATTTTTTTTTTCTTTTTTTTTTTCAAAAGAGCTATTTCGTACCATATGATAACGGAATGACCATGATTTAGTCAAAGGGCCAAAATGTTGGGCTGAGTCTGATAATGCAGATTGATGAACATGGATCTCCCATTGTCAGTTGTCATGCCAAGTGGGCCAATAACAATTTATGGGCCTGTTGCTATAAATATCTCACATTTGGCCCATGAAACCTTGTTCCCATTGGGCTTGTTACTTCCGAGTGGGCCAATAACTATATTTGGGCCTGTGGCTATAATATCTCACATTTGGCCCATGTGATCTTGTTCCTATTGGGCTTGTCACTTCCAATATCAGCCAATCAACATAAAGAAAAGAACCACCACACATACATATATATGCAACATAAGTTACAGCCTCTCAGGCTTCATTTCCCACAAGCCAAGCCCAAGCCCATTTATATTCAAACAAGGCCCAGCCCAACTAAAGCTAAAACACACCCAAAAAACGAAAGCAAGAAATACATGAACAGAAGCATCATATAGATAGCCAAAAACAACATTACATTTGAAGAAAACCAACTTACATAACATGTGTGCCGAAAAAGTTTAGGCTTTCACTTTACAGACCCGAACCTGAAACACAGTAACTCACACATCTAGGTGTGCACTTATTCTAAGTTTCAGGTTCCTTAAGTATGATAAAATATTACAGACGAAAGGTAGGACTGATACATACAACACCGCTTGTGTAACATAACAATCTTAGAGATGGACCTCCTATAGCATGATCATCAATCTAGCTTAAGCGGGCCCAAACTCAAGATAACCGTGTTCAATAATTGGGGCGCACATTGAGGCGTGATGCTATCTTCTGCCCCAGAGACTGGTCAGCCTGCAACAACACCACCCAAAATGTACCAAATCAGCATATATTTCTAAAGAAAGTTTTTAAGACTGTTTTGGCTTGTGCTAAAAAATCACATGTTTAGATTGGCCCGTTTACCCATTACTCAACCCGCCCATTTACCAGCTCTAACTTCTTCCATTTGATGTAAGCTTATCAAAAACACTATGCACTGAAGTTCTAAACTATACTAAAGGTCAGTGGCGCAGCTATGAAGGGGCCGGAGGGGCGCCCGACCCCCCGAACTTTTCGCTCAGTAGTGTTATGTATGTACGTTTCGTATAGAATTTTTTAGGTATATACGTTTTCGACCCCCCAGTTTTATAAAAAAAATATTTTTTTTAGGTATGTACTTTTAGGTCCGGTGACTTCCGACCCCCCGGTGGAAATTTTCAAGCTTCGCCACGGCTAAAGGTAGTTTTTTTTGTAAATATAATGGGACGAATGAACGTTTTCTTTTGTGGTAATGAAAGTAAGACTGAAGATGGGAAGCGTGTACAAACCTGGGTCCAGTAGGAGATCCAAATACTGCGGAGTTCGTGGGTTACCCGTGGGTCAGACAACATCTTACACATTCGGACAATGAATCTCTCTTGCCTATAGAAAGATCAGACATAGTTTAGCAAATTTATGGCATCTTGGAATATTTAAAAAAAAAAAAAAACCATATAAAACATGTACCTGGCTGGATCCCATGATCGGTATCTGTCTCCGGGCTGCTTGAAATCGTTATATTTTGGGATCACAGTCTGCATTCACAAAAAAAAAAAAATAATAAAAAAAAATAACCAAACACATTCCTTTACTTTTTGTTTGTTACTATTGAGGTGGCCCTTTTGCCCAAACTCAAGTGGCCCATCACCCAACCCGTCCGGTTTTCCACTTCTAGTAGTTGATAACAAGTGGTTCATCAGACTAAAACAAACCAATGATGCAAGAAACTAACCCTGTCACGGGTTCCAGTAACTTGACGGGAATTGATCGGGTACTGCTTAGCATGTTGAACACGATCATACCTCGAAGGGAAGTAATCAACCTGAAAATAAAAACATTAACTCGCGTAAATAAAAGAACCTCAACTAATAATTAACAATAACTAATATGTACACAAAACAAAATAGTGTACCTCCTCATCTCTGTGCATGAAGTTCATGTTTCCATCATAATGATTGTTATGATGAGCACACTTAGGTGCATTGACAGGGAGCTGCAAGTAATTCGGTCCAAGACGGTGCCTCTGGGTATCAGAGTACGCGAAAATACGCCCTTGAAGCATCTTATCATCAGAGTAATAAATACCAGGGACAACAAGACCCGGGTTGAACGCCAGCTGTTCATTTTCAGCAAAGAAGTTGTCAATGTTCTTGTTCAACACCATACGCCCAACAGGCTGCAAAGGTATGATGTCCTCGGGCCAGGTCATGGTGCCATCAAGCGGGTCAAAGTCAAGCCTATCTTCATGATCAGGGTCAATCACTTGGAGATACAGCTTCCATTCAGGGAAGTTACCAGCTTGGATCGAATCGTAAAGATCTTGAGTGGCGTGACTGTGATTCGCGCCTCCGATTTTGATCGCTTCGTCGTCCATCAAACATTTGACTCCACATGTGGGCTTCCATGTGAACTTCACATAGTGAATTTTTCCTTCTTTGTTAACTAAAGTGAGAGTGTTGACACTTGAGCCTTCCATGTGTCGGTAATCGGTTGGGATACCGATATCATCGAGCCAGAATGTCATGGTGTTCAAGCTCTCTGGATGGTGGGACAAGAAGTCAAGAATTCTCCAGTCTTCTTGGATGTGTGACTTCGGGTTTGGTTTAAACGCGTGGATCACGTCTGGGAACGCCATTGCATCACGCGTAAAGAACACGGGGAAATTGTTTCCCACAATGTCAAAGTTACCCTGCAAGTTGAAAACAAATGAGTAAAAAAAGTTAAAGAAGATCAAACAATCATATAAATCTTGTTAATGATTTACCTCTCTGGTGTAGAACTTTGTTGCAAATCCTCGGGGATCTCGGATGGTTTCGGGGCTTCCACGCTCATGGATAACAGTCGAGAAACGAACAATGGTAGGAGTTTGAACTCCAGGGGCGCGGAGGAAGTCAGCGCAGGTGAGATGAGTGATGTCATGTGTAACCTCGAAGAACCCCTTTGCGCTCGCACCCCTCGCATGAACGATACGTTCGGGGATCCGCTCGCGAGTGAAGTTGGCAAGTTTCTCAATCAAATGATAGTCCTCAAGGAGAATTGGACCTGAAGATTGACAAGAACATGCATGTTAGGACTAATATGAGAAATAGTTGTTTTAGTCAATTGTTAAAAGTAGAGGGGCTAGTTTGTAAACTTTTGTAATTCATTAACTAACATTTAAAAGTTTACTTGATGGCTATTAAAAGAATTAAAAGAATTCATGAATGAAGAACTAGCTTGGACCTAAATATTGTTTCTCCCTCTATTAATTTTTAGGCAGACAATATTCATTTCTAGGCTAATAAAGATGGATTCAAAATGAATTATACAAAACACCACCGACACACTATTCAAACATTATTGGCTTATCATACAACGAAACATGATCATATGGGTCGTATGGTAGTCATACGTGCCAGTCCGTATATAGGGAAAAAAAATAGTCGTATGGATCTTATGAAAGCCAAATTATACGACCAATGACAAAAAATGACTGATTTGACAATCGACACAGTTTCCAAACACCGCTGGCGTATTATACTGGTGAAAAGTGGTCATATGGGTCGTATGATAGTCATACGGGCCGGGCCGTATGATAGGGTGAAATATAGTCATATGGATAATATGAGAGCCAAATCATACAGCCCATATGATCATTTCACTGACAAAAAAATGACTGATTTGACTACCGACAAATTTATATAGCCCGTATACCCCATATGACTAGTATGATCTGAAAGGTGACTTATCGTACATTTTTGGAGGTGGTGTATCTTTAACAACACTATTCCATATATACATATTAGATCAACATAACGGATCCTGTAGTATCAACATAACATACCTCGATTTCCAACAGTCAATGATGCAGTGTTGTTGTAAACCGGTAAACCGGCATTTGTTGTCCAGAAAGGGGCGTTGTAAGCACTTGAAGGGCGTTGCTACAACAAATAAAACAATAAAAAAAAACATTAGCCAACATGACTAATCCACATAATAATCATGTTATGTTTGCAACAACAAAGATAGATAATAGCTAGTGGTATCTTCATTTACATCAGGGTGAGGTAGGATGAGTTTCGACTCCTGCACAACCGGACGAAACACTTCACTTATTCCATCTTTTTATAAATATTCAAATACTAATTCGTATTTTCTAAATAATAATAACAACAACAACAACAACAAGGAAGGTGTTTCAATAAAGATGACACTATTTTTTATTAAATTTATAGAAGGATCTGTTAGAACCACCCTTTATTGCGAGAACCGCGAAAACTAATATGAATACAACAAAAAATACCTAAAAAAATCTAAAAAACACACAATTTTTTTTTTAATATTTGTTATATAAAATCGCTACTTTTAGTAGCCAAAATTTGTTTTTTTTTTTTATAAATTTTGGCTACTAAAAGTAGCGATTTTTATATAAACAATATGTGCGTTTTTTAGATTTTTAGGGGTTTAGTTTTTAGCATTTAGCTTGGGTGTGTGTGTGGGGGGGGGGGGGGGGGTAGGTTTTTTGGGAGGTTTAGTTTTTAGCATTTAGCTTGGGGGGAGGGGGGTTAGGTTTTTTTAGGTATAGTGGGTTTATTTTGTTGTATTCACATTGGTTCTCGCGATTCTTGCAATAAAGGTGGTTCTCGTATGAACTCTACCCTAAATTTATATTCGAATAAAAAATACACCGTCAGGTGCAACGGTACAATTGATTTATACGGTTTTCGTATTTTTTTTAAGATGCACAATCATTTAAAAACACAGTACATTTTTTTTTTGCTAAAAATAACCACGACAAGAATATGTCCACTATTTAGTTCATTGTTTATGTATCTTTTTAGAAGTATAATCATTTGAATGTAAGATACGAAATATAATAGAATTAAAAGGGAAGCAATAATTTATAAGATTATTTTTTATAAGGGAGGCCTCGTACAAATGGGTAGCGTGTAATGCGAATGAAGTAATTATGTTTGAACAAAAGTAATTATTGTTAATATTACGTTGTTTAACATGTTAAAAAAATATTTGTATTTGATCTAACATCATATCATAGATAATAATATGTGTTTTTCTAAAAGAGAAATAATATGTTTCTGATAAGTTACTGTCTAATTCATATAAATATAATGATTTTAATGTTATATAATATATTTGTACTAACATATAACACACACACATATATATATGTATATATCTATGTATATAGTTTACAATATTTAAAAAAGTAATAAATAAAAAGAAAAGAATTATGGATATTTTAACTTCAAAAGGTTTTAGAATTTAATTAAGTCATCAACTCTTATGAACAATAATTATGGATATTAATTTGTGAATTTAGGTGATGGCAGACTTACGAACTAACTGTATAATCAACGGACAAGTGATTGATTCAAATGAACACTCGATGTCAAGGTGAATACTTGTCAAGATAACGACATATTTCTAATCAGTCCCACTAAGTATTATCACGTGTTGTTGTCTAAAGTTTTTAAGAATAATGAAAAATATTCATTTTTTCTATAGATTTAGTTATTTTTATTTATTTCTCCATACATAAAATATCAAATAATTAGAAACCAAATAAATTACTTTTAATTTAAAAAAAAAAATATTTGAATAGAGGGTATAGGGTAAGGATAGTGTAAAAAGGGCCTAAAGTGTGAGAAGTGTATTATAACACTATATATAATACTATATAACACCATATAAACACTGTATAACAATATGTAACACCATATAATACCATATAACACTATGTAACACTATATATCATTATATAACAAATATAACACTATACATCTACCATAGACATGCTATCAGACACCCTATAGTGTTATATAATGATATATAGTGTTACATAGTGTTATATGGTATTATATGGTGTTACATATTGTTATACGGTGTTTATATGATGTTATATAGTATTATATATAGTGTTATAATACACTTCTCACACTTTGAGCACTTTTTACAGGATCCTCTACCAGAGGGTATATATCCAATTTTATTATATCTCTTTCATTCCATAAATCTTAATTATACCTATATATACACTCACGCACACACGGATTCGGGCCTTAAAATCAAGAAAACTAAGAGTATAAATTTAAGTAATTAGATAAATGCGTGCACCTTATTCTCTCTCACACACACAGATGTCATCATCATCATACTCAGTAAATCCCACCAATAGCAAAGATAAGGTAGGGTATGAGGAGGGTAGATATAGACAACCTTACCTCTACCCCGTATAGGAATAGAGAGGCTGCTTCTAGTGAAACCCCCGGCTCGAAAACCCACACACACACACACACACACACACATATATATATATATATATATATATATATATATATATATATATATATTCATCTACATGTGTATTTGTTTATTGACACTAGGATATTACTCGATTTGCTTCATATGCATACAAATATTAAATATACATATAAAAAAACTTTTGTCATATAGAACAAGACATATATCGTGATCTCGCTCATTACACGATGAGACAAGTCAAGTCCATGTCATGTGTCTAAAGTTCAGATCTTTAGCTAGCTCACTCAAGCCACCTAGATCGATCGAATTTAATGTGTTTTAAGCCTTGATCCAGTTCAAATACATCGTATATGGTTGTATAAACTTGTATGACCTCAAGCTACCGTTGATTAACCATTTAACCGTCACACAATATGAATATATGATCGATCTAAAATAAAGTTAGATCATTGTGTCTCATGTTGCATGCGATACGGATAATGTGAGGTGATCGTCTGATCGATAACCAATCGATCTTGATATTGTTTACATAACTTTTTTGAACGACAAACATCATTCCAGAAATGATGGACGGCCTAGCAAGGGGCTAGAAACCGAGAATACTCCAAAGTTTATAGCAAGATACACGATACTTGCAATTTATCAGATTTTTTTTTTGATATGAAATGGTTATAGAAAATAATTTTATTATAGTTTTATACCAAGAAAAAGTAAACAAAGGGTAAAATGATAGTATTTTATCATTCCAATCATCGACATTATATGCATGAAAGAGTTGTACGTAAGAAAGAGGATTATCATTAGAGTTGTACCTTGTAGGGATCCATGATCTTGAATAGAGAGTGAAGAAAAGACAGTAGAGAGAAGCTTTCCGCTTGCTATCACCTTGTAATGCTTGGGACTATTTATAAGGAAAATATCTTATAGTTTGATGGACATAACAATAAAAATATTATTATAATAATAATTATGGCTGTTGAAATGTTATTGGAAAATTATGACGTGCATTATTGAAGATAATTATCTACTCTAATATTAAACATTATAAGTTTTGTATACTAGTTTAATTCATTTTATGTATATACTAGTTCTTTTAGCAGCCGTGCTTTGCGGCGGCGGCGTCGTACGCGATGTAATAAATTATGGACTACAAATTGACTTGTTTTTGAATTAAACTTACGTTGAAACGTAAAGTAGTTTGAATTCAAATCATTGAATGAAAATGTGTTATATTTGACCCGACTTGTTTTCAAACAAAATTTACGTCAAAATATAGACCAACTCAAACGTACATAAATAAACACGTGCGGCGGGGCCGTACTTGGAGTGACAAAAGGCTACAATTGACCTCACTTGTTTCCGAACTAAAATTAATGTCGAAACGTATTGTAACTCAAATTTATACCGCTGAATGACAACGTATTATATTTGACCTGATTTGTTGCCAAAGAAAATTTACGTCAAAATGTAGTACAACTCAAAACATACATACATAAAATATTTTATAATTGACCCGACGTTTCTAAACAATTATCATGTTAAAGCGTAGACAAACTCGAATTTATACTGACATGTACATAAAAATAAAAACATAAGAAATTCGTTTACAAAATAGAGAGTTAAATTTGACATTATACCGAAGTTGGAGGTAGAATAAGTCGTTTACAAAATAAAGGGTTATTTTTGAAATTGTACTATAGTTGGAGGGTAGAATGGTTCGATGGCAAAAGCCACAATCACGTTCGAACTTAGCACATATAACATTGAAACCAGCACACACAGTTTCAAAACCAGCACATGTGGAATTAACACAAAACAAGTTTGAAAGTAGTACTCACATAATCAAAATGATCAAAACCAGCACAAACAGTTTTGAAGTGCTACTTTTAGTACTTTTTAAAAATGTCAATTTAGAATATATATATATATTGGGTGAGGTTCGGCTACAAAGTCCATTTTTCCTACAAGGTGTACAAAGTCATAAAACACCACAATTTCAGCCATAAAACACACTCAAAACCCACAAATAACAGAGTGAAGATCACTAAAACACAATATCCAAACCCTAACAATCCATAAAAACTTCAAACACACCATCCTAGAACTATGAATATAAAACACAACATGATAATCAACATAAAACACACTAATGTTAGTCATTCGATAATCAAAGCCTTATCATCCAAAACACAACACAAAACCCACAAATATGGCGTTTAGTAATCTTCACTTTATTATTCGGGGGGTTTTGAGTATGTTTTATGGTTGACATTATGGTGTTTTATGACTTTTTACACTTTGTAGGAAAAAATGGACTTTGTAGCCAACTCCCACCATATATAACCCTATATAGAAACGGGATCAGGAGAAAACGCTCAAAAGTGTGAGAACGGTGAGAACGCATCCTGGCCCAACACGTGTCATGCGGCATAGAGAAGGGCGAAGGGGCTTTTTTGTCCTTTCATCTTCTGCTTTTCCAGTTCCGCTTTTCCAATAATTTTTGGGGTTTAAGATTTTTGGCGTTAACCAAATTCAATAATTAATGGCGTTTAATGGTTTCATCGTATTAACATTTTGGCGTTAATGGCGTTTATTCAAATCGTAAGCCATTGGAACCCAGGGTGGTCAGGAAATCTATCTGAATGACGTTTTTCATGGCGTTTTAAAAAAGTTGGCCCATTGTTCTATTATTTTTTATAAACATTTTGGCGTTTGTGGTATCTTGGCGTTTTACAATTGGTAGATTATATTTCAGCCACAGTAAAAACAATACAAGCGAATAAAATAAATTAAAAATCCTAATCGAATCTCTCTTCACAATCTTCACTGTCATCAGTCTCTCTGTTCTTTAATAGTACAAGAACTGTCACAAAAAATATGGCGTTTTATGTAAAACTGAACAAACCCATCGGTTTGATTATTTTGTCTGCTCGTCTGTTGAAGTGGCTTTTTTTGTGGATGTTTGGGGTCATAGATCTATGACGTGTGGGTTGGTTTTTCGCTTTTTCTTCATGTTGATCTTCATCTTTATAATCATCCCACTCTTCAGTGTCATTGATCTCTTCTCCTCATCCAAGCCTTCTTCAAGAACAAAAAATACAAAATGCCACATGACTGGCATCAGTATCTTTTTCTTGAATTTTTGTCCATCTCATGCAGCAAAATCTTACTTAGTTACTCGCCTCCGCTAACAATTCACTTGAAACCGGTAGCAACAGAGCTCGTACAGACCTTCTACTTTTCCTATAGTGAAGTGTCGGTTTGAGAACTGGTTCCTATCGACGAGATGACCGGCTTGTCGTGTTAAACACAAATAACCATCGCGAATAGTTAACTGATCGGACGGGGTGATTCCCATCCGATCCGGTGACTCGGACCTGGTGGAGTTCCATTGTTTAGCTCGTAGTCGAAACGTCTCGATCAAATTGCAAAAACTTAACGAAATAGCCAAGATGTAAAACGATAAGATTGCGGGACGGGTTACCGTCCGATCGGATTGCCGTCCGATCGGACAGCCACCCGATTGACCCGCAATCCGATCGGATTGCACTTGGAATCAAGACTTAAAACAATTCTCAAACATTCAAAGATCTGAACGACGAACGGATTGCCGTCCGATCGGATTGCCGTCCGATCGAACGACCATCCGATCGGCTGACTTTTGGATCCTCAACACTTAAACGTTTTACAAATCTTCATTGCACATCAGTTTCAACGGATTGTCACCCGATCGGACTGCCACCCGATCGAGTGACCAGTCTGCTGTGAGCTTATCATCAACCAAAGTGTCTTGCCAATCGGATCACCGTCCGATCGAACAGCCACCCGATCGAGTTGCCACCCGATCGACCGGCCGTTAAATCGACCGACCTGAAAAGTAGAGATACTTCTCTGTTTTCAAAATGCTACAACGAAAACTTCAAAAGGTAAACCATCATACACAAACACATCTTTCCCAAACGAGGTAGCAATCCAATTGAGTGGTCACCCGATCGGATGACCATCCGAACGGATTGTCACCCGATCGGATGACCATCCGAACGGATTGTCACCCGATCGACCGGCTACCCGATCGGATTGCCATCCGATCGGAGTACTGTCCGATCCATTGGCACCTTGCTCCGTTTCACGCACTATCCAACGCTTACGTTATCAATCTAAACTCGGGCTAATCTCAGACGCGCTCCCTTCAATCCAACCAAGTTGTGTTTGCTTGCTGAATACCGACTGTGAGTATACTCGAACCCCTTTTTATCGCATTTTTGGGTGTAACATACATTTTTATCAAATCAAACTAATCGAATGCTTAAACTATTTATCACATGCGAATAACTGTTATGCATATTTATACGTGATGCTAGTTACATATGTGTTAGGACTTATACTCGCGAGGTCCCGCCTTAACTAGTATAGTACTATAGCACCCGACGGGGTCTAGTTAGGATTAATAGCAATCGCAATCGCAGCTCGAGTGACTTAGCTGGTAGTATCGGTCTTAAATGCATGTATGTTGAGGTATCTCGTTTATGTATTTGGCAATTCGCAGCACTTTTTATCTATTTACGCTACTCTATCAAAACTTGTATACTCAACAATACTTTTGTATTGACGTTGTTTTAACGTATGTTGTAGGTTTAGTAACAATCTACATCAAATCAAGCTAGGAAGTCTAGAAACACACCTAAAATCTAGGTTGTCGGATTTGTATTGTTTGAGAGAACATGAAAATTCGTGACAGCTTATGTGATTGTACTTGTTTATTAGTATGGGATAATGAACGCATTAAATACTGTCGCAATTTAGTTGTTATGGATTCTCTTGAGCAATCTGATTCGCCTAGTACCGCGCCCCGATGATTCCGCCATCGGTTGGGGTGTGACATGTGTCCTCATTAGAGTTTCTTTTATTATATGTACTAGTAGTACGACCCGCATGCAAACACGGGTGGCTTTTAAAAAACCATGTATAACACATATAAATGGTGAATGTGGTTATAGTTATAAATATATAAGTCTGTCGGTAAATACTTAAAGTTTAGAGTATAAAAATACGAAAATATACGATTTATTAATCTTTGTGAATGAAATAATATTTGCATTCAAGCATGTTCTTTCTCCACAAAACACTGTTTTAACTCAACAGTGGTTTCAAACATGTTCTTTCTCCACAAAACACTGTTTAACTCAACAGTGGTTTTAAACCACCGTTTTAACCTGAAAGTGGTTTCAACCACTGTTTTCTCCACAAAACTCTGTTTTAACCCAACAGTGGTTTCAAACATCTGTTTTCATCCATCTGTTGACCAAAGTCAACAGATGTATCAACCACTGTTTTATTTTCAAACATCTGTTCACAACAAACAGAGGTTTCAAAACATAAACAGACCTTTGCCACTATTACAAGCTTTTAAACTCTCAACCCTAAATATTTATTTAATTAGTTTAAATAACAAACATGGTTAATAATTTTAACACAACTAATTATACAAAATATGAAAGTATCAAACAGAGCTAACTATATAAAATATGTCTAAATCCTACCTTTCATTGTAGGTGTGAGTCATTCTAAAGCTATTTGCTTCCTCACAAAATTAGTATAAAAAATACTATATGTTATCTTTCTGAAGCTATTTGCTTCCTCACAATGCATGGGATATGATTTCAAAAATATGATTATGTTGCTTTCCGTATGATGAAGAGTATAATAGACATATTCAGTCATAAAAACAAACACATGATCTATATCTCATATACTTAAAGAGTTCATCAATAAATGACTTTTAACTTAAATAACTCCCAAAACCATATATCATCAAAGCTCTTCAAAAGAACATAGATACCCAACTAGGTAAGCAGTTAATGCGGAAAATAATATTTGAGATATCGACTATCGTGGTGGGATATCGGTAATGTTCCAACGCTGGTTTTACGCCAAACTTAGTAATGTGCAAACACGAGTGTTTTTTAGAAATTCATGGGTTAATACTTCAAAGTAAAGGATATATAGTGTATGTTTTAGCGACATGTCAAATCCAGTTAATTTTTTAGCTTCAATATCATACACAACAAATTTTGCAGATGACGAAATACTTGAAATAATAAAGAAAGCTCGAAAAACCATACACCATTCAGTATAATACAGCATAATAATTTCTAATCGATAGGCGAAACAGTAGTCTCGATGAATAATGCTCCTTTTGGACCGTTGTAGTTGTCAACATGTTGGAGGTATTTCAAAACTTCATTACTCAGATCAACTTCAACCATATCCCCCGAAATGCTTGTTATCAGCCACTTGTTGTTTTGAATTATATTGGTCCTTTGGCGCCTATCTACATAATCAACTACACGAGAATTATTGAAAGCAAACACCTTGATCCATTTTTCTTCTTCAAATTTGAGCAAATCAGCAGTTAGCTCATCAGACTTTCTAACGACAATCAAATGCAGCTTTTTTGCAATGGTCAAAAAATGCCCTTGGTAAGGATTGACTTCCATACTCTCGGGAAAACGAAGTATTTTGAAAGTCTTAGAAACAACATCGAAAGCAACTATGTTCCTCTCACCTGGTGGATACCAATAATTTGAAACCATGAAATATATGGTTTTGCCGGAACAAATTCCTGGAGACCATGAATAACTGCTTGAACTATAATTATTTACGCTCAAGAAATTTATGGTTCTCCATGACTCACGACGTCGTGAGTAAACACGAGCAGTAACCACATTACGGTAACATCTGAGGTGAAGCACTTTCAGATCATTGGATTCATCAAATACATTCCACCTGTATCAGAGTTTCGATCGTGACTATTATTAAAGTAGTCATCGGACAAAAACTTATAGCGCCTGGTTGTTGGATTCCAAAGGATCAGCTCACAGCAAACCCATTAAATGATGATAGAATACGTAAGAAGGTAGGGTGGACATTGTTAGGAAAACTTATGGTTTTGCATGTAACGACATCCAAATTCCCACCTACTATGTTGTCAAAGACAATTGACGTGTCTTTAAAGGATAATAGTTTCTTTTGTAGTGAATTTCCAATTCGGCGAGAATGCATCATCTCAAATGCATGACTTGACATTTCCCTATGAAAATTTTTGGAACACACATTTCAAACGACCAATAGCTTTTGCCGGTAGCCTTGTGAAAATTTCATCAACGATCATTTGAAACCCAATGTTTTCCATTTTATGATCTATGTGTTCTACAATAAAAAAATATAACAAATAAAATATAATTGTATATGTAAATATTTATAAATAAGAAATAAGGATGTTACTATATATAAATATACCAAAAATTTAAAAAACAAACATCATATTTGTAACTACAAAACCGATCATAATTTTGATGAACAGAGTAACTACAATGACATTTAAAACAAAGAATCTTCGGATTAGATAACATGCATTGTTGTGGAAGTAAAATTTTAATCAATATTCTTGATTAACTTTACAATTCATAATTTTATTGTAAAATCTCAAGAGAATCATAAAAAAGAGACATTTTAACATATGTTAAGTGAGACTAACTTATTGTTAAAGAATATGATGCGACGGTGGTTCGGTTTGTGTCTTGATTTTGCGGTGAACAAATGGGTGTTTGAAAGCTTAAGAGATTGTAATGATATTGATAAACATAAAACTTTTAAGATGATTGAGTAGAGGGATGAAAACGGTAATGATGAAAGCAGTTTCCCAATGTAAGGCAAATAAATTTATTTTATATACCCAATGAAGGCGGTAATGATTGAGTAAATGGTGAGATAACTTACTGTTAAAGAATATGATGCGACGATGGTTCGACTTTTAATGCAAAACATTTCAAAAATAAGTTTTCATGGGAAAACTATAAAATTAAATATCAAGAAAACCTAAAGGACAAATTTTAAACCTTAAAAAAAACGGGTTATCATAATTACAATTAACTTCTTCATTTACCATAAGACGCATTTTAAACACTATAAATGACCATTTACAATAAAACGCATTTCAAAACTTCAACAATTGTCTTTTAAATTTTTCACATCTGTTGACTTACGAAACATCTGTTCAGGCACAATTCAACATCCACGTAATCTAAATCAAACTCAGACACAATGAGAAGAATGCTTTCATCATCATGCTTTTATAAAGATTGTAATTAAATCTAATAACCTAACAAACTCCCTACATCTACTATTAGCCTAAGCACTATTACATTGAAAACCTCTGTTGAGCAGCATCTATTGAATATCATCTGTTGTTCTTTAACATCTGTTGACCCATAGCAGACCTTTGCTTCTTCAAACTTTCTTCAGACTTTGTCTTCATCAGCAAAGGATCACTTCAAACAGATGTTCTCTTTGGGCAAAATTTACCTTTGACAGACATTTTGAGTAGCAGATGTTGAGTATTTGTAATTAAGAGGAGGAAATTCTTCAAAGCACTGTTGACTTACCAAACATCTGTTCAGGAACAATTCAACATCAACATAATCTAAATCAATGATATTATATAGTGAAATATCTTACAGCCAAAGGTCAGATTTCAATTCACTGTAGATTAAACAATCTAGCAGGAAAAAAACGTGTACATTTAATATAAACATGTAAAATTATATTTAAAAACAACAGCTTTTAATGCAAAACTTCTAATAGCCTAACAAACTCCCTACATCTGCTATTAGCCTAAGCACTATTACATTGAAAACCTCTGTTGAGCAGCATCTATTGAATATCATCTATTGTTCTTTAAGATCTGTTGACCCATAGCAGACCTTTGCTTCTTCAAACTTTCTTCAGAATTTGTCTTCATCAGCAGAGGATCACTTCAAACAGATGTTCTCTTTGGGCAGACTTTACCTTTGACAGACATTTAGAGTAGCAAATGCTGAGTATTTGCAATTGAGAGGAGGAAATTCTTCAAAAAACCGTTGACTTACCAAATAATAAAAAAATAATAAAATTTCAAACCTCTGGCATTAAAAAAATAATAAAAAAAATCTCTTCATTTAAAAACCAACAATACTCTACATGGCAAACACATGCTTCTACCACTTCATCGGACACAGATGTTGGGAACCTCTGTTGGGCAACAACAGATGTTGGCAACAGTGGCAAGTCAACAGTCGTTAGATTAAACATAACTTATGAGAACAGACAATACCCTTCAGCAGTATATGACTTTTTAGCCAAACAGAGGTTTCAAAAACAGTTGTTTCAACAGACTTTTTAGCTATTTTTTAAGAATGGAATTTTGATGTTTTGAAGACGTTATTATGCTTTCATCATCAGCAGACGATGATTTCGAGCGTATGTTCTCTTTTGGCAAACTTTAGCTTTGACAGATCGATACAGTAGCAGAAATTGATTCTTTGTAATTTGTAGATAATTCTTCAAAAAACTGTTCAAGCACAATTCAACATCAACATAATCTAAATCAAACTCAGAGACAATTTCGCATCTACATCAATATCGATCTGCAATACTCAGATGATATTAAAAACTATATAATAATACTTATGCATGCTAAAATTAGTAAAAATAAAATGCTCCACAAAGATTAATAGGATTAAAATTTACTATGACATTAAAAGATCAACAATTACATCGAGTACTGAACAACGAAACTTTAAAATCTAACAACAACACCAAGAATTTAAGAATCTAACAACAAAAATTAAGAAATTTTAGCTTCAACTCCATCGAGTACTGAACCTCTCGATGTATATCGTTGAGTATCGCCATGAACTCCACGTCTCTATCACCGCACTCTATATTACCGACAACACAAAGGTCACGAACGGAAGTTGAAGGCATCGCCATCAGGTTTCTGGAAACCTGGTCTCTCGTGAACAGACCAAGATGTAGTCCATCAAAACACCTCTTCAGCTCTTGAAGAGTAGCCATATCCTCATATACTTTATCCTCAACTTGTTTGATAAAGCGCTGCTTTAAATCATCATAGTCTGCAGAAGTGTATGCATTTTATATGTATACATTCTATACATCAAAATTTCAAACTTTATGCATCTTTTAATACAAAAAAGGCAGGAAAAAAACAAACTTAAACTACTTATATATCTTATTAAATAAAATCTTATCTTACAGCAGAAGCAGAGAGTTTCTTGCGTTTAGTAGGAACAGCTGTAGAACAATCATCATCATCTGCTCAAATCATTTATAATCATCATTTAGTCATAACCCAGATTAATTTCACTGTACATTTAATAATCTCAGAGGAAAAAATGTGTACATTTAATATAAACAAACATAAGTGTTTAATCTTTCTTTGTATTTAATTTAATACTATTAATGTCCATATTAACATATTCTAAAACCATTCTAGCTCCACAGATGCTTCTACCACTGGTCGCTCGAAGAAAACATAGCTGAAATATATCAACACTTTAAAATAAAACTTATCAACATTATCAACAGTTTAAAAAAATTCACAAACCTAAAATAACCCGCAGACGATTGTATGAATTTCAAACAACTCTGATTAGGCTGAAATATAAAGCGAGAATTAGAGTAGATCAGTTCAAAATTTAAAATTCAAAATTGCAAAAAAAACATACTTTCAACGATGTTGGAACAATTATGTGAAGTACAAAGATCTGTAATCGAAGATTAACCGACAGAATATGAAAATTCTGCATTTGAGAGAAAGAAAGGAAAAAACAAACTGAAGCTACTTATCTCTGTTACTAAATAAAATCTTATCTTATAATAGAAGCAGAGAGTTTCTTGCGTTTAGTAGGAACAACTGTAGAACAATCATCATCATCTGCTCAAATCATTCACAATCATCATTTAGTCATAACTCAGATAAAAAAACAATTACGAAAAATCAAAAACAAAAACAAACAAAATTATATATTACATTACCATCATCAAGGCAAACGAAATATCCCCAAAATTTGTTCTGAAAGTGGGTCAGAAAGAGATTCGGTTTTATCTTTTCCTTTATGAACAAATGTCGAGTATTAAGAAGAGGGGATTTGAGGGAGAGTTACATTGAAAGTGTGGTTTGAAAATACAAAAGCAAAGAACATGAGAGTGTAAATATGAAGAGGGAAATGAGAAAAAAATCTTTATATAAGAAGATGATTGACAGAAGTGAGTGAGTGACATGCATTAATTGCAAATTACGTATTCCCAGACATTTTGAATTTGAAATTACCGGCAACTAACATCTGCTGATATATACGCATTATATGAACCTTCAACCTCTGCTGACTTTAAAGTATAGATATGGGCAGAGGTTTTAGATGGCAGAGTTTAGATAGATTTTAAACTGATTTTATATATTAGGATTTATGATGCAGTTGTTGGTTCAGTTCTGTTTATACATGAGGGAAAACATTAAAACATACCTGTTACAGCAGACAGTGCAGTGGAGAATCCAGTCAGAGAAGATGACATCCCGTTGGACATAATTGTCAGTGTGATCTGGTTCCTCCTTAGGGTGCTAACTGATGATGGGGACTAAGAAAACCGACAAGGGAATCGGTTGTAGGAGAGGGAGGTCGAATGATGATGTTATGTTATTAGGTTATCTGTTTCAGTGTGTAACCTTATAACCTCTACATAATTCTCCTTATATAAGCACCCAAGAGGAAACCTAATTAGTTAATAAGGGTAATATGGTCCATCAACAATTACCAACTAATTAAATAATAGGTTATTATATATTTTGATCCATATTATGTAAATGATTATAATGGCTATAGATTAAATATTAAACATAATATATTTAATTTTACATTCTCCCACTTAACCGAGTAATCATTTACTATGAGTATTAGATAAGCCTGATCAGGAGTTAACACTCATTTTAGCCTTAAACAAGTACTATAGCAGAGAAATACAACCGTTGAATCATTATGCAACTCAGGACCCCCATTAGTCATACTATAGCCTTAATTTAAAACCTAATCGTTATGATCAAAATACGCATAAGCCCTTTGTTTGATTTGTAACTTCATTTGTCTATATGCCATTATACCGGTTGAACATATTCTAAGAGACATGCAAAATCAAACTGAGGAAATTTCATTAATCATAAAACATAAGCTAGTACAATATGCTTAAATAAGGTCTTTACTAAATCCCATATTCCGAACATGTTCTTCGTAAACCTTAGGAGGGAGACCTTTAGTCATCAGATCCGCAAGCATATCTTAAGTACTAATATACTCGATACAAAGATTATTTTCCTCAACTCGTTCTCGTACGAACATATATTTTGTATCGAGATATAAACCAGCTCTAGTCGAACTGTTACTGTTCGAGAAACTAACGGCAGCTGAATTATCACAATAAAGCTTCAATGGTCTAGAAATGGAATTAACGATTTTAAGTCCAGTGATCAGATTTCTAAGCAACATTCCATGACAGGTTGCGTTATAAACAACAATGTACTCTGCCATCATTGTGGAAGTTGTGGTCAACTGTTGCTTATGACTCTTCCATGAGATAGGGCCGCCTGCTAACATTAAGATATAGCCCGAAGTGGATTTCTTGTCATCTTTGCACTTGGCAAAGTCAGAATCAGAATAGCCCACCACTTCTAAATGATCACTTCTTCTATAAGTCAGTTTATAGTCTTTCGTCCCTTGCAGATATCGAAGTACCTTCTTAGCTGCTTTCCAGTGATCTAGGCCAGGATTAGTCTGATAACGGCCTAGCATTCCAGCAATATAAGCGATATCTGGGCGAGTACAGACTTGAGCATACATCAGGCTCCCGACTACTGACGCATAAGGTATCTGGCTCATTTGCTCCTTCTCAACCTCTGTTGTCGGACACTGGAATGAACCGAAAACATCTCCCTTAACTACTGGAGCGACAGAGGGTTTGCACTGTTGCATGTTGTAACGTGTAAGGACACGATCTATGTAAGCCTTTTGAGACAATCCTAAGATCCCTTTGTGTCTATCTCGGTGAATTTCGATGCCAATGACGTAAGAAGCATCTCCGAGATCCTTCATGTCGAAGTTATGCGAGAGTAACCGCTTTGACTCATGCAACATGTCTAAACTATTACTTGCCAATAGAATATCATCTACGTAAAGGACAAGTATAGTAAAGTTCCTCCCACTCATCTTGAGGTAGGTGCATTGATCCACTTGATTCTTCATAAAACCTTGTTTCTTCATGACTTCATCAAACTTGAGGTACCACTGACGTGATGCTTGTTTTAACCCGTAAATGGATTTCTTCAACTTACAGACTAGATGCTCCTGACCTTCAGGTTTAAAGCCTTCAGGTTGTTTCATGTAAACATCTTCGTCCAAGTCTCCGTTAAGGAAAGCGGTTTAACGTCCACCTGATGTAACTCTAAATCAAAATGAGCTACTAGGGCCATGACGATCCTTAATGAATCTTTACGAGAGACAGGTGAAAACGTCTCTTGATAATCAATTTCCTCTTTCTGAGTGTAGCCCTTTGCAACCAATCTCGCTTTGTAGCGTTCAACGTTACCATTCGGATCCAGTTTTGTTTTGAACACCCATTTACATCCTACGGGTTTGACACCGTTGGGTAATTCTACCAAATCCCAAACGTCATTTTTCTTCATGGATTCAAGCTCTTCAATCATTGCTTTATTCCATTCAGAAGACTGATCACTGCTAATGGCTTCATTGTAAGAGATAGGATCATTGAGCTTTCCGGGATCCATTTCAGTCAGGTAGGTAACATAATCATCCCAATTAGTAGGCCTTCTTTGCCTATATGATCTCCTGAGTGGATTATCGGGTTCAGCGTTGTCTTGGTTTTGAGCATTTGATGTGCCTTCGTCATGAGGTATAATGGGTTCTGATTGTAGAGGTGAATTTGGAGTTGGTGCAGTAGCTTCAGGTACAGTAGTTGCATTGGGTACAAGAGGAGTAATCGGAGTAATGGTAAGCGTCGAGTCTCTCCCCCCCGCGTCTTGTACTTCTTGCAATTCTTCGTAAGGGTTGGTACTGCTCCCACTGACCTTGAAATCCTCCAGGAACGCAGCACGCTTGGTTTCAACAATACGGGTGACATGAGAAGGACAGTAGAAACGATAACCCTTAGAGTTATCATGATACCCGATAAAGAAACAGGTAACTGTCTTGGGGTCAAGTTTCCTTAGGAAAGGATTGTAAAGTTTTGCTTCAGCAATGCAGCCCCATACTTTCATATATTTAAGACTCGGTTTCCTTCCTGTCCAAAGTTCATAAGGAGTTTTAGGGACAGACTTAGAAGGAACTCTATTGAGTATATGAACAGCTGCTTTTAATGCTTCAGTCCAGAGAAATAATGGTAAATTAGTGTTGGCTAACATACTGCGCACCATGTTCATAAGGGTACGGTTTCTTCTTTCAGCGACACCATTCTGCTGAGGTGTACCAGACATGGTGTATTGGTTCACAATCCCCTGGCCCTTACAAAACTCATAAAATGGACCAGGAGCTTGTCCCACATCAGTATAGTATGTCTTCCATAATATTCACCGCCTCTATCTGATCTCACAACTTTAATCTGACGATCTAATTGCTTTTCAACTTCAGCCTTATAATCTTTAAAAGTTGTAAGAGATTCAGATTTCTCCTTAATTAGATACAAGTACATGTAACGAGAATAATCATCAATGAAAGTGATAAATGAAGTATGTCCTGTTATGCCAGCGATTTGGTAGGGACCACTAATGTCAGTGTGAATGAGTTCTAATAAATTAGAACTCCTAGTGGCACATTTCTTATTCGCTAATGTCATTTTACCTTTAAGACATTTGACGCATGTTCCAAAATCAGAGAAATCGAGATGAGGTAAGACTTCATCCTTTACAAGACGATTTAATCGTTCTTTTGAAATGTGGCCTAAACGCTGATGCCACAACATGGATGAAGTCTCTAAGTCTCGTTTCTCTTTCATCTTTGTGAGTGATTCATTAATGTTATATGACAACAAAGATTTGGAAAAGCCATCATCTAGTTCTAATCTATAGAGACCACCATCCAGAATACCAGTACCATAGAGAACATAATCATAGAGGATAGAGAGTTTGCGACGACCATGGGAAACAATAAAACCGTCCATGTCTAACTTTGGTCCTGATACAAGGTTCCGAGTTACCTCAGGAACATATAAGGTATCATAAAGTTTAATACATAAACTAGTTTTCATAATTAATTGTAATGTTCCAATGGCCTTCACTTCTAATTCTCGATCATCCCCAACCTTAAGCGTTCTTTGGTTTCTTTCCAGCTTCCGGGTTGAAAGGAATCCCTGAGTTGAATTGGTAACATGAACCATAGAACCAGAATCAAACCACCAAGAATTAGCAGGAACACTTAAATTATAGGACTCAAGTATCATAAAATAATCGTTACCTTTCTTAGCCAGCCACTCCTTAAAGTCAGGGCATTCCTTCTGCATGTGTCCTGCCTTTTTACAGAACTTGCAGCGGATTCTGCCTAAGGAGTTTTTAGAGCTGGAGGGTGCACTTGTATTAGGATTAGGCCTTTGGACTTTTGAAGCATCCTTTCTCTGATGATTGTTCTTCCTTTTCTTAGAGTTGGAGGTGGTGAAGTTAGCAACATCAATAGGGCGATCCATCCTCATACGCTCTTCCTCCTGTACGCACATAGCGACCAACTCACTCATCGTCCATTTGTCCTTCTGAGTGTTGTAATTGATCTTGAATGCTTCAAAGGATGAAGGAAACGAAGTGATGATAAAATGAACAAGGAAACCATCACTGATCTCCATTCCCAGCCCCTTTAGCTTATTGGCCATGTCATTCATCATCATGATGTGCTCGCGAATGCCGCTCCTCCCATCATACTTAGTTGTCACCAGCTTGAGGATAAGGGTACTAGCGTGTGCTTTAGACGTCCCTTTAAACTGCGCCTCCACATGTTCCAAGTAGGTTTTAGCATCTTCAGAACCAGGAATGGCTCCTTTGATTGCATTACTGATGGACTGCTTCATGAACATGAGAGACATGCGGTTACACCTAGTCCATTTTTCATGAACTATCTGCTCAGCAGCAGTACTTTGAGTGGTAAGGTCCGCTGGCTTATTCTCTCTTAGAGTGTTGGGATTGAACCCTATCAGAGGAACAGATAATTAAAGCCAAAACTGGATCAGAGCAGTGGATCCAGAATAAGCAGACGATTACAGTTAGTTCATGCAAATCTCTCCCCTTGAAAGTGGTTTTATATCTGCTGACCTCCTATCTGCTGATCTTACTAAGTGCTGTCCTACAACTGCTGCTTTGCATCTACTGACAAATGTCAAAGACTGATGGAAGACCAAAGCTCTGCTGACTCAATCTACTGCCTTGAGTCAAGTACTGCTGATCCGGACAGGCACTGCTGGGTTCACAGCAGTGGAAGGATGCAGCAGCTGTTTAAGTGTCTTTTATGTAAAGAAATGTAATAGCAGTAGTTAGTATATCAGAGTTTGTATAGATCAGAGGTTAGAGTTTGTTAGGAGGTTAGATGTCACTTTCATGGTGACGTCAGCTAAGATGCTCAGTAGTTTGCAAGTGCCTATAAATAGTTCAGTACTTTGTACTGTTCTATTAGCTCTTTTACAACATTGTCTTCTTTGCACGAACAAACTACTGAGCTCTGGCTGAGGGGGAGTTTGCATTCATTCATCAATCATTGTAATCGGTGTTGAAACAAATTCAATCTTTCGATTCATTGTGTAAAGATGTTTGATTAAAGTATTACTCTCGTTTGATTGTATGCAAAGTTTGTTTTCATCTTAATTCCGCTGCACAACTCTTTCATTTTCATCTTAATTTCAAACGAAAATACAATCAAAAAGAAACTCAGATCCAACAATTGGTATCAGAGCTTGGACAGTCAAATTTGATTTAACAATCATTTTGACGTAAATAGTTCAGCTCATAACAGTTGATACTGATCGTTTGTTCGTCCGTTGAAAAACAGAGCAAGGATTAATCACCATTAAAGTTGATTTCTCAGTGTCTGTAAAACAACAAGAATGACGTCACAATCTCAGGATGATAAAAACAACATCGGCTCGCTTTTTAAACCACCTATGCTAAAAAGAAATGAGTACAACATCTGGCAGAGGAGGATGGGTCACATCCTCGCTCAACAAAGCACAGGTTGTTGGAAGTCTGTCATTTATGGTCCCCATGTTCCTTCAGTGCCAAGTGCTGAAGATGCTAAAAAGTTCGTTCCAAAACCAGTTGAAAATTATACCGAAACCGATTTTCAAAAGATCGAACTAGATGCTAAAACATTTAGCATCGTAGCATCAGCGCTGCCCAATGAGATATATGCTGGACTGTTACATTGTAACAGTGCCAAAGAGTTATGGGATGCACTTAAGGAACAGTTTGGGGGAACTGAAGAAGTCATAGAAAACAATAGGGAAATCCTGAACCAACAGTATGAAACATTTTGCTACGTTAAAGGCGAATCACTAACGCAACAATTTGAGCGTTTCAGTTGTCTCATCAGTGAACTGAGGCTTGTTAACACCACTTTTACAAACTCAACTCAAAATAGCAGGTTCCTCAGGTCACTGCCAGAAAAATGGGACACCATAGCTTTTGTCACCCGAAACTCACCTGAATTCAAGGATCTGACCTTGACCCAACTCCACGGTTGACTCCTAACCTATGAAAGGGAGTTGAACCAGAAAAGGAGGTTACAAGAGTCAGGAAAAGTTACGGATGATTACACTTTCGGTAATACTGCTCTTCTGGGTCAAGAAGAATCTGGGAGCAAATTTTAACAACCCTGATCCTCACTCTGCTAGTTATGCATTCACTGCAAATGAAAACCAGATGTCAGACAATTTAAGTTTTGAACTAAATGATTTGCAACATTTTGATCCCACTGATTTAGAGGAAATGGACATCCTGCACCAACTGGCTTTGCTAAGTGTTAGAACTAGCAAGTTCTACAAAAGAACAGGGCGAAAATTCCCAGGTTTGCATGGGAATCTAAGGGTTGGGTTGGATAAATCGAAAATCAAGTGCTACAAGTGTAATAGGTTGGGACATTTCGCTAGGGAATGTAGGAGTCAAACTACTGGTCCCATAATTACTCATCCTAGCTCAAATCCTAGACCTCAAAACCAAAACACTGTGCACTATGCCCAATATGCCCCAGCAGCTCAAGTGAACACTGCTCACTATGCTGCTGCCCCTGTGCCAGTACATTATGTCCAAACTACTGTTCCACAAATCCAATATGTTCAAACCCCTGCTCCACAGGTACAAGTGCAACCTGTTGCACCTCAAACCACTGCTCCAGCAGCAGCACAACCAGATCAACAAAGTTTTTTCACTCAAGGGTTTGTTGACTGGAGCAGTATGCCTGAAGACCTTAATGATGAAAATTTTGCACTCTATGCTTCTAATGATTCTTCTCATGATGAGTTTTGTTTTATGGCATTAGAGTCAATACAGGAGGGGGTTGAAACTGAGGAGGAACAGCAGAGCTTTGAAACAGTGGAAGAGGTGACTGAAGCAGTGGTTACTGATGTGGCTGGTGAACTACTGTTGGAAGAAAGTTCAGGCTCCCTGATTGAACCACTGACAGATCCATGGTCCGAAGAGGACAAACAAGAAGAGAAGGAAGAAAAGGCTGGTGAAAAGAAGGTGAAAGCTGATGATGAGGAAGATCATCAATGTGATTGTGCAATGATGGCAGCTGCCAAGGTATCTCCTCAAGTTCTTGAAAAACTGTGTTCTGACAATTGCATAATTGCTTTTGCTAACATTAAAGAGGTGAATGAAAACCTTCGGGATAAAATCTTGTCTGATGAGGTCAAATTTGAAAGGTCTTTAAAAGAACTTAAAAACAAATTGACTGAAAAAGAAAAAGAAAACAGTTGTCTAAAAGAAGAGCAAAGTATAACCAAAACCCAACTTCAAACTATGGTAGAAAAATACCAAGTTTGCAAAAAGGAGTTGGAGTCCGCCCAGATTACTTGTGAAAGATGGGTGGAATCTTGCAAAGGATATGAGGTTATGCTTGAAAAACAGAGAAAAAACAATGTGAAATTTGGGGTTGGCTATAGAAAACATGATGATGAAAACACTGCTTTTGAAAAATCTGTTCAAACCACTGATGTAACCACTGAGTTCATCCCCACAAACAAGAATGGCCAAGAAGTGAAAATCACTGACAAACTTGGTAACAAAATCACACTTGACAGACCAATGGAATCCTCTACTTTTGAGGAGCTTGAAGAATACCAGTTTAAACCAAAATGGTCTGATGAGTGTGACATTCTTGAAAATTTCAAGCCAATGGACTTTACATCAACTGATGGTGTCAAGGCTCCAAAAGCTAAAGTCATACCTCTCAAGGACATCCCAGCAGTGGTTAAAACCTCTGCTGCAAAGGAGTCTGAAAAGAGAAAGAAGAAAGAAAAAATTGATAACTTGTTTTGTGAATTCTGTGAGAAAAGGAATCATCTTACAAAAGATTGTTTCCACTTAAAAGCGTATGATTTAAACAGAACAAGTGTCATTGTTTCAGCTGAAGGTTGCATTGTCTGTGGTAAAACAAACCACAAAACTCAAGCATGTGTGTATCTCAAAAACTTTGATGTGAAAAAGAATGAGTACATTGCTAAAACATCCTTGAGTCCATCATCATCATCATCAACATCTGTCAAATTCACCAAGAAACAACCACTGTTTGTGCCAGTACAAACAGCTGTTACAAAACAGCTGAACCAAACATCTGTCAAAAGAGATGTTCAGGTTACTGATGCACCCCCTGCCAATCAGTTCAGAAAAGGCAGAGAAAAACAGTCTTACCAAAGGATCCCTCACGTTTATGAGGCCTACAAAAGGCCCTCTAAACCCAAAGTGAACAAGCATCCTTTTGGTTACCAGCAGATGATTGGTCAGGACCCACAACAGTGGTTAGAGAAACACTGTCCTAAAACAGTTCAAACTCCTGACCTAACCACTGTCCATCATTCTGCATCCATCCCAGACACTGTTGAGACCCCATCCAAAGCCTTGTTGGCTTTGGAGACCTTAATGAACTAATCTTTTTTACTTCATGTGCAGGGAGCTTCTGCATGCTTTGATAGTCTTTGGTATGTAGATAGTGGAGGCTCCAGGCACATGACAGGATGTAAAGCCCTCCTCAAAGACTTTAAAATCCATGGAGGGGGTGATATATCCTTTGGGAATAATAGTAAAGGAAAAGTTCTGGGGTCGGGTACAGTGGAGTCTGGAAAAGTAAAATTTGAAAATGTCAATCTAATAGACAATCTAAAATTCAACCTTCTGAGTGTGTCCCAAATGAGTGACAAGGGTTTTGGGTCATTCTTCACAAAAGATTGTTGTAGGATTGTTGGACAAGAAATGGTCAAAAAGATTGAAGCAATAATCAAAACTGGTCAAACTAAACTTGTTGCTCAAAGAAGTGGCAATGTTTATGTTGTTGACATGTCAAAAGAGTGTCCCAGAGCTGATGCATGTCTGTTCTCAGCTGCCTCTAACAAAGAGACAGAACTTTGGCACAGAAGGCTGGGACACACAAATCTTAAGACAATCACAGAAATTTCAAAAAATGGTTTGGTGAGAGGCCTACCACAAAAATTGTTTTCATGTCCTGAACATTGCATTTCCTGTTTAAAAGGAAAACAGCATAAAAGTTCTTACAAGTCCATTGAAGAGTCCAAAACAACCCAGTGTTTGCAAATGCTACACATGGATTTGTTTGGCCCAGTTCAAGTCATGAGTCTCAAAAAGAAAAGATATTGTTTGGTTATTGTTGATGACTTTTCTAGGTTCACATGGACTTTCTTTTTGCACTCAAAAGATGAAACTGCAGGCATTTTGCAAGACTTTGTAATACAGGTTGAAAAGCAATTTGACCTTCCAGTGAAAAGCTTCAGGAGTGACAATGGCACAGAATTCAAAAATAGGGAGTTGGATGCCTTCTGTGTGAAGAAAGGGATTGTAAAGCAGTACAGCATCCCAAGAACACCAGAGCAGAATGGGGTAGTGGAAAGGAAGAACAGAACTCTGATTGAGGCTGCCAGAACCATGCTTGCAGATTCAGGTTTACCATTAACTTTCTGGGCAGAGGCAGTAAACACTGCTTGCTATGTTCAGAACAGAGTTTTAATAAACCCCAGGCACAAACAGACTGCCTATGAAATTCTGTATAAAATTAAACCACTGATCTCATATTTCAAAGTGTTTGGCTGCCCATGCTTTATTTTGAACTTAAAAGATTCCATTTCAAAATTTGCAGCCAAAATTGATTGTGGTTATCATCTGGGATACTCAACCACTGCCAAGGCCTACAAAGTGTTCAATACACGGACCAAGGCAGTGGAGGAGACTTTGAATGTTAAGTTCAATGAACTCTCATCAATGAAAATCCCAGCAAACCCTGCAGATCTGTTTGATCTTGAAAAATTCACTTTTGAAAATACTGCTGTCAAGACTAACAGTGCAGGTCCATCAGAGGATACAACACCAGACTATGGGTATGAAATCATCATCCCTCAAAGGTCTGCCACAAAGGGAAAAGCACCAGCTGTTCAAAACAGTTGTCAAAGCTCAACCACTGCTACCTCAACAGTTGTTGACCAAAGTAGCCCATCACCCACTGCTTCCACATCCTCAAACACTGCTGACAAAAGTCCTCAAACAGTGGATAAAAGTCAGCAGTTGTCCACTTCATTACCTCCTATACCACCACCTTTTGAAGCCACTGCTGGATCATCAAAGTCCCCAGCAGTGGTTAGCTCAGATGATACACATTTGCAGCCTTCACCAACCAATGCCATCATACCATACCAAGGAGATTTAATCTTCTTGAGATCTCATCCACCTGATCAAATCATTGGCAACATAAATGAAGGGGTGCTCACAAGAAGTCAAACCCAAAACATTTGTCTTTTTGCTGGTTTTCTATCACTCCATCAGCCAGTCAAGTACCAAGAGGCACTAAAAGACAACAGCTGGGTAGAAGCCATGCAAGAGGAGCTCCAACAGTTTAAAAGACAACAAGTATGGGAGCTTGTACCACTGCCAGAAGAGGTTAGTCCCATTGGCACAAAGTGGGTCTTCAAGAACAAAACTGATGAAAGGGGTATTGTTGTCAAGAATAAAGCCAGGCTTGTGGTTCAAGGTTACAGACAGGAAGAGGGGATTGATTATAATGAAACATTTGCCCCTGTTGCAAGATTGGAAGCCATTAGACTGTTCCTGGCCTTTGCTGTCAACCACAATATGAAGGTGTTTCAAATGGATATCAAAAGTGCTTTCCTCTATGGTACAATTCAAGAAGAGGTGTATGTTTGTCAACCTCCAGGTTTTGAGGATCCATTTTATCCAGATCATGTCTACAGGCTAAACAAAGCCTTGTATGGCTTGAAACAAGCACCAAGGGCCTGGTATGAAACTCTTTCCAACTTCCTACTCTTAAATGGTTTCAAAAGAGGTACCATTGATAAAACACTGTTTTTAAAATGGAGAGGGAATGATTTAATGATTGTCCAGATTTATGTGGATGACATTATTTTTGGAAGCACATGTAACTCAATGTGTGAAGAGTTTAGAGAACTCATGACAGCTGAGTTTGAAATGAGTGCAATGGGTGAGCTACAATGCTTTCTTGGTCTCCAAGTTCAGCAAATGCAAAATGGAACTTTCATTCATCAAAGCAAATATGCTAAAGAACTCTTGACAAAATTTGATATGAATGATTGTAAACTATGTAGCACACCCATGGCAACAAATAAGCTAGTCATGTCTGATGAAAAAGATGAGCTGATTGACCAAACACTTTATAGAAGCATGATTGGGTCTTTATTGTACCTAACTGCATCTAGACCAGACATCATGTTTGCAACATGTGTCTGTGCAAGAAGTCAATCAGCTCCCAGAAAATCAAATCTCATTGCTGTAAAAAGGATCTTCAGATACATAAAAGGTGCTCCCACACTTGGTATCTGGTATCCAGCTAATGGGAACATCAAGCTTTCAGGTTTCTCAGACAGTGACTTTGCTGGATGTCACACCACAAGGAAGTCCACATCAGGAGGGTGCCAGTTTCTAGGTGATTGCTTAGTTTCATGGCAAAGCAAAAAGCAAGCAGCTGTTTCAACATCCACTGCTGAAGCTGAATACATTGCTGCTGCAAGCTGTACAGCCCAACTCCTGTGGCTTCAAAATCAGTTGCTGGATTTTGGTATCACTGCCTTAAAGACACCACTCATGTTGGATAGTCAGGCAGCAGAAAATATCATCAAAAATCCAGTTTCCCACTCAACCACCAAACATATCGACATCAGACATCACTTTGTGAGGGATTGCTATGAAAAAGGTTTGATTTCTCTGTATCATGTCCCAACTAAAGACCAGCTAGCTGATGTGCTCACAAAAGCACTTGATACAGCCACTTTTGAAAGTTTGGTCTCTAGGATTGGGATGCTGAACATGGAATAACAAGCAACATCTTGTTTTTCTATGAATAAAAGCAACAAAATGTTTTCAAAAAATCAAAACTCCATCCTTAAAAATATCTAAAAATGATATTTTTCATTAAAATCCTTAAAAGTCTGCCATTACCCACTGATTGTTCAAAAGTCTGCTCTACTTCAAAAGTCTGTCCACTGCTGAAAGTCAACCCCTGCTCTCTCATTACTTTGATAAACTCTGTTGTTCAAAAGCAGTGTCTTATCCACTGATATGCTATCCACTGATAGTAAAAATCATCCACTGCTTTCATACCACTGCTTTCATCTGTCCCTATCACACAAGTACTGTCCTTCACTTTCAACAGGGGTTGTCACGTGGACAGTACATATTGGTCAGACCTTTTGTAACGGCTGCCACCTCAGCATTCACTTTCTTCCCTATAAAATCCCCCACTCACCACCAAAACAGGGTTTTACTGTCGAATTGAATTCTTAAAAATTCTCTTCTCAAAGCAGTTTTTCTTCTCATCTTTCACAACTTTCTTCGATCATTCATCTTCAAAATGACAAAATCGAAGTCATCCTCAAAACCCTCATCCAAATCATTATCGAAAACAGCCTCTCAAAAGGCAATCTCCACTGAAATTCCACATAAACCATCTCACAATCTCCTGGGTCTTCTCACAAAACCTGGAACCACCAAAGTTTTCGATTCCATCATTGATCTCATGGCAAAATCAAAGTACAAAACTTTGTTCACTGCCGATGCACCAATCTATTTGGCGACCCAAAGGGAGTTCTGGAAAAATGCAACCCTTGAAAACCAAGGAGACACTGCAACCACCATAAACTCTTCGATAAAGGGTAAAGTTGTCCAAATCACGCCACAATCCATTTCAGAGGTCTTTCAACTCGGTGATCAGGAAGGTAAAATTTCTTTCACTAAAAATGAGTTACAAACTGACTTCATTGAGAGAGGGTATGAAGCCACAATGATGAAGAAAATTACCTTAGAAAAAGGTTATTTTCCGTCTGCAACCAAATTTTTATTTCATACCCTCCTACTATGTGTTTCAAACAAAACCACTTCTTTCAATGAAATCCCTTTAAAGATTCAAAATATGGGATATGCAATTCTTCAAGGAGAAAATTTTAACTATTCTCGGGAAATTTTTAAAGATTTGGTTAATAATGTTGAAACAAAATCATTCTTACTGTTTCCAAGGTTTTTAAGTTACTATTTTTCACAGAAATTCAGTAAGGATGATTTAGCTGTAATAAACCAAGGTGATTCTACTCAAATAAACAGTTTAACAACTGAAACTTTTTCAAGAATGTTAGCACCTTGCAAAACACAAGCAGAGGTGCCTGAGCAGATTTTAGCAGTTACAACTGCTCCTCAGGTATCTGCTGCTGAGCCCACTGCTCAAGGTGATCAAAGCAGCAGCACAACTGTTTTGAAACCCACACCTAATATCACCAAAAAGCCAACAAAAAGAAAAACACAAAAACCCCCCAAAACCATCAAAAAGGCATCTCTGGAGGATGAGATACCAGAGCATCTGCCAGTGACAACACAAAAGTCACAAGAAACCACTGCTGCTACTTCCTCACAGCAGTTGGTACAAATATCTCAACCCATAACCGAAACTCCTCCTGTTTCTTCAAAAAAAGAACAGGTTGTACAAATAGGGTCTCCACATCATGATGCTCTGGAAACACTCGTTTCTATCATCCACAGTCCAATGCCCGCGACACATCCTATTTCTACACCAATCATCACATCCACAATTCCCTCACCAATAAAACCACTGTTGGATGCAATTGATTTGAACCAGGCATTAACCAGTCCTTCTCCATCACCTACTAATGAGAATATACCTCAACAACTAACTGGGTCTGATGTATCAATCTTTGCTAACCCACCAACACAACCTGCGGAGGTTACACCCCATGAGTTACAAGTAACTCTTGGTGGAAATCCAAGTGAAGCAGCCACTACAACTGTTGAACCTACAGGTTTACACTTGGACAGTGGTTACATTAATAAGACTTCCTTGGAGGCAATTCCTTTTATAGCACCTCTGCCAACCACCAGTGGATTTATTTATCCTACTGGCAACATCAAAAGGTTGTCAAGTGTTGAAGGAAGAAGACCCCAGTACCAAGAAAAGGGGGCATCAGTGGTTAATGTTTGGAGTATACTCCCTACATCTACCACTGATAAAACCACTACTAGTGGGAAATCAGATGATCTCATTAACTTGGGTGATGGTTTAAAGTACCAGAAATTGACGGATCGTATTGCAAAGCTTGATAACTCTGTTGCAGAACTCAAAGATATGCTACAACAGGTGTTACCAGTTCAGAAGGTACAATCAACTGCTGTTCCACCTCAAGCACCTGCTCCACAAAGGGCACCTGCTACAAATGAGCTCTGGAATCTATTTCAATCTTTTCTCCAACAACAAGCACAATTAGCAGATCAGCAACATGAAAAACATGTACAACAGCTGAGAAATGCAATGGAGTCAAGGTTCAAGAACACTCAGGCTGATTTAAAGGCTCTCAAAACTCAGATCTTGCACACCACTGGCAATGCTCCTCCAAAAGTCCGCTACATTTATCAAATCCTCGAAGATAATGCCAAAAAGGGGGAGAAAATTAAGGAGTGGAAACAGAAGGGTAAAGAGAATGGTCTCTATCTTGAACCAGAAAATTCAAACATGACCAAAAAGATCCCTTTGCCAGATGGCAGCAAGAAAATTGATGTGACAACAAATGCACTAGCAGAAGCAGTTGTAAGTGTAAAAAGGGATAGAGAGGCCAAAAGGAAAGCCAGGGTGGACAGAATGGATCATCCAGATCAGGGTACTTCTGGGTCAAAGGATAATGAAAATCCTGTTGAGGAAAAGAAGAAGCCTACTAGAAAAGTGAGGCAACCCAAATCCATTCCAACCAGACATTCAAAGTCTGCTCAAAAACCACCATACAAAACAGCTGATGCAACAGGAGTTACAAAAACTACTGCTTGCCAAACAGTTGTTCCATCAACACACACCACTTCAACACACACAACATCCACTGCTTTACCATCATCACCACCAAAAACAACACCTGCTGACATACAGCAGAAGACAGCAGATGTTATAACATCTGTTGTAATGACAACAGTGGTTGAAACACCAGTTGTTTCAACAGCTGTTAGTCAATCACAATCCACTGCCACTACATCTACCACCACTGTTCCATCCAAAACATCATCAGTCCCTCCTACAAAAAGGAGAAGGCTAATTTTAAAAGATGATGACACATCTCCATCACCAACATCTTCAAAATCCCTGTCACTTGTCACTATTCCAAAACCCATACCTCTCTCTTCAGCTCAAATTTTAAAGCCATTACCTCCTGCTGGTGTCTCGTTTCCTCTAGAACTCATTGCAGTTAGAGAAGAAATAAAATCCTTTTATTATGAGGATGACCCAGCCAAAAGGAGTTTGCCATCAATTGCAGAATATCCCAGGCCTAACAATATTGAAGAATACTTAAAACTCAAGGCTAAACAAGCAGAGGATACTGCAATCAAAAACAGAAAAGGGAAATCTGATAGAGAGTTTCAACAAAACTATCAGTTTTTACTTTCACAGGTCAATGCTATGGAGCGTTTTGCTAAAAATGTATGTCAGCAAATTTCAGAAAGGGCAGATGAGTCCTTGAGGAAAGACTACATTGAGAACATCATGACCTACAAGAAGTACAAGGGGGAGAAATACATGTACAAGAGCTAGACCATTCCTGAGCTTGAAAAAGAAGCAGCCAGGATTCAAGATATGATAAAAAATAAGGTCAAGCAGACTCCTCCTGAAAAGTTTAAACAATTTGAAGCTGAGAAGATGTTAGAGTTAAGGAGAATGAAAGAGGAGCTGATTGCAGCTGATTATGGGTCAAAGAACTCTGTGACAAAGTGGGGAGAAGATAGAGTCAGGGCAACCTATAAAAGCTTAGAGGAACTTAGAAAGAAAGATCCAAGAGTTCCACAAAAGCCTGACTATTCCAAAGCAGAGGTCTCAAAAAGACCACCAAAGCTGCAAATCAAAAGAACCACTGCTCCAGCTGGTGCTGCCATCTACAAAAGAAGGAGCAAAAACCAGTTTAGCATGGAAACAATTCAAGATCTATTAGCTGGAGATGCCATTGTAAAAGCAGGCACGGAAGTAATGATAAAAGAAGATCTTGAGTTGGAACAATCTGCAAGTGCTGCTCAGCCAGCTATGAACAGGCCAGCCTCACCAAATACTTCTGCAAATAAACATCTCCCAAGAAACCCACCAGGCTCAAAAATACAAAAGTGGGAAACTGACAAACAGACCTGCGTATTGACTTTGCTCAGGCCTGGTGGAGAAGTGGAGAAAATATCAAGGGAACAAGCTCTTGGCCTGAGTCTTGAAGATTTGCAGGATCTCCTTGATCTTCCACTTAGCAGGGATGATGAAGATACAGATGCCCTAGACTTTGAATTACAATTTAAAGGTCAGATAAGGGAGCTGTTGATGAGGCAATAAAGAATTCCACAAATAATGAAGAGTTTTGGCATTATCTGTTCCAGGGGGAGATTGTTGGGATTGAACCCTATCAGAGGAACAGATAATTAAAGCCAAAACTGGATCAGAGCAGTGGATCCAGAATAAGCAGACGATTACAGTTAGTTCATGCAAATCTCTCCCCTTGAAAGTGGTTTTATATCTGCTGACCTCCTATCTGCTGATCTTACTAAGTGCTGTCCTACAACTGCTGCTTTGCATCTACTGACAAATGTCAAAGACTGATGGAAGACCAAAGCTCTGCTGACTCAATCTACTGCCTTGAGTCAAGTACTGCTGATCCGGACAGGCACTGCTGGGTTCACAGCAGTGGAAGGATGCAGCAGCTGTTTAAGTGTCTTTTATGTAAAGAAATGTAATAGCAGTAGTTAGTATATCAGAGTTTGTATAGATCAGAGGTTAGAGTTTGTTAGGAGGTTAGATGTCACTTTCATGGTGACGTCAGCTAAGATGCTCAGTAGTTTGCAAGTGCCTATAAATAGTTCAGTACTTTGTACTGTTCTATTAGCTCTTTTACAACATTGTCTTCTTTGCACGAACAAACTACTGAGCTCTGGCTGAGGGGGAGTTTGCATTCATTCATCAATCATTGTAATCGGTGTTGAAACAAATTCAATCTTTCGATTCATTGTGTAAAGATGTTTGATTAAAGTATTACTCTCGTTTGATTGTATGCAAAGTTTGTTTTCATCTTAATTCCGCTGCACAACTCTTTCATTTTCATCTTAATTTCAAACGAAAATACAATAAAAAAGAAACTCAGATCCAACATAGAGCATAATCAAAGTCCAGCAATCCAAGTGTAAGCATGAGGGCATCCTTCCATGCAGCAAAGTTATCACCAGTCAAAGGTGGAATCCCCTGATTTGGTGCTGATAGTGAAAATAAGATGAGCAAGTTATGATACTTAGGAAGAAGTTCTAATGTGATCTAAGGGCATGTTAAACTAAGGCAGGCATAAATAATGACCATTTTACATTATGAAGCTGTGACATTGTCTATTACTAACATCAAAATAATAGACTTAGTTAAAATTCTACTTAAACGAAGACAAATCAGCTTTGGCCAGAAGTGTAATCATTTAAGCATATGTGCAAAGTGGTTGTAACAAATCAGCTTTGGCCAGAAATTGAGACAATCACTTTAGTTATGCACTTGTTAAGTATGCCATCTATGAAAGAATTAAATCAGCTTTGGCCAAATATTAAGACATTCATGTTTATGATGCACACTTAACATAGCTTTCGTAATACTTGAACGATAAGTAGATGTATCAAATCAGCTTTGGCCAGAAATGATACATCAGAAGCTCATTCAATTTAAGCCATTTTGGTTTTGTAAAGCATTATCTGATTTTGATTAATTAACTAAGTAATTACAAAAACCAATTATTTAAAAGCATTATCTGCCCCCGCACGGGGTTCGGGGCAGAGCCCCGAGCCAAATTTTAGTTCACATTAACTGCCAAATTTTATGAACACTCATGATTTCGGATGAATCATGTCTTGGATTCATCCGAAATGAATAACTTCGAATCATTTCGGATTATCCGAAATGGATGATTTCGAATGATTTCGGATGTGTCCAAGACGTGTAAGACGAGTCATTTCGGTTGATTTCGGGTGATTTCGGATGGTGATGCTTAGTCCGAGATTCATCCGAAATAGTCAGTTCTTGATAATCCGTGATGCATTTCGGATGATTTCGGATGGTAATGCTTAGTCCGAGATTCATCCGAAATGGTCAGTCCTTTTGATCATCCATAATGCTTAGTCCGAAATGGTTATTTGCTGATCCGTAATAGGCGAACAATGTTCATCCGGAATGATCAGACAGTTGCTGATCCGTAATGGGCGAACAATGTTCATCCGGAATGATCATCCGTAATGATCATCCGAAATGTGTTCTGCAAGCTGTTACAGCTGTTAATGTGAAATCATAACAGAAAATTCGAAAATTAGGAATTGTGATAGAGTTTCCTATTTTAACATTGATCTAATTTTATCAGAAAATTTCGAAAATCATAATCTGTTTATCCTATTAACAGATTTCGAAAACCTTATTAGATAAAATTAGATCAAAATTAGGAAAACATTCCACAATTCAAATCATATTCCAAAACATAAAGGAAATTTCGAATTTTAACTAAGAACATGATGAACCCTAAATAAAATCACCTTAATCCTATATCCGAAATCTGGAAATAATTACACATTTAAACATGTTTCTCAAACTGATGATTTCGGAACAGTTATAACGAATCAATATATGATCCGAGATGAATTGAACAGATCCGAGATGGCATCTCGGATGATAAAACCGAATTTTATTATGGTTTTCAAATCCTGTTTTCCAGTTTTTAATCCAGATTTACGGATACAAAACAGAACTGACTAATCAACATATGCTCTGATACCACATGTTGGTTCAGTTCTGTTTATACATGAGGGAAAACATTAAAACATACATGTTACAGCAGACAGTGCAGTGGAGAATCCAGTCAGAGAAGATGACATCCCGTTGGACATAATTGTCAGTGTGATCTGGTTCCTCCTTAGGGTCCTAACTGATGATGGGGACTAAGAAAACCGACAAGGGAATCGGTTGTAGGAGAGGGAGGTCGAATGATGTGTTATGTTATTAGGTTATCTGCTTCAGTGTGTAACCTTATAACCTCTACATAATTCTCCTTATATAAGCACCCAAGAGGAAACCTAATTAGTTAATAAGAGTAATATGGTCCATCAACAATTACCAACTAATTAAATAATAGGTTATTATATATTTTGATCCATATTATGTAAATGATTATAATGGCTATAGATTAAATATTAAACATAATATATTTAATCTTACAGCAGTAATGGCATAAGAAAAACATTGTTGGACAGCCTCTATGGCTGCCACATCAGCTTTTCTTATGTCATTGGGATTTCTCCTTTTAAAGAAAATATAGATAGATAGATATGAAAGCAAAACATAATATATTCTAGAAATTTGTTTTCGTTGTATAAATATAGTTTTAGCTCTTATCTTTTCGAGTACAAATATTTTCTTAGAGGGGGCATACGTCCAAAAGAATTTTCTACGTCAAAATGGATTTCGTAACGTGGTATGTTTTATTTTATGTCTCTTGTTGTACTTATTTTTGTGAGTAACGTTTAAGTATTACTTAGGTATGCGTGTGTATATATATGTGTATGTATGTGTGTATGTCTATAGATTGAGGTTTAAATAAGAATTTATATATTTCTAAATTGTATGTTAATACTCATCGAAAGTCTAAAGTGAAGGGTAGTTAGTGTGTATGGCGAGATAAACATACGGAAGTTGTTCATATGTGTAGTGAAAGTCGAAAGCTTTTAGCATGGATCCATATGTATTGGTGTCTAGTGATATTAAGATCATATGAAGAAGTTGTAACTTGTGAAATTGCGTTTATACTTATCCAACTTTCTATAGATACAATTATTGCCTTTTCCTATTTTACTCACCAATAATTCTTAACTAGCGAGATTCCCCCGCGCTTCGCGGCAGGAATTTGATCGGTATTTGTTCGGTTTGTTAGATACCAACACTTGCTATAGTAATTGAAAAGAAAAACCTTGCATCCGTTGAATACAATAAAATTGGATCAACGTTGTTTAGTTGGTATCGGTTCGATTAGTTTGCATTCTATGTTTATTTTTTTCCAGCATCGCGATATAAATTTTATTGAAAACGAATATTGTGTCGTTCTCATACTAAATCGAATCGAAACAGGTTGAACAACATATGTATCGGTACCAATATTTATTTTTATTCTTTTTTGCTTTCGATAAACTGACATCGTATCCCTACAATAATGTACCGAATCGAACAACATTGGTACCGATATGTATTCATTTCTATGGTTTCTTGTTTGATAACGAATATTGTGTCGTTAGCGTTGTGTACCGAACCAAACCGAAACCAAATGAACAACATTAGTTGCAATACCAATTTTTAATTTATTGTTTTTTTTCTTTCGATAAATTGACACCGTATTGCTACCGTATCGTACCGATCAACATGGGTCCTGGTACTCATATTCATTTTTAGGGTTTCCGGTTTCGAAAGTTTTTCATTCATGCAGCTTTGTCTGTGACAATAAATGAATATCGGTACAGTTGTCGTGACAATCTGAACCGATCGATACCGTTCGAACAACATCGGTAGTATGGTCCGTATGGAAAGCATCCATTTCTCGTCAACATTGTGCATAAATATTTTATAGTAAATTACAAGTTTTGTCCTTTATGTATGCCCTAAATTGCAGGCGCTGTCATTTATCTTTAAAATTGATGAGTTTTGTCCTTAATGTTTGCAAATCTTGCACGTTATGTCCTTTATGGCAAACTCAGTTAATTTTTTTTTTGTTAAATCATATTACACAAGGGTATGTTAGTCTTTTTACATGTTTATTTAATATATTTAAATAAACAAAACAACTAAATTTAAAATAAAAATTATTATATTATATATATATATAAGAAATACACAGTTATACCTATCTCTATCTCACTCACCTTCACCCACCACCATCACTTGGTTACCAAAAGGACACAATAAAAATGAATACATGTACAAGTACCAATGTTGTTTGGTACACTAAACAATATAAATAAATATTGGTACCGTTACATATATTGTTCGGTTAGGTACGATCGCGGCATAATATATGTTTTTCAATAAAATTTATATCACAATGTTGAAAACCACAAACATATAGAACGTAAGTTATTAGAAAAATTATCAAATTACTATTAATGATTAATAATATAATATTTAAAAATTAAAAGAATTACTTGGAAAAATTAATTACTGTTCATACCCACTTTATATGAATATCAATTCCGGTGTCCATTTATATCGTGTTTAGTTGATGTAAAATACGTATTTACTTCTATACCGAGTGAATGTATCGTACGACTATTGTAACGAATCAAATCAATACTGATCCAAAGTCTGCGATACATACCGTCACAATACATTGGCAAATAACTTGAAATGTTATAATAAGAAATAATGATAAATAAAAATATTATTAATAACACAAATAGAAAACAAATACTTAAAAAATTATCACTTGCTATTTAATTATTATAAAAAAAAATACTTGCAGAAGAATAATAAATAATATACAATAAAAAAATAAAAACCTAAAATTATGATCCACTGTTTATGAGCACTTTGGATTAATATAGATAATAATTGAATAAATAAGAGGCATATGCCGTGCCTCTAAGATAACCAAATCAACGCGGACCATTTGTTACAGGTAATGTAATTACTTTATACAATAAACTTAAAAAAATAAAGAACAGAAATTTAAAAAATAAAGAATTATATAAGATCAATTAAATCTAATTATTATTACATAAATTTACAAAACAAAGAACATAAATTTCAAAAATATAAATAAACTTTAATTTTCTTCTTCCTCGTCTTCTTCAGGGTCGTCTCGTGGAACGCTCCAAATGTGTTCAACCAAATCCGTTCGAAGGTTATGATGTGTTGTATTGTTTTTAATTTCATTCAAGTTAGCTTCTTGTTCTTCATTACTTAATTCTTCGGTACTTGGTTGACTCGTCTCCTCGTAATACTCGCAAATTGCGCGTCCCCCATAATACTCGAAAATTGCAAGCCCGAACGACGATGAAGAAGAAGAAAAATTGGAGTCTTCCATTTTTTACAATTATATAAAATTTGGGAGAGAAATGAGAAGTTGGGAAGTGATAAAGTGTGTGGTTTTGTAAAAAAATGGCGTGAAATATGTTAGGAAATATAGATTTTTTTTTTAAATTAGGGTCAAATTAGCCGTTGAACGGCTAGTTTAAATCAACCAACCAAGCGTGTCCACGTCGTCCTCTGTTTGCCCTCAACACCGGTGAAGAATCCCAAGCCCATATAACAACACCGTGAATAACGCGGGGGACGTTGTGGGAGTGTGGGCGTTGATTGGCAACAACGCCAAGAAAGAACGACCACACCCTGTGGTCTAAGGCTAAGGGGTATGGGGCCATGGTTGGTTATGATTTGTCACATAGGACCATTATTCATGTGCTATCCCACCCTCTCATTAAATCATGGTGGTTCACATGAATTAAACTACGGCAACCATGACCCTCTCATTTGATGATTTTAAGACAAAAATAAATTAAAAAAATAAAGGTGATAGTGGATTAGGCCATGACCACACCTTTAGGATAGTAGTTTTGAATGATGGATTAGAGCCTTATAGGTGAATGACATAACATCTATGTAAAGGGTAATGATGATCATAAAAGTCATGACCACACTATATATCGTAACGGGACCAATAGCACCGTGTAGAAACCAAAAGATTCTTGAGATCTTTTTTACAAATGCGGTCAAAATGACTATAGGACAGCCCCTGACGCAAGTTGTCCACACCTTTATGTTTGTTTTTATTAGAACTAGTGGTATACATTTAGCAGGATCAAAATGTGTATATAAGGGTGAAGGGGGTGGTTACCTATTTGGAATAGTTAAACTCTCTATTCACCTAATCAAAAGTGTCACGTTATTTTACCTATTTTGTTTTCCTATTGCTTAAAAACATTGACGGTGGTTTACCTATCTTGGATTAGGTAAACTATTTTTTTTTATTTTTTTTTTAAATTATGTGTTAAGATAAAACAAATAAAACATCGAACTTTTATAAATAAAAAAAATTACATAAACACGGGTCAAAAGAGTTTTGGGCGTCGAGGGGATAATCATAAACACCGGGTTTAACCAACGTCGGACCGTGTAGCAACCAATTTTGGTGGGCTTGGGTATCGTAACCGAAATTCGGTTGCATGGTTTGGTTAAAAAAATGAAGGTTGAGTTTGTGTAGCAAAGCCAAGTTGGGGATGAAATGACGCACTTGAACCACCCTAACCACCACGTTTATTTTGCGCCCTCGCCTTCGAACCGGACCCTAAATATTTTTTCTTCCCTTCACCTTTGTTTAAGCCTTCCATTTGTTTGAAAAGAGTTGAAATGAGGATAAGAAGTGTGTAAAAAATTGGCAGTGGAATGAGGATGATGAAGGTGTATTGGTTTGTTTAAAGGTGAATATTAGATTTTTTTTTTAATAATGTAAGCGACTATATAGCCGTTAGAAGTGCACAACGTTCGAAAAATTCATTCCTTCTCGAGCGGTAAACGTTCACCGATCAAACAACCTTCCCGAGCGGTAAACACCATTGATGGCGGAGTTACCGCTCGGTAAACACGTTTACCGCTGGTGTTTACCGCCCACTCCGTCCACCCTAATGGTTTTATTGTTCAAGTGGTTGATACTTCTAGTTAGTAGATAAAGATGTTGATATAGGTATAGGATTAGAGAATTTATACTATATAATAAAAGAAACCATGTTAGGGACGCATGACGCTCTATAACGCGGTCTTAATTAATTATTTTTCTAAATATTTATTATGGAAAGTCAATTATTGATAATATTACATTTAAAATTTAAAATTTATAGAAGATATTTTAATAATAAAGACAAAGATAACTGATAATAATATATTAATTATTATAAATTTTCTTAAAAAGGTTACATGATTTTTAAATACCTATCACGTGATTATGTGGTTCTGAATACCCAGCACCTAACTAGGTGATTTTGAATACTGATAGCGGTTCCGGTAACACCGATCAATTAGATCTATACCATGGGTTTAATAAGTAAATTTGAAATTTGATAACAATTCAATATATCAAAACATTTATCATCAATCGTTTTATAATTAAAAAAAGAGCATTATGTTAACCGAACATGAGATCATTTTGAAGGTACTAAACTAAGAGTAAATCTAAAATTCATTCTAGATTAAAATCTAAAAAAATATATTAGCATTTTACTATTTATAAAGATAAAGATTTTATTTAATCGGTAGTTTTAATTGTTTTTATATTTTGATAATAAGGATAAGGATAATTGATAATTACATATTAAAATAAAAATATTTATTTTAATCAACTGTTTCGTTAAAAGGATTTATTCAATACATGTAGAATATATATTTTTTTTATACATGTGGTATATTTAGAATCCTACTTCTAATAAAGGATGCCATTATCCCGTTTTACACTCCAATGAAATAATAATATTAAATTATAATATCCAGGTATTTTATATATTTAATATTTTTTACTAAAATATTTCTTTTCATTTTTTTTCTGCTGATTATCCAACATCATGTAATACGTAAGTTTCTAACCTAATAATAAATAAAAAAACAAAGTAAAATGTTATAAACACTACAAAAAAAATGTCATCTAGTGGCATGCAAAAAGTGCCACAGAAAAACAAGAAAGTGCCATTAAAGAACCTTGTAAGAATGAGCGGCACACAAAAAAAGTGTCACAAGAAGCACTGACGCTAAAGCCTTTTAGTGGCACTTTTTCAATGTGCCGCACAAAGTTTTTAGGCTTTTAGTGGCACTTTTTTATCTGCCACTACAAACTTTTGAGCTTTTAGTGGCACATATTTTTTTGCCACAAAAATCACATCAAATTAAATGCCATTGACGTTTATCATATTAATTTTAAGTAATTACAATTATCATTTATTTACATTAAAAAATAAAAAGAAAATTGTAAAATGTAGAAATCATAAAATAATCACTTCAATTAAAAGTTCAATCAATCTTCTAAAGATTCCAAATGTCTAATAAGTGTCGATCTAAGTCTAATGATCAAACATATAACCCAAATAACCTAACAAGTGTATGAATAAAAACTCAAAACTTCATTGTGTTCATGAATCTCTTTCACAATCTTCATGCGAGTTAAATAATCATCATGTTAACGTTTTCTTAGTAGTCATACTTCCACTTCATAGTTCCCAGCACTTACTACTTATTGTCGCTAACCTGAAATTTCACAATTCATGTTAAATTGATTAGATCTGATAACCATAGCTATCAAAGATGTAAGAGCAGTAACCTAAGTTGTCGAATCGTACTGCTGGATTTTTAATCGTCTGAAGAAAGCCGTCGATTTGGTGGCGGTTGTGTCGCCGGCATCAATTTGGGCAGAGTGGTGTTGATCGTTGTTGCTAGATGGCGTTGATACGGAGAAGAGCGGTGGTGAGTGATGGATACATTAGAAGATGGTGTGGACAATAGCGGTGGTGAGAAATGGTAGTAATGGGCGGTGGAATTGTGGAAGTAACTGGAAGCATTAGGTGGAGCAGCGTGGATGCCCTAAATGTGGATGGGATGACACATGTGTGGGGACTTTTCACAAGAAGCTACGCAAATTGTTTATATAGAGTAATATAAATGTAAATTTTGGAACGTGAATTAAAAATTAACATTGGAGGAAGATGTAATGAGGAAAAACTAATATTAGGAGGAAAAATATTTCGAGAGACATTTTATTAAAGTGTTTTAAGAATGGTTAAGGGAAGATTTTAAAATTTAGAAGCACTTAGAAAATAGTGGCATACGTATAGTACCATTAAAAGTTATCAAATATTTTAGTGGCATATGAAAAGTATCATTAAAAATCTAAATTAGTGGCATAAGGACTAAATGCCACTAAAAACGTGTGCTAAGCAAATGTGGCACACGTAAAATGACACTAAAACCTAAATAAGTGGCACAAAAGCTAAATGCCACTAGAAGTGTGTGCCACTAAATGGACTTTTTTTTTGTAGTGAAACCATGTAATACACAACTCTCTAACCTAATAAAAAATAAAGTGAGATGTTACAATAAGTAAATAGTACCTCAAAGTTCATTTTGTTAGAAAACACATGTTGATGACTAAATGTGTTAATGGATTACATTATTCGTGTAAGACATGTGTTTATTCAAATCGTGATACACGAGTTTTCAAAAGATGATTTATTCAACTCGTGTAATACACGGGGTTCTAACCTAGTGTGTAAATATTAAGAAAATTAAAACTAGTCTCGATACTATGAATATTGGATTAATTATATTTGAAATTTGATCTGTTAACTTGTTATATTTTAGTTTTTTCCCAATTAAACTTATGCAAATAATTTATAATTAGTTCTACGGTTTTTCGTGTATATATATATATATATATATGGTCAGGATTTAGAGAAAACGCTCAAAAGTGTGAGAACGCTTATGGATCGTCCGATCAAAACAATCTATGGACTAGATTGGCGCGGTAACATTTTAGTAAATAACACCAATTTTATTACGTGGACGCGCGTCATTAAGGGTAAAAAGGTAAAAAAACTATTCCTCACATAAAACGTCATTGAAAATAAAACGCCAAATAAATACAAAACGCGAATTTTATCACTGGGTGCTTTTTTCTGTGTTTTTATTTAAGCTCTCTAACTACAAAAACGCCATAAAATATGAAACGCCATTATATATAACGCCAAACTTTACATCCGAATAAATGTTATTTACATTTTGTGTTATAAAAATAACATCCTGCCTAACCTACACGCCAAAAAAATTCTATAAATAGAAACGTCTCACCACCTTCCGTTTATCACAACAAAAAAACACACAGTGGTTGCTAAAAAAATTTACAACTCAATGTAAAACGCCAAAAAATACAACGACAGCAGACATCTTTTTCTTTGATCCTTAGTAAAGTTCTGCATGAAGCTTCATTTAATATTTTTTACGTGAGTGAATAAAAGATTTTGCTGCATGAGATGGATAAAATTGAAAAAAGAGGGACTGATGACACCCATATGTCATACTGTCATCTTTGTTCCTGAAGAAGGTTTGGATGATAAGAAGAGACCTATACCAGTGGCAGATAGCATCCACCCACAGGGGGTCGCTCTATGACTCAAACATCAACAAAGACAATTAAACACATGAACAAAGAAAATAAACAACGCCAAACCCAAAACGCCATTTATTTGTCACATTTCTTGTAGTTTCAAAAGAAAAAAAAGACTGATAACACTGAAGATTTAAAATAATAAATTGCTTCTACTTTGTTTTTTTTTTTTACTTTTTTTTAATTTTCTTTGTCTATTGTTTGTTTTGTAATGTCAGTTAATAAACAACAAAATAATATTAATGTTATAACAAAAAATATAATAAAACACCAAAATTAGCAAATACGTGTAAAACGCCATAATGCCATACAAAAGCCCCCAAATAAACTACCAAACTATAATAAAATTAATTTGAACAACTAATATTATAAAAAAAGAGTGAAAAAATGTGCAAAAGAATATAAAACAAAAGAAGTCCAATAGTTATCTAACCGCCATTGGAAAACAAAACGCCATAATTACAGCCGTAAAAAAGATTTGACGTGTTACACCATTAAAACAATTGAGTCTTAAAACAAAACACGGTAAACTGCAAAAAACAGTAAAATGAAACGACGGAAAACATAATTACTAACATTTACTATATTAAATTTATTTATCTTTTTCAAAACGCCATAATTACCTGACATACGCGGGAAAAAAAAAGTCAATATAAAAGAAGACCATCAGAACCCAAGTTCAAACACGCCAAAAAAACTAAAACGCCACATATTCTCCAAAACGCCAAAAAATTTAAAAAATGGCTAAGGTTATTGCATGGAGGTTTGAAAGGAAAGAAAAAAGATTCATCATAAAGTTCGCTGACAGGAGAAGGGTTAAGGTAAGAACAATAAAAGCCATGATGGGAATGAATGAAAATATTCAAAAGGATATTTTGGCCCTTGGGGTTCCAAGAGACAACGATTGTGAAAGAACAAGAACTGTAATAAGAAGACTGGAGAGAAAGTTTCCAGCAGAAGATGATGATGATATTGAAGATACACAAATACCAAAACTTAGGAGTAGGGTATTGTATGATGAAGAAGGAACACTTGAAGTAACTTATGAAAACGGGGTGCAATATTCAAGACCAATGGAAGAAATGTTGAAGACAGGGTTCCTATCTATCATTGAACAACTCTGTGATTTAACACCTTCAAACGATCCAAAATCCAAGGATGCAGTAATATTCTTGAATAGGCTGCAGCAAATAAGAGACGAGTTAATGGCGTTATACGCAAAAATGAAATTTGATGATGAAGAATCTGAAGAAAGTGAAAAACAAAGCGATGGGTACATCTCCGATGTAATCCCACCTACGGAAGACTATTAGATTATTTTGATTTTCGACTTATTGTAATTTTTTGAAATATTAATCTATGGTAATGAATTATTAACAAAAAGATACAAAACGCAAAAAAAAAAAAATGGAAAAAACCATAACGCCAAAATATTAACTATGTGACACAAAAAGAATTACCTCAAAGAGAATAAATCTGAGAAAAAAACAATAAACGCCAAATAATTAATAAATCTACAAAACGCCAAAATTATCTTGCACACAAAAAATAAAGAAGCTTCTCAAACGCGAAAACCGTGAAAGGAGAAGAATACTAAAAAGACAAAAAAACCCCTCGGTCCCTGATCATGCTCCACGCCACGTGTTCGGCCATGATGCGTTCTCACCTTTCTCACATTTTTTGTCGTTTTCTCCTGATCCCGTTTCTATATATATATATATGGGTAAATTACACTTTTCGTCCTTTATGTTTGTAGCGGATTGCAATGGATAGCCTTTAACTTTAATAATTATAGTCACAATCCTTTATTTGGAAAAAACTATTACACACTATGTCCTTTGATTCAAACCTAGTTAAAATTTCCAGTTAAAGTATAATATGTGCCTTGCACATGGGAGTAAGTTTGTAATTTTAATATATATTTAAAATATATCTTTTTTTTTCATTTTCACAACCACGTGTCACAAACCCTTATCCCCTTTCTATTCTCTCTCTCTCTCTCTCCCTCTTATCTCTGCAACTCCATCTCTCTATACCTTTTCTTCACCACCACCAAACTCTTACCATCTGACCAAATTCACCACCACAATCACAGCTAACCTAACTATCATATTATTCATTTTCCCCAAATTCATTTTTTTTGAAAACCCAGTTCATGAATCCTCAACCTAACCTCTTAATTGTCATCTCAAACCCCAAATTCACTCTTTTTCAAAAACCCAGATCATGAATTCTCCTCATCCTAACCCCTTAAACCTTCAAAAATTCATCATAATCCTAACCCAAATTCACTATTTTCCAAACCCAGATCACGATTCTAATAAAGCAACTCTTTTGGAGTACAAATCCTCCAAATAACTTTTAGCTTTAATAATTACAGTCACAGCCCTTTATTTGGAAAAACTATTACACACTACGTCCTTTGGTTCAAACCTAGTTAAAATTTTCAATTAAAGTATAACATGTGCCTTGCACATGAGGTTAAGTTTGTAATTTTACTATATATTTAAAGTATATCTTTTTTTCATTTTCACAACCACAGGTCATAAACCCTTATCCCCTTTCTATTCTCTCTCATGTCTCTCTCTCACCCTCTTATCTCTACACCTCCATCTCTCTATACATTTTCTTCACCACCACCCAACTACTATCATCTAACCAAATTCACCACCCAACCACCACAATCACAGCTAACCTAACTATCCTATTATTCATTTTCCCCAAATTCACTTTTTTTGAAAACCCAGTTCATGAATCCTCATCCTAACCTCTTAAACCTCTTAATTGTCATCTCAAACCCCAAATTCACTCTTTTTCAAAAACCCAGATCATGAATCCTCCTCATCCTAACCCCTTAAACCTTCAAAATTTCATCATAATCCTAACCCAAATTCTCTCTTTCGCAATCCCAAATCACGATTCTGATAAAGCAACGCTTTTGGAGTACCAATCCTCCAATTCGGACCCTACATGAGTGTTATCAGGTTGGAATTCAAGCGGGTTTGATGTGCGTGGCGTTGATACAGACCGATGACGGTGATTCAAGTGGGTGTCGTATGCTGTGGTGAGGGCGATTGTCACACCCCCAAAATACCAAAATTGGTTGCTACACGGTCCGACATTGGTGTGACGTACCAGGATCTAGCCACCAATCACATTGAACTAATAACATGTCACACCCCGATATTTCCACGTATTACTGGTGGGCCCGGTAGGGAATATCGTGACGTAGTTGATATTATCATAGTCAATTAATCACAGTTTAATGCACAACGGAAGTCTAAAATAATACTACAAACCGAATTGAAAGTATAATAAAATATTACACAATGGTTGTAAGTGGATCCACAGGCGGATCTAAAACAGATGGTGAATCTTTGTTCAACAAACTTTAAGTATTACGAGTTTGCAAGACCCTTTATCTAATACTCAGGAGCTTCCAGCCCATTACGCGTAGTACCTGCACTTAATCTTTTTGAAAATACGTCAGTTTACACTGGTAAATACAATTAACTGACTCTTTTGAAAAGTGTTTATAAAACTGGTTGGAATGCACAAGGCATAAAATCTTTTGTAACGTTGGACAATTATTTAAAATATAATCTTGTATACAGTTTTACATGTTTGCCGTCCATTCAGGACCCAGTTAGAAGAGCCGGATATGATTAAAAGACACACCACTTGGTATAATACCCACAAGAAGTTTCCTCATGAGTGGGGTACCGTTTTACATACGCAATTGTCAGGTGTATGCCTACACCCGTGCTTAAGTCGTGGCCATTTCTAATGAATGAGCCGAGGATATCCAGGACATGGTCATTAACACCCCAAAGGCATTGCATCAAACAAAACATATTAAAACGGGTTATGTAAATGTATCAATCACAATCCGATTTAAATAACTACATACCCGACCAAGCGGTATTGTTATAATACCGTATCCCAAGCCCATATAACGGAAAATAAGTTAGAAGTATTTACCTGAGCAAAATATAATTTTAATCTCAGTCGTATATCAATCAGCAAGTGCAAATAGCTTTTACTGGGCTCCTAAATCTGGAACGAAGGTTTTAATAACCTATTAGATTCCTAACGGGTCTTACTTAAGTTTAAACATAGACCGGTTAGCTTTAATGAAAGGTTTACGGTTCAAAACGCACGATTAAGCGAAGACCGGATTAGAATGTGATTTAGACCCGACAAGTATGAAGACTTGTATAAAATGGGTAAACTAAACACATTCTGGATTTTGAAGTAAAAATGATAAGGTTTGACCCGTTTCGGTTAATGTAACACCCTTGCTTGTTTAATACAATATTTTATATAAATTTCGTAAAAATACAAGTTTATACGATTACACGTAGTATGAAAATACGAGTTTACAAAAACTTTTACAATTTAAAAGTTAATGAACAACTTAATGTAATTGAATTCGTCGTTTAAAAGATACGACGAAACGTCGCGCGGAAGCTTTTAACTTTATCGTGTTCGGTTCTTCTTCGAGCTTGATGTTCATCCGGGCACTTTTGGCAATCACCTATGATCAAAACCAACTTAAAAGTTAGTTTTGATAGTTAAATAACAAGTTTAAACAAGTTATATGGGTCAAACAAGCAAAATTAAACATTTTTCAAGTTCAGGGGGGGGGCTAGGCATCACGCCTAGGGGCTAGACGCCCCACCTAGCCCCTTTTTGGCAGAATGTTCATATTAAGTTGCTGCAAATTCCCAACATGACCCGATTTCACGGAAACGAGCATAACTCTCTCGTTTTTAATCCGTTTTACTCGATTCTTTTTCCTACGCGTCCGTAATTTAATTCTCCATCATATGGAGTTAAAATCCAACATCCAACATAATAAATTTTGAAACTTCTAAGCCTTAGACTCGTTACCTTTTTATCACATTTTAACCCGTTTATGCATGTTATCAAACAAACATATTTGTTTGATTCCTATATCACATACACTTCTTCACATTAATGTTATCTACCATTTTAGGTTCTAATCACAGGTTTATTATACAATTTAAACCCGTTTTCGCTCGTATGCTTATTTTGACCCGTTAAGGGTATTTAAGCACTTTCGAGCCTAAAATCGCTTTCGATTGCATCTAGCATTCCATCACCACATTTCTTATCCTATAATCTCCCACCACAACTGTATTTATGGTGAGTTTAATGTGGTGATCTATATAAACCAAATTTTACCTCTCGAATCAATATTTTACGGCAAAAACTCAAATAATGCCATTTGACTAATATAATACCTCTTTCAGCTTCTATACTTATTCTAAGTATTTACCTAATCATAAAACTCGTTTCCAAACAACCTTTAAGGGTTGTTTGTTCAATTTAGCCTACAAGGGCATTTTGGTCGATTTTGGTCCTTCTTTTACGACGAAGGACTCTCACCAATTATTAGACCAAAATAGCACTTTTAACTACAACATAATTATGCGTACCTGGCTCGGATCAACATATTGACCCGTTTTAATACCTGTTGCTATTAATATCTAGATAATAGCAATGCTAACCATGTGTTAATTCCTGTGATCACAAAACTCAACAAGCAATCATCAAATATTATTGGCAAATGGTGTTAGCAACACCATTTGACCCGTTTAGTCAAAATGACCAATTATCATTATAAGATGGCACTTAATTACCATTTCACCCCTTTAACCTATCCCGGTTTACTTTTTGAAATCATCCAACTTGAAAGTCGTTTCCTGTTTTATTTGACCCATTATGACTTATGCCAAATGGTGTCGTTTTAAATCCCTTTATCTATTCGTTAACCCATGTCCGGATTACCATTTCACCATCTTCACTTGTTCCGACTAGCATTATATCGCGCCAGAATATCATGTTTCATTTACTTAATATAAATCGTATTCCATGCTCACAAATAAGCATTTTGTAATAAAAGTAAAAAGGGCGTAAGCTTAACTTACCTCGCATCCAAATTACGCATTTCCTTTCCTTCTTGATTCGTTTGACCCGCTCACTCATCAAGCTTCCACCTAGCTCGTTAGGCGTCAAACTATCATCATAATTCATGTAGGATCGTTTGCTGACCCGAACGAGTCGTTCAGAGGTTGTCTCTTGCGTTTCAGATGCGGAATAATAAGAAATGCAAGTAGATATAGCTTGTTCTTCTTCCTAACTGCTTGTTTTATTGATATTAAACGTTTTACAGCTCGATCTTCACACCGGCAGAGCTTCGGCGTGGAATTTCACTTACACGTTATGAGATCCGCCCTAATGACACCTATATATAGACTTTCTGGTTCGCTTATGTGTCACATGACCATAAAAGCGGACCAGACATGTCCATATAAGCTGACCAGACTGACAAATAAGCTGACCAGACATTCCTATGTCCCTATGAGCGGACCAGACTTATAAACCCTATACAGACTCCTGTTTTCTCGTAAAACGTGCCCTATGTTATACAATACGATGTAAGACCTGATCCTAGACACCTAGACGGAATCAACAGATGTAGTGCACCAACAGACTCCCCCTCAGATGTTGATGGAGTCGCCTATACACTCTGACTGCAAAACCGTGTCTTCTCATCTTCAATCTAGATCAGACTCTGGGCTTTTTCTTCTTTCAATCTTCAGACTCCCCTTCTCGATTTACTGGCATTCTTTTGTTCTTCAGTAACATCTTCAGGATCGTTGTCTGATCTACACAGGCTTTCAGAATTGATTTCCAGGATTGAAACTTGGCTCTCTTCCAACAGAGATTTTCAGAATATCGAAACCTGGCTACCTGCACAATCTTAACCAAGACATAAATTTTCTAATTTTATCACATATCAAATACCTGTGCACCAACACATGACTCTCATAATCACTAAAACAAACATATAATTGCAACATCTCAGGCTCTCTCTCAAATATCTATGATGAACCACTTGAAGAAGGTTAGATTTAACGAAAATAGTTAGATTTACACAAACACTCCCCCTCAAATGTTGCTCATCATGTTTAGCACTCGGAATTTTGAAAATCAGTTTTCCAACATCAGTTGTCGAAAATCTTTTTGACTTTTTCAAAAATTATGCTAAAATACACAAAAATCTTTTTGGATTTTCTGAGAGACTAAAATGCAGAACTAAAATATTTACAGACAATATTTTTTATGAGTTTGTGCAAGAGGATCATATCAGTTTTTGAGACAAATCATCAACACCGTTAAGCTTCATTTCATTTTAAGTTCTAAACGATTCACCTAGATTGTCAGTATATTGATCCACTTAAATTTTCACACAAAGTTCAATTGATCCGAGATACGATATTAATGTTTTAAGCACTTGAACTTATCCGTGTGTCCCACTACTTGAATATACTCCCGTATCCAGATCCCAATATTCAGTCTTACAGGTGAGTATACCACAGATGATATCTGTAAGGGAATAAATTATAGTACGAGGGCCGTGAGAGCTCAGGTCGATCTTTCGATACGCAGAGAGATGACGGCTTCGACTTTTGGTGTGTCCCCTTTAGAGGATCTTTTGCATTACAACAGCAGCGACTATCAATTTTATTGTTTCATCAGCTTGCTGAGGGCGATGCTATGTTTCAAGCATTTGCAGAAAGCATTATCCGGGGACTAGGTCAGAAATTTCTTTCAGCAGAAGTCCCGGGATAATACCCCAGATATCACTGAGCATAAAGACCTAGTATCTCAGAATAAGGGACCTTTCAAACAAGATTTCAGGGGTTACCTATATATCCAAGTTTGTGTTAACCCACAAAACAAGCAAGTTTGAAATTTATGTTTATATCTCGTCACAATTTACTAAATGTGCAAAAACCTACTGGCACATCATCAGTGAGACCGTTTATCACATTTTTACTTTCCAATTCTTTAGCATGTTGTGATAGTCCACTGATGTACTATCATTTCCTCTTTTATGCAACAAAAACTCATTTTGAATTTTATCATGTTTTTGGCTTTTTCAAATTTTCAAATGTTTTTGGATTTTCTAAAAATTTCTTACTCCCCCTAAAATGCAAACACATTTTAGGAAATTTGAAAACAAACTGTACAATAACGTGACAACTAATATCGAATCACCTCAATTCGCCATTCACTTGGCATAAACAATCAGAACTCCCCCTCACAACAAACCATTTTCTCATTAAGATTTCAAAACACTTAAGTTTGTTTTAATCAAAATGATATTTTCGGAAAATAAGTTTGTTTTTACCACTTGTAAAGTTGGGGATGTGGTTCATCATATTGTCTCTTGGCATATTTAGTAAATCAAGTACAAATTAATGTCCCTGATTTACCATTTGCATTCAAGCAACCTCTAAACCAATTGGAAAAAATAACCACTTGTAAAAACACACAATACCACTGGTAGGAATGTTACGTCTACATCACCATTTTACCAATCAGGATGCCGATTCCTGCTTCGCACTTACCAACCTGGAAGCTCCGGCATAGTCCTTCAACCTGTAAACATTCAAACATTATCAAAATCTTTCAACCAAAATCTTCAAACATTAGAAAGATGCCAATTCCTGATCCACGATATAAACTTGGGATCTCCGGCATAGTCCTGAGACTATCATGGGAAACAAACTTCCATCCAAGTCTTTTCAGACTTGATGGCTTTCAACTCTTGAGCAGTAGGGTTGTATGTTGCCTTTTTCGTAGCATAAAACTCTTTTACTCCCTTAGCTCTCCCACTCAACATTTTCCCAAAAATCTTTTTAACATTCCCGTTGAATGTTTTCTCTACATCAAAATCATCCTTTTCTTTATAAAACTGATTCGAAATCTCAGTTTTTCCCACTTTCTTCTTCACTTCCTCAAACTTCAATGATGGAAACTCCTCATCATTCACTGAAATCTTCTTCTCAACCTGTGGCTCTTCTGGCTTTGTGGAACCAGATTCATCACCGACATCCACATCAACTTTCTTAACAACCCACACTTGGTTGTCATTCTCTTTCTTTTTATAAAAATTCTTTTTAGAACACTCACCAACCTCATAAGTTGAATTTTCAAAAATTTTAAATTTTTCGGTTGATGGTTCAACATCAACAACCTTTTCTTTCAATTTCTGAGAAACTCCCTGTTTTGTTTTGGCATTTTTCTGACAGTTCCATGCAATGTGACCAGTTTCATGGCACTTGTAACAGGTACGAGTCTCTATTTGATAAAACATTTCAGATCCATTCTTCTTCTTTTCAGCAAGAAACTCTTGATTTGACTGTCTCCAGAATGGTTTCTTCTGTTCCTCTTCTGCACTTCCACCTGACACAAATTCTGTTTTTGTTTTAGAATTTTTCAAATTTTTATGATTTTCTGGTGGAATAAATCCAAGACCTTTCTTTTTGTAGCTACGATTTTGGTTTTGTTTCTTTTGAAAACCAGAACCAGAATTGTAACCCTTTTTCTTGTTTAGACGTTGTTGAACTCTTGAAGTGTACTTTTTAGGTTTTTCAGTAAGATTTAAATCTTTTATTTCAGAAATATTAATTTCTGTCATTTTGAAAACCTTTTTGATCATGTCAAAACGAACACTTCTTATTGGAAACTCTTTGTCAGAGTATAATTTGTCCGAATCATTTAAAGTGTATGCAACTTCAAATGTTTCATCATCCAAATTTGCTTTTGATAATAAAAATTCTTTACTATAAGACCGTTTAACCGACGAATTTGGACTGTTGACTGATGAATTTGACCCTCTAGACTCAGACTTTGACTCAGACTCCTCCTCAGTATCCAACACCTGATCGACCACCTTTTTGATTAACTCAGACTCATGATCAGTATCGGACGAAGTAAACGAGACATCAATATTATCTGGTAAAATGTCAGTTGTGTCGGTTTTTAGCTTTATATTGACTGCTTTTTCAAGTTGCTCCTCGTTTGGTTTTCTAGGAGAATACCCTTCCCAAATTGGAGGCGGACACTTGTTATATCTAACAGTCGATTTCTTACCACAGTCTTTCTTTTCCTTCTTTGGCTTCTCGTTTTGAAAAGCTTCCATACCTGCAACAGTTGGGTAAATACGATCAATGAGATAATCAGAACTAGAATAGCTTTGTAACAAACGTCTAATTCTCTCATTCTCGATCTTTTCCGTCTCCAACTCTTGCTTCCATTTAGCACTTTCTTCAATGTAAAAATTGATAGCTTTTTGCTTTGTCATCATTACAGCATTCATCATCGTAAGTGCTTGTTCTCTTTCTGAATTTGTCTTTTGAAGACCAGTTACTGTTTTGTTCAAGACATCATAAGATTCTTTCACATAATTGAGATTGAACAGTAACTGCTCTTTTTTCTTCTCATACTCAGCAATTATGTCATCTTTTGCAACACATTCCTTGCAAGCTTCCAAACACTTCTCGCAAGGCTTTACGACTTCAACAATCTTCTCAACTTCGATTGTTTTAACAACCTCAATCACTTTTTCTACTTCAATCACCTTTTCTACTTCAATCACCTTTTCTTCTTCTTTTTCAACCTTGGTAATCTTCTCAACAATACTTTCAGCATTCTGAACATCACCATCAGATTCAGTTTGTTGTTCTTTAGCAGCTCTTTTCTCCTTTAGTTTCTCTACTCGATCTGCAAAATAGAAATGAAAACTTTCAGGAGAAAGATGAGATTTGGAAACATTTATATGTTTTTCTTCCTCATCATCACTACTGCTATGATCTGGTGATTGATCAAATTTTACAGATTTATCAAAATCATCATCTGATTTACTAAAATCAGACGGTGTTTTATCAAAAACAACTGCCTTTTCTGAAACAAACTCATTCTGTACATCTTCATCTGAACTCTGTAAACTTTCATCTAAACCTTCTGAAATTTCTCCAGATCTCTCTGAAAGTTTATCAGTACTATCTGACCCTTCATCGGTTGACACAGACTTTTCATCTTCACTTTTCACATTCTCCCCGATAGATCTCATCCAAGTAGCAAACAAATCTGGATCTCAGACGATCTTGGCAATGAACGCTTTGAACTCTCCCTTTTCATCCACAAACATATCCCAACTGAACCCTTCTGGTAGTTTCTCATCATCTTGATCGATAATGCGTGCTGCTTTGCCTTCAGATGATATGTAATCACTCCAGCTGAAATCTACCAAACATGCTCTTTTGGGATCTTTAATCTCTCTCCCGTGAGCTGTTTGTGGTTCTTGGAATTGACCGACTTGTTGATAGATAGCTTTGCGGTAGTAATCATCTTTCCCGAATGGATTCTGTGCTCCGCTAGCTTCTCTTCCTTTGCACTCCCGTTTGAAATGACCTTTCTCCCTGCATCGAAAACAAGTAACTTTAGATTTATCAAAACCTAAAGTTGATACATGAGCATCTAGAAAGTCATTTCTCCCAGTAATAGTTTTGAATTTCTCAGCTCGTCGAAGAACACTTGCGAGACACCATTTGATATCCATAAGTTCCATCTCTTCGGCGTCTATCTGATCGTAATCCTCTTTGGTAAGCATAGGATTGCCGATCCGACCAGCAACAAGACCTTCATAGGATAACAGTACTGAACCCAGAAGTGCCATATGGTCTTTAGCAGTGTTTTCAGAGAAGCTTTGACCTTCTGGAAGGTTGAGAGCTATGTTGCATTGAATCACGTATCCATTTCCTGTTTTTGTACTCTGAGACTGAAAACTCGTATTAGTCTCTTTCGGATTCACACTCGGAAACGCTGAAAACCCGCTGCTATTCTTGTTCGAACCCTGATCAGATTTCTCAGATGAATCACCAGCACTGAAAGCAGTTTGAATCTTCGGACTTCTTTCAGACTCAGTGGCTGGAATACTACCCCTGTAGTACATCTTCACATCCTGTTGACCACTCAGACTATTCATCCTCGCAATCTTCTGCTGTTCAAGATCCTGACTCTCAATTTTCTCTATAAAATGTGAGATTGTCAACCCATCATACACACCAGTATTCTTCAAGATCATCAAATACGTTCCCCACTCCTTTTGAGGTAACGCGTCCGCCAATTTATCCACCCACTCCTCACGACCTTTTTCAACACCCAACATAGATAAAGATCGCACCAAATGACAGTATCTCTCGATTAGCTTTTTAGTATCCTCTCCCGGCAAACTACTAAACAAATCAAATTCTTTCTTTAGTAACGCTTTCTTGCTTTTGATCATGTTTTCGCTTCCCTCGAACTTGACCTTTAGCGCATCCCAAATTGACTTAGCAGTTTTGTCGTGCTGTAACAGGATGAATATATCTTCCTTTATTGCTTGCTGCAACAAACTAATCATCATTTTCTCGGCTCTATACATTGCTCGTTCTTGATCTGTAAACTCAGATATCTCCTTTTTAACATGTAATTCAGTTTCAGGCAACGTGTACTTTTTCAATATGCACTCCCATGATCTGAGATGATTTGCCTGAACCCAGTTTTCAAAGCGATCTTTCCACCCGTAGTATTCTTCAATACTCATCAGTTTCGGGGGTTTCTGAGTGGTTCCTGTCTCGTTTTCAAGATTCATGGCTTGAGCAATCGCAGCTGGTGATGACGGTGTTGCAAACGCATTGTAGAACTCGGAATCCATACTGATTTAACACGTTTTTCAATGAAGATGACAGAACAGCGAATCAGAAATATCCTTTGGAGCGAACCATAAACAATTTCCTTTCGAGTGGACCAGAGACTGTTCGTTCGAGTGGACCAGAAATTGTTCGTTCGAGCGGACCAGAAATTGTTCGTTCGAGCGGACCAGAAATTGTTCGTTCGAGCGGACCAGAAATTGTTCGTTCGAACGAACCAGAACTAAAAACATGAGCGAACCAGCATTACTTGTACGTTGAAGCGGACCAGAAACGCGAACCACATATCGAACATGTTTTGACTTGTTAAAACTTCGAATTTTGGCTTCAAACTTTCCAGGGTTTATCTCGATACTATTGCGCACAATCTGTGAAAATTTGAGCGAATTCCGACCGTGAAATCTTCCCGAATCAGTAAAAGAAGGTGTAGAAGTGAGAAGAAATGATGAAAAACAACTACAATCTGCAGAAAACCTCCTCCCAAGCTCTGATACCACTTGTAGGATCGTTTGCTGACCCGAACGAGTCGTTCAGAGGTTGTCTCTTGCGTTTCAGATGCGGAATAATAAGAAATGCAAGTAGATATAGCTTGTTCTTCTTCCTAACTGCTTGTTTTATTGATATTAAACGTTTTACAGCTCGATCTTCACACCGGCAGAGCTTCGGCGTGGAATTTCACATACACGTTATGAGATCCGCCCTAATGACACCTATATATAGACTTTCTGGTTCGCTTATGTGTCACATGACCATAAAAGCGGACCAGACATGTCCATATAAGCTGACCAGACTGACAAATAAGCTGACCAGACATTCCTATGTCCCTATGAGCGGACCAGACTTATAAACCCTATACAGACTCCTGTTTTCTCGTAAAACATGCCCTATGTTATACAATACGATGTAAGACCTGATCCTAGACACCTAGACGGAATCAACAGATGTAGTGCACCAACAATTCATAAGATGGTTAGATTAGTCATTATCAATTATGACTACTCCATCTAACGGGTCTTATGTCGACTTTATCACTCGATTAAATCATCGGTTAGTTTGACTTCCTAAAAGTCAATTAATCTATCAACATATTCAAATGCACACTTCCCATGGAATTTCAAGATTTTAGCTTCGTTTAGGCATTTTAACAAACACCTAGTGGGCATAATTTCACTAAATCAAATATCAAGTTTCATGACTAACTATTTAGTCAAGATTAAACAATTCTTGCAAGTTTAATATGTCTAGTATGCATAATAACATCTAGATTCACCTCATGTAAATAACTAACACTCAATTTATAATCTAATTTCTAGTGTTCTTCATCATTCTACAACACCCATTTAACTCACATATAGGTGATCACCAAATCATTCAAGTCATAGCATCATATGTATGATTTTCACTTAGGGTTTAGTTCCTAAGCATGTGTACATCACTAACTTAGCCATAGCTCCTCTAATCCTTACATAATTCACGAATTATGATGCTAACTCAAATTTTGCAACTTCACAAATCATCAAATTTTTACATACCTTGTGATCCCCATGACTTGGTGATCGTTTTTATGTGAACATGCATCGATTTAGGACTGAAATCGACCTTCAATTTGATGATTTTTTGCACTTTAGGGTTTCACCCTTCTTGGTCGCTCCTGAAGATCGATCCACACACACACACACCTTGTGTGTGGTGTGTTTTTTTTATTAATTAGAACTTGTTTCCTTTTCAACGGTTTTGGTCCCTCAAGTTTAGATTTTATTTATTAGGGACTAGAACTCCATATTTTATTTACTTATTTACACCTTGTTAACTAGGTTAATTACTCCTAATTAACTTGACGAGTTCGGGAAGCTATAACCCGTTATATTTTAAATCCCGTTAACTCAGGCTCTTATAAACTTAATTCCTTAAAACTTTGATTCGTTTTTATTTAATATTAGGATTTCTTATTTAAATCCAAATATTTACCGGGTTATTTTTACTACTAACGGTACGTTACCCGTCTTTTAGTATTAACGGAGTTTGATTACGAAACCCGTTTTCGGGGTGTTACAAGTCTACCCCCCTTAAAGAGGTTTCGTCCTCGAAACCTTTCTTACATAGTTCATCGAGTTCTAAACTCAATGCGTTTGACCTGAGTAATCTTTTAAGCATTACTCATACTTTAACCAATTGTTAGTATTACCAGAAAAATTATGGTAATATCTTCTTTTTTTTGTTACAGAACATCTACGTACTTCATACGACATAATGTAACTTGAAATAACGTAATTCTGTTATTTCTACTAGTTTAGTTAACTTAGCGAGATCCATCGCTTTTATATATTATCGAACTCTTTGTGAATCTGTTACCTTGACCCGTTTAAAGGTCTTTAGTGAAATCTTTCTCTTTTAGCAACAATTTCTTTTGTTTTCAAATTCATTTATTCGGTTCAGTTACTTCGAATCCTCCGCTTACGAGCAAACCAAATTTCTGGATTTGAATTGCTGACCTTCACCGGTCTCACTAACTAGACTTATTAGTCCAGTTACTTTTTACCGCTCGCTTGGTTATAATGCGATTCTACTTCACATTACATTTCTTAACCGTGATCGTGTCGCATCATGTTTAATTTATATATCTACTTTTCATTTTCGACAAGATCACTTTTCGAATATATCGTCTTGCGCCTATCAGCGTCAAGACTTGAATCTTTCCTGCTTACTATTCAATTTCCTATCAGAATTTATATTTGTAAAAATGTTATTTCTTACTAAAACTGAATTTTAGTCTAACGTTTTTCTCTTTAACTATGTCAATTACTCATATCATGGAAATTGACAACCCATAATTTATTGTTTTCCGTTCTCGTTTTACGCGGGGAATCGTAACAAGTTCCCTCACCTTACACTATTGACCCGTAGGTTCCTTCACTTAACCTCGTAGGCTATTTCCTTAAGCTTTCATCTCTTTAAGACGAGGCCCTTATGATCCCTTTGCTTCAATTCATGACCCGTGGGTCATTTTGGCCCCGTAGACCTTTACACTAATTAATATCCCGTAGGTTATGATGATCCCGTAGATCATCTTTTATTCTAGTCTTTATTCAATTGTCTATTTATACATTTATAGCTTTAAAGCATCCTTTGTTATGTTTGGAATCATTTAATTTTGCTTTTGAACTTTAGTTGACCTTGACCGTAGTCTAAGGTTTCATTTGTTTACTTTCGGACTATCTTTTCCGACTTTACGACTTCTAACGTCATTTACACGTCGGTTTGTCCTACGCTTACCGTTACCCGGTTCATACTTATACTCCTTTACAACCCATTACCCGGGTCCTTCTATCTTATTGTTTTTAGCTTTCCGGTTTCACCGGTTTGCGTTTTCCTATTATATTAAGCGTTATTCCTTAATTGACTCGTTTGACTCATTTTGGGTGAATTTTCATCACTTATGAATGTCAAACTTCATTCTTTATTTGACCCGTCCAACTTTGAAATGGTTGAACGTAATTACCAAAATTTATGTTTGCGAAAATTCTTGTCATCTTTTAGTCATGACTCATATTCCGAGTCTTTTGACTTTCTATTTCGCGTTCCTGTTTCTCAGTCTACGCATGCGTTTAATTCCTTACCCATCAACCGGGTGTTTTACCGAAATCGTTATCATTGCACCCCCTTCCGGTATGCATTAAGACTTTGTTTCGATTTACTTGGTCATCTGAGGGAAATCCGTCGCTTTTATTCGACCATGTCTTTTATTCTTTACGTGACCACCATTGGCGGCCTCATTAATTATGAGTGACGATTATCATCATTATCCTTGCTTTACTACGACTAAAGTTAACAACCTTGATTATCTTTTTTCGTGTGGGCAACACCTTTGTTTTTATGACCCATCGGTCATCTATACTTTGGTTTTACTTGCCTGTTTTGTTCACCATGGCCCTTTCGTCCAAGATGACTTATTTTCGTGAATTTTCTTTTGATCATTCATTTATATCATCATTTACATTAATCCTTGTCCCTTCTATCGGGCTCATTATCCTAATGTAATACGCTTCCGTCACCCGGCTGTGCGTTTACATTATTTTCAACTATTTTGTTCATTTGTTTCATTTGGGTACTTTTTAATTTGTCCCATTCACCCCGTCCTTACTACATCGGATGTAAATGTGTCCGCTATAAGAAGTTCATGGTATCATATGCCACTACTTACTTGGCCAGAGTAAGCGATTAACACATGACACGCATGACCTTTTTATAGTTTGCACATCACGCCCTATGTAAGTAATGCCTCTATTTGTTTCTCTTGGAAACAATATCCCGAATACATTTTCTATTCGGGTTTTTCCAAGTTTTTAATCTACATATGCAACTTTCAATTTCTACATATTTGTTGCATATTACTATTTGTGCAATTATATTTAAAATGTGCACCTGGTAACGCTTGCCCTAACGGGCTTCTCTTGCCATTAGCCTTGTTCGCGATCGCTACGCGATTTAGGTACTTGATGAGCATACTCTTTGGACCGTTCCTCTGTCAAAGTTGCAATTTGTTAAACTCTCGCTATCTTCATATGCGAATGTCCTTCAACTAAAACATATACAACTGTTAGTAATTTCGACATTAAAGGATGCCCGTATTATAATACAAGGCTTTTCTACTATACGCATCAACGCGTGTAATTTCGTTGACTAAAATATTCTATATCGTTTTTATTGGTGTAACGTGTATTACACGATAACTATATGTGTGGTTCTCAACACTTTAATCATACTAAACCATTGATATACATGTACTTACCGGATTTGCGATCAAGCCTCGAACCGAACACGCTTTACTCTTTAACCGTGAGCTCTGATTACCAACTTGTAAAACCCTTGCTTGTTTAATACAATATTTTATATAAATTTCATAAAAATACATGTTTATACGATTACACGTAGTATGACAATACGAGTTTACAAAAACTTTTACAATTTAAAAGTTAATGAACAACTTAATGTAATTGAATTCGTCGTTTAAAAGATACGACGAAACGTCACGCGGAAGCTTTTAACTTTATCGTGTTCGGTTCTTCTTCGAGCTTGATCTTCATCCGGGCACTCTTGGCAATCACCTATGATCAAAACCAACTTAAAAGTTAGTTTTGATAGTTAAATAACAAGTTTAAACAAGTTATATGGGCCAAACAAGCAAAATTAAACATTTTTTCAAGTTCAGGGGGGGCTAGGCGTCACGCCTAGGGGCTAGACGCCCCACCTAGCCCCCTTTTTGGCAGAATGTTCATATTAAGTTGCTGCAAATTCCCAGCATGACCCGATTTCACGGAAACGAGCATAACTCTCTCGTTTTTAATCCGTTTTACTCGATTCTTTTTCCTACGCGTCCGTAATTTAATTCTCCATCATATGGAGTTAAAATCCAACATCAAACATAATAAATTTTGAAACTTCTAAGCCTTCGACCCGTTACCTTTTTATCGCATTTTAACCCGTTTATGCATTTTATCAAACAAACATATTTGTTTGATTCCTATATCACATACACTTCTTCACATTAATGTTATCTACCATTTTAGGTTCTAATCACAGGTTTATTATACAATTTAAACCCGTTTTCGCTCGTATGCTTATTTTGACCCGTTAAGGGTATTTAAGCACTTTCGAGCCTAAAATCGCTTTCGATTACTTCTAGCATTCCATCACCACATTTCTTATCCTATAATCTCCCACCACAACTGTATTTATGGTGAGTTTAATGTGGTGATCTATATAAACCAAATTTTGCCTCTCGAATCATTATTTTACGACAAAAACTCAAATAGTGCCATTTGACTAATATAATACCTCTTTCAGCTTCTATACTTATTCTAAGTATTTACCTAATCATAAAACTCGTTTCCAAACAACCTTTAAGGGTTGTTTGTTCAATTTAGCCTACAAGGGCGTTTTGGTCGATTTTGGTCCTTCTTTTACGACGAAGGACTCTCATCAATTATTCGACCAAAATAGCACTTTTAACTAGAACATAATTATGCGTACCTGGCTCGGATCAACATATTGACCCGTTTTAATACCTTTTGCTATTAATATCTAGATAATAGCAATGCTAACCATGTGTTAATTCCTGTGATCACAAAACTCAACAAGCAATCATCAAATATTATTGGCAAATGGTGTTAGCAACACCATTTGACCCGTTTAGTCAAAATGACCAATTATCATTATAAGATGGCACTTAATTACCATTTCACCCCTTTAACCTATCCCGGTTTACTTTTTGAAATCATCCAACTTGAAAGTCGTTTCCTGTTTTATTTGACCCATTATGACTTATGCCAAATGGTGTCGTTTTAAATCCCTTTATCTATTCGTTAACCCATGTCCGGATTACCATTTCACCATCTTCACTTGTTCCAACTAGCATTATATCGCGCCGGAATATCATGTTTCATTTACTTAATATGAATCGTATTCCATGCTCACAAATAAGCATTTTGTAATAAAAGTAAAAAGGGCGTAAGCTTAACTTACCTCGCATCCAAATTACGCATTTCCTTTCCTTCTTGATTCGTTTGACCCGCTCACTCATCAAGCTTCCACCTAGCTCGTTAGGCATCAAACTATCATCATAATTCATAAGATGGTTAGATTAGTCATTATCAATTATGACTACTCCATCTAACGGGTCTTATGTCGACTTTATCACTCGATTAAATCATCGGTTAGTTTGACTTCCTAAAAGTCAATTAATCTATCAACATATTCAAATGCACACTTCCCATGGAATTTCAACATTTTAGCTTCGTTTAGGCATTTTAACAAACACCCAGTGGGCATAATTTCACTAAATCAAAAATCAAGTTTCATGACTAACTATTTAGCCAAGATTAAACAATTCTTGCAAGTTTAATATATCTAGTATGCATAATAACATCTAGATTCACCTCATGTAAATAAATAACACTCAATTTATAATCTAATTTCTAGTGTTCTTCATCATTCTACAACATCCATTTAACTCACATATAGGTGATCCCCAAATCATTCAAGTTATAGCATCATATGTATGATTTTCACTTAGGGTTTAGTTCCTAAGCATGTGTACATCACTAACTTAGCCATAGCTCCTCTAATCCTTACATAATTCACGAATTATGATGCTAACTCAAATTTTGCAACTTCACGAATCATCAAATTTTTACATACCTTGTGATCCCCATGACTTGGTGATCGTTTTTATGTGAACATGCATCGATTTAGGACTGAAATCGACCTTCAATTTGATGATTTTTGGCACTTTAGGGTTTCACCCTTCTTGGTCGCTCCTGAAGATCGATCCACACACACACCTTGTGTATGGTGTGTGTTTTTTTATTAATTAGAACTTGTTTCCTTTTCAACGGTTTTGGTCCCTCAAGTTTAGATTTTATTTATTAGGGACTAGACTCCATATTTTATTTACTTATTTACACCTTGTTAACTAGGTTAATTACTCCTAGTTAACTTGACGAGTTCGGGAAGCTATAACCCGTTATATTTTAAATCCCGTTAACTCAGGCTCTTATAAACTTAATTCCTTAAAACTTTGATTCGTTTTTATTTTATATTAGGATTTCTTATTTAAATCCAAATATTACCGGGTTATTTTTACTACTAACGGTACGTTACCCGTCTTTTAGTATTAACGGAGTTTGATTACCAAACCCGTTTTCGGGGTGTTACAGTTAATTTATGCAAACTAGTTACATAAACCGTACCGAACGCGAATATGCATAACGGGTAACCAAATGAGTCATGTACAGGTTCCACAAGTTAATATGCTTAAAATATGTTATGATATCAGTAGGATATCTTCCATTATGCCCAAAATGAATTTAAAACTAATTTAAGCCCCGTAAGGGTATTTTGGTCATTTTAAAGTTTATAAAAGAGGTTAAATAGTAATATGAGGTTCTTGTATAAAAAATCAGTAAAAATATTTATTTTAACGAGTTACATCAGTAAGATATCATATATATGTGAATTTATCATTTATGGCCAAACTATGCACCGTAGGGGCATTTTGGTCATTTCACATATGTTTTAAGGGTCAAATTAGGAAATCTGAGTTCAAGACTTAAACTTACTATTAAAGTATAAAAATGTATTCATAACATCAGTAGGTAACAAGCCTTTGGTGCCAAATATGGTTTTAAACCATACTATACGCCTAAATCGCATAAAAGTCGGTATTTGACGATATTTGGGGTTGATTAAAGAAATATGAGATTTTGATCAGCCTCTACTGTTTAAAATAATTTACTTAATGTATAAAATCAGTAGAAAAAGGTTTGATACGTAAAGGATGTGTAAAACTCATTTTATTAGCAAAAAGGGCATTACCGTCAATTACCGAGTCTATGCAAGAACCCTATGTTATGATAAGTTTAAAATTTATCAAAAATTTCCAAAAATCCCTAAGTATTATATCTTAACAGCATGTGGCAAGTTTGGTATCAAAATTTGGGTTTAAATATGATTTATGCCAAAAATGCCATTTAATTAATAAAAAGCTTTCATTTTACGATATTGCGTATAACTTCTATTTTAGACCACGAACTGATGTCAAATTTTTAGCACATACTAATTTATCAGTAATAAAGGTTTTTGTCCTCTCACATTTTCAAAAATCTCGTTTTAATATCAAAAGTGCATAATGGTCAACTTTTAAGCATTTAACGGAAACATGCAATGAACTAGGATTTCTATGGAACCAAGTTGTATAACCTCAGAGGGTTATACTAACATATAATATAGTCCTAAAGGAACCCTAATGCATATCTATACTAAGCTAAATCGGGTCAGAACTGAAAGTCAAAGCAAAAGTCAACTTTTGCGACTTTCGGTTGCGAACCGAGCCTAAACTCAGAATTGTCGGGTTGAACATGCCTAAACATGTTCTTATATTATTTACCAAGTTGTTTAAGTGACAAAACTGATTTTTTAGCTTTTACATCATTAGTTATAAATTTTATTTAAAAACGACTCGTTTGACTTTTTTTTAATTACTTTGACCCGACAATTAACTAAGCAAACGTGATAATTAGGAGGTGCCCTTTTGAGGGATTAACACCTTCCTAATTACGGTCACGTAGCCATGTTCGTTGCGAACAATGGCTTGACCGTTTACGGTCTAGCTAAAAGTCAAAGCGTTTATCGAAAACGCTTGACTTTTTGGCTTTAAACGCCAAATAAAACATGTTAGTCACGAAAGGACACTTAAAAATGGTCCAGGGGACTGAAAGGAGGTTCCCAAAATGTTAGGATCCTCTTAGAATGAGAGCAAGAGTAGATTGGAATGATTTGTGCCATGAAATGAATGAAGGGAACCATCTATTTATAGTATTTTGAATTGAACAAGATTGTGACAAGTGTTTCAAGGGGTTTGTGAGATTGTTACAAGTGTAAAACTAGTTTCTAATACCATCAAAGGGCCCATAGATTCAAAATATGTGTGTATGGGTTTGTATGAGTGGTTTACAACTAGTAAAACCAAATAAAATAAAAAAATGTGCAGATCATGGGTTTAGGCGGCCCGCGAACGCCACCAAGCCCAACTTATGCGGCCCGCGTCCCTGGCCGGCCCAGCTCAAAGTTTGTGGTTTTGCTGTTTTTGGTCCCTGTCTTCATGTATGCATGTTTTAGTTTCAGAAACGACCAGTTTGGTCCCTGTTATGTTTTCCAAACATAATTGAACTTTTAAAAATGGCCAGATTAGTCCCTGTTATATTTTCTAATCATAACTGAACTTTTTAAAAGTTACATTTTTGGCACATTACTTCCTTATCCAATATGTTATATTAAAATGAGGTATGAAAACTTCTAGTGGCCCAACTTAGGCACACCTGGGAACACAACCGAGCATTACGGAGTTCCCGATTCCTTTAAAAGATCATCCTAAAGTGTAGTTTTGCGCGTTGACGCCTTTAACCCCTTAATTCGCGAATTCGCGCGCATCATTGTGAAATGGTATAGAATTCTTACATGGCCAATATTAAGTACTTCCGAGGGTATGAACGAACATTGCAAAGTTTCTGGTTCATTCAAAAGGCCTCTCTAAGGCGTAGTTTCGCTATTCGTCGCTTTTAGTCCCTTAATAGCACAAAGTAGCGCGAAATGTCGTTTAATGATATCCAAGCCTTCCGTGGCCCATAAGGAGTATTCCCGAGCATATACTTAAATATTACGACGTTCCCGTTCACTTAAATGGTCGCCCAAAGGCGTAGATTTAATAGTTGACGCTTTTGGTCCCTCTAATGCGCAAACTTGCGCATATCATTGTTTAATAGCGTCAAAGCCCAATCTAATCCATATTAGACATTCTCGAGAGTATTATTAAACATCACGATGCTTTGGGTTTGTTAAAAGGTCATTCAGAGGTATAATTAAACATATTGACACTTTTAACCCCTCAAACCTGCAAAGTTGTGCGTAATGTCACTTATAGGCATAAAAGCCTTAGGTGGCCAATATTTGGCATTCCCGAAAGTATAATCAAACATCATGAAGCTCCCGGTTTGTTAAAAGGTCACTTAGAGGTAAAAATTAACATGTTGACACTTTTAACCCTTCGTCGCGCAAACTTTCAATTAATTACACAAACGGCTACTCTCGATCAATGAGTGGCCCATTTGTGAATATGATTACCATGTACTGTTATTCAGAGGCTTATAATAAGCATGTTAACATTTCCAGTCCTTCTACAATCAAAGTTTTTGATTTTTCGCAAAATTAGTCCCTCAAATTCTACGTTTGACTTTATTAGGGTTTAGTACACGTATCGTTACATCATTGGACGGGATTTTACGAGGTGTTACATCCTCACCCCCTTAAAAGAAATATCAACCTCGAGATTTGCTAAAAAGATAGGAGTTCTTTTATTACAAAGTGAATACGACCTCTCGTATATATTCGGGACCCCAACGGTATCCCGTTTAACCTTTACAATAGGTATATGCTATTTTTTGGAGCTTTTAATCTTGTCGATCCTTAATCGATACTGGTTTCTCAACAACCCATAAGTTTTTCATTACTATGCACATCATAATGCTATCGACCTAACGGCTAGACATATCCTTAAATCACTAGTGTAGAGCACTTTGTGATTTCCATCAAGCTTCTTAGGTAGGTTTCAGCTTACCGGCTACCGATCTTGACATACTCGGTTTTTCTTGAATGGTCCAATATATATCCAGAGCTTAACTAGCCCGTTAAATTAAAATTCAGCACACTCTTCTAGGTGATACTTTCAGTTGAATCTTATTCCTTAATAAGAACTTAAGAGGTTTGTGACTTTCATCAATCATTGATTTTCTGCTGATTACTGGAAGCTTCTTAGACGATCATAAATTTATATGATCTTATCCGTCATTTCCAGGGTAACCTTCAGATCCTGTTGATTGGACTTACCAAAGTCCTGTCCATCAAACAGACGTTTGACATTCCATCTATACAAGGTCCCCAAAGGAGCAGCCTTGGTACTTATATAACAACCATTAGTTATAGGAGAGCTTATTTAAGGTGAGATAGTCATTCCAACTACTACTTAAACCAATCTTAAAGAATAGTTACCCTCTTGGTTAGTCGAACAAATCGATGATCCTGGGCAGCTGATGGCGATTCTTAATCGTTACCTAAATAAGGTTGCGGTAATCAATGCATAATCATAATGAACAGTCTTCCTTAATTAATAATACCGGAGCTCTCAGAATGATGAGCTAGGCTTTATGAACCTTTCTCTTAAAACTCATTTGATTGGGGTTTCAGTCCTTTCATTATTGTCGGTACTAACTGATATATAGCTTTTACAATAAATACAACCCTAAGCGAGATGTTAATCTTAACTCCGCTTGTCTTAGGAGGTGAACAGGGTAGTTCTTATGGAGAAGATAATTGAGACACACAGAGATTACAACGATATTCTAAATCTCAGGCTTCACCCATCTATCGATACTTGTGTCAGATAAATGACACATTCACTTTACGAATGCATGGATGCCTTAAGTAGTGACACCTACTTGGACATTTCTTTATTGGATATCTTCTTTGAATACCATTAGCTAACTTTAGTACGATATGACCATTGAGATATCTTAGTGGTTCCGTGCATTAAACCTCCATACTGACCAGGCATGGAAGTAATCTACGGAACACACTAATATACACCAATCCTTATATGGCACCTTTATCAATACAATTTGGCATTCACAGTTGATAAAAATCAATGAGATAACAAAATAAAATAACATATATTATCGCACTCTATCTGGAGAAAGAGTACTCTAGATTTTATGAATGAAGATTATTCGACGAGAATAGAAGAAACGGTTTCTAAGATTATCGTCGGTAATTCCTACTTTACACTCAATATCTGGAGTTCTTATGGGAAAATTTTTAAGAGTTTGCTAATCTTATGATCTATGAAAGACTTAGTAGCACCTGAATCAAAACAAAATTCTTAGCAATTGATTCACAATAAGGGATGTACCTGGCGTCATATTTGATATGAACTGCCTCTTGGCATTCAACAGGAGGGTTTAAGCGCCTCCATTCTTAGTCGCTCTATACTTAGCTATACTATCCTTGACAGTTGTAGGGCAGTCTCAGCTTTGACTGGTTTATTTCTTAACCCTTATAATGTAAGTGGTTGAGATAGATCCATAATGGATTTATAAGAAGCAAGCTTTGAAACCTTAATATGCCCTCTTATTTCCGATGCTAAACCACCAATATATATTGCATTATGCTTAGATTTTGGATAAACCGAATAGGACACTATTTCAGATAATAAGTTGAAGTCTGTAACATACTGTCGTCAGTCTAAATCCTTCATAGCGAGTGTAAAAAATTCTTATTCCATCATTTGTATTCCGTGTCACAGACAACGATGTTTTTCTGATGAGTCCATAAACTTGGACCCTCCCATATTGTATGAGGGTATCTTTCCTGTGGACTTTATTAATGCCCTTACCAACTAAGGGCAATCGCCCTTAAGTGACTGTGATATTTACCTCGAATGTCTTTCTCAGCACAGACGATGATTTACATAATGGTTTCCACTTCATCCTTCAATTTCCTTCAATCAATGGTCCCTTTTTCACCATTGAAGTCTCTTAATTTGCAAGAAACAATGTACTTTCCAAGTACATTCTTTAGAGGAACGGGGCTCCTTGCTATATATCATCTTATTTGGTTTATTCTTCGCATTTGAAGTATAAATAAAGCTCTTCTCATCAGTAGAGGGATGTGTTTTTAGAGCAAGTACCATTTGGCTTTTTGAACCTTTTCATGACCTTTCTCATAGCCTTTCTAACAGCTGTGTCAATCACAGCTTGGAGATTAACTCCATTAACCTTGAGGTTCACATTTGTTGCATCATTAGCATTTTTCGCATTATCAGTATCGCGACTGTTATTTGCCTCATTCAAGTTTGCCATACTTGAAGCTTGGCACTAAACACCAAAATTAAACAATTGCTTAATTGTATATTCTATAGCTAGTCATCGTCCTGACGACCAACATACATTAGCCATGGTATCCTTAAACCATACCAGCTAATAGGGTATGAACATTCCTAATGAATGTCATTTGAATGCATATAAATATTTAGCCTAGGTCGCAAAAGGTCCATCAATGGAAATTAAGGTTTGGACCGAGTCCATTACCCTTTTGAAAGGAGATCACAATGTCACGACTGTCTTTGTCATATTGACGATTTTAGATAGCTCGAAGGCTTGCCACAATGGCTTTTACAATATGAAATGTTGGGATTGAACCCTGCCAGAGGAACAGATAATGAAAGCCAAAACCGGATCATGACTGTGGATTCACAATAAGCAGCGGTTTACACTAAGTCTTCTCCCTTGAAAGTGATTATAACATCTTATGGTCTTACATCTACTGCCCGGATACAACTGCTGCTGTTTTTCTAACTACTGATGAAGCCAGAAAACTGCTGAGAAGAAAACACTGCTGGTATAATCTACTGATGACAAAGCACTGCCCAATCAAGGACTGATCAACCTTGATGAAAGCACTGATGTAAAGAGAAAGCAGTAGTTTAGTATATCATCTGTTTTATGTATAGTCAGTAGTTAGGTTTAGCAGTGTTTGTATAAGAACAGTAGATACAGGTTGTTAGGCTGTTAGACGCCGCTTTCATGGTGACGTCAGCTGAGATGCCTCAGTGGTTTGGATTGTCTATAAATGGAGCAGTACTCTGTACTGTTACATTTGATCGTCTTGAGTGAGTTCTTCTCCCCAATTCAATCCTTTCATCTTGTGCAATCCAACCTTGAAGTATCAGGCTGAGGGGGAGTTTAGTTTGTAAGCATGCTTTGTAATCTTCTGATTGACTTTGTAATCTTTCGACTAATGCAAATCATGTGTTTATCAAAACTATTTTCTTCCTTGATTGTGTTTACAAAGTTTGTTGTTCATTTCCGCTGCACTTTACATGTTTTCATATTCATTGATTGTTCAATTTACACAAACAAGCACAATCATGAGAGCCTCCGATCCTAACAATTGGTATCAGAGCCTGGACAGTCAATTTCGATTTAACAGTCAAATTGACATAACAGTTCGGCTCAAAATTCATTGATACTAAGGTTGGTTGTATTTAGTTGAAAAACAGAGTAGCGAGTAACAATGCTTAAAACTGCTATTCAAATACTCTGTAAAACAACCAAGATGTCATATGACACACAAAACTCACACAACAAGTGATATCATGCACAAGTCACTCATAGTTTTCAGATCTGCAACCATGTCTGTTAAACTATGAAATTAATTCTTCTTTTCAAAATTGATTTCAACTGTTGATATGAAATTTGTGATGTTCTCAATCAATGCTAAAGTATGAACCTCAGATTAACAAAGACCTATGTTCATAAAACATTAGTGTTTTTGATAACCTATAAAGATGGATATTAAAACTTTAGTCATTCAGATCTTATGTGTTGAAAACAGGTTGAGATCCTCAAAAGGAACAAATCAACTTTGTTAGAAATACATTAAGAAAATCAGGGGTCAACATAATCCGTATCATATGTAATGTGAGATTGGTTGAAAACTTGTGCAAATATGACCAATTCTCTCAAAACATTACTATAAAATGATTCTGGATTAAGTATCTCTTCAGCAAAGACCTCCCAGTAAGTATTCCATTACTTATGAATGGGAAGGGTAAAAAGGGAAGAAGAAAATTCACAAAAACTCAAAAGTGTGTTTATCTCAAAACTTTTGAAGTCAAAAGAAAAGAGTATAAACATAAAACACTTAAGAGTCAAAGTTTAGGGTTATAATGGTCATTAAGCAACTGTGTGCATTCATCTGTTCAGGAAAAGGTTCAGGTAAAAATAGTAATTCCGGTGACTGAACTTCAAAAGGGATAGACAAATCCTCATGTTTGTATTCAACTGACAAGAAAATGGTACCAAACAGTGGTCAAAATGTATTCAAAATCTCCTACCACTGCTGTCAATCCACTGACCATTTTCACAAACTTGAGAATGATATGATTACATATTTTATTAAAAATTTACCAGATCCTTTTGATGCTGTTTTCAGAAAAGCCTTTAATCATTTTTTTTCAAAGAACTTTCTCAAATAACCAGGATATATTATTCGTTTTTTTAAGAATAATATATTTTGAACTTTTGCTTGTTTTTGTTGGCAATAGTTTCATTTTCCTGTCAGGATATAGTACCTTATTTTTTTTTTTGGTGTTATTGTCCTCATTAATGGGTCAAAAGGAAATGGTACATATGTTAAAGTCATGTCATACTCAGGTTTGATTTTAACACTAATCAAAGGTTGTTTGCTAAACAGTGCTTAAACTACTGGGGCACTCATGTTTTAATTTGGATATTAAACTAAAATGAGTTGCCTTAGCAAAAAGTTCTTACCATCTGGGGTACTAAACCACTGTCAAAAATTCGTAAAAGCTTCGAATTGTGAAAATGACATGTGGCAAAACCTTGAATGAAAAATTTCTTTAAAAAGTTGCTGACATAATGGCTTTCAAATCGTTATCATTATCTCACCCCTAAACACTGTTTTATTCAAACATCTGATCTCTAACTATTCTCCACTGCTGAGAGTCAACCACTGTTCTTTCATCTTCATTGTAAGCACTGATATTCAAAATCTATGTTACAACCACTGATATGCTATCCACTGATAGTAAAAATCACCCACTGTCCTCATTTTGACCGTTGTAACCACTGATACTTGCTTCATCAGTGGTTTCCAAAACAACTGTTCTCCATAATTCATCTTTTCATCACCTGTTGACACGTGGTCAGTTTTTAGCCTTCAGATCATAATAACCGCTGCCACATCAGCGATCACTTTTTCCCTTAATAAAACCCTGATCAAAACCCCCAAACAGGGTTTTACACTGTCGAATTGAATTCCAAAATTCTCTTCTCAAAGCAGTTTTCAACCCTTCTTCCCAAAATCAGTCTTCGTTCTTCTCCGCAAAAATGACAAAATCAAAATCAAAATCTAAACCAAAATCAACATCATCTTCTAAAGAGGTTGCTCAAACGGCCGAAGAATCCATCGAGATACCATACAAATCTCCTCATAATTATCTGGGTTTGCTCACAAAACCTACCGATAACCACACTTTCGACTCCATCATTGATACATTATCTGCATCAAAGTACAAAACTTTGTTGACAGCAGACGCTCCTATTTATCTACAAACCACTGCTGCTACTTCCTCACAGCAGTTGGTAGAAAGATCTCCACCATTGCCTCAAACTCCTCCTTCATCCTCACAAAAGGACCAGGTTGTAATCACAGGGACACCAAATTATGAAGCTCTGGATCCACTCGGATCCATCTTCCAAAGTCCTGAACCCAAGGACATGTCTCTTTCAACACCTATACCCTCACCAATCATAATGTCACAATCAATAATACCCTTGTTGCATGCAGTTGCTATAGCTCAGACACAAACCAGTTCCTCTCTATCACCTGTCACTGAGAGTATACTCCCACAAGTGACTGGGTCTGATGCTACTACTCCTGCTATCCCAGCAACAATTGAGGAGGTTACACCCCCTGAGTTACAAGTAACTCTCGGTGGTAGTTCAAGTGGAGCAGCAACTACAACTGATGGATCAACATATCTTCAGTTGGACAGTTGTTTCATTAGTAAGACTCCCTTGAAGGCAATTTCTTATATAGCACCTTTGATAACCACCAGTGAGTTTGTTTTAACCACTGGTACCATCAAAGGTTTATCAAGTGCTGAAGAAAGAAGTCCCCAGTACCAAGAACAAGGGGCATCAATGGGTGATTTTTGAGACTCAGTTCCTAAGTCACACATTGATACAACCATTGCTGGTGGGGATTCAGATGATCCTACAAACGTAGGTGATGATTCAAAATATCAGGAATTGACGGACAGAGTTGAAAAACTTGAAACTTCAGTTGCTGAGATAAAGGATATGGTGCAGCAGCTATTAAAAGCTCAGAAAGCACAAACCACCGTTGTTCCACCTCAAGCACCTGCTCAACCACAAGCACTTGCTGCAAATGAGCTCTGGAATCTTTTTCAACCCCTGCTTGAAAAACAGAAACAAACGGCTGATCAGCAGCATGAAATGCATGTAAAAATGATAACAAACATGGTGGAATCTAGATTCAAATATACTCAAGCAGACATCAAGGCTATAAAGGCCAGCATCCAAAGCACCACTGGAAAAGCTCCACCTACTATCCTCTTCATGGATACACCCCATGCAGATAATGCCAAAAAGAGGGAGAAAATCCAGCAGTTGAAGATGAAGGGAATTGAGGATGGTGTTTACGCTGAACCGGAAAATCAAAAACAGACATCTAAACCTCAAACCACAAAATTTCAAACATCTATCCAAACAGCTGATACAGCAGTAGTTACAAAAACTACTGCTAGCCAAACAGCTGTCATCTCATCAACACACACAACTTCACCACACACCACCAAAACCACTGCCCCACCCAAAACCTCATCAACATCATCACCAGCACCTCAACCAACCCCTGCTCAAAAGCAGAAGACATCTGCTGATACATCAGTAGTTGTAATGACAACAGAGGTTGGAACACCAGTTGTTTCAACAACTGTTTGTCAGTCATATACCACTGCTCTCATCAATATTACATCACCATCACCATCATCACCTCCTGCGAAAAAGCAGAAGACAACAGATGTTACAACATCTGCTGTAAGGACACCAGTAGCTGAAACACCAGTTGTTACAACTACTGTTGGTCCAAATACCCTCACTACATCTCAAGCCATATTTGCTTCAATCAATAAACCACCTAAAAGCACCCCTCCACCAGAAACAATTTACACTCGAAAAAGAAAAACAACTCAGCCAACAGATGACATATATGACCCTGAGGCTGCAAAACATCCACTGGAGCCTGAAGCTGTAAAAAATGAGATGAAGCAATTTTACACCGAAGATGATTCTTCAAAAAGGAAATTTCCTTCTCTCATAGGCTTCATAATCCCAGACGATATGGATGAATATCTTGAGCTCAAAACAAGACAAGCTAAGATAAGAGCCAAAGTTGAATGCAAGGATCAAGGTGATGAAGCCATTTTGGAAAGAATGAAATTCCTGCTCACCAAAGTCAAACAAATGGAAGAATATGCAAGTGATCTGAACAAGGAAATGTCAAGCCTATCTCCTGAAGCAGATCAACGAAAAGAATTGAGAACAGAATACCTTGCATACATAATGAAAGAAAAGTTCTATCCTGCTGAAGAAACACAATTCAAAGAATGGCCAATAGTTGCATTAAAGCATGAGGCTAACAGAATTGAAAGGATTAAAATTGATCCAAAGAAAAAGAAGACAACTCCAAATTGGAACAAATACAAGAAGTTCATAGCTGATCTTACTTCTGAGAATAAAAGAAAGAAGCAGGAGCTGGTGGATACTGCAAATGCCATAGCAAAATGGACAAAGCAGCAAACAGATGAAGCTTATGAAAGGCTTAAGAAAAGGAGGATGACAGTCTCTGACACTCCTAAAAAGTCTGACTACAAAAAGCTAAAGGAACAGATCAAGACTTTTGAAACACTGATCAACGCAACAGAAACCTCTGTCACAATGTTGAGAAAAGAAAAGAGGGAACTGCTGACCAGTGAAGAAGAAAAAGAAAAGGAAGCTGAGTACTTCACAGAAGCCATCAAGAAAATGGGTTTAAAAGAAGATAGTTTAGTGAGCCTTCAAAACCTTTTCAAAAAGGTATTAACCAAACCTGCAGCAGATATCACAGAAACTGAACTTGAACAAAGAAAAAGACAAGAGCTGATTGAACAAGAAGCTGCAGAAGACATAGCTGCAGCTAATGAAGTCATAGAAGAGGCTTTTAAACAAATGTCTGAAGTTCAGGATACTGCTTTACTATTTTTCTCAAGGCCAAAATCTCCAAACTCATGAGGAAATAAATCTCTCCCAAGAAACCCATTGGGTTCAAAAGTACTAAAGTGGATGTCTGATCAAAAGACCCACGTATTGACCTTGGTCAGATCCAATGGCGAAGTGAAGTACATATCAAGGAAATAAGCACTAGGCCTTGGTGTTGAAGATTTGCAGGATCTCCTTGAACTTTCACTGTGCAGGGATGAGGATGACACAAGTTCCAAAGAATTTGAAGAAGAATTTAAAAGTCAAGCAAGGGAACTACTGATGAGAAATAAAAATCCAGAATAATGAAGGGTTTTGGCATTATCTATTCCAGGGGGAGATTGTTGGGATTGAACCCTGCCAGAGGAACATATAATGAAAGCCAAAACCGGATCATGACTGTGGATTCACAATAAGTAGCAGTTTACACTAAGTCTTCTCCCTTGAAAGTGATTATAACATCTGATGGTCTTACATCTACTACCCGGATACAACTGCTGCTGTTTTTTCTAACTACTGATGAAGCCAGAAAACTGTTGAGAAGAAAACACTGCTGGTATAATCTACTGATGACAAAGCACTGCCCAATCAAGGACTGATCAACCTTGATGAAAGCACTGATGTAAAGAGAAAACAGTAGTTTAGTATATCATCTATTTTATGTATAGTCAGTAGTTAGGTTTAGCAGTGTTTGTATAAGAACAGTAGATACAGGTTGTTAGGCTGTTAGACATCGCTTTCATGGTGACGTCAGCTGAGATGCCTCAGTGGTTTGGATTGTCAATAAATGGAGCAGTACTCTGTACTGTTACATTTGATCGTCTTGAGTGAGTTCTTCTCCCCAATTCAATCCTTTCATCTTGTGCAATCCAACCTTGAAGTATCAGGCTGAGGGGGAGTTTAGTTTGTAAGCATGCTTTGTAATCTTCTGATTGACTTTGTAATCTTTCGACTAATGCAAATCATGTGTTTATCAAAACTATTTTCTTCCTTGATTGTGTTTACAAAGTTTGTTGTTCATTTCCGCTGCACTTCACATGTTTTCATATTCATTGATTGTTCAATTTACACAAACAAGCACAATCATGAGAGCCTCCGATCCTAACATGAAACATGAGTTCGTCAGGAAGGTCATAAATAATCACATGGCACGAAGGCCTTGTCGCAAAGGACATTATAAGATATGGTAACAAAAGCTTGTAACGGAGGACATTAATTTATAAGCCACAATCTTATTAGATTAGGGGCTTTAAGATTTGAACCTAGTTCTTTACCATTGTACAGGGAGTCATAGACTACAAATGTCATCGTCTTGAAAGACGATTCATTTCGGCACATAGGCAAATCATAGGACATCACTAATGGATGTTTATATATATACATATATGTATATATATATATATAATTATTACAGTTGAGTATATTAGTCATGATCTTATCGATCTTATAGACTATAAGGCTTGGGCATTGCCCATCACCTTTGACGATGAACCATAACGGTCACACTTGCCAATGTCTCTAATGGACAATATAGTATATAGCCCGTAGGCGACATAAATTCTAATGGTGATTCGGGATAACGCCACGAAGGGTAATACAATAAACACACTTATATATAGGAAGTACCAGTGGTATATCCACCATGTGTTTATTGTATTACTCTAGTTTCGTTATCTAAATCACCGACAATCTACACAAAAATCAAAACTATCGAGTCGTAAAGTACTTCTTAAGAAAATCTTACTATGAAGATATGAAGACCTAAGACTGTATATCCAATATCCTATAAAATAATAACATCATCGTATCAGATGATATTAGTCATGATCGCATTGATCATATAGACTATTAGGCTTGAGCATAGCTCACTACCTTGGATAGGGGATCATAAGGATCACAATGTCAATGTCACTAATGGACAATATATTATAGCCCGTAGGCACTTCATCACAAATGGATGTTTATATATTAATCATCACATTGATGATACTTGCCATGATCTAATTTGATCATATGGGCTTTAAGGCTTGGACATAGTTGATGCGCGTGTGGTGTGATATATATTTAAGTATATTTTAACCCCTTTTTACACGTTAGCCAAGTTTTAAATTTATAAAACACGATATTTTACTAACACCAAACACACATATGGGCAAGTGCACCCATCGTGAGCGTAGTATAGTGTTGGCAAGATACCGAAGTCGTCCAAGGACACAAGAGCTTTTAGTACCGGTTTATCCTCAACGTCTAATCAAATAAAAAGTTAGAAAAAAGGTTTTTAAACTAGAAAAATAAAAACTAACTAAAATGTTGAAAAATAAAAATAAAAGTAAAAACAGATAGACAAGATGAATCACTTGGATCCGCACTTTTGCACTTTTTAAGAGATTATCTTAGTTATTGTAGTAGGCCCCTCTTTTAAAGGTGATGTTACCCTCAACCCAGTAGTTTGAGTCAGCAAGGATACAATCCTAAAGGTTCAGATTATTGAAAGATAATTAATTAAGTTATTAATGCATATTATGGTAGGCCCCTCTTTTGAAGGTGACGTTACCCTCGGCTAAGTAGTCTGAGTCAGCAAGAATACAGTCCTAAGTAGCCGGATTAAAGTATTAATAGTAGCTTACATATGAGGGGATCAAAGAGTTTGGACCCCCGCCATCCAACACCAGTGGGTATTGAAGGAGGTCCTACTAAATTTGACCCAGGTCCTTGCAGGATCTATACACTGAATAAGGCAAGACTCTTACCAAACCGTTCCCTTAACCCCCGACCAGGTAGCCAACATATCTCCATATAGAGCGTGGAGATATGAATGGTGAAAATCTTTTATTTTATATAGACAGTAAAATAATGCCAAGACACCACGGACAAACGATAAGGAAGAATCACCTTCAACATAACAAACTAGTTATTAAAGTCATTAATACATAACCAAATAAAAAGTGCGAAAAGATTAAAAATAAAAAGTATTACACTAGACACTTGTCTTCACCAAGTGATGTAAGAGACTTAGGCAAACATGGCCTTTGATTGTCAAGAACTCTTACGATCAATCTTGGATCCCGAGACGACTCACACACACTCTACGATGGACGATGGATGATGGTGGTGGATGATGGTGTTGTGATGGTGGTGGGTGAAGTGTGAGAGAGGTGGTGTGCCAAGGGATGGTTTGCAAATGAGCCAAGCACCCCTATTTATAGGCTGAACAGAGACTCGGGCACGGCCCCGTGTCCACCTTCCTCTCTTTCTTCATTAATTGCAGTTTATCTGCATTAGTTGACCACGCCTCCGTGTCCGCTGGGCACACCCCCGTGTGCAGAAGCATATCTGTACTATCAAGATTTCCCCAGATTCTGCGAATCTTAGAGTTGACCACGGCCCCGTGTCTGCTGGGCATGCCCCCATGGTGGGTGATAGAAGCTTCTACAGCTTTGTCTTTTCTTCAAACACTTGGGCACGCCCCCGTGCTCATTGAGCACGGGGCGTGTTCAGCCTTCTGTTCTCTTGTTTTGCTTGGGAAGATGCCGTTGGGGAGGCCGGGCATGCCACGTTTGTTCCTTTTCTTGTATTTATGTTAGATTTAGTTGTCTTTTTGCTTCTTTTGTTCATTTGAGCTCATTTAATCCTGAAAATACAAAAGGAAGACAAAAACACACTTTTTCCAACATTAGTACTAAAAAAGGGTTAGTTTTATGCCACAATTGATGTAATTTATATGTTGCATTTTGTGCACATCAAATACCCCCACACTTGAATCTTTGTTTGTACTAAAGCAAAACTCTTTATAATGTGGCTTTTCACTCCCAAATGGAATGGGTAGAAGAGAAGGTTTTTGGGCTTGTCATAGAGTGTCGGGATTTCCAAGATTCTTTATTTAGTTTTGTTTTTATTTATTTACAATCCTATTCGTCACGATTTATTGAAAACATTCCATAAGATAAATTACTTATTAGGGCATAACATGCCTTTTTAAAATTCAATTTATATACAAGTTCACATACCTCACGGGGATCACTCAACACTCGGCCGAAGATGTATTTTAGTGCATCACTCGAGAGCGGCATGGAACTTACTCCTACCATAAACTTGCCAAGCAATCAATCCTCCTCCTTTTTAACTATATACCTTTGTAAATATCAAGAGGACTTTTGGGTGAAGGGTTAGGCTGGGTTAAAGTGTAACACCTCGAAATTTTATGTCCAATATAATATAGACTCGTGTCATAAGCTCTAAACGTCCAACAGACTACTTATGAGGGACTAAAGTTGACAAACGAAGAATCTACGTGTATAAAAGGATTCAAAGTGTCAACAATGGATAAATATACCTTTCAAAAACCCTACACGATGTTAATAACCTTAAACAAATGAATTATGAAGCGTATGAAGCCATTTGTGAAAGAAAGTGAGAGATTACAAACTACAGGGGTTAAATGTGTCAACATGTTTAATTTATACCTCTGAGTGACCTTTTAGCAAGCCCATCTAAACCCAATTTTTGATACCAAACGTTTTACCTACTGATGTAAAATAATATTTTGGGATTTTTGAAGATTTTTATTTATTTTTAGGCTGAGCATAACATAGGGTTATAACTTTGATTCGGTAATTGTCGGTTTTGCCCTTTTGGCCTATAAAAAGAGTTTTATATAATATTTTGATACCAAACCTTTTGCTACTGATTTTATATAATAAATAAAATATTTTGAGTCTTCTGGAATGATAAAAATATCAGCTTTTCTTATAAAACCCGGAAATCGCTTAAAACCGCATTTTTACGCGTTTAAAACGCATAGTATGTATTAAAACCATTTTTCTCATATAAGACTTAATACCTACTGATGTTTTAAGAAAAATTTTATATTTTAACAGTAAGCAAAAGTTTTTAAACTCAAATTTCAAATTTTGACCTTTAAAGCTTATGTGAAATTACCAAAATGCCCCTACGGTGCATAGTTTGGTTATAAAAGGTAAATTTCACCTATATGCCATACCCTACTGTTATGACTTATAAAAATAAGTATTTTTACTGAATATATCATACCTGAAATTCAGTATTTTATTTAAACTCTTTTATAAGCTTTAAATTGACCAAAATGCCCCTACGGGGCATAGTTTGAGTTTAAATTCGTTTTGGGCATAATGGAAGGTATCCTACTGATATCACAACATATTTAAGGCATATTAACTTAGGAAACCTGTTCATGAATTATTTGGTTACCCGTTACGCATTATTCACGTTCGGTGCGGTTTATGTAACTAGTTTACATCAATTAGCCGAAACGGGTCAAACCTTATCGTTTTTATCTCAAAATCCAGAATGTGGTTAGTTTACCCATATTATACAAGTATACAAACTTGTCGGGTCTAAACCACACTCTAATCCGGTCATCGCTTAATCGTGCGTTTTGAACCGTATCTTCCTTTAAAACTAACCGGTCTAAGTTTAGGCTTAATTAAGACCCGTTAGGAATCTAATAGATTATTAAAAACCTTCGTTCCAGATTAGGAGCCCGGTAAAAGCTACTTGCACTTGCTGTTTGTGAATTATACTTGCTCAGGTAAATACTCATAACTTATTTTCCTATACGGGCTTGTGATACGGTATTATAATAATACCGCTTGGTCGGGTGTGTAGTCATTTAAATCGGATTGTGATTAATGTATTTACATAACTCGTTTTAATCTGTATTATTTGGTGTATGGCCTTTGGGGGTTAAATGACCATGTCCCGGATATCCTTGGCATCATTCAAAGAAATGGCCACGACCTAAGCACGGGGTGTAGGCATACACCTGACAGTTGCATTATGTAAAAACTGGTAATCCACTTAAAGGAATCAACCTTGTGGGCATTATACCTGTGGCGTGTCAGTTAATCTTGTCCGGCTCTTCTAACCGGCCCTGACGGACGACAAATAAGTAAAACTGTATACAAGATTATTTTTAAATAATTGTCCCAATTTATAAAAGATATATTGTGCCGCGTGCATTCAAATCAATTTTCTTAAACTCTTTTCAAAATGAGCCAGTTAATTGTATTTACCAGTGTAAACTGAAGTATTTTCCAAAAAGGCTAAGTGCAGGTACTAGACGAAATAGGCTGGCTACTCCTGGCATCATTAATCAAGTCTTGCAAGCTTTAGATGTTAAAGTCTGTTGAAAAATGATCTTTTATCTTTTGATCCGCCTGTGGATCCTTTACAGTCCGTTTGTAATACTTTGATATTACTTTTTATTCGGTTTGTAATGTGATTCATCTTTTGCTTCCGCTGTGTATTTAAATTGTGTTGTTTGACTATGATGATATCAACTACGTCACGATACTCCCCACCGGGCCCACCGGTAATACGTGGAAATATCGGGGTGTGACAGGTTGGTATCAGAGCCAACGTTGAGTGAATTAAACAGTAGCCTTTTGTGTTTAATCTCAATGACACAGTTTGCACATTCCTCGACTTCCGAGTCTAGACAAAGAACTTAGGATTAATCCAAATTTGTTTTATTTCTAACTTTGTCCTTTATATTTCTTTGTTGTCCTTTTGTTTGTTTTGACAGGACCTACTACAATGCCGCCAAGATTCCGAGGTAGGGGAAGAGGCAAGGGGCCACTCGTCGCCCCTAATGATCACGAGGCCGGGCCTTCACACCGGCGAACACCATCCGACACCCTAAGCAGAAGTCCTCAAGAAAACTGGAGGACCCATATAGAACCCGCATGGCACTCAGTCTCGCTGAGCTCCTCACCTTCTTACTTAAACTCCTTCGGGCCTCAGTCTGAGAACGTGCCCCATGACTCACACCATTCTTTTATACCCCTCCAAGGCCACAACTCACCCTTCAACGACCCAACGCCCTATTTTCAGAGCCGGTTCAACCCGGCAAACCAGATTAATGAACCAATGGGTTATAACCCGTTGGGACCGGAGGACCATTTCTCCATGGATATGGACGAGGATCCAGAGCCTGCCCAACCGCCCACCGGAACGCCTACTCACCCCATCGAGATTTCGGATGGGTCACCCTTTCTTGGATCACCCTTTCTTGGATCACCTTATAATGGTCCCGACAGCTACGAGGCGAGGTTTAACCAGATCGACTGGGTGTTTACTCCCAGTTACCACAACTCACCGCAGCAGCAGGATCCCTCGGAGGATTCGCACTTTGTAGCGGTTACTCCGCCACCATCACAAGTGCAACAACAGCCTCCGGAGCCACCGAGGCGTAGGAGATCAACCGCACGGATGTCCATGCGAGGGGGAGTCCGAATCAGCACTCCTCAACCATCTAGTGGCAGTCATTATCCGCCACTATACAAAGACCCACAGATGGGTGGGCCTTCGAACCCTGTTTCTAAGGTGCAGTCTGCGCCGGTTGCACCGCCACCAGTGGGTTATAACAACCCAATTCCTACATACGCCGGTTCAGCGGCGTACAACCCATTTGAGCAGCCGGCCCACACCAACTACAACTACGCCGAGGCTGACCCATACCTGGTAGCGACAAACTAGAATGCCCTTCATCCGGAAGGATCCTTTGGAGTCCCATATCAAGCTGGATATCCACACTATGGGTACCCACCCTATGGGTATCAACAACCACCACCTCCTCAACCTCCGCTGTATCAGCAGCCCCCGCAGCCGCCAGTGATATCGCCACCGCAGCAACAGGAGATTCTTCAAAGGTTGAGTCAGGTGGACCAGGAGGTTCGGGAAGAGCATAGGCAAAACCGAGGAATTTTCGAGGGTCTGGCGAGCTTAATCAAGGGGAAGACCAAAAAGGGTCATTAAATCCTTTATTTGTTTATCTGTGTTTCTTTAGTGTTTAATCAAGTCCCTACGTGGACATCTGTTTCTGTAATCAGTCCCTGTGAGGACTTGTATTTCCTGTTAGCCCCTGCGTGGGCATGTCTTTTCTGTTTAGCCCCTGCATGGGCAAGTTATTTCAGTTAAAGTCCCGTTTAGGGAAAAATGTACTCCTTTTAAATTTAATGGCATGTTGTAATTTAAATTTCATTTTTATCATTATATGCATAAATGTAAAATGTATGAAATAAATAAATAAATTCAAAATATGTCATTCCTTTTATAAGATCTGCCTTTAAATATTAAATAAGAATCTTAAAGGGTATAACCTAGCCTGCATGTCATTATAAGACCTGACCATAATGGTAAGACTTGTTTAAAAAGATTCAAATTCTTGTTAACATCTGAAAATATGTTAACATTCCTGGCAGATATGATTCGAAAAATCACACGTGTCACTCTTATATTGGATAATTCCAATTCCTTCTTTATTAATTAAACATCCATTTGTGATGTAATGCCTACGGGCCATAATTATTGTCATATAAGACAAAAGACAGTCGTAGCCTACAACTCCCTGTCAAGAAAGGTATTGAACTATGATTCAAACCTTAGCACCTCGATCATATAAGATCTTGACTTAAAATTTAAAAGTGTCCATGTGACTTGGCCTTTTGTGCCATTATTATATTTAAATTATAACTCAGGGTTTTAATGAAAAATCCTGAATGAAATACTTAATAAATTAGCTAATATGGTTCTTTAATACCTTGGTTAATAAATTAATAAGATGACAAATCTATTATAAACTTCTAAGAAGTCGTTGTCATCATTTTATGTAGCAATCAAGCTACATGGCTGAGTCTGAAGAGGTCAACAGTCATCCAAGGGAGAATCATGATACCACCAGGATCAACGTAACTGGTGCGAAACTTCAAGCACTGATTGATAATGCTGTTACCAAGGACATAGATATGCAGTTTAATGAGTCAAGTGGTACTCGAAGTAGGACCTTATCAGTACCCCATTCTAAACCTAAGACTCACTCTGAGGCTCATAGTAAGCCACCCTCTAAACATAATGGATCAAGGAGGGATGACGATCATCACTCCTCAAATCAGCATAGTGTTCCATCGAAGAAGATTGAGCTCAAACGAGAACCACGCGGTAAGTCCTGTACCTCCAAATATTTCGTCTCCTGCAAGCCCAGGGATTTCACTAGGGAGAAAGGGGTTGTGGACTGCATGACATGGTTAGACGAAATGGATACCGTGGTTGACATCAGTGGTTGCGCTGATAGGGATGTTGTGAAGTATGTGTCTCAGTCGTTTAAAGGAGAAGCACTAGCCTGGTGGAGGTCTCTAATCCAGGCTACTGGGAAGATCCCATTGTACAATTTATCTTGGGATCAGTTTGTTACACTCATCAAAGAGAATTACTGCCCTCAGCATGAGGTCGAAAAGATTGAGTCCGACTTCTTATCTCTGGTAATGAAAAACCTAGACTGTCAGGCTTACCTTACTAGCTTTAATACCATGTCTCGACTGGTTCCATATTTGGTAACACCGGAGCCCAAGCGAATAGCTCGTTTCATTGGGGGTTTAGCCCCAGAGATCAAGGCCAGTGTCAAGGCATCACGACCTGCTACTTTTAGGTCAGCAGCTGACCTATCTTTATCCCTTACCTTGGATGCGGTCAGGCTAAGATCGCATAAGAACTCGAAGGAAGGTAAGAGAAAACGTGAGGACGATAACTCACGACGGTCTGAGAAGAAGTTTAAGGGAACCACAGACCACAAGAAGAAGTTTGGGTCTGGCAAGGGTAGTCAGTAAGCAGATGAAAAACCAAAGTGCAAAACCTGCCAGAAACGTCACTTCGGAAAATGCAGGTTTGAATCCAAGTATCAGTCAAAACCATCTGCATGTGGGTTATGCAAATCCAAGGAGCACAAGACGATAGAGTGCAAGAAGATAAAGGAAGCAACGAGCTATAACTGTAACGAGAAGGGGCACATCAAAACCAACTGCCCTAAATATGCCAAAAAGCCTGAAGAAGTCAAAAAGACCAATGCAAGGGTCTTTCGAATGGATGCACGAGAAGCCGTTCAGGATGATAATGTGATAACAGGTACCTTCCTTATAAATGATGTTTATGCAAGAGTGTTATTTGATTCGGGTGCAGATAAGTCATTTGTAGATGATAAGTTTTGTAAGTTGTTGAATTTACCTGTTAAAACCCTAAGCGTGAAATATGAGGTAGAATTGGTTGATGGTACCTTAGAGACAGCCTCAACTGTGTTAGATGGATGTTTTATATCCATTAGGAACCACTATTTTCCGTTATCCTTACTTCCTTTGAAATTGGCTGGTTTCGACATAGTAATAAGCATGGATTGGTTATCACATAACCAAGCCCAGATTGTTTGTGACAAGAAACAAGTGGTGATCAAGACTCCGTGTGGTGAACCACTTACCATACAGGGAGATACTCAGTATGGGTTGCCTAAGCAAGTGTATGTGCTTAAGGCATCAAGGTGTATGAAGAAAAGTTGTGTCATTTATATGGCGCAAGTGACCATTGATGAACCAAAACCCAGGGTTGAAGACATCTCTGTCATCTCTGAATATCCAGAAGTATTCCCTAAAGAACTACCTGTTGCAACACCTGGAGCAGCACCTGTTGCAAGAGCACCTTACCGGTTAGCCCCAACTGAGATGAAGGAGTTGAGAACTCAGTTGGATGATTTGTTGGCAAAAGGATTTATTAGGCCTAGCTCATCTCCTTAGGGAGCACCGATTCTGTTTGTAAAGGAGAAGGATGGATCGATGCGTCTATGCATCGATTATCGTGAGCTAAATAAGGTTACAATCAAGAATAGATATCCACTACCCAGGATCGACGATCTGTTCGATCAACTGCAAGGAGCAAGTTACTTTTCTAAGATCGATTTAAGGTCAGGCTACCATCAACTGAAGGTTAAAGATGAAGATGTACACAAGACTGCATTTAGGACTCGTTATGGTCATTACGAGTTCTTAGTGATGCCTTTTGGGCTCACTAATGCACCAGCATCGTTCATGGATCTCATGAATTGTGTTTGCAAACCCTACTTGGACAAGTTTGTCATTGGCTTCATTGATGACATTCTTATTTATTCAAAAAATCAAACCGATCATGAGAAGCATCTTCGTTGTATCCTTTCACTGCTTCAACAAGAGGAAGTCTATGCCAAGTTTTCAAAGTGTGAATTTTGGCTTCGTGAAGTCCAGTTTCTTGGATACGTGGTTAGTGAGCGTGGTATCCAGGTGGATCCCGCTAAAGTTGAAGCTGTCATGAATTGGCAAGAGCCAAAGACGCCCACAGAAATTCGTAGCTTTTTGGGTTTGGCAGGATACTATAGGAGATTTATTGAAAACTTCTCAAGGATTGCTGCACCCCTAACCTCTCTAACCCGCAAGAATATCAAGTTTGATTGGGGTCCTAAGCAGCAAGAGTCTTTTGACATTCTTAAGCAGAAGTTGAGCAATGCACCTGTGTTGACATTGCCTGATGGAATAGAAGAACTTGTGGTTTACTGCGACACATCACACACTGGTATGGGATGTGTGCTCATGCAGAAAGGCAAGGTTATTGCCTACGCTTCTCGACAGTTGAAGGTGCACGAGAAGAATTACACCACCCATGATTTGGAGTTGGGTGCCGTTGTGTTTGCACTAAAACTTTGGAGGCATTATCTATATGGTACCAAGTGTGTGATCTATTCTGATCACAAGAGCCTTCAACATCTGTTTAACCAGAAGGATCTGAACATGAGGCAGCGACGATGGATGGAGACACTGAATGATTATGATTGTGAAATCCGATACCATCCAGGTAAGGCGAATGTGGTCGCGGATGCCTTAAGCAGAACGGAAAGGGTTAAGCCCATAAGAATCAATGCCAAAAGCATTGAATTAAAGAATAGTTTGAATGAAAGATTGTTAGCCGATCAGAAGGAAGCCGTATTAGAAGCTAACTATCCAAATGAGAAGTTGGGAGTAACTGCTGAGCAGTTATCTTATGGCAAGGATGGAATCCTAAGATTAAATGGACGAATATGGGTTCCAATCTATGGAGGACTACAGGATGTTATCCTCCAAGAAGCCCACAGTTCTAAGAATTCCGTTCATTCTGGAAGTGACAAGATGTACCAGGATTTGAAGGCAAATTATTGGTGGATAGGCTTAAAGAAGTCTATAGCTACTTATGTAGCCAAATGTTTGACGTGCGCGCAAGTTAAGGCTGAACACCAGAAGCCGTCAGGTCTGCTACAACAGCCTGAACTTCCCACCTGGAAGTGGGAAATGGTGAATAAGGATTTTATCACCAAGTTGCCAAAGACGAAGAGAGGAAATGATACTATATGGGTTATAGTGGATAGACTGACTAAGTCAGCCCACTTCTTACCGATTAAGGAAACACACAGCTCAGATAAGTTAGCTCAGCTATACGTGGAAGAGATTGTATCTCTCCACGGAGTGCCAGTGTCTATCATCTCTGATAGGGATACAAGGTATACATCGCATTTCTGTAAGAGCTTTCAGCAATCCCTAGGCACTCGATTAAATTTCAGCACTGCATATCATCGTCAGACGGATGGTCAAAGTGAACGTACTATACAGACACTAGAGGATATGCTACGAGCTTGTGTTATTGACATGGGAGGAAGTTGGGATGATCATCTTCCTTTGATTGAATTCTCATACAATAATAGTTATCATTCCAGTATTCAAGCTGCACCATTTGAAGCTTTGTATGGAAGAAAGTGCAGAATGCCCGTTTGTTGGGCAGAAGTTGGAGATGTCCCATTAACAAGACCTGATATAGTCTTGGAGATGACATATAAGATTGTACAGATACAAGATCGTCTCAAAGCTGCCAGGGATAGGCAGAAAAGCTATGCAGATAAAAGGCGTAAACCTCTAAAGTTCGAGGTTGGTGACAAAGTGTTACTGAAAGTATCACCGTGGAAAGGGGTAATGCGATTTGGCAAGAAAGGCAAGTTAAGCCCAAGATACATAGGACAATTTGAGATCATCGAATGTGTCGGAACAGTGGCTTATAAGTTAAACCTGCCTGAAGAGCTCAGTGGTATTCATAATGTATTCCACATCTGCAATCTGAAGAAATGTCTAGCCGATGAATCACTAGTCATACCACATACGGATGTGCACATAGATGAGAGCTTGAAATTTGCAGAAAAACCTTTGTCGATCGAGGACCGACAGGTTAAGAAGCTTCGAAGAAAGCATGTGCCAATTGTAAAGGTTAAATGGGATGCCCGTAGAGGTCCCGAGTACACGTGGGAGGTAGAGTCCACAATGAAAGAGAAGTACCCTCATTTATTTCAGTAAATCTTGAGGTCGAGATTTCTTTTAAGGGGGTGAGGATGTAACACCTCGAAATTTTATGTCCAATATAATATAGACACGTGTCATAAGCTCTAAACGTGCAACAGACTACTTATGAGGGACTAAAGTTGACAAACGAAGAATCTACGTGTATAAAAGGATTCAAAGTGCCAACAATGGATAAATATGCTTTTCAACAACCCTACACGATGTTTATAACCTTAAACGAATGAATTATGAAGCGTATGAAGCCATTTGTGAAAGAAAGTGAGAGATTACGAACTACAGGGGTTAAATGTGTCAAGATGTTTAATTTATACCTCTGAGTGACCTTTTAGCAAACCCGAAGCTTTGTAACGATTAATTATCCTCACTAGAATAAGTGATAAAAATTTCACAAGGTTTTGATTCCGTATGAGAAAGTTATGCTAACATTCGTATGTAAGGGGTTAAAAGCGTCAACGTTGAAATTTAAGGCTTTTCGGGTGATCATAAAGTTAATCAAGGACTTAACAAAGTTTGGTTATGTATTAGGGTCCTTAAAAATCAATTTAGAGGGTCAAAAGTGCAATAAACAAAGTTGAAACCACTTTAAAAAGGACCAGGGACCTAAAATGCAAATGCTGAAACTTGTTTAACTTGTTCTGGGCATCCATACCGGCCGCGTAGACCTTGTAAAGGTCTTACGCGGGCCGCGTGACCCTCTGCAGTGACAAAAACAAGCATAGGTGCCTGTGCAGCCTGTTCCACCGCCTTTCAAGGCCTGAATTCGATTCCAGGGACTCCTCCAATGGTATTACATGCAATAGGGACACTTGTATTGATCATAAAACATCTGTAGACTTATTTGGATTGATCCTATGCAATCAAATCCCTATATAAGAACTCCAAAGTTGCAAACATTGGACACTTGCATTTCAAAACTTTCACAACTCATTTTCTGGAGATCCCTGGAGCTCAAGACCACTTCCTAGGAGTCATTAGTCGTGCATAGGACTTCAGTAAGTGTCCTTAACCTTTCTTAATTCAATTTTACTTAGTTTATTAGCCTAAAGTCAACCCATCGTAATTAGAGTTTGACTTCGTGATTAATCACAATTTGTTCAGTCAAATTTAATAATTGAAAGTACCTATGAGTTGGTAATTACGTGGGTAATAAACCCTTAAAAGGGCACTCTCTGATTCCCACTCTAACTAGGTCAATTGTCGGGTCAAACTTAATCATAAAAGTCAACAGAAAGCTAATTTTAAAAAAAATGCATAATTAGCAATGTAGAAGCCATGCAACCTGTTTTATCACTAATATAACTTGGTAATTAATGTAAGAACATGTCGAAACATGTTCAACCCGACAATTTTCAGTTTAGGCTCGGTTCGGAACCGAAAGTAGCATAATTAGATTTTTGCTTTGACTTTCAGTTCTGACCCAATGTGGCATGATTTAGAAATGCCTTAGAGCTTTACTAGGACCAGGTTACATGTTAGTATGATCCTCTGTAATTATACAACTTGGTTCATTAGTTATCCGATTCATATGCATGTTTCCGTTATATGCCTAAATGTTAACCAATATGCCCATTTGACCTTAAAACAAGAATTTTGAAAATGTGAGAGGACAATAATCTTTATTACTAATTTATAAACATGTCCCTAAATTTTCACATCAGTTGGAGGTCTAGATTAAGGGTTATGCTCAACAGCGTAATTAGAAAGCTTTTTATTAATTAAACGGCGTAATTAGCATAGAGCCCATCTAAACCCAATTTTTGATACCAAAATTTTTACCTACTGATGTAAAATAATATTTTGGGATTTTTGAAGATTTTTATTTATTTTTAGGCTGAGCATAACATAGGGTTATAACTTTGATTCGGTAATTGTTGGTTTTGCCATTTTGGCCTATAAAAAGAGTTTTACATAATATTTTGATACCAAACCTTTTGCTACTGATTTTATATAATAAATAAAATATTTTGAGTCTTCTGGAATGATAAAAATATCAGCTTTTCTTATAAAACCCGGAAACCGTTTAAAACCGCCTTTTTACGCGTTTAAAACGCATAGTATGTATTAAAACCATTTTTCTCATATAAGACTTAATACCTACTGATGTTTTAAGCAAATTTTTTATATTTTAACAGTAAGCAAAAGTTTTTAAACTCAGATTTCAAATTTTGACCTTTAAAGCTTATGTGAAATTACCAAAATGCCCCTACGGTGCATAGTTTGGTTATAAATGGTAAATTTCACCTATATGCCATACCCTACTGTTATGACTTATAAAAATAAGTATTTTTACTGAATATATCAGACCTGAAACTCAGGATTTTATTTAAACTCTTTTATAAGCTTTAAATTGACCAAAATGCCCCTACGGGGCATAGTTTGAGTTTAAATTCGTTTTGGGCATAATGGAAGGTATCCAACTGACATCACAACATATTTAAGGCATATTAACTTGGGAAACCTGTTCATGAATTATTTGGTTACCCGTTACGCATTATTCGCGTTCGGTGCGGTTTATGTAACTAGTTTGCATCAATTAACCGAAACGGGTCAAACCTTATCGTTTTTATCTCAAAATCCAGAATGTGGTTAGTTTACCCATATTATACAAGTATACAAACTTGTCAGGTCTAAACCACACTCTAATCCGGTCATCGCTTAATCGTGCGTTTTGAACCGTATCTTCCTTTAAAACTAACCGGTCTAAGTTTAGGCTTAATTAAGACCCGTTAGGAATCTAATAGATTATTAAAAATCTTCGTTCTAGATTAGGAGCCCGGTAAAAGCTACTTGCACTTGCTTTTTGTGAATTATACTTGCTCAAGTAAATACTCTTAACTTATTTTCCTATACGGGCTTGGGATACGGTATTATAATAATACCGCTTGGTCGGGTGTGTAGTCATTTAAATCGGATTGTGATTAATGTATTTACATAACTCGTTTTAATCTGTATTATTTGGTGTATGGCCTTTGGGGGTTAAATGACCATGTCCCGGATATCCTTGGCATCATTCAAAGAAATGGCCACGACCTAAGCACGGGGTGTAGGCATACATCTGACAGTTGCATTATGTAAAAACTGGTAATCACTTAAAGGAATCAACCTTGTGTGCATTATACCTGTGGCGTGTCAGTTAATCTTGTCTGGCTCTTCTAACCGGCCCTGACGGACGACAAATAAGTAAAACTCTATACAAGATTATTTTTAAATAATTGTCCCAAGTTATAAAAGATATTTTGTGCCGCGTGCATTCAAATCAATTTTCTTAAACTCTTTTCAAAATGAGTCAGTTAATTGTATTTACCAGTGTAAACTGACGTATTTTTCCAAAAAGGCTAAGTGCAGGTACTGGACAAAATAGGTTGGCTACTCCTGGCATCATTAATCAAGTCTTGCAAGCTTTAGATGTTAAAGTCTGTTGAACAATGATCTTTTATCTTTTGATCCGCCTGTGGATCCTTTACAGTCCGTTTATAATACTTTGATATTAGTTTTTATTCGGTTTGTAATGTGATTCATCTTTTGCTTCCGCTGTGTATTTAAATTGTGTTGTTTGACTATGATGATATCAACTACGTCACGATACTCCCCACCGGTAATACGTGGAAATATCGGGGTGTGACATAAAGGTAGGTGGTTGGGTTAGTGGTTAGTAAAAGGGCGAAAGGCGTAAAAAGCGTCGGTTTTCGTAAGACTTTTTATTTTTGAAAATTTTATTTTGATGTAGCCATTATTCAAACAAAGTTATTTTTGATAAACTTGTTTGTTTATTTCTCTTTTGCTTCATCATCATCATTTTTTTTTGAAAGTCATAAGAAAAACCGAGCTTGTTACTAAAACAAAAGGGTTAAAAATAAAAAGGTTTTGGTGGGTGAAAGGGTGTTTGTTTTGGGTTATGAAATGAAAAAGGTTTAGGCTCAAAGGGGTTAACTAGGGGGATTTTGGGTAGGTGGTAAAAAAAATAAAAATAATGGTGTAGAAATAAAAAGGGTTAGTCCTAAAGCCTCCGTCATTTACTTACTCGGGTTTAAGTTGGTAAGGACCGAGAATGTATCGCCGTGGCAAGTTCTAGAGTTGTAAGAACCAAGCGGCTATTCACACAAGAAACGAAAAATGAGCATTTAGTTTAAAGATATGTATTTGTATGCTCAATAAAGGCTCAAAACTCACTTTTTGTGGGAATGGGTTTTTATGTGATCAAGTATATATAATCAAATTTTAACTAGGTTTGTCATGCCGTTTCATAATTTTCTTATGTTGGCTCTTTTTATCACGACGCTATCGGTTGTAAATTTGTAAAAATATAACCTTTTTAGAATTTGAAATTCCCAAATTAAACCTAGACAAGTAAAAAAATAAAAAATTTTTGAAAAAAATTGGGGTGATTAGCGGTTCCAATAGAGTTTTGTGTAAGGCTTGTGATTAGGACTTGCAAGATTCAAGGTTTTATCCCCCCACACTTAAATTACACATTGTCCTCAATGTGTCCCAAAAATAAGTTTTTAGGTTGATCGAATGTGTAAAAAGGTGTGAAAAAGCAAAATTTTTATGTTACTGGGCGTCTGGACACGGCCCCGTGGTGTCCGGGCACGGCCCCGTGTTCAGATCGCCAGTAACAACAGTTTGTAAGAAGAAACAGAAGCCTGGGCACGGGGGAGTGTTCAATGAGCACGCCCCGTGTCCAGTTACCTGAACTGGGCATTTCCTGCAGATTGTGCAGCACGGGGCCGTGTTGGGCGGGCACGGCCCGTGCTGAACTTGCTGTAATGTAGAAAAATTTGTCGGGTGGCCCTGTTTTCGTGCATGGGGTGCTGGTTCAAGTTTCCCTTGTTATCCTTCACCATCCCGAGTGTGTTTTATTCCTGAAAATTAAAACTAAACTAGAAAACATAAAAATTAATCTAAACTAAACTAAGGATAGTTCCGCGGAATGCCTCCGTGGTGCGCCACGTTTATAAGGGTCCTTGGCTAGACCCAAAGCCTGGTCATATGTTACCCAAGTGGGATGTTTTGCATCCCATGCTACACTGTCAGAGAGCATCATCCAAACTCGAGTCAATGACCTTCATGTAGTTGACCGGGTCTTCGTCTTCAACTCTTTTTCCAACTCCAAACTTCATTTCCTCGTCCCCAATCCTCAATGTTAGTGTTCCATCATTCATATCTACAACTGCTTGAGCCGTAGCTAGGAATGACCTTCCTAAGATGAGTGGTACATTGGTATCTTCCTCCATATCTAGTATGACAAAGTCGGCCGGGAAGACAAATTTGCCGACTTTGACCAATAGATTTTCATCGACACCTTGTGGATATTTGACGGATCTATCGGCGAGTTGTATGCTTATTTTTGTAGGGCTTGTTTTCCCTAAGCCGAGTCGGTTGAACATTGATGAGGGCATGAGGTTGATGCTTGCCCTGAGATCGGCTAGTGCATTACGAATGGGGGATTCCCCAATCGAGCAAGGAATTGTGAAGCTTCCGGGGTCAAGCTTCTTTTGCGGGAGTTTGTTGAGCAGTAAGGCGGAGCATCCTTCGCCTAAATTAACTAATTGCAATTATTCAATTTTCCTTTTATGAGTGAGGAAGTCTCTCATAAATTTTGAATATTTAGGCATTTGAGTGAGGACTTCGATAAATGGAATATTAACATGAAATTGTTTTAGTAAA